>JARNME010000012.1:43343732-43999344 GCA_030179655.1 Scaptomyza flava | reverse complement strand
TTTTCAATTGATGTTACGATGTTGGCACATTTTTGAAAGAAGTCCAAGTTATTAAATTTTAAGACAGAAGCTGCATTAAAAATTTGATAGATCTGCACGACTACCCTCTTATATGCGAAGTCCAGGAACATAACGCAGAAATCCAAAGCGATCTAAAAGAATTACGAGATGATATTGAAATTTCTTTAAAAACTGGCGAGCATTTCTGGCGAGAACTCGATAATAAATATTATTGTCTTAAAAATGAGATTGGTAGACTATACTCAATGTTTGGTACAACATACAATTGTGAGGTTGCGTTTTCTACTTTGAAAATAATATTAAGTAAAAAGCGCAACAAATTAACCGATCAGCACCTATCACATCTCTTACGGATTAAAGAATACAAAGGAGACATCGATTTGGGTGAGTTATGCAAAAATTGATTCTCAATGAGCTAAAAATCCTAAACCTTGTTTTCTTCTTTTCAGCACGCCAATATCGACGATACAATAGAAATATGCTGCGCATTGATTTCATTTGTTTTATGTTTACATCGCACGCATTTTATTTGTGCAGTGTAAAGCAGTAAAACGTCACGTTGCCTTCGTGTTTCGCTGCTTCGCACACAAGCGCAACGCTTTCATTGCGTGAGTTTGGACACCACTGCTCTAAACTGATATAATGCTCGCCCTGGGACGGTAAAAGCAGTCAACGGTTTCGCTTCTTTTGTTAGCTCAATCTGCCAATAGGCATCTTTAAGGTCTAATTTAGAAATTAAATTTGCCTTCGGGAGAAGAGCAAATATGCCATCGATGCTTTGCAACGGATACGCATCTTTCCTCGTAACTTCATTGAGTTTTCGAGCATCTAAACACAAACGAACTTTATTTGGCCTCACTACTAAACGCATTGGAGAACTCCAAGCACTTTGTGATGGCTCGATCAGACCTAGATCAAGCATTCGGTCAATTTCCGAAAACATGTGCTTTTCTACAGCAGGACTCACAGGATAGTATCTCTGTTTGACAGGCTTACTATCACCGATGTCAATCTCATGCTTGATTAGAGCCTTGCTTTTGAAAATTCGGAAACAGTTCAATTACAGCATCCAGTGGCTGTTTTTCAATATCTGTTAATGGGTATAGATCTTCATTTTGGTCAACTTCTATATCTTAAGTTAAAATGGAGCTAATGATTCCGGGCGCTAACTCAAAAGCACGCCAGAAATCTATGCCTAGTATTAACCTCTGGGCTATTGAAGGGATAATGTAAAGGTCTATATGTTTTTCTTTTTCCTGGTATTTTATTTTCACTCTGAGTATTCCACGGACCTGGTGTTCCCTGGCATCAGCTTAAGCATGGGATATTCAGAAAAATCTTTAAGCGCTAATGAACTTCCGATACAACTTATATTGGCTCCAGTGTCTAGCAAACCAAGTTCTGAGAAATTCAAGAATGATACGCTAGCATAGCTACGATGGTCGACATTGTTTTGAAAAACTGTTGATACTATTATAGTTTTCTTTTTTCTCAACGAACTAAAAAATATTTTCGCATCCGAATTGTGTTTCGACGACTTTTTTTTACAAGTCCAGCGAAAATTCGTTCGCGCACTAAATAATAATCTTTTAATCTCTCCTGATAGGGCTTAAAATGTAATTTAACTTCAGCTTTCGGCTTAGATCTAACTTATTTTCTAACATTGTAATCTTTTCAACACCTATGCTAGAGTTTTCTCCTACTTCTGGGACACCCTTCCTTGTTTGGATGCCCCACCTTTTATGAAATACCAGAACCAACTACTGGCTTTACCCATTAAGAGCTGGTGTATATTTCTACTAATTATTTCTAAGTCTCCGTCGAAATGTTCAATTGTTAAAATTTTAACTCTGTACAGGAACTCTTCTACTGACAATCCATCGAACGTTCCATCAAACCTTACACCCCACTTTTGTAGAACATCAGTGATTTTTGTGGTCCAAGCGGATGCATATTATTTGCTGACCTATAACTCCGTGGAGTAATTGGAGTAACTTGTCCGGCTACTTGACCGGGTTGAACTACAAGACTGCCAGATTCTGACATGGACGATAAAACTCTAGTGACGGTTTCACGGACGATTGACTCAATATCACCTATCGGTATACTATTTACCACCGGGGGATTATTCTGCCTTCGTTGCCTTGGTGGGCGACCTCTTCTAGCTGGCGCGTTTGGGAGTTGATTAGTGCGCGACCTGGCTCCTAGCTTTGTAGGGGTACTACGGGGCGGAGGAGGGTTTTCTGGGTTGGATGTGTGCGATTGGTCTCCAAGGACAATAAGAGCTTCTGCTGATTCTGGTGCTTGTTGATTAAGGCCTTCTAATTAAAGTGCCAAAGAACGAGTACACGGACGAGATCCTGTTGCTACAACGCTCTTTGATGCATCATTCTTAGAATTTGGTGAATGGTTACCAACAACTACCTTCCAATCATTTAAACGTACTGCTACTAAGCAGCTGGGACACTCTTTGTGAGCTTGTATCCTAGTTTCCAAACAACTCTTGTGGAAAACGTGATTACATGACGTAATCGCACAAGGTTGTGTATTTGAAATAATTTCACTGCAAATAATGCAGACATTCGCTGCAGCATTAACCTGCTGAGCCTGGTTTAACTCAAATCTACGTTCTAGCGGCATAACTATAAAATTTTTTAAATTTTTTTTTTTTTTAATAATAATAATTTTTCTGATGACTTTTTCAGGGAGACATAAATTATGTCAAATATATTCTAACTTTTCTACTATTATCGGTGCATTTTAATTTATGAATGGGCTATTGTAACTAATAAAAATTTTTTTGCTTCAGCGAACCTTATTTTCTTTATTTTTCCGCTAGGACTCCTACGGAAAACAAAACACACTCGCATTTAATGTTGTATTCCAGTACTAACACATGCATAGTGATATCAAAAACTGAACACTTAAAAATGAGATTTCTATAAAAATACTCAAGTCGCTAACATGCTGAATTCTAAAAATCTACCTGTAATCTCGGTCGAAAGTTTTCGAATGTTCAAAAACTCGAATTCCAAGATGTATAAAAAGATATTACTCAACTTTAATTAACTGCTTTCATAATTTGAATAAAATTCAATCGAAGGCAAAGAGCTTTTTAATAAATGAATTTTGTATTAAGCCAGTACTTCCCAAATATTAAGGAAACTAAAACAAAAATATTTGTATTTAGGTCCCCCAACATTTAGGTAATACTTCGCTGTAATTTGGGTTTTAGCTATTCCATTAATAACAGGAATATTTAAAGAATTAATTTAACTACGGTCGAGTCCTATCAGCATGCGCTAATTATGGATCGAAGTCCAGTAGATCTCTCAAAACACTATTTCTAGCTTGTCCTACAATTTCCATTCATCAGGGTTACGCACTAACTACACGTAAATAAAAACTAAATTAGCACATGCCCCACGTTGCTGGGCGCCAAAAATCTGTAGCGTAGGGGAAACGTCAAAAACTTGTAGCGTCAGAAAATTTTCTTTCGCCCGGGGTCGACAATTATAGGGGATTTTTTTTTTGTCGGTTTATTTGTCAGCCACCAAGTCAGACTGGTCGATCATTAAGCAGACTAATGATGGCTACACCAAGGTTTTATTATAGAGTCCCTCCTGAAACTAAAACTGAGATGAGACGGTACTCATCCGAAGACCACATGGCCAAAGTGCGAACAGTCTCAATAAACAACTAAAAGAAAACATAAAAAAATGAGAAAAGTGAAGCACGGAATAGTAGTTAAGCTAGAGGGGTAGGCTTAGGTGTTGGTTGCCAATTCCTCTATCATTACCCTCCCAACCATAGTCTCCTAAATGAAATATTTGCACAGAAGACCCCATATGTAATTAAATATACATCATTTAATTATGCTCCCATGTCATCAGAAATAATAAGACTTAAACTTCCGTAGCCAATAATTCCATTTTTAATATTTCTAAATTTTTGTACTTCCGTTCATTTTTCAATTCTTATTTGAGTACTGCACTGCAAGGTGGGTGATGATATTCCATCACCCCACAACATCACCATCTTCTGAGGTGAGCTGAGGAACCATAACAAGATCGAGACCGACTCGTGGAAGGTGTTGTCTAGGAGGACGGAAGGCGGAGGTGCGCTATTGGTGATAGGCATCGATGAGGCATCCAAGGACGCGATAGTGGCGAGAGGCCATCAAGTTTCATTCCGCTACGGGACCATCCCCGTTAGCGGTCTGAAGAAGAAGAGTGTTGGCGCAAGGACTACCTCTGCCCAGACGATAGTCCCGGGAGCTGCAGGCTCGGCCCCCACACCTCCCACCGCCACTGTTCCGAGTGCTCATCTGGCAGGTGTCTCTGATTTATCAGAGGATCTGGCCGAGGATGAGGACCTGGCGGAGATGACGCTCGGTCCAGCAGAGCTGGAAGGGATGGATGATGAGGTGCCGATGTCCTCGCAAGAGCTCGCTGAGGAGCTTGAAACGGCAGAAGCTGACGTCACCATGACGGACAGCGGTGATGTGGGCAGCTCCCAACCTACATCACCAGGAGCTAGAGCGGCGGATGAGTGATGGTGACATCAAACGTCACCGTCACTGGGCTAGCCCAGATAAACCTCCATCGTGCTAAGGCAGCCTCTGCTGTCTTGGCCAGGATGTTTATCACCCAACATCTTGGGCTAGCCCTGGTACAGGAGCCATGGATAAACAATGGTATAAAAGGCCTGTACACCGCTGACTCAAAGGTAATCTGGGATCAAAGAGATCCTACACCTAGAGCATGCATTATGGTAAGGAAATGTATTAATTTTACTATTCTTTCAGAATTCCTCACTAGGGACTGCGTACCTATTGCCGTAAGGGCAATTGGAAACGCCCCCCCTATTGTGGTGGCATCTGCCTATTTTGCTGGTGATGTGGACTGCCCGCCACCGGAAATAGAAAAACTGATGGACCACTGCAGGAGAGAGAAGCTGCCGGTTATAATCGGCTGCGATGCCAATGCGCACCACTCCATATGGGGCAGCACGGACATCAACAAGAAGGGTGAGTGTCTTACCAACTTTATATTCAAGTATAACTTAGAAATTGGTAATGTCGGATCGACACCGACATTTGTAACTAGAGTTAGAGAAGAGGTATTAGACATTACTCTGATTAGTCGGTCTCTTAGGCCATATTTCAGAGAATGGCATGTCTCTTCAGAAGAATCCATGTCCGATCACAGGATTATCCTATTCAAACTTAAGGTTAATATGGATTGTAGTATACCAACTCGTAACCCCAGGAAAACGAACTGGGAAAAATTTAGGTCTACCCTAGAACTTAACCTAGCCACTGAAAACTCTGAAATACCCAGATGCACGAGTGAGCTAGAAAGAGTTGTTAGAAATCTAAACAGTAGCATTAAAAATGCATATGAAGAAAGCTGCCCACTAGGGAAAACGCGTAAAGAAAAAGATGCCCCATGGTGGAATGACGGTCTTGAGAGACTGCGTATCACCACACGTCACCTCTTCAATAAAGCTAAGAGAGACGGGTCATGGGATACATACCGCGAAAGCCTCACCTCCTACAGCAAGGAGATTAGGAAGGCCAAGCGTAGGAACTATAGGGACTTCTGCGAAAGCATAACAAGCACGAGTGAAGGTGCCCGGCTCCATAGAGCATTATCAAAGCGGGCGCCGGAGGCTAATTTAGCCCTGAAGCGTAAAGATAATACATATACATACACGAGCACCAATATGCAAAGGTTAGAGCTTCTGTTTGAGACGCACTTCCCAGGAAGTATCCCCTGGGAACCGTGCGAATCGCTTGAAACAGGAGGTCAACACAGACCAACGGCCATTGACTGGGCATGTGCCAAGTCGGTGGTCACAGTGGAGAAAATAAAATGGGCAATTGGAACCTTCCAGCCTTACAAATCTCCCGGTCTAGATTGCATATCACCGGTATTCCTTCAGCAGGGACAGGGAATACTCCTACCCACTCTACGGAAAATCCTGGTCAGTAGCCTAGCACTTGGTCATATACCAAGCACTTGGAGTAGAGCTAGGGTGGTCTTCATCCCCAAAGTAGGGAAGACAGATACCACCAACCCAAAGTCCTTCAGACCCATCAGCTTAACATCGTTTTTGTTGAAAACGTTGGAAAAGCTGGTGGATTATAACATAAGGAGTACTCTGCTCACACAGAGGCCACTGCAGGCAACGCAGCACGCATACAGAACAGGCAGGTCTACGGACACTGCCCTGTATGAGCTGCACCGTACTCTGCGGGCGGCAGTAGTAAACAAAGAAGTAGCAGTTTGTGCATTTTTAGACATTGAAGGTGCCTTCGACAACACATCACATGATGCTGTCAAGGCTACCTTGAATAGAAGAGGGCTGGATAGTACAACTAGTAGATGGATTTCATCCCTATTAGGGTCCAGACAGGCTACGGCATCTATACAAGATAGTACCGTAACAGTAACAACCACAAGGGGCTGTCCTCAAGGGGGGTTTTATCACCCCTCTTATGGAGTATACTAGTAGACGAACTGTTAAGTAGACTTGCGAACAGGGGTATTCAATGTCAAGGCTATGCAGATGAAGAGATGTGATAGGTGCTGATCGGTTAATTTGTTGCGCTTTTTACTTAATATTATTTTCAAAGTAGAAAACGCAACCTCACAGTTGTATGTTGTACCAAACATTGAGTATAGTCTACCAATCTCATTTTTAAGACAATAATATTTATTATCGAGTTCTCGCCAGAAATGCTCGCCAGTTTTTAAAGAAATTTCAATATCATCTCGTAATTCTTTTAGATCGCTTTGGATTTCTGCGTTATGTTCCTGGACTTCGCATATAAGAGGGTAGTCGTGCAGATCTATCAAATTTTTAATGCAGCTTCTGTCTTAAAATCTTTGGTTGCAATTATTTTCAATTGATGTTACGATGTTGGCACATTTTTGAAAGAAGTCCAAGTTATTAAATTTTAAGCCAGAAAAAATGAGTGAAGTTTTCTGTAGAGATTTAAGGTTATTGTTTTTGAGTTGGTCTTTTAGTAAATTCAGCTTTCTAGTAAAATTGTGTATTATTGTTACAAGAGTTATTATATTGGTGCTTTTGCCTTGAAGAGATAAGTTCAGGTCATTTAGCATTTCGGTTAGGTCGCATAAAAACGCCATGTCCAGTTGAAATTCCTTATCTTCCAATGCAATGACAAAGTCATCGGTAGTCGGTGTTGGTGACGATTTAAAAAATAATAAAATTTCTTGTCTTAAATTAAAAAAACGCTCCAAACTCTTTCCGCGACTGAGCCATCGCACTTCTGTATGCAGCAAAAGATCTCCGTAGTCAGCATGCAAATCTTCTAAAAAACTCTTGAATTTTCGGTGGGTCAGTGCATTGTGTCCGCCTCTTATTTTATTTATAATTTTAATTGCCGTATCCATAACGTTTTTCATTTTCATTTCCTTTGCGAAAAGTGCTTGCTGGTGAATAATGCAATGGAATGTTGGACAAAACAGACCGTTTTTTCGCATTATTTCCACGAGACCATTATTATTTCCTCTCATTACTTTTGCACCATCTGTGCACATAGCGCTCATTTTTTCTTTATTCACGATTGAAAAGACACGGGATTCTAAAACGTCATATAAAACTTTTCCTGTTACATTGCCGTGTAAAGAAACAACATCAAAAACTTCTACAAAGCAGTTTAAATTAGCATCAACTGTTTTAGCACAAATTATTAACTGGCAAATGTTATTGATGTCGGTACTCTCGTCTAGCGATACAGAAAAAAATGTGCAATTTTCCAGGCGCTTTCTTGATTCGGAATAAATAAAGCGGCCTATATCTTCAGTTCTGCGTACAAGAGTATTACGAGATAAGGGAATACTTTTACAAAGTTCAACGGCTTTCTGGCACTGCTCTTCAAAGCACTGTAACACATCTGTCGTTAAACTCATAAAAAATGTTCCATCACTAAATGGGCGACATTGTCTGGCCAGACCTAAAGCAACTGTATAAGATGCTTAGTTTAGCGAAGTTTTATCAATTTTATTGTTGTCAGGTTGGATGATTTCTTCTTTGTCAGCTTTAAACAATAAAAAATGTCTTGCCTGCATCTCTAAAATTTTTAAATCTCGCTCCCTCCCCTTTATTTCAATAAAGCTACCGTGGCAAAATTGGTAGTGCCTTTTAATAATATCAATGGTAAAGCGACACGCAACGTAATGGCACAATAAACATTGAGCATTACCATCCATATTCTTAATGAAAATAATTAATTTTCCCAATTCAGATCAAACATTTTTTTCCGTGTAGTGTACAAATCATGCGCTTTATGTCTTTCCTCACTGAATGCAGCATAGCGACTAACTGCGCGTTTGCCTTTTGAGCTTCAGCCGAACACATGAGTGGTGAGAGCAATACAGCCGAACACTCGCAACGTAAGAGAACAAGAGAACAAGAAGTTATATTTATAGAATACACATATTCTCTCTCTCTCTATACATGTGTCGGCTGCGACGCCGGCAGAATTTTTCTTGCCAACCACGCGTGGCTGCCTTTTCAAATTTTGGACATCACTGGTTTAGAGTCATGCCCTTTGGACTTTGCAATGCTCCCTCGACGATGTCCCGCCTCATGGATGATTTAATTCCGCCGGACTTACGGCATTGCGTTTTTGGTTACCTCGATGATCTATGCATCGTGTCCGAACAGTTTGCATCTCACTTAGCAGTTTTAGTTCGCCTAGCAGAACAATTTAAAAAGGCTAATCTTACATTAAACGTTTCGAAAAGTCACTTTTGTGTTACTAAGGTGAATTATTTAGGTTATGTGATAGGAAGCGGTGGAGTAGCCACAGACCCGGATAAAATATCCTGTGTGCTCAACTGGCCTACACCCAAGAACTTGAAACAAGTTATAGGCTTCTTAGGAGTCTGTGGCTGGTATAGGCGATTTATAAAAGACTTTGCCGACATAACTTGTCCCATTACAGACGTTTTGAAAACAAAGAAATGTTTTCAGTGGTCTCCGGAAGCTCAGGAGTCCATGGATAAACTGAAATCATTGCTCACTTCAGCTCCTGTTTTGCAAAACGCAGATTTTTCACGCAAATTCTTCCTACATTGCGATGCAAGCGACTATGGTGTTGGCGCGGTGCTTGTGCAACTATCCGATTTAGGAGAAGAAAGACCCTTGGCATTCACGTCAAAAAAAAATTATCCAAATCGCAACGGAACTATAGTGTTACCGAACGCGAATGCCTTGCGGTGATTTTAGCGATCGAGAAGTTAAGGTGCTATCTTGAATTGCAGCCTTTTGAAGTAGAGACAGATCATTCAAGTCTTCTCTGGCTAATGCGGCAGCAAAATGTATCTGGTAGATTGGCACGTTGGATATTGCGATTACAAGCTTTCAAGTTCACGATTTTGCAACGCAAAGGTAAAGATCATATTGTCCCGGGTGCTTTATCAAGAATTTCTGAACATGAGATTGATAGTATCGAATTGATAGGTCCAGAAATTGATTTAGAGTCATCAGCATTCCTTGACGCTGATTACATTCAACTCAAAGAATTCATTGATGCAAATAAAGAAAATTTCCCTGACCTGCAAACAGCAGACCGAAATGTTTACATACGCACCGCACATCCCTCTGGAAATGCAGTCCAAGATTCAAATTGTTGGAAGCTGTGGGTGCCTGAGGCCTTACGCGAAACTGCAGTTCGCCAAGCACATGATAGTGTGGTATCCGCGCATGGTGGAATGCAGAAAACTATCGAGCGGTTACGTAGACATTTGTATTGGCCAGGGTTGTCTAAGCAAGTTCGAGAATACGTTCGGGAATGCGATGTGTGTAAAGAGACGAAAGCTCCGAATGGTACATTACGCCCGCCCATGGGAGTGCAAAGCACATCAGATAGACCATTTCAGATGTTGTATATCGATATATTAGGCCCCTATCCTCGAAGAAAACGAGGAAATATTGGACTTTTAATTGTATTAGACCATTTTAGTCGGTATCATTGGTTGTGCCCACTGAAAAAGTTCACAACTAATTTGATTATTGATTTCTTAGAGAAAAATATTTTCATTGCTATGGAGTGCCAGAAACAATAGTTAGTGATAATGGTGCCCAGTTTAAAGCCAATTATTTTAAGGCTTCTTTAACTCAGTTTGGAATAAAGCATGTGTTCACAGCATTGTATTCGCCACAGAGTAATGCTGCTGAAAGAGTGAATCGATCCTTGCTATCCGCTATTCGTGTGTATATTTGCCAAGATCATACTGATTGGGATTTACATCTGACTAAAATTTCTTGTGCGCTCAGATCATCTCTCCATCAGGCAATAGGTTGTTCACCATATAAAGCGTTGTTTGGCTTCAACATGATTTTGCATAGAGAAGATTATAAAGTTTTTAAACAATTATCTCTGCTAGAGGATTCAATTCCAATTGACCGGCCTGATTATCTATCATTGTTGAGAAAAGACATCCAGACTAACAGTCGTAAGGCCTATGAGATGAATGCAAAACAATATAATTTGCGAACGAAACCAGTCTCCTTCAAGGAAGGACATGAAGTCTTCAAAATGAATTTTAATCTCAGCAACTTTAGTCAAAACTACAATAAAAAGTTAAGTCCACAATTTTCCAAATGTAGAGTGAAAAAGAAAGTGGGAAATTCCTTTTATATTTTAGAAACTCTGCAGGGACGTGAACTAG
Source organism: Scaptomyza flava (assembly GCA_030179655.1). NCBI lineage: Eukaryota > Metazoa > Arthropoda > Insecta > Diptera > Drosophilidae > Scaptomyza > Scaptomyza flava. The sequence goes on along the minus strand of JARNME010000012.1, from coordinate 43,988,614 downwards.
GAACTTATCATGCCAAAGATATAAAATGCTAATTCCAGCTAACCTTCCGCCTAAAAGTTGTCAGAGTTATCTGTGATGGTAATGTCCCCATCTAAACAAAATAATAAATTTATATTTATTAAGCGGGGTATAAAATCATTTAGCTTGAGTGTTGCACCAACAACATAAAAGCTAAAGCGCAACCTATTGGTCGAAAGCGACTAAAAGATACGGCCTCTCGGCTCTAATGTCAACGGCAATTCCTTTTGCCTTGTCATTTGATTGGAAATGCATTTTTTGGATTAAGGTTATACCGAGGTGTAATAACGCATTGCTTCTCTCAGCTCTGCCTTTTCGATTTTGGCAGCTGAAGGAAGCACTTGTCTTGTGCAGAAGAAAAATTTAAGTCGGAAGTTACCCCAAACCAATTTTTGGGGTTAATTTCGTGAATTTTTGATTCATATTTTAATTCAACATCGAGCAGCAGCGGCGCATTTAAAGTACATTTAATTGCCTTTTTAAGCCGCTAACATCGCTCTGACTGGAGCGCAAAAAAATTTTATAATCACATATCGTTATTTTAGCTGATTTTTTTTTGGCAGTAATATTACTCGCTGGCTAAGCATCTAGATAACTCCAAGATAATCTCTCTCGGCCCCCCGAAAATCTGGGCAGAGAAATTAAGAGCATGGACACTGAGCCGGTGGCCAAGCACCGCTCAGTCCGAAATTTTAGCTCGCCCGATCGCAACGCCGTGCGAGGATCGAAAAATCAGAAAAATCGTTAAAAATTGTTTAAATAGTGCTTAACCAAATATAATTAGTTAAAAAGACAATTAAAGACATGTAAAAGTGCTAAAAACCCAACCCAGAAAAATAAAATCAATGACAATAAGTGCAAAAGTGCAAAACGAAAAACAAAAACCCCAAATCAAAGACAGTGAGAAAACCAGAAGCAAAATTGCTTCTTAAGCCCAAAAACAAAGTAATAGTTAAAAGATGAAAAGTTAAAATAAGTTAAGTGTTTAAAAATAAAAAAATAAAGCATAGGCAAATCTTTATATATAATGTTAAGACCTCACGACACAATTACACCGAAGCAGTAAAAAAAAAAAATGAGTTAAAATGTATATATATTTAATACACAGTGCAGTGGTTAAAAATGCAGAACAATTTTTACTGGCTGCAATAAAAAGTTAAAAGAAATTAAAGTAAAAAAAAACAACAATAAGCCCCAGCGGTCTGGATAGACAAATCAAATGGCTTAATTGTTGTTGTAAAATTGAAAGTGAAAGTGCAAAGAAAAAAAAAAAAAGACAAAATAAAAGCTATTGCCTAACCTACAATAGGCACAAATAACACGTGCAATATTCGGAGCTTTTAAGCTCACACACAAGACTCTCTAAAAAAAGAAGAAAAAAAAAGGTTATCAACACCTAAGGCTCTATTAAACGTCGTTCTCTTCAGAAAGATCTTTCGTCGATGGAACACGCATGTAAGTGATACGCTCTCTCTTTGCAATTGCCGGCAAAACCCACACTTAAGTGCGCAATTTTATTAGTTTGCTCATTTTTTTTTTTTTGCACACATTTTTAAGTAATTATAAATAAATAAAAGAAATGTTTATTTCAACTACAAATAAAGTAATTATTAACAATAAAAAACAAAAATAACATAAAAAAGAATTGATTTAAAATGTTTTAAAAAAAAACATAAAAGTAACGTAAAATAAAATAAAAAGAATATTTAACGTAGACACCCGGCCGTTATATACAAGTATTCTTGTAGTTTTCTGGTAGTACATTTGCTACTTGTATTAAAATATATTATACACATATAATAATATACCTATATATTTTTGTATATCTCTAACCATGAATATTATTTCCAGCAAGTGTAATTGTGTCGAGTGGTTAATCAAGTTTGTAGTTAGTTGAATCAAAATAGTGAATAAAGAGACTTACCCATAATTAGAGGGTAACTAGTAGTAATGTTAGTTAACGCAAATAATTATTAAAACGATTTATTAATAATTAGCGACTTATTTTCTGTATTTTTGAGTTGAAAGTTTTAATGAAATAAATTAAATGCAAAATATATTTTAGGAAACAAAATATTTGTTTTGGAAAATAAAAATGAAACCATAATATATTTTTTTTTAGAAAATAAAAATTTTGAGTTAATAAAATGAAAACAACTATTTTTAGAAAAATAAAAGCAAATCAAAATTTCTAGAAAATAAATTTTAAGAATAATAATGAATAAAAAATTAAGATAGATTTTGTTAATTTTAAGTCTCAAATAAGAATTGAAAAATGAACGGAAGTACAAAAATTTAGAAATATTAAAAATGGAATTATTGGCTACGGAAGTTTAAGTCTTATTATTTCTGATGACATGGGAGCATAATTAAATGATGTATATTTAATTACATATGGGGTCTTCTGTGCAAATATTTCATTTAGGAGACTATGGTTGGGAGGGTAATGATAGAGGAATTGGCAACCAACACCTAAGCCTACCCCTCTAGCTTAACTACTATTCCGTGCTTCACTTTTCTCATTTTTTTATGTTTTCTTTTAGTTGTTTATTGAGACTGTTCGCACTTTGGCCATGTGGTCTTCGGATGAGTACCGTCTCATCTCAGTTTTAGTTTCAGGAGGGACTCTATAATAAAACCTTGGTGTAGCCATCATTAGTCTGCTTAATGATCGACCAGTCTGACTTGGTGGCTGACAAATAAACCGACAAAAAAAAAATCCCCTATAATTGTCGACCCCGGGCGAAAGAAAATTTTCTGACGCTACAAGTTTTTGACGTTTCCCCTACGCTACAGATTTTTGGCGCCCAGCAACGTGGGGCATGTGCTAATTTAGTTTTTATTTACGTGTAGTTAGTGCGTAACCCTGATGAATGGAAATTGTAGGACAAGCTAGAAATAGTGTTTTGAGAGATCTACTGGACTTCGATCCATAATTAGCGCATGCTGATAGGACTCGACCGTAGTTAAATTAATTCTTTAAATATTCCTGTTATTAATGGAATAGCTAAAACCCAAATTACAGCGAAGTATTACCTAAATGTTGGGGGACCTAAATACAAATATTTTTGTTTTAGTTTCCTTAATATTTTGGGAAGTACTGGCTTAATACAAAATTCATTTATTAAAAAGCTCTTTGCCTTCGATTGAATTTTTATTCAAATTATGAAAGCAGTTAATTAAAGTTGAGTAATATCTTTTTATACATCTTGGAATTCGAGTTTTTGAACATTCGAAAACTTTCGACCGAGATTACAGGTAGATTTTTAGAATTCAGCATGTTAGCGACTTGAGTATTTTTATAGAAATCTCATTTTTTAAGTGTTCAGTTTTTGATATCACTATGCATGTGTTAGTACTGGAATACAACATTAAATGCGAGTGTGTTTTGTTTTCCGTAGGAGTCCTAGCGGAAAAATAAAGAAAATAAGGTTCGCTGAAGCAAAAAATTTTCATTAGTTACAATAGCCCATTCATAAATTAAAATGCACCGATAATAGTAGAAAAGTTAGAATATATTTGACATAATTTATGTCTCCCTGAAAAAGTCATCAGAAAAATTATTATTATTAAAAAAAAAAAAAAATTTAAAAAATTTTATAGTTATGCCGCTAGAACGTAGATTTGAGTTAAACCAGGCTCAGCAGGTTAATGCTGCAGCGAATGTCTGCATTATTTGCAGTGAAATTATTTCAAATACACAACCTTGTGCGATTACGTCATGTAATCACGTTTTCCACAAGAGTTGTTTGGAAACTAGGATACAAGCTCACAAAGAGTGTCCCAGCTGCTTAGTAGCAGTACGTTTAAATGATTGGAAGGTAGTTGTTGGTAACCATTCACCAAATTCTAAGAATGATGCATCAAAGAGCGTTGTAGCAACAGGATCTCGTCCGTGTACTCGTTCTTTGGCACTTTAATTAGAAGGCCTTAATCAACAAGCACCAGAATCAGCAGAAGCTCTTATTGTCCTTGGAGACCAATCGCACACATCCAACCCAGAAAACCCTCCTCCGCCCCGTAGTACCCCTACAAAGCTAGGAGCCAGGTCGCGCACTAATCAACTCCCAAACGCGCCAGCTAGAAGAGGTCGCCCACCAAGGCAACGAAGGCAGAATAATCCCCGGTGGTAAATAGTATACCGATAGGTGATATTGAGTCAATCGTCCGTGAAACCGTCACTAGAGTTTTATCGTCCATGTCAGAATCTGGCAGTCTTGTAGTTCAACCCGGTCAAGTAGCCGGACAAGTTACTCCAATTACTCCACGGAGTTATAGGTCAGCAAATAATATGCATCCGCTTGGACCACATAAAATCACTGATGTTCTACAAAAGTGGGGTGTAAGGTTTGATGGAACGTTCGATGGATTGTCAGTAGAAGAGTTCCTGTACAGAGTTAAAATTTTAACAATTGAACATTTCGACGGAGACTTAGAAATAATTAGTAGAAATATACACCAATTTTAGAAACAAATACAGGCAACATCAGAAATAAAATAAATAAATTTGTCAAAACTGAACATTACTCGTTGCTGTGCACAATTCACAGACTTTGGTCGCTGTTGCGTGCAGTGTCGGCAAAAGCTATACAACCACGAACATTAGGAAAAAGTGTTTAAACAGTATATCCAGCCCAACGGGCACATCGGGCACCCAGCCGTATTTATCGACTGTGCAGTGTCTGAAGCTATCAAGTATGGATGATAAAACTCTTACGCGCTCAGAATCTAGTCAGTCTAAAAAAGCGATGATGTCGGTAGCTGGCATATCTCAAAAGGACCTTAGGGCTCAGTTGTTAAATGATATCACAATGAAGATAGGATCCAACAGCAAGACTTCCAACGCAGAGAGCAATGTGCCTGCATCTACTGCACACCCATCTGCCAAGCAACTGACGTCAACAGCCGATGTGTCATCGAGGGCTGAGTTAGTCAGCAAATTGACGACAGTTACCAATAAGTACTCTGGGCTTAAGACAGGGATAAGTAGCTCAATAGCTACGAACATTAAAAGCTCCCACGAACACGATGATGATGATGACCAGACAGCTGCTGCAGCGGCCCGCATGCATGTCTCGCAAGCAAAGAAGATCGGTAAACGGAAAGGACCCTACACAACCTCTCCCCCAGCATCACGCCGCAAACATAACATTGCTGACGTAGTACTAAACACGACCAATAAATTTTCTCTTTTGGCCGAAAAAGATGACGACGGTATGGACGTCGAGAACGCTACTGAGATATATGAATCTTCAGAAGATGAGTCACCAAATCAGGCGGACCCCTTGGATTTGGGAGCATCAACATCTGCGCAGCCTATAGCCACCGCTGTTGGTAAGAAGCCACCCCCTATTGTAGTCAATAACATTGATAATATCTATGACGTGTGGCAACTTCTGATGAATGTTGTGGATGAAAATAGATTGGTTATTAAATCCAATATGGGTAAAACCATGCGACTCCTTGCCAGCGATGTGCCCACCTATAGAGCTATAGTGAACAAGCTTAACGAGCACAAAATTGAATTCCACTCATACCAACTCCATGAGGAGAAGCCTTATCGCATTGTCATTAAGGGACTGCATCACTCTACGCTTAATCGAGAGATTATTGATGAGCTTAAGAGCAAAGGTCACACAGTTCTCCATTTACATAACCCAAAAAAGAAGGACTCTAATGAGCCTATGAACCTACACTTTCTTAATATAGAACCAGCGCCTAATAACAAGGGGGTTCTTGCTATTAGGAAAATGTGCAAACAGGTGGTTAAAATTGAGACTGCTCGTAGAAGTCATGAAGTTGTGCAATACCACAGATGTCAGGAGTATGGACACACAGCCAAATACTGCACAAAGCAGCCTAGGTGTGTAAAATGCGGCGATAACCATCGGTCTACTGAATGCACCAGGTCACCTGACGTGCCAGCTACATGCGTACACTGCTCTTGCAGCCACACGGCAAATTATAAGGGGTGCACGGTTTTCATCGAGTACATAAGGCGAGCGGGAGCTCCTAAGGCCATTAAAAACGCCAACCTAACCCCAAAATTGCCAAACCAGATCCGGAGAATCAGAACACATGAACCAGAGCCAGTAAACGTTCCAAGTTCATTCATTAAGGAACAAGTTGGAGGGCAATCATATGCTGCTGTGGCTAGACGCGGCCTGAAGCAGCAGCAAGAACAGAGTCAAACCCGACAACAAGTTGAGCAACAGATGCCAGTCAACGGAGATGAGATCTCTTCTGCCATCAAGGATATGACTCGAGCTATTGAGAGAATGGCAGATATGCAGCAGCAAGTTTTGGGGATGCAACAGCAAATCCTCACGCTTATGACCGCGTTGCTGTCAAAATGAATTCACCACTAAAGGTTCTTATCTGGAATGCCAACGGCATTTCAGGTAAAGTACTAGAGCTTGAAGCTCTAGTACGAAAACATGACATCAAGGTCATCCTCCTGTCAGAAACCAGGACGAATGGCTTATCATTTCCAAGAATATTTGGCTTCGAGGTGTACCCAGTACATTGGGTTGATAATCGTACAGCTGCAGGGGGCTGCGCTGTACTCGTTCGGAGCAATCTGATACATTTCCCTCAGTTGACTTTAGTTAATCGGGCTTACCAGTATTCAACGGTTAGAGTTTCGACAGATGCTGGAGATGTGGTTTTTGGAGCTATCTATTGCAGGCCAAATGAGAGGATATTGATTAATGATTTTAATAATATTCTTAACTCGGCTGGTAACAAGTACTTGGTGGGTGGAGATTGGAACGCTCATCATTGGCTGTGGGGTGGACGAAGCAGCAATGCACGAGGCATACAGCTTGCTGGGAGCCTGTCTCGTAGACAAGCAAAGATCCTTGCAACGGGATCACCAACAAGGTACCCTTATGGAGCAAGAGGTACTCCTTCCTGCATTGACTTTGCCATATACCAGGGGATTCCAGACCAGATTCTTTCCATATCTGATGATTGGGACCTCCCTAGTGACCACCTTGCCCTGATAGTTACTTTGGATAGCAGTGCAAGAATGGTCAGTGGACCACCAAGGCTCATCAACGCACGTACCAACATTGAGGAGTTTCAGAGACGGATTGGCGAAAGTATCGAGCTTAACACTACCATCAACACTGGATTGGATGTTGAAAATTCCATTGATTTGCTAATCGCCAAGATCCGGTCGGCTGCAGCTGAAACCACCCCGCCCCCTATGGTAAGACGCCAGGATAATTCTGGAAACAGACTCCCAGCGGATATAGCAAACTTGCTCAGAATCAAGAGGCAAAACAGACACAGATACCAGACAACGCATAGCCCTCAGGACAAGGCAGTATGGCGAAGATCTGAGAGGGAGCTTAAGGAGGCACTACGCAGGCTTAAAAGTGAAACTTTTACTAGAAGGTTAGAGAGTATGGATTACACATGTGATGCTGGTTACTCTCTGTGGCGTGCCACACGTAGCCTAAAGCGCCAAGCTTGGAGAACTGTACCGCTTCGCTGTCCTGGAAACGGGCACTGCCAAACTGACGACGAGCAAGCTGAGACGTTTGCAAGTCACCTTGAAGAACGCTTTACGCCGCTTGACCTAGCTGATCAGAATAGCCTTAATGAGACCGCCCAAGCACTGGAGACTCCTCTGCAGATGTCTTTGCCCATCAACCCCATCAGAGTGGAGGAGGTCAAGGAAGCTATTAATATCCTTCCTAGTTCTAAGGCTCCTGGCCATGACGGTATTTGCCACACCACCCTGAGGGCCCTGCCAATTCGAGCGCTTCTCTTTATAACGTTGATTTTCAACGCTATACTAAGAACCCAGCACTTTCCTGCCCAGTGGAAGTTAGCAAGGATCCACATGATTCATAAGTCGGGTAAGCCGGAGGATGACCCTGAGTCATATCGACCGATCAGCCTCTTGCCATCTCTGTCTAAGGTTTGGGAGAGGCTTATTGCTGCACGGCTTGTTAGGCTTATGGATAATATGAACATTCTTCCTGACCACCAATTTGGGTTCAGGAGAGGGCATGGTGCAATTGAACAGGTTCACAGAGTGGTTAACCACATACTTAAGGCATTCGATGACAAGAGCTATTGCTATGGTATCTTTGTGGATGTCCAGCAGGCGTTCGACCGCGTCTGGATTAGAGGTCTGCTTCAAAAAATAAAAACGCGCCTCCCAGCTCCCTATTTCATGCTAATGCGTTCATACCTAACGGAACGCAGGTTTGAAGTCAAGGTGAGGGCTGCGATCTCTACCCTGCGGGAAATGAAGGCGGGCGTTCCGCAAGGCAGCGTACTGGGCCCTTTTCTATACAACCTGTACACGGCGGACATACCCACTCCTGATGATCTTGAAGACCTCGCCTCACCAGGTAATTTTCTCATTGCCACATTTGCTGACGACGTGGCAGTATTCCACTCTGCCTCTTGCGAGTACGAGGCTGCTGACGGAGCTCAGGAGTATATCCACATCCTTGAGAGCTGGGCTCGCAGGTGGAACATCAAGCTCAACGCCTCGAAGAGCCAAGCTGTCAACTTTACACTGAGACGTGGAGAAGCACCGGCAGTCTGGCTTGATGGGAGTCCCTTGCAGCCTGAAAATCATGCTCGATACCTGGGGATCACATTGGACAAAAGGCTCTGTTTTCGCTCTCACTTTGATGGGCTCCTTAAGCAATGTCGGTGCAAGCTGTCAAAAGTTAATTGGATGATAAACGCCAATAGCGCCTTGCCGCTGCGCTGCAAACGGGCAGTGTACAACACTTTGGTTGCTCCGACTTGGAGATATGGTATACAGATTTGGGGCATTGCGTGTCGGACAAGTCGACGACGTATCCAGACACTCCAGAATTTGGCTTTGCGTCGAATAACTGGTGCTGCCTGGTACGTACGAAATTCAACCTTGCACAATGACCTCAGATTGACTACCATAGACAGCCAAGTTGGAGCTTATTCCATCAGATACAACGCACGTTTGCAGCGGCACCGAAGCCGGCTGGCTAGAGAGCTTGCGGGGAGAAGAGTCGTTAGAAGACTTAAGCGCAGGTCATTTGGAAACCTAATACAATAGCCTGGTGACGATCCAAAGGAAGTCAACCTAATCCACAAGACCTACAACTACGCCTGAAGTCAACCAGGCTTGCCGAATTTACTAATGAAGATCACTGTGTTGTAATAAAAACTAACTGTGTTTTTGGTCCAATACATTAAATTTACCCCCCCAAAAAAAGAAATATACACCAGCTCTTAATGGGTAAAGCCAGTAGTTGGTTCTGGAGATTTCATAAAAGGGTCCAAACATTCAACTGGAAAGAATTCTGTACAGCATTTTGAGAACAGTATGGAGAGAGTAGATCGGCTACAGAATTACGTGAACAAATTCGCTTACAAAAACAAAAATAGGGAGAATCGTTCGATACGTTTTATGAAAGCGTTTGCAAGCTCATGGAAAGGCTATCAGTTTGTTTTGCAGAAGACGAATTAGTAGAGATAATACAAGGAAATTTGGTTATCGACATGAAAGAAAAGCTGTTGTTTGAGAACATATCGTCTTTTTCCGAGTTGCGCCGCTTAGTACATAAGCGAGAACATTTTCTTAGCGAAGTAGGTCGAGCACGTCCGACACAAGCCAAGTCCAGTACGTATAGAGTTTGTGCCTTGGATGACGAGCAGCCCAACGAGACTCTTGAAGAGGAGGAAGAGAAAGAAATTTCAGCAATTAATCGTGTAACTCCATTGTTGTGCTGGAATTGTGAAGCCCCGGCCACGTATGGGAAAATTGTTTGGCCGAGAGAAGAATTTTTTGTTATGGATGCGGAGCGCCGCAGATATATAAACCCATTTGCCAAAACTGCAAGCAAAAGGCGGAAAACCGGCAAGGTGGGGCATCCAAACAAGGAAGGGTGTCCCAGAAGTAGGAGAAAACTCTAGCATAGGTGTTGAAAAGATTACAATGTTAGAAAATAAGTTAGATCTAGAGCCGAAAGCTGAAGTTAAATTACATTTTAAGCCCTATCAGGAGAGATTAAAAGATTATTATTTAGTGCGCGAACGAATTTTCGCTGGACTTGTAAAAAAAAGTCGTCGAAACACAATTCGGATGCGAAAATATTTTAGTTCGTTGAGAAAAAAGAAAACTATAATAGTATCAACAGTTTTTCAAAACAATGTCGACTATCGTAGCTATGCTAGCGTATCATTCTTGAATTTCTCAGAACTTGGTTTGCTAGACACTGGAGCCAATATAAGTTTTTTCGGAAGTTCATTAGCGCTTAAAGATTTTTCTGAATATCCCAAGTTTAAACAAATTGTATCGCAAGTACGAACAGCTGATGCCAGGGAACACCAGGTCCGTGGAATACTCAGAGTGAAAATAAAATACCAGGAAAAAAAAAACATATAGACCTTTACATTATCCCTTCAATAGCCCAGAGTTGAATACTAGGCATAGATTTCTGGCGTGCTTTTGAGTTAGCGCCCGGAATCATTAGCTCCATTTTAACTGAAGATATAAAAGTTGACCAAAATGAAGATCTATACCCATTAACAGATATTGAAAAACAGCCACTGGATGCTGTAATTGAACTGTTTCCGAATTTTCAAAAGCAAGGCTCTAATCAAGCATGAGATTGACATCGGTGATAGTAAGCCTGTCAAACAGAGATACTATCCTGTGAGTCCTGCTGTAGAAAAGCATATGTTTTCGGAAATTGACCGAATGCTTGATCTAGGTGTGATCGAGCCATCACAAAGTGCTTGGAGTTCTCCAATGCGTTTAGTAGTGAGGCCAAATAAAGTTCGTTTGTGTTTAGATGCTCGAAAACTCAATGAAGTAACGAGGAAAGATGCGTATCCGTTGCAAAGCATCGATGGCATATTTGCTCGTCTCCCGAAGGCAAATTTAATTTCTAAATTAGACCTTAAAGATTCCGATTGGCAGATTGAGCTTACAGAAGAAGCGAAACCGTTGACTGCTTTTACCGTCCCAGGGCGAGCATTATATTAGTTTAGAGTCATGCCCTTTGGACTTTGCAATGCTCCCTCGACGATGTCCCGCCTCATGGATGATTTAATTCCGCCGGACTTACGGCATTGCGTTTTTGGTTACCTCGATGATCTATGCATCGTGTCCGAACAGTTTGCATCTCACTTAGCAGTTTTAGTTCGCCTAGCAGAACAATTTAAAAAGGCTAATCTTACATTAAACGTTTCGAAAAGTCACTTATGTGTTACTAAGGTGAATTATTTAGGTTATGTGATAGGAAGCGGTGGAGTAGCCACAGACCCGGATAAAATATCCTGTGTGCTCAACTGGCCTACACCCAAGAACTTGAAACAAGTTATAGGCTTCTTAGGAGTCTGTGGCTGGTATAGGCGATTTATAAAAGACTTTGCCGACATAACTTGTCCCATTACAGACGTTTTGAAAACAAAGAAATGTTTTCAGTGGTCTCCGGAAGCTCAGGAGTCCATGGATAAACTGAAATCATTGCTCACTTCAGCTCCTGTTTTGCAAAACGCAGATTTTTCACGCAAATTTTTCCTACATTGCGAGGCAAGCGACTATGGCGTTGGCGCGGTGCTTGTGCAACTATCCGATTAAGGAGAAGAAAGACCCTTGGCATTCATGTCAAAAAAAATTATCCAAATCGCAACGGAACTATAGTGTTACCGAACGCGAATGCCTTGCGGTGATTTTAGCGATCGAGAAGTTTAGAATGGCAGCCTTTTGAAGTAGAGACAGATCATTCAAGTCTTCTCTGGCTAATGCGGCAGCAAAATGTATCTGGTAGATTGGCACGTTGGATATTGCGATTACAAGCTTTCAAGTTCAAGATTTCTCACCGCAAAGGTAAAGATCATATTGTCCCGGGTGCTTTATCAAGAATTTCTGAACATGAGATTGATAGTGTCGAATTGATAGGTCCAGAAATTGATTTAGAGTCATCAGCATTCCTTGACGCTGATTACATTCAACTCAAAGAATTCATTGATGCAAATAAAGAAAAATTCCCTGACCTGCAAACAGCAGACCGATATGTTTACATACGCACCGCACATCCCTCTGGAAATGCAGTCCAAGATTCAAATTGTTGGAAGCTGTGGGTGCCTGAGGCCTTACGCGAAACTGCAGTTCGCCAAGCACATGATAGTGTGGTATCCGGGCATGGTGGAATGCAGAAAACTATCGAGCGGTTACGTAGACATTTGTATTGGCCAGGGTTGTCTAAGCAAGTTCGAGAATACGTTCGGGAATGCGATGTGTGTAAAGAGACGAAAGCTCCGAATGGTACATTACGCCCGCCCATGGGAGTGCAAAGCACATCAGATAGACCATTTCAGATGTTGTATATCGATATATTAGGCCCCTATCCTCGAAGAAAACGTGGAAATATTGGACTTCTAATTGTATTAGACCATTTTAGTCGGTATCATTGGTTGTGCCCACTGAAAAAGTTCACAACTAATTTGATTATTGATTTCTTAGAGAAAAATATATTTCATTGCTATGGAGTGCCAGAAACAATAGTTAGTGATAATGGTGCCCAGTTTAAAGCCAATTATTTTAAGGCTTCTTTAACTCAGTTTGAAATAAAGCATGCGTTCACAGCATTGTATTCGCCACAGAGTAATGCTGCTGAAAGAGTGAATCGCTCCTTGCTATCCGCTATTCGTGTGTATATTTGCCAAGATCATACTGATTGGGATTTACATCTGACTAAAATTTCTTGTGCGCTCAGATCATCTCTCCATCAGGCAATAGGTTGTTCACCATATAAAGCGTTGTTTGGCTTCAACATGATTTTGCATGGAGAAGATTATAAAGTTTTGAAACAATTATCTCTGCTAGAGGATTCAATTCCAATTGACCGGCCTGATTATCTATCATTGTTGAGAAAAGACATCCAGACTATCAGTCGTAAGGCCTATGAGATTAATGCAAAACAATATAATTTGCGAACGAAACCAGTCTCCTTCAAGGAAGGACATGAAGTCTTCAATAGGAATTTTAATCTCAGCAACTTTAGTCAAAACTACAATAAAAAGTTAAGTCCACAATTTTCCAAATGTAGAGTGAAAAAGAAAGTGGGAAATTCCTTTTATATTTTAGAAACTCTGCAGGGACGTGAACTAGGAACTTATCATGCCAAAGATATAAAATGCTAATTCCAGCTAACCTTCCGCCTAAAAGTTGTCAGAGTTATCTGTGATGGTAATGTCCCCATTTAAACAAAATTATAAATTTATATTTATTAAGCGGGGTATAAAATCATTTAGCTTGAGTGTTGCACCAACAACATAAAAGCTAAAGCGCCACCTATTGGTCAAAAGCGACTAAAAGAGACGGCCTCTCGGCTCTAATGTCAACGGCAATTCTTTTGGCCTTGTCATTTGATCGGAAATGCATTTTTTGGATTAAGGTTATACCGAGGTGTAATAACGCATTGCTTCTCTCAGCTCTGCCTTTTCGATTTTGGCAGCTGAAGGAAGCACTTGTCTTGTGCAGAAGAAAAATTGAAGTCGGAAGTTACCCCAAACCAATTTTTGGGGTTAATTTCGTGAATTTTTGATTCATATTTTAATTCAACATCGAGCAGCAGCGGCGCATTTAAAGTACATTTAATTGCCTTTTAAAGCCGCTAACATCGCTCTGACAGGAGCGCAGAAAAAATTTCATAATCACATATCGTTATTTTAGCGGATTTTTTTTTGGCAGTAATATTAAAAAATAAAAACGAAAGACAAAAACCCCAAATCAAAGACAGTGAGAAAACCAGAAGCAAAATTGCTTCTTAGGCCCAAAAACAAAGTAATAGTTAAAAGATGAAAAGTTAAAATAAGTTAAGTGTTTAAGAATAAAAAAATTAAAGCATAGGCAAATCTTTATATATAATGTTAAGACCTCACGACACAATTACACCGCAGCTGTAAAAAAAAAAAGAGTTAAAAAGTATATATATTTAATACACAGTGCAGTGGTTAAAAATGCAGAAAGTAAAAAAAAACAACAATAAGCCCCAGCGGTCTGGATAGACAAATCATATGGCTTAATTGTTGTTGTAAAATTGAAAGTGAAAGTGCAAAGAAAAAAAGACAAAATAAAAGCTATTGCCTAACCTACAATAGGCACAAATTACACGTGTAATATGCGGAGCTTTTAAGCTAAGGCTCTCTTAAACGTCGTTCTCTTCAGAAAGATCTTTCGTCGATGGAACACGCATGTAAGTGATACGCTCTCTCTTTGCAATTGCCGGCAAAACCCACACTTAAGTGCGCAATTTTATTTGTTTGCTCATTTTTTTTTTTTTGCACACATTTTTAAGTAATTATAAATAAATAAAAGAAATGTTTATTTCAACTACAAATAAAGTAATTATTAACAATAAAAAACAAAAATAACATATAAAAAGAATTGATTTAAAATGTTTTTAAAAAAAAACATAAAAGTAACGTAAAATAAAATAAAAAGAATATTTAACGTAGACACCCGGCCGTTATATACAAGTATTCTTGTAGTTTTCTGGTAGTACATTTGCTACTTGTATTAAAATATATTATACACATATAATAATATACCTATATATTTTTGTATATCTCTAACCATGAATATTATTTCCAGCAAGTGTAATTGTGTCGAGTGGTTAATCAAGTTTGTAGTTAGTTGAATCAAAATAGTGAATAAAGAGACTTACCCATAATTAGAGGGTAACCAGTAGTAATGTTAGTTAACGCAAATAATTATTAAAACGATTTATTAATAATTAGCGACTTATTTTCTGTAGTTTTGAGTTGAAAGTTTTAATGAAATAAATTAAATGCAAAATATATTTTAGGAAACAAAATATTTGTTTTGGAAAATAAAAATGAAACCATAATATATTTTTTTTTAGAAAATAAAAATTTTGAGTTAATAAAATGAAAACAACTATTTTTAGAAAAATAAAAGCATATCAAAATTTCTAGAAAATAAATTTTAAGAATAATAATAATTAAAATAGATTTTGTTAATTTTAAGTACTCAAATAAGAATTGAAAAATGAACGGAAGTACAAAAATTTAGAAATATTAAAAATGGAATTATTGGCTATGGAAGTTTAAGTCTTATTATTTCTGATGACATGGGAGCATAATTAAATGATGAATATTTAATTACATATGGGGTCTTCTGTGCAAATATTTTATTTATGAGACTATGGTTGGGAGGGTAATGATAGAGGGAATTGGCAACCAACACCTAAGCCCACCCCTCTAGCTTCACTACTATTCCGTGCTTCACTTTTCTCATTTTTTTATGTTTTCTTTTAGTTGTTTATTGAGAGTGTTCGCACTTTGACCATGTGGTCTTCGGATGAGTACCGTCTCATCTCAGTTTTAGTTTCAGGAGGGACTCTATAATTAAACCTTGGTGTAGCCATCATTAGTCAGCAGCAAAAACCCCCCCAAATCTCCCGCTAGAGCTAGGAATCAATGGGTCCCGCTCCGCTGTCTGCTTAATGATCGACCAGTCTGACTTGGTGGTTGACAAATAAACCGACAAAAAACAAGTGGGAACGTTGCAGTCGGACGCAACCGACTGCGGTATACTCGATACCAGTATTAAAAATTTTGATGCCCATCCATGTGGGATGTTAATTGCTATCTTCATACCAAATTTGGTGATTCTAGCTCGAAGTTTTTATAAAGTGGGGAAAGGGGGGCTGGGGGCGGTATGGGTGGAATTGCATCCAAATTTTTTATGCAGATCTTTGTGGAATGTCAATTGCTATCTTCATAACAAATTTTGTGACTCTAGCACAAAGTTTGTATAAAGTGGGGCAAGGGGGGCGAAATGGGTGGGCGTGGGGGTCGTTACCAGCTATCTTCCCACCAAATTTGGAGGCTCTAGCTCCACAACTCTGGAAGATACACGCATTCCCGTTTTTGACGAAGCGTTGGGGTGGATGGGGGCGGCTGGGGCAGTATTGGTGGGCGTGGCATCCAAACTTTTGATGCAGTTTTTAGGGGGTCATTATCACTTATCTTGGCACCAAATTTGGTGGCTATAGCTCAAAAACTGTGGGAGATATAGCCATTTCTGATTTCAAAATGTGGGGGGGACTGGGGGCGTAATGGGTGGGCGTGGCTCCAAAACTTTGATGCAGTTTTTTGGGGGTCGTTACCAGCTATCTTCCTACCAAATTCGCTGGCTCTAGCTCCACAACTCTGGAAGATACACGCATTCCCGTTTTTGACGAAGCGTTGGAGCGGATGGGGGTCGCTAGGGCAGTATTGGTGGGCGTGGCATCCAAACTTTTGATGCAGTTTTTGGGGGGTCCTCATCACCTATCTTGGCACCAAATTTGGTGGCTATAGCTCAAAAACTGTGGGAGATTTAGGCGTTTTTGACTTTAAAATGCCGTGGGGCTGGGGGCGGAATGGGGGGGCGTGGCTCCAAAATTTTTGATGCAGTTTTTTGGGGGTTGCTAGTAGCTATCTTCTTACCAAATTTGGTAGTTCTAGCTGTAAGGATGTGCGAAATATGTGGATTTATCGGTTTTGAGTTATCGAATTTATCGATTTGCCAGCCCCCAGTTATCGTAGAACCCCCATCTTGACACTTTAATTTACTATCCCATAGATAAAGAGAATTGGAAAGTTTCAAGTCTCTAGCTTGAAGGGTGTGGAAAAAATGTTGCAACCATACGGACGGACAGACGGACAGACACCATGACGGACATTGCACAAAACCAATATACTCTTTACCTTCGGTATCGAGTATAAAAATACCCTATAATTGTCGACCCCGGGCGAAAGAAAATTTTTTGACGCTACAAGTTTTTGACGTTTCCCCTACGCTGCACAGTCTTGGTGAGATGATATTTTCTAGCAGGTTAAATGTTTCCCTATTTGGCATTGAAGCTATTACTTCAATTGCTTGATGGTCACTATCGTTGTCTAGCGATGGAAGACAGTTGGTTGAGGTATTTTCCCCTTTTATTTGGATTCTCCTATCCACAAGAAAGAGACCTAAATATGAATTTCCCCGTGGAAACGATGGTTTGGATGATGCATAAAGTTTTATTTTAAATTGTATTTCTTTGTCTTCTACCCAGCTGTTAAGAGTGTTTCCGGCAGTGTTGTTGGTTTGGTTATTCCAGTTTATGTGCTAACTGTTCCAATCACCACCAATAATATAATAATTAATTGGCTGATGAAGGTTTAGGGATTCAAATAAGTCAGTAAGATCGTATTTAAAGTCGATGTTGCCATGAGGATGGTAAAGCGCTATGATATATAGGTTTGCATTACACCTCATACGGAGTTTTATTATACACGTTTCTAATGACTTAAGGTGGTCAATTTTTGTGTGGGCTACTATGTCAAATTTGATATCTTTTCTTACTAGTATACCAGTGCCTCCACTTCTGGTAGCTCCTGCTCTATCTTTTCTTATGAAATTGTATTCTTTGAATGCAACTTTATGTCGATAGTAAAGTTTGGTTTCGTTAAGCAATGCGATATCTGGTTTATATTTATCTAGAAATCTTTGTAAATCGTGTCTTCTGCTTAAATTTATTATTGAGTTAACGTTAATAGTGATTATTTTGAGTTTTTTGATATTAATTGTTCTCGTTTGATGAGTACCTATTCAAGATCCTATTATTGCAAAAAGTGTATCTATTTTAGCATCTTGCGATTTCATGTGATTTTGCAAGTTGGAAATTTCTTTGGCTAGCTGAGCCATAGTACTATTTAAGGCATCAAAAACAGAGTTTGTGTTGTAACTATTATTTTCTTGTCTCGGAATATTAGTTTGAGTATTATAAGGGCTATTAATTGTATTAAGATTGGCTCTAGCTGTTTGGGCATAGCTCATGTTAGTGTTGGTGTATGATAAGTCTATATTGTTTTTAGTTTGTGAGATCATTTGACGTCTTGCTCGAATTTTATCTTGTAGTTCTTTGAATCTCTCACATCCTCTGTAAGAGGCCGGGTGGCCGTGCTTCTTACAAAGCACACAGAAAAGTTTCTTTGGATCATCCATTTTTTGAGTTACACACTCCGTGCTGTTGTGGCAAGCTCCGCACTTGACACATTTAGGAGGTAGGTAGCAGTTCGATGCGCTTTGAAAGAACCATTGGCAGTTCCTGCATTGGGTGATTTCTGGTTTGCGAATATTTTTCCATCGTATGAAACAGTGGAGTAATGTTTTTATGGCCTTCCGCGTCTTTGATATTGTTTTCGCTTTTATTTGCACTATGAATATTGCAAGTGCAGAATTATTGGCTGTAGACTGCTCAGTAGAAAATCGTTGAACTTTAAAGAATTTTAACTCTTCTTTTACTAGTTTTTGTAGTTCTGCTCCGTCTTCTTCCAGAGTAGTGTCTTCAGATAGGCCTTTTCGTAGTAGCGCTTTGGGCTTTAAGCTTTTAGGTGCATATGTATAGAATTTGGTTTTTTTCTTGTCTAAGTAAGCTCTGATTTTCATGTAGTTATCAATATTGTTTACGTAGATAGCTTTTTTCTTTGTTTGGTTTTGATTAAATTCTTTAGTTTTGAAGTCAGTAATTTTTAGACCTTCTTTTATAAACGTTAATAGTGTTTTAGTTGGGACATCGATGACATTAATGAGTGGCACCTTTTCGTAGCTAATATTTTGTGTTTTTGTTGGTTGATTGACATTTGCTTGCAAGTTTTTATGACGCCTCTCTGGAGCGCTAGAATTAGCTTTTAATTCCGTTGCATTGAATGATGCTGGTTGTTGTTGGTTGATGTTTATGTTTTGTACTTGTGTTTCGTATTGTCCTATCAGGTCGGTGTCGCACGACTCATCGTCCAGCACAGCATAGTTATTTTCGCGCATTGTATGTAGTTTGGACCGAGGTTGCTCCATGCTTGGGCTATTTGATTTACGTTTTAAGTCATTGTTCGTTTGGGAGAGATAAGAGTATTGAGCTTTAAGCTCGCTCATGGGTTTGGGCTTGATTTTGATTTAGTTTATAACTTTTTATTTGCAACTTTTAAATAATACCCCTAGGGGTATAACACTGGTCACTGGCACTATGTGCACTTATGCACCACTACTTGGTGGTGGATTTGTCTTAGTTGGTTGATATTGGATAGGCTTTGCGTTATGGAAACACGTCCGCTTGCGATCGGTATCAAAACGACACTCCTTGAGTAGATGTTATTATCAGAATGGGGAGGAATGTAAGCAATAATTTAACACATAAAAATGTCCGGAAAATCATTACAGTGAATTTGTTCAGAGGAAATACAAGAGTTAACAGCAATGAGAACACCACCTCCCTTGCGGGGGGTTTGACCGCATCTGTACAAGTTATACTTAGAAGGAAAAACGTAGTTATCAGAAATATCGGGTTTTAACCAGGTTTCAGTGAGTGCAATTATACGTGAATCAAATGATAGGCTGTTAACATATAATTTAGAAAATTTAGTGTGAAAGCTTCTAACATTTTGATAGGCCAATTTAAGTAGTTATGTTAGTTTTTTGCCACAGACATGGAGGCAACAGGGTTGCCAAAAAGCGGTGCACTACTAATCCTAATACCCTTATTTTTATTAATTCGCCTATTCTCATACTCCTTTACAACAAGCTGCTGCGTCCAAAACTTTCCCGAACAAATTGTCGAAAAAAGTTCAGGCGGCACGCTCAACTTGAGCGTGTTTAAATTTAAACTTTTCAATAATAAGAAGCTGAAACATCATCTGATAAGCAAGATAAACAAGCTGTTTGTTGCTAGTAGACACAGAATATGCAAATGCAAAATATCTTTGTATATAAATATGTACGTATGTTTTCTTTATGTTATGGCACAGCAGCATCAGTGCAACTGCAAATAAAACTGAATACAAACTTGGCAAAACTCTATTTTGCAAACGCAAAATAACTTGCAATAACTTCTAGAATTATTTACCAGACTAAACAGAGTAATACACCGTTCACAAACACAAGAGAACAATAAATAATTAAGAGCACGCAAAAACACGACCGTCACCAACGAAAGAAAGTTCTCTCCAGCACTCGAGCACCCGTAGGCTTCCTCAAAAATCCCATTGACTCATGGACAACGACCAGTCTAGAGTTACTGGAACTTTTGGTGGAAACCCACATTCCCGGATGCTCTGTCGTTAAACCGTTATCACCTTCCTACAAAGAATTTCAAGAGCATAACTCCACTGTTTTCTTCTCTAGAGGTATCACCTCTTGGGCCATTCAAAGCTTCTCGCCCTTTAAATCCCTCGGGCCGGGCGGAAGCATCCCAGCCCAACTACAGTTTGCAGGGGATATTGCAATAAACTGGCAGCAGAAAATCTACTCGGATATCCTAACGACAGGTTCGATCCTCAAGCCATTGCTCGAATCTAGAGTCGTCTTCATTCGAAAAGCTGGCAAAGCCTTACACACGACCCCAAAAGATTTTCGTCCCATAAGTCTAACATCCTTTCCACTCAAGACACTAGAAAGGGTGCTGGGCCTTCATATCAGAGACTCGATCACGAGCGATCACTTCTCCCAAGCACAATATGCTAACCAAAAAGGTAAATCTACTGAGACTGCTTAGAGGAAAATGCACGCCACCATAAAGAGTACTGCCTTCTAGCATTTCAAGACATTGATAATAATGCCGCACCCGGAGCGATTACCGAGGCAAAGTTGTAGCTGGGGGTTGGGTACCCCAGTGTGGCACTAATTCAGCAACTGCTCAAGTGCAGGATCGTCAGGGCCTCACTGGGGTCTTTGACCATTTCCAGATCCGCAAATAGAGGCACCCTGCAAGAAGGTGTTCTCTCCCTTCTCCTTTGGAATGTAGCGGTTAATACAGTTAGCAGCTAAAACTGATTTAAGATAAGATAAGATCCCTCCCCTCGAACCACCAGCCGTGAATGGGGTGGAACTCGCCTTCGGCTATCTGCCAAATACTTAGGGCTCACTCTATATAGTAAACTAGACTGGAATCTTAGCACAGAAGAACGGGTTAAGAAGGCCTCAGTCGCACTGTATACATGCAGGAAGTCCATTGGACTGCAATGGGGAATGGAACCTCACATCACTCTGTGGCTGTACACAGCCTTCGTTCGGCCCATCCTACTGTACGAAGTGTCTGTCTTAGATGACATCAGTAAAAAAGATTGGCAAACCTCCGCTGGACTGGCCACAACTGGAGCCCTCAGAACGATCCCAACTACCAATAAACCAGATGGGGAAACTAGTAGCAACTCTCTCTGCCCTACGCATAAGGAAAACAAAGCAGTGGTCCCAACAGACGGACACTTCAATATTCTTGTGTGAAACTCACTTATCCCCTAAAATAAGGACTATTGTTTTCAGGAATTCCCCAAAACCTCTTTTCATGCACCCATTCCGCGAGGGACATTTGGTGTTAAGGCACGCCAAGGCTGACAGACTCACTTAAAATTTATACCGATGGCTCAAAGCTAGACGACTGGGTAAGGGGACGCGTATTTTGCGAAGATCTAGCCATCAGTAAATCGTTCAGCAGTGTGTTTCTAGCCGAGATCGCTGTAATACAGGAGGCACTCTGCTGCATATCTGACACTAAATGCTCTGCAGCTAGGATCTGAATATTTTCTGATAGGAAGGCGGCTATTAAATATCTAAAGGGGATATAGTCAAACTCGATATCTGTCACAAACTGCCGCAGATCTCTGCAGGAGATGGCAGAGCAGTTCGGGATATACCTCATCTAGGTACTCGGACATAAGGCCATTGAGGGCAATTGCAAGGTAGACGAGCTAGCAAGGCATGGTACTACCATACCCCTTTTCACTGACAAGGAGGTCTTGGGTATTCCCATGGCCAGCTGCAAGCTTGGAGTTCGATAGCATTTCGAACTCGATGCTAACAAGGTTCGAGCTTCTCACTACCGTCCTTACCTAAAGAAGCCTAACATATCCGGGAGCATGGATCTTAGTTAGTTTCGCGTGCGTGCGGTCGCAGTATTTAATAAGAACCTATCTTATATCGAGTGCAAAGCATTTACAGATAGGATATAATATATATATAATATATAAAAAATAACTATAAAAAATAAGAGAGAGGTAATGGAGATAAGTTTAATAAATTAACAGAATATAAAATAATATACAACAGAAATATAATACAATACAGCAGCAGCAGCAAGAAATACAAGAACAACGAAGAATATTACAAGAAAGAAGAGCAAGGAACGCTGCATATCAGCGGGCCTATAAAGCAAGTAATTGACAAAATTTAAACAATGCAACTATAAACAAGTGAAAACGTTGCAGTCGGACGCAGCCAACTGCTGTATACTCGTTACCAATATTAAGACCGGTAAAAAGAGACCTGATTGCAAAGGGGTACGGATGCGGCAGGGGTGTACGCTGCCTTAAAGATTCTCCGATGCAAATGGGAATGCCACCAGCTATCTTCCTTCCAAATTTGGTAAATATATCTTAAAGTTTGTAAAAGGTTGGGGATGTGGGCTGGGGTTGTATGGGTTGGCGTGGCATACAAATTTTTGATGCAGATCTACATATGTGGACTGTCAATTCCTATCTTCATACCAAATTTTGTGTGGCAATAAGATGAAACTATCACAACAGCAGCAGCAGCAAGAAATACAAGAACGAAGAATATTACAAGAAAGAAAAGCAAGAAAAGCTGCATAGCAGCGGGCCTATAAAGCCAGAATTCGACAAAAATTTAAACAACGCAACGAGGGCACAACAGCAACACCAACAAGAACAAGAACAACTGCGACTTTGGGTCCATAAAATTCGTGTAAAATCTCCCGTGTAATCGGACACACATTGGATTTTTTTTATTTTTGAATTTCCTAGAGCGTTCTTTTTTTTTTTTTTAATTTTTTCACATTATTTACTGTCAGATTTATAATTTCGCGCTAAAATAATTAAAATTTGATTTTTTTAAACTGTATTTTATTAAATAAATTTAGATTTTATGTCAACTGCTCATAAACTGACAATAAATAAATTTAAAAACTTAAGAATGGACACCCACACGTACCGCCCCTTTGCAAACCGATGATTTAAGCATTTTTTAATAGTAGTATCGGAGTATTTTGCAGTCGTTGCGCCAACTTCAACGTTTTAACTTGTTTATAAATGAAGTTTTGACGTTCCGGCTGCGTTTTTCGTCGAGCATACTGGGCTTAAGGATGTAACAGCAGAAAGTAAGGAAAAATACTTTAGAAAACTTTAATCGGATGCCTTTCTCGCAATAAGTCTGACAAGGTTGTGTAGCCAAAAACTTACAGAACAAAAAATGCAAGAAACCATAATTACTGTTTTAATGTTGTTTCCGAAAAAAAAAGAAAAAAATTTTTTTTCAAGTTGTTATACATATGTTTATTAAATAGGAGTGTTTTAACCACAACACTTTCCGAGAAGCAAGATCAGAATCCGTTCGTATGCGCACCGCTAAATCCAGACGATTAATGTACACTGCCCCAACTGCACAGGTCTTCAAACAAAAGATTTAGCCTCGACAGACTTAATCGATAAGCATTGCGTTTATAGAATAACAATAATACTGTACAATACAACTGTCATTTATTATTGTAATCGATAATCGGTAAGATGATGTGCCTTCTTTTGAATGTATCTGCAGGTTAAGGCTGTGCTTGTTATTCTTGCCCCTTGTAAGTGTACTGTTTGTCAGTACATTTACGTCACTCAAAATGATCAATTTCTATACAATAAATAATTTAGTATTAACGCTAAAAAAAGTATTTATTTATTTAAGTTCATCAACAAATGCAGCATTTAACTCTTCAATGTAATCATAGTCTTTGGACTTCATGAGCATTTCATTATTATGATTCAATTCAACATCGCTGTACTGCCTAATATCGTCAAAAGAAAGTGTTGAATTAATTTCAAATTTTCTGTCGTCTCCATTAGGATTCAATAATATATCATTCGTTGCTGGCATTTCTGGGTAATTTTCATTTGCGGTAGTAGCGTCAATAATATTTTGTAGTATTTCCGGTTCACTTTCAGAAACACACGTACACGGCATAGCCTCAATCGAAACATCCATTGAACGAAGATTTACTTCGCTATACAGTTGCTTATATTTAACGCTGTCATTAATTTGTTGAAAGTCGTTTGGGGTTTCATCCATTAAATGTCGCTGAAATGTTGTTCTTAACATTAAACTATCTCTTTCAGGATGTAGGGTTTTTTCGACCGAGGCGTTTATAGATTTAGAAAAAATACGGATGTCAGAGATTGGATCTTTTTTGCAAGATTCATCCAGAAGGTATAGACACATGTTCCTTGGAAGAGTGCAGGTCATATTTCTTAAATAAATTAAGTTGAATAGAGTTTTGTACAATTCAAGTCGACAGGGCCAGTCCTCATAAATGCTTTGAATCATCATTTGCTTTTGTGATATTTGAAGAGTAATTGCCAGTGTAGTGTAGAATATACCCTGTATCAAAATATAAAAGTTAGTAGAGATTTTAAAAAAATGTATAAAATTAGGAAGAATCAGATATCAGTTATATTATAGAAATTATGTAATAACACAGTTTTACAAAATAAAACTTTATTTTTGTATATGTATTTGTGATCTGAGAACGATTACATTTTTTACATCCGAATCCCAATACCGACCCTCCCGAACCCATACGGTCGGTAATTTATAAATTTCAACTTAATCTTTCCCTTTCGATCCCGACATTAAAGTGCAACACACGTATAATTGCTACGGCGTTAGCCATAGAGTGTCCCTTTTTTTGCTAAACACACATTTTTAAACGCTGAACATTACTATTACGATTAGCAATCAATAAGCTTTTTCATCGATAAAAAATTGTCGATTAATTACGATTATTTTGTTAACTTCCACGACTGCTAATTGATTACGAGTACAAATAATCAAAATGTTGACACGATTATTTAAGGATTAAAAAATATGATTAAAATATAAAAAAAAACTATTTTATTGTTTTTATACCCTTCACAGGGTATATTGACTTTGTCATGAATCTGTAACGCCTTACAGGAATGATGGGAGACCCCATAAATTGTATATCAAAATGATCGGGACGAGCTCAGGAATTGATTTCCGTCTGTCCGTCCGTCTGTCCGTCTGTCTGCTTCAACACGATTTCTGGCCAAACTGCTGAACCGATCTTGATGAAACTTTCACAGATTGCTTAGATCATGTCGGGTTTGTTCACTATGAAATTTCATCCCGATCGGAGCATTCTACGATATAGCCACCATATAAATTTACCATATCAACACGATTTCCGGGCAAACTGCTGAACCGATCTTGATGAAACTTTCACAGATTGCTTAGATCATGTCGGGGTTGTTCACTTTGAAATTTCATTTCGATCGGAGCATTCTACGTAATAGCCACCATACAAATTTACCATATCGTACTATCAATTGTTGTCTCTGTCGTGCACTTTCAAGTACCTACATGTCAAATTGTTGTTGTTGTCGCACACGAACAAGAGTAAAAATATTAGCGAAAAATTTCCAACAACTGCACAGAAACATTAATAAGAGGGGGGAGCATTGATTTGGCTGTGTGAAGGGTATCATAGTCTTGGCATAGCCAAAATTAACTATGCGCCACTATGTTTTTGATTTATTTTTAAATAATTTTTACAAAAAAAAAAAACATTTTTTGCGGTTTTAAAGTACATTTTAAATTGGGAAGCATCTGTAGTTAGCTTCGTCAAAACATTATAATTAGATTGCGCAGCAGCCATTTTGTTGCCGGGATTTATCAGCTGATTTTAAGTAAATTTGGTGCGCTGATTTCAAAATTGCAATCAGTTATTCTCTAGCAGCTCTAGTTTATAAGATATGCCAAATTCAATACATTGACATACAAATGTATATCTACGAGCCCAGACCACTATTAATTAAGTACCTATTGAAAATTTTCAATTCTTGTAAGTTTACTTTTTAAACTGTTTTCCACTGGCTTAAACAAAAAATTTTTTGATGCAAAAAGTTACTTCAAACAATTCTAATAGTGTCTGAAAAAGAAAATTTTCAAAAATCTCTTCCAATGTATTTTTTATGATTTTTTGAAAATTGCTAAAAACGACTATTTTGTATGAAAAGTGGGCAAAATTGCCAAAAGTTTCAATGGGTACTTAATGGGTTAAGAACAGTACTTTATCATTCAAACGGAAATTTAATGACCTTTTCATTCATTCTATACTTTGACCATACATTCCATAAAACATTGCGTATACCTCAAAATACGTGACGTACGAATTAATAGTGGTCAGGGCTCGTAAAACCTACTGACTATAACTTTAACTGGGAATCAATTTTGCACAAATAACAAAACACAGCCTTTATTATGCTCGTTACCGAAGGTAAGGAGTATACTGCGTTTGTGCAATGTCCGTCATGGTGTCTGTCCATGCGTAAGTGCGCAATTTTTTCCACACCCTTCAAGATAGGGACTTGAAATTTTCTAATTTCCTTTATCTATGGGATAGTAAATTTAAGTGTCGAGATTGGGGTTCTACGATAACTGGGGGGCTGGCAAATCGATAAATTCGAAAACTCAAAACCGATAAATCCATATATTTCGCACATCCTTACAACTAGAACTACCAAATTTGGTAAGAAGATAGCTACTAGCAATCCCCAAAAACTGCATCAAAAGTTTGGATGCCACACCCACCAATACTGCCCTAGCCGCCCCGAGCATCCACAATGCCTCGTCAAAAACGGGCAATTTGGTAGGAAGACAGATGGCAACGAGCCACTCCCACCTTTTACAAACTTCGAGCTAGAGTCACCAAATTTGGTATGACATTCCACATAGATCTGCAGAAAAAATTAGAATGCCACGCCCACCCATAGCGCCCCAGCCCCCCGTCACCAAATTTGGAAGTAAGATAGCTGGTGGCATCCCCTTCTGCATCGGAGAATCTTTAAGGCAGCGTACACCCCTGCCGCATCCGTACCCTATTGCAATCAGGCCTCTTTTTACCAGTTTTAGTACTGGTAACGAGTGTATCCAGTCGATTGCGTCCGACTGCAACTTTTCCACTTGTTTTGTCATGACATCGGCGGGCTTTTGACTGAAATGGGAATATGCTAGTATGAGTCAATCAATTTGCGCCTATTTGTAGACAGCTGTAAGAAAAGCTTGAAATGTGTTTTACTGCACAATGGCAATAAACATGCAGCCATACCAATTGCTAATTCAACTAAATTAAAAGAAGAAGAAAATGTGATGAAGAAAATTAAATATAATTGTCAATTGTCTTTCGTTGGTGACGGATGTGTTTTTGAGTGCTCTTAATAATTTATTTATTTCTTGTGTTTGTGTACGGTGTTTTATTCGGTTTATTTTGGTAAACGTCTCTAACAGTGATCGCAAGTGTACGTTGTGTGTATTTGCGCGTGCATTATTGAATTTTTCTTGTTGAACATTCATTTAATTTAACTTGCAGTCGAATTGACGCTGCAGTGCTTGAAAAGTAAACGAGCATACGTATATACATACATACACTCATATATTTGCGGTTCATACTTTGTGTTTTATATATTCTTCTTCTACTAACAACAAACATCTTGTCTATTTGCTTGATCTCGCTCTCCAGCACCACTCCCGCTTTGTCCGCTCTTATCTAGCGGTTGTATTTATCTGCATTTGCGCTCACGCTCTTTCACTCAACCGCTCTCTTGATTTTAACCGTTGTATCGTGCTCATTGCTTCGATTCGTTTCTACTTACATACTTGCACTCTACCTTGTTTTGATGTAGCATATCGATTTCTTTAGTAAATTTAATTACATATTTCATAATGCTTGTTTGCTGCAGCAAAAATTGGAAATTGGTTGGTACAACCAATCAAGATTTTATTCTATGTGGATTGTGCGACAACATGATCCACATGAAATGTGTTGGCTTTACTGCCAAAACCAGGGACTGGTTGATTGCAGACACAGGCCTTAAATGGTATAGTGAGCCCTGTAGGGAGGTGGTTAAAGAGTCTTCAAAATTCATGAGACAGACTCATTTAGGCTTCAAAGCTATGCATATTGCATTTAATGCACTGCAAAACTCCTTTACAGAGCTTGAGTCTAATTTCAAAAATGGCAAGGTTACGACTGAATCTCCGAAGCGTAAAAAGACTTCGGGTCCTAATCCGCCTATTGTCCCACCTATCATCCCCACAAAGCCCCTTCTGGTGCCCAGCATTAATCAACCTACGGCCAGCCCATTAATGTTGCTTAATTCGTCGGCAAGAACCATTACTAATAACCTTTCTTCTGATCCTATGCATGAAATCGGTTCAACTGCCTGTGCGCCTATTGATCCCAATGCAGGTACAACTGGGGCTCCCAAGCCTCTTGTTGTTGTGCCATTTAACAAATTTATATTTGTGTCCAGGCTGGCATCCGATACTTCATCGGATGATGTTTCAGCTTATGTTAAAAGTAAAATTGATACTCCTATTATTACTGTTGAGAAGTTTAAATTTAAACACGCCCGAAGTATATCTTCTTTCAAGTTGAGCGTGCCGCCTGAACTCTTTTCGACAATTTGTTCAGAAAAATTCTGGCCGCAGCAGCTTGTTGTTAAGGAGTATGTGAATAGGCGAAGTAATAATAATAAGGGCATTAGGATTAGTAGTGCACAGCCTGTTAGCCACCCAGTTGCCTCCACCTCGGTGGCAAAAAACTAACCAAACAACTTAGTTTGGCCTATCAAAACGTTAGAGGCCTTAACACTAAGCTTTCTAAATTATATGTTAACAGCTTATCATTTGATTCACATATAGTAGCACTCACGGAAACCTGGTTAAAACCCGATATTTGTGATTATTCCGTTTTTCCTTCAAAATATAGCTTGTACAAGGAGGGTGGTGTTCTCATTGCTGTTGACTCTTGTTTTTCCTCTGAACAGATTCATTCTCATGATCTTCCGGACATAGAGTTTTTATGTTTTAAAATATAACTAAACGGCCGTTCACTTTATGTTACTTGTTCTTATATTCCTCCTCATTCTGATACTAACATTTACTCATCCCATCTTAGTGCCATGCAACTTGTTTCGTCATTGTTGACAGATATGGATAATCTGATAGTAGTTGCTGATTTTAATCTGCCACATGTTGTATGGTCTGTGAATGACACATCTTCGGCGATATTACCACTTCTCACTTCGTCTCACTTCTGATGATTTTATCGATGGCCTACTGGAGTTAGGCCTATCGGAAGTTAACAGGGTGCATAACTGTAGTGGTAGAATGTTGGACTTGATATTTGTTTCGGACTCAGACTGCAGTAATGCTTGTAGAATACCCCCTCTAGTGCTTCCGGAAGACACCTACCATCCAACCTTAGAACTATCCATCGAAATTTTTAACCCTAGTGCAGTATCTTATAATACTTTAAAAACCCGTTGCTTTCGTAAAACTAACTTTACTAAATTAAATTATCTTCTTCAACATACTAATTGGTCTCGTCTTTATTCTTGTAGTGATACAGAAACTGCCATTTCCATATTTTATGGGACTTTGAATTCGCTTTTGGATATTTGTGTTCCCCTCACTTATTCTTTAAGTGTTAAAAGACCACCTTGGTTTACGAGGGAACTATCGAAATTGAAAAACGCAAAGACTAAATTATAAAAAACTTAAAAAATCGGGAACCACTTTAGATTTATCTTCTTATTTAATAGCAAAATCTAGTTTTCTTTCTGTTAACACATCTTGTTATAACAATTATCTTAATCGTTGTAGACTAAACTTTTCACGTGACCCTAAACATTTTTATAAATTTGTTAACTCTAAACGTAAGTCTTCTTGCTTGCCGTCCTCAGTATACCTTGATAATACAAAAGCAAGTTCTGATCAGGCAGTAGCCGATCTATTTGCTGAGTATTTTCAATCAGTTACTCATCGAATATGAATAGTAGTAGTAATTCCTATCCTTTTCAAGTTCAATCGTCTAATTGCATATATATCCCAGTTATAACTGAGTGTACGCTTCTAAGTGACCTTAACTCTATCAAACCAGGCTATCTCCCTGGTCCTGATGGAGTGCCAGGTTGTATTCTTAGATACTGTGCGGATTCACTTTGTAAACCATTACATAAATTATTTAACTTGTCGGTTGACACAACAGTGTTTCCTGCTATATGGAAGGAATCTTTTATCATTCCACTCCATAAAAATTCTAAGTCTAACGTTAAAAATTATAGGGGCATATCCAAGTTGTCCGCCATTCCTAAAGTCTTTGAAAAAATTATATGTTCTCAACTGCAACACACATGTAGTTCAATTATATCGCCTTATCAACACGGTTTTGTTAGGCGTAAATCTACTACAACTAACCTTCTTAAATTCACTTCGCTTGTTATCAAAGGGTTCCAGGAAAAAATGCAAACTGACGTTGTTTACACCGATTTTAGTAAGGCATTTGATTCTGTTAGTCATTCTCTGTTGCTTCAAAAATTAAATATTATTGGATTTCCATCAAAACTCGTATTGTGGCTTTCGGAGTACTTGTGTGGTCGAACACAAAAAGTAGTTTTTAAATCGTCGGTATCTAAACCTATTTTGGTTACCTCTGGTGTTCCCCAGGGTAGTCACCTTGGACCTTTGCTATTTAATCTGTTTATGAACGATCTTCCAGCTGTTATTACTAACTCCTATGTATATATGTTTGCTGATGATGTGAAGCTTTGTTTCACATATAATGACGCTTCCCTGTGTAATTTACTACAGTCGGATTTGGGTGCATTGTCGGCCTGGTGTCGTTTTAACTTACTCAATTTAAATTGGTTTAAATGTTAAGTCATGTCGTTTTGTAGAAGTACCCCTCATACTGCTCACTACTTGCTTGATGCTTCACCACTTGACCGCGTGTTTGAAATCAAAGATTTAGGCATTATTCTTGATCCTAAATTAAAGTTTGACGCTCATATTTCGTATTTGGTCAATAAGGCCATTAATGTCCTTGGCTTCATCAAGCGGTGGTCGAAAGAGTTTAATGATCCCTTCACCACTAAAACGCTGTATACATCCCTAGTTCGTCCCATCCTGGAGTATGGATCTTGTGTGTGGTCGCCACAATACTCGATTCACCAGGATAGAATTGAATCTGTGCAGAAGAAATTTCTTCTATTTGCCCTTAGAAGTTTTAACTGGGTTCCTGGAGTTGACTTACCCTCGTATTCAAGTAGACTCCTTTTGATAAATCTTCCCTCCCTGTTAAACCGTAGAACTATGCATGGAGTATTATTTATTACTAACCTACTTAATGGTGAAATCGACTCATCAGTTCTTTTGAGTCGAATTAAATTTAATGTCCCAATTAGATCTTCACGTAACTTTTTACCCCTTAGCCTTGATCGTTGCTTCAGCAACTATTTAATTCATGAACCATTTCGTGTTATATGTTCCGACTATAACAAACTTTATTCTCTTGTCTCCTTGGAGGCCTCAACTTCAGTACTAAAAAGATCGATCCTTTTTGCTTTATCTAATCGTAACCACTAATTACTAATCTAACGCTGGTCTGATTAGGTTTTTCTGGGTTTTTCCCAATCCTCGCAACAAATGTTGGACTACTCAATTTCTTATTGAATTTCCCAGAGCTTTAACGTTAACTTTTAAATATATTTTCAGATTTATATATTATTCTATATTTTACTTAATTTAATTATTTTAACTATTTTGTAATTTAAATTAATTTTGATTTCTTTTTAATGTCAGCTGCTCTTAGCTGACAATAAATAAATAAATAAATAAATAAATAACGATCATCAGTGGCATATCTGCGTGGATCTAAAAATGGTTAATTTTCTCCTCGGCCAACAAGCCGGATACACCACATACCCGTGCTTTCTATGCTTTTGGGATAGCAGAGCCAAACAAGAACACTGGGGAAAAAAATGGCCACTCAGAGAACTAATGGTTGTTGGTTTGAAGAAGCAATTTATAAAGGCGATTGATAAAAATGAACAGTGCTTTACTTTCATCATAAAAAAAATTGTATGGAGTAAGTTAAGAAAAGCTTAAAGCTGGCATTTTAGATGGTCCTTAAATAAGGCAATTACTTAAATGTCCTCGTTTTCAAAATTCTATAAATAATGTAGATAGGATAGCGTGGACTTCATTTGAACAAGTGATCAAAAACTTTTTGGGTAACAATAAGGCCAGTAACTACAAGACTGTAGAAGGAAACATGCTTGAAAGCTTTAAAGCTCTGGGATAAGTTTCAAGAAAATTTAGGAAATGTCACCGAACAACAAAGTGAGCGATTCTATCAAGATTTAAAAGTTTTAGAAGATCGTTACAAAGGAAGATGAGACACACACATGATGGCAGATTACTGTTGAAGCTTAGCACGTGATTGTACAATAGAAACTCATTCAAGAAAGTCCAGAAAAAGTAAAATCATTAAAGTTGATTTGACCATTTTTTATTATAATTGAAAAAAAATATTTTTAAAATATAATTAAATAATGAATATTACATAAATAAAAGTGTCTGTTACCTAAAATTACAAGATTTTAACAAAAATTTCTTCTAAAACTAGAGCTGCTAGAGAAAAACTGATTGCAGTTTTGCAATCAGCGCACCAAGTTTACCTTAAATCATCTGATATATCCCTAACACCAAAAAATTTTTTTTGTTTTGTGAACCAGTTAACCACTTAAATTTCATGAATATTATGGGGATGGAACTAAGTACAAATTTGCTAATAATGAAATAATCGAAAACAATCAAGAAATGATTACGATCAGTAAT
Organism: Scaptomyza flava; assembly: GCA_030179655.1. Lineage (NCBI taxonomy): Eukaryota > Metazoa > Arthropoda > Insecta > Diptera > Drosophilidae > Scaptomyza > Scaptomyza flava. Next base: position 43,955,832 of record JARNME010000012.1, on the reverse strand, counting down.
CATTACTTAACAGCCCTGCCCTGAACCCAGAAATTGGTAAATATGTGTAAAGATCAAAAGTAATCATCTCCGACCCTATTAAGGATGTATGTTCTTGATCAGCATCAACAGCCGAGTCTATATAACCATGGCCATAACCAACCATATAACCAAGCTTAAGACTCTAGAACTAAGTACAAATTCATTGAAAACTAATTGCTAATAATGAAATAATCGAAAACAATCAAGAAATGATTACGATCAGTAATCATTACTTAACAGCCCTGCCCTGATCCCAGAAATTGGTAAATGTGTGTAACGATCAAAAGTAATCATCTCCGACCCTATTAAGGATGTATGTTCTTGATCAGCCGAGTCGATATAACCATGGCCATAACCAACCATATAACCAAGCTTAAGACTCTAGATTTGGAATACAGGCCTTCTTATATACATATACGTTAAATATTCTATAGCTTTTTCGTTTACGATATCCACTTTTTATCGATAACACAATAATAACTAAATCTTATTCGCTTTTTTTTCATTTTGTTCATAATATTTACTATGAATTCACTTATGTTGCCTAAGACGAGAGTTTGGGCTGCACGATGTGGGATTGACAATAAATCAGGACAAAATGTATATATATATATATAATATATATATACTTAAAAATTTAAATATTGAGGGTTTGGGATAAATTGTTTTTTTTTTTGCAGATAAAGTTAAATAATCAATTATATGCACCGTCGATATTTTCACGTACCTTTAAAAGTAACGGCTTCAATAAATAACCAGCTGAAGTCAAAAGTTCCTGCAGACATTGAAAAGCTTCCTTACAAAGAGCCGCTTTGCCCTTATTGCCGATCGTTTCGCCTTGAAAATTTGGCTCAGTTGTGTTACGAGTTTTTTTATACTTTCTTGAAGAACAGCCTAAGTCTGCTACTGACTAAAATAAAAATGATTATGACTTATTAAATTCAAAACATAATTCGAATATTTACCGATAAATATATATCTGTTTGAGGTATCATAACATCTTTGAAAATATGTTTAACCAGTCGATCTGCCATTAAATCACATCCACTTCCTTCGCCAGCAGTAGATAACCATAACCTTGTTATCTTGTAAACCTTTATACGCAAATTACTATAAAGAACAATTAAAACCAAATTTGTTAAATACGGATATCAGAGCAGTACAAGTATAGCTATTCTGTTGTCGGTATGCCAACTAAGCATTTGTGTATCGGTGACTATCATATTCTTCAAGTCGTTTAATGTTGAGATTTTTTTTTATAATTTATTGGACTTGATCTTATAATTAGACAACTAATAATAGACAAAATTAATAGACAAAAATTAGACAACTAGTAATAGTTTTAGAATCTGATTAAAATTCCTTAGCAGCTCAAATTTGAACTTTATTTTGAATGCAATACCTAAGGATTCATCGCTGGCTTAGTAATGGTGCATTTACACTAATTGACAAACAAGTCAACGTTGATATCAACTTTATCAATCCTAGTGTGAACAGCTGTCAACTTGATCAACTGTTGCGTTGACAGTAGATTGACAATGCGAAAATCATCAATTGTTGCTCTGAGTGTAAACATAGTTGGGGTGTTCAACAGCTCCGTTTCATCGTTTCATGTTTCAAAGTTGAAACGATTAACTCGTGAACGGCATTTTGGGTGTCAATGCGTTTCATGTTTGTGCAGTCAGCTGTTGTTTGTTTACATTTCTTATTCTTCAATTTTTGTCACTGTTGCTGTTTACTGCGGCTATACTTTATTTGTAAAAAAAATGCCATTTAAAAGTGCTAAAGATATGCTATGCGATGCTTTAGCAAAGCAAGTATTAGATAAATAGAGAATATTGAGTGTGAGAAGAGCTCGTTGTTTGAATTAGTTGCTCAATTACATGCTTTTAACATTTGGCGGCCATTTATCATATGTGTTCATACTATTTTGCACAAAAATACACCAAATATACTAAAAAGTACTGAGCATCGATAGCAAATATCGAATAAATATCGTGCTCTTCCCATCTTTACTTTGTTCAAACTTGAAACACTTTTTGTATAGTGTAAACACTTTGTGTCAACAGTTGAAGTCACAATCGGCGCGTTGACAACACAAAATTAGGTTGAGCTCATGTTCATTCTTTTGCTGTGTGTTGACAAACTTTAAGTACATATTAAAGGTGGCAGCACTTCGCTTCGCCATCCGTTTTTATAAATGTTGTCTGCTTTTTCAACTGTGCAGTCTATAAAAAACAAAAATTAGTAATAAAAAGCTATTTAAAATACAATTTTATTTATTCTTATGCATATTTATTGAACCATATTTTAATATCGAAAGTAGACCTGCTTCAGTTGCTGGCGATAGCTATCGATTAACTCAAGAGCGAGAACCAAAACCACTGCTGCCGCTATTTTGCTCTTCTTCGCTGTTGCCATTGTTCTGATATTATTCTAAAGTAAACAAATTGCATATCAATTAGTTTTAAGTTACATATGCATTAGTACTTACCACTTTTTTACTTTTCTCAATTAACAAAACAACACAATATCGAAAATCAGTTTCGATACATTCACAATATCGACGTCAACGAAAAATGTTTAGCAACGTGAATGTCAACGAATGTGGATATCAACTGGTGTAAATTGTTCTCAACTTCAATATCAACGCTTTGGAATCTTGCGCGTTGCTCAACTCAAAAATTAGTTGGCAACCCGGTTTTTTTGTCAACTCAATCAAATATGCGTTGACGTTGGATATCAATTGTTGATATAGCTAGAATTGACGCTGCATCAACTAGTGTAAATGCACCATTAGTATCTTACTTTTTGTTCCGTTATTACTTCAGTGGCTACTAGGATCTTTAAGTCTCTATGAATGTTTTCGTTTTGAACATACCACGGTGATGGTGATGTTTCTAAAGATCTTCGACTGGGCTCTCCGGACAATGCTGAAATTGCTGTTGCTAGCGGTCGCTCACAACTGTGAATCAAAAATTCAGTGTGGATTTAGAACAGAGTCGTAGAGAAGGACCGTGAAGTTCAGACTAGGGAAAAGTGGGCATTGATAAGCCATTAGAGCCTATTGGCTTTCAGTTTGAGATGTGTTCTCTAAGCTTAGATTTGTCGGCGCCATGGAAGTCTTCTGTCTAGGTAGTGCGGTGTTGTTAAACGTGAGCGGTGGAATCTTGCCTGTTTACCTTACGCCACTCGCATAACCATTTATAAACGTTGCGCTTTTGCTTGCGTTAGTCTTCTGGAGCGGCTAATAATAGCTGTATCATCAGAAAAGGCAGATGTTGTCAATCGCCTTTTGGTAGAGATGCTTGCTGTAATTAGTTGGTCCAAGTACGCCGCCTTGTGGAACACCAACTTCGATACTGTGTTCGTCTGCCATTAATCGGTTAAATCTAACAGCAAACTTCATGTCGCAGAGGTACGTCTTAAGCAGTTTATGTGTTTTGTTTGGGAGCATTGTTTTGATATTAAACTCAAACCTTAAAACCGAACTTTGTCGAATGCCTGAGAAACATCCAGAAATATTGCAGTGCAATATTACCGGTTTTGGGACGCACTTCGTATCTCTGATGTTATTTGATTGACCTGCTCAATAGTTTCGTGTTTTTCACGAAAGCCAATTTGGTGGGATGGGATGATGTTATAGATCTTATACAGGGAAGCGATGATGCGGATGGTGGGGCTGCACGGATCGATCAATGCACGGTTGTCAAAGTTTTTGACCCCAGTATCGAGGTTGATGCTGGCCTTTAGGCAGGATTATCACCTATCATCGCCAACACAGGCCAGTACAAAAGCAAGAGCCTGGAGATTTTTCGGGTTGAACTGCTCTTTGATGATTCTTGCGATTTCAGTTGATTGAAACTTATAATTAGCCCTTGTTGAATCTGAGAGTTGTTTGTTACGAACGAACTTTTTACAAACTAATGTTGGAACATATTTTGAAAGTGAGTAAGAAATGCGAAGGCTTTTTCCTCATTGCTGCGGGCCAAGCCGCATGTCACCTAACAGCTTTTGCTTTGGTAACGGCGAACTGTTGAATTGCCGTTCGTAAGCACCGCTTTTCAAAAGCAAGTTGTTCAATTTGAAGATTTGTCAGTTTATTGTTTTTACTATTAGAGGCGTTTAGATGCGAGCTGCAGTGACCAAGATGGACTTTTGTGTGTTAACAAAACTATCAATGTCAGCTTCAACTCCGAAATGTGGATTTAGCTTAATGTGTGAGCTTATTTAATTTTTATACTCGATACCGAAGGTAAAGAATATATTGGTTTTGTGCATTGTCCGTCATGGTGTCTGTCCTTTTGTTTGGACGAATTTTTTGACATCTGTAAAGCTAGAGACTTGTTATATTGCAAATATTTTTTTCTATGGCCGGAATGGGTTAAATGTCAAGATTGAGGATATACGCCTGTTGAGGGGCTGGGAAATCGATAAATTCGCTGGCTACAAATCATCATACCCACATATTTCCTACATCCTAACAGCTAGATTTACAAAATTTGGTAAAATAGCTACTGGTCCCAAAAAAAACCCCAGCCTGCATTTAAATTCAGAGACGGCTATATCTTCCTATCTCCTATCCTATATATATATATATATATATATATATATATACATATATATAGCTCTTTTATGCCTTCGCTAGGCAATTCTGTCATCTACTGGTAGTTTCCGCATATTATGTGAGCTGATGTCTTTGAGAATATTTTATACAGCCACCGGTTTTTTCCATTCAGCTTTTGTAACAAGGTATCCTCCTCGTACTCGACCATGTGGTACGGCTGCTTGTTGCTCGGCTTGATGTGTGATATTTCACAGCTCTGGTCGTCTGAATCTGAATCGTTTAGAAGAGGTTGGCATGTTGACTTATGTATATGGGCGTCCTTGCATCGATGATTAGCATGTTGTCCTTAAATAGGGTTTGTGCCTTCATAAGTTTGTATTTTTATTGTAATCGATGTGGGGAATTGCCGCCGGTAAGAAATTGGTTTCTTTGCAACTTTTTTTGAATTTCATTCAGATCGGTTTACATTTTATTTGGTTCAATTAGCGAGGGATGAATTCTTCCTTGGTTAACATCTGTAACAAGCGCAATAACTGCTGATTGAAGATCTTCGGTTTCATCAATCCAGTTTCGATCGAACTTGAGTAATTAACATGAAGAATTTTATGGATTCCTTGTAGACGAAAAAGTTCTCTTTCATTGTGTTTGCCATCTTGTTCATTTCTTTTGATACTTCAAAGTTTTTATTCACTTCTTCTGTAATAAAGCGTACCAAGTTTGAAGTTGCGTTGATTATCGAAGTCTGGTTGCTGACATATTCATTTAGGTGTTTCTCGTTTTGAATTATGTTCAGTATTCTTTAAATTCACCCAATTTCTCGTCCGTTTTCTTTATGACCTGATCAGCTTGTTTCAAGATTTCGAAATATGCTTGCATGTTGTATTAAAACAACCACTGCCAGCTTGACGAGACGACTTCCACTTTTCCAAGATTTTCCATTAGCATTGCTGTTTGCTGATCCATGTTCTTGATTTTCAGCCTACTTGTATTTGCGGCAGGTATCGTAGAAGTACTATCTGTAGAATTGCTTTTACCGGCTCTTGTTTTGATCCGTTCTCTGGAGTCGCCTTGCTCATTTCTGTCCGGAGTTGGTAGTAGACAGATTTTATTTATTGATCTTTTTACTTCACCCGTGTTTGTTTTTACTGTCACTACTCGAACTTTATCATCTTGTCTTTTCGTTATTTTAGTTATTTTGCCCATTGGCCATCTACCCGGGTGCGTGTTTTCTTGTTTGAAGAAAACAAGTTGGCCTTCCTTGGGGTTTGATTTTCCTTGTCGCTATTTTGTTCGCTGTTGAAGTGACGCCAAGTATTCTTCCTTCCATTACCTCCAGAATTCTCCTGTAATGCGCTACATGTGTCTAAAGACCCAACCAAATCGAAGTTTTCTGGAGCTCTTCCCACAATAAAATGACCTGGAGTCAAAATGTCATCCCCATCTGTGTCACTATTCAATGGGACTAAGGGGCGTGAGTTTCACACTGCTTCAATTTGGCAGAGCAGATTTTTAAACTCCTCAAATGTGAAGCTGTTATCGCCGATGACCCGCTTGAGATAGTGTTTTACCGACTTTACTACAGCTTCCCATATTCCTCCCATGTGGGGGATACCTTCTTTTTCAAGAAATGGTGCAAGACTGCTATTGCCTTTTATAAGGGCGACCAAATCCTTGTCAAGTATTCTAGCTGCACCCACGAAGTTTGTGCCGTTGTCTGAATACAAGTGTTCACTTTGACTTGGCCGATCGTGTTCACTGATTTCATGCGGCCCAGTTTCATATATTCACTCATGAAGGATACAATATTCTTTGAATGTTTGCGGGTCCTTTTTGCAGTTGATTTTCATTTGAAGTAGTCTTGCCATTGCCTGTTTCCGAGTTTCCTAACTCAAAGTTTTTTCGGAATGGTATTGAGACTACTAGCCGGCCATTATCATCGTCGGTTGTTTTTTTTTTTTTTCTAAACACTTTTTCACAAACAGTGTTATCTTCCAAGTCGCTGGAGTCACTTTTCAGCTCCCAGAAGCACTCCAGATCGTCCAAGCAAATCGTTGTGGCTGCGCTGATCACTTTATTGCTGAACTTTCTAGCTATGTTGCTGGAGACAATCCATCCAAATTTGGTTTTTTGACCCAGAGTTTCATTGATTTTCTTTACTTGTCCTAACATAATTAAAGGAAGTAAGTCAACGCCGATTATGACACCAATTCGGCTGGGCTCATCGAAGTGTGGGTCTGCTAGCTCGCAGCCCATCTAATCTTTACTTTACTTTTCTTGCTCGGTAGGGCTCTTTGTGGTTTTGGCATCACAAGCACTTGTATTTTCGAAACGAATTTGCTTTTAAACCTGGGCTTAATCATTAAGAAAACGCTGTTTTTCAATATTTCCACACTTTTGTGAAACCCCTTGAACTTTAACGTTTCTGTTTGTTCGTCGAAGTTTCAGTTGTACAGGGCTCTTAGTTTTCCAGACTCTCTCTCTTACTTTAAGGCAATGGCTGCTGATGGTCTCTATATTATTTGCATCCTCAATAAGCAAATTGTTGTGAGCTTTTGAGCATCGATTGCATGTCCAATCCTTTTTACAATCTTTGATGCTATATGTGCCCAAGCATTTGAAGCAGAGTGAGCTTTTGGTTACAAATTACTTGCGCTTTTTGATAGGCTCGGTTCTAAACTTCTGGCATCTCGTTATTTCATGGTCATCCAGTTGGCAATTACGGGATGTTTTATGGCTCGTCTTCTTGGCTTATGACTGAATGGCAAGTTTTTGTACTGAGTCTATTAAGTTATATAGTTGCTCAATAAACTCCAGCACATCGGACAAAGACTGAATTTCCCTAGCCTTCTTTACATGTTGCTCGTAAAGTTGTAGGACTTCTGTAAAATCGTCGCAGAAGAATTTGAGCAAATAACATATTAGCATCATTAGAAATTTTGCCTTTTTCTTTAATGATGTCGCTGTGTCCAAGAACTTGCGGATACTGCCTTCATCATTGTTCTTCAGCAGTTCTAAGTCCAGCAGCTGGATTACACAGTTAGACGACCGCCGACGACCATTTTGGCTTCTCCTTTGAGGCAAGATTCAGAGTAGTTCAGCTTTCTAGTATCGCTGATATCCTTCCTGTTGAGAATTACCTGGGGAACAGCTCGAAGAATGTTAGCCACCATTTTCAGGAACTTCTTCTTTCATTCGGTGCATGTCAATTATTTTTTTGTTCAATTTCTTTGAAAGAACGTCTACGCTGCACTCTAGATCATCGATCTCGTCAACGTCAAATGAAAATTTTCTTACCGTTCCTCTTGTTCGGTAACCGTTGAATGTACCTTGTTCCCAAGGAAGTTCAATTTATTTTTAAGATCATTTACATCTTCCTGGTTGCTGATTTCTAGGCAGGCATTCACATTATTAATGTGCTGCCTTACCTTCTGTGCTCTTTTGTCCACAAGATCTATCAATATGTCTATTGGGCTTGGGCTCCGTTGAGAAAAGATTTCCTCCTCATGAATATGTTTTCCCTTAAAAGTTTCTGGTTGCATTTTACTGACAGTAATTTTTGATGACTTAAGTTGATTGGGTGCCTTGGCGTTGTCGGCAACTTCGACCTTCATCAGTGACTTTTTATAGGTCATGATGTTTGCCATGGGGTATATCCAAGTTGTCTGCCATTCCTAAAGTTTTTGAAAAAATTATATGTTCTCAACTACAACACGAATGTAGTTCAGTTATATCGCCTTATCAACACGGTTTTGTTAGGCGTAGATCGACTACCACTAACCTTCTTGAATTCACATCGCTTATTATCAAAGGGTTTCAGGAAAAAATGCAAAGTTGTTTACACCGATTTTAGCAAGGCATTAAAACTATGCATGGAGTAATATTTATTACTAACCTACTTAATGGTGAAATCGACTCATCAGTTCTTTTGAGTCGAATTAAATTTAATGTCCCAATTATATCTTTACGTGAGTTTTTAACCCTTAGCCTTGATCGTTGCTTGAGCAACTATTTAATTCATGAACCATTTCGTGTTATGTGTTCTGACTATAACAAACTTTATTCTCTTGTCTCCTTGGAAGCCTCAACTCCAGTACTAAGAAGATTGATCATTTTTGCTTTATCTAATCGTAACCACTAATTTTGTGGTTGGCAGTAGAGATGAGATCGGGAAAGAAATTGCTTCCCATCCCGTCCCGTCCCGAATCAAATTCGATTTTCCATCCCGATTGTCCCGAAAAATGTTGTGCCTATCCCACGGGTCCCGACACTTTCCCGAAGTTTTTTTTTTTTTTTCAAATAAGTGTGTTATAACATGTTTTTTTATACCCTTAACCCATAAAATGGGTAAATAAGGGTATAATGGTTTTGTGCAAAAGTATGTAACAGGCAGAAGGAAGCATCTCCGACCCTATAAAGTATATATATTCTTGATCAGCATCAACAGCCGAGACAATAAAGCCATGTCCGTCTGTCCGTCTGTCTGTCCGTCTGTCCGTCTGACCGTCTGACCGTCTGTCCGTCTGTATGAACGCGTGGATCTCAGAGACTACAAGAGCTAGAGACTTCTGATTTTGTATTTAAGTTCTCTTATACCATGAGCAGAACAAGTTTGCTTCAAATTATCGATAACTATTCTGGTTTCCGATATACACATATTATCGATAACAATAAAATATCGAATTTGGAAAATCTAAAAATGAGGGTTGAAGTAATGGATAATGATAGAACTTTTCTGAAAATTTCATCCAAATCGGTTAAGAAACACCGGAGATATTGAACTTAATCGATGGAAGCTAAGCCAGTATACCAAAGTCTTATATAAATTATATATATTTATTGCAACTGGGTTCAGGGTATCTTCTAGTCGGGCTCTCCCGACTAGAGCCTTCTTACTTGTTTTTTTTTAATATAATCTTAAATTTTTAGTTTTTGTTTAAAAACAATATTCTATCAAAATTAATTCCAAAAAAATAAATAAATGCTCCCATTTATTGCACTTTCGATATATCGTGTCACTAAAAAATGCAATCGGTAGGTAATTTCGATAAGTACAGAGCATTTATCGAGTACATTTTGTTTGGGTCCCGACTGATTAATGGGACCCGACGGGTTCACCGGGACCCGTGGGAATTTCGGGATCGACCACTTATCCCGACTTTCCCGGGTTTTTTTAAAATCGTTCCCATCCCACTCGATCCCGATAATTTTTTTGGGACCCGCGGGATTCCCGAAAATCCGCAAATTTTCCACAACTGACAATGCTTCCTTTTGCGCTATTGCCCGCTGGACTTCTTCAAATACCTACGCTTGCTTTTTCAATAGTTTCAGGGTTTGTGCTGACAGCATCTTGTATGTTTTGTTTTTATACCCTTAACACATAAAATGGGTAAATAAGGGTATAATGGTTTTGTGCAAAAGTATATAACAGGCAGAAGGAAGCATCTCCGACCCCATAAAGTATATATATTCTTAATCAGCATCAACAGCCGAGACGATATAGCCATGTCCGTCTGTCTGTCCATCTGTCTGTCTGTATGAACGCGTGGATCTCAGAGACTACAAGAGCTAGAGGCTTTTGATTTTGTATTTAAGTTCTCCTATACCATGAGCAGAACAAGTTTGCTTCGCATTATCGAAAACTATTCTGGTTTCCGATATACACATAATATCGATAACAATAAAATAGCGAATTTGGAAGATGTAAAAATGAGGGTTGAAATAATAAGTAACGATAGAACTTTTCTTAAAAATTCGTCCAAATCGGTTAAGAAACACCGGAGATATCTAATTTTATAGATTGAAGTTAAGTCAGTATACCAAAGTCAATCTCCCGACTAGAGCCTTCTTACTTGTTATGTATGTTTATGCTTGAACAACAACAATAATCGAAAGATGCTATAATTTTTTTTTATTTTTATACCCTTAACCCATAAAATGGGTAAATAAGGGTATAATGGATTTGTGCAAAAGTATGTAACAGGCAGAAGGAAGCATCTCCGACCCCATAAAGTATATATATATTCTTGATCAGCATCAACAGCCGAGACGATATAGCCATGTCCGTCTGTCTGTCCGTCTGTCTGTTTGTATGAAAGCGTGGATCTCAGAGACTACAAGAGCTAGATACTTCTTATTTTGTATTTAAGTTCTCCTATACCATGAGCAGAACAAGTTTGCTTCAAATTATCGATAACTATTTTGGTTTCCGGTATACACATAATATCGATAACAATAAAATATCGAATTTGGAAAATGTAAAACTGAGGGTTGAAGTAATAGGTAACGATAGAACTTTTCTGAAAATTTCATCCAAATCGGTTAAGAAACATCGGAGATATCTTATTTTATCGATTGAAGTTAAGTCAGTATACCAAAGTCAATTATAAATTTAATTTACGTATTTATTGCAACTGGGTTCAGGGTATCTTCTAGTCGGGCTCTCCCGACTAGAGCCTTCTTACTTGTTTTTTATTTGGCGGAAAACAGGGCTCAGATTGCCCTTTAACTCGTCATTGATTTTAAGAAAGAGCCATGTCTGTATCGACTAAGGGTACAGAAACAATAAATGTTTATGGTATTATGATAACAGGTTAGTGAATTGGCGCCTTTTCAGCCACCGTATAGTAACCTCCTGTATTAGATTCCTGGTTTTCTTACGGCACGGCTTGCCGAAGAAACGCTGACTCCGCAGAAGTCACCAGCAAAGATTAGGAAGCTGCCGCCTGCATAAAAACGCAGAGCCACCAAAAGCTGCGTCTCCAGCCACATCGCATGATTCCTGTTTAAAATCTTCTATATGAATTATTTAAGTGCAACTGAAGTTGATTATTTACCTGTCACTTTGGAAAGCCACTTGATCCCTAGTGCAAGAATCATTTGACATGTTGATTTTGTCAACCTGAACCTTTGTACAAATTTGGCTTCATTAAATTCAGTAAAATGGTTCACTCTATTTCTATAATTTCTAGAATTATTAACACGCTGCCCCATTTCTTCTAATTCCGTTTCCATTGCGGTGATGTAAAAAAATCCGCTTATGTGATTCCATTTTGTTTGAATAATTATAAAATTAATACAAAGCAAGTGTTAGCTTAGGTCAGCTGTTTGCATAACGATGAATTTTACGATATTTATATCGGCACCTACGCGGGTTATAAATCTTAACTGGCCCCAAGGCGTCAGTTTAATTTATGTCTCATTTTAACCCTAACCGGACATTGAAAAACTATATTTTGACTAAACTTAGGATAGTTACGCTAACCGGACATTGAGAAAACGGGCCTAACGGGACTAATTACGAGTGCCGAAAGCAAGAAGCATGAGCAGGCTACGCTGCCGACAAACGTTAAACTATTTGCTTAATTGTGAGAGTTGCGCATACAGTGGTTGACGGCTGCTCCCGACACCAATTAATAACTTTTTTAAGAGTTACAAGCTTTACAAGTCATTTTAATAAAAAGCTATTAAAAATTGAAATAACTACATAACTTTCAGTTTAATTTCTGGTTTTTATTGTAAAACTTAATAAACAACTTTTAATAACATTTTATATTGGGTTTTCGTCGCGATCGATCACTCGTTGAGTTTAGACGTGCCTAGTTTTGCGCGGAAGCTTCGCTTAATAAAATCTACTTCTTGTTTATCTATTCTGAGTACAGTTATATGCTTATTTGCTCTCCCGCTGATATGCAACAAGAAATCACTGACTGCTGATAAGCATCAAAAAACTGTTGACGCTATGTTGTTCTCACCATGAGTGACAGCAATGAAGACCTTGCGGTTTGGCACTGGCAAAAAGTAAAACCAAAGGCAAACAAACGATCAAGCCTCACCTCCAGTGGCAAGAAAACTAACAGCGCTGGATCCTGCACCAACTAACAGCTTAAACAAATTTGCTATATTAAGCAACAACATCCCGGATAAGAATGGGGACGATAATGAACTGGAAATGGTAATAGAAGATAATATCAATGACTCTCCCAAGCCGCCACCTATCTGTTTGTCCGACGTTAATGATATAAATGCTATGCTAACTTACCTTAAGGGTAGAATTAATAAAGATAATTTATACTATAAAAGTCAGCGCGATGAACACGTAAGAGTTATGATTAAGTCTGTAGAAGAATATAGAAAATTAGTTAAAACTTTCAGTGATGACTGCGTTAATCATCATACATATCAGCTTAAACAAGAAAGGGCATTTAGAGTTGTCATTAAGAATTTGCATTTCTCCACAAACAAAGAATTTATAAAAACTGAAGTTGAGTTGAACGGACATAAGGTTAGAAACATAAGCAAAATAAAAAACCGTGTTACTAAAGAGCCATTGAATTTATTTTTCTTAGATATTGAGCCGGACAGTAAGAATGCGGATGTATGTATATAATCTTAAAAGTATTGGTAACCCTGTTGTCAATATAGAGCAGCGACCGGCACATTTAGCGTTTCTTATAGCTGGCTATAGGGCAGCAATATTTTCGTTTTACACTGTACGCTATAAAAAAAAACTAATACAAGCGCACGCTGTTCGGCTTACGGCAGTTGCTCCCACTTCGGCAAAGCAAATCAAGTCAGTTGCTGTTCAGCATTCACAAAGGCAAGACCTCGCTGCGCAATTTTTCTGAATGATAAATATTAAACACTGAAAAAAAAAACTAATAGATGAATAAATTTTTTTTCAATGAAAATATGGATGGCGAGTCCCAATGTTTAATTTGCTACCAAATTTTAGATCGTAACAAAATATATTTTTTAAAAAGGCATTTTTAAAAGAAACACAGCAATTATGAATAGCTTAAAAAAAATGAGCGAGCTCGAATTCTTTTAGAATTAGATGCTACCAACAAGAATTCACTAAATAGAGCCGCCAAACAGCAAAATTCCAACATTCAATTAGAAGTCGTAACGTAACTAAGCGTAGCTACCACTCGCTCTGAGAGCGCACTTCGGGTTTCTCTCGTGCTTCGTGTGTCATTCGCCAGCCATTTCGCTTCATAACTTTGCTACAACATTTTTTTTTGATAGCACAACCAGCCATATTGTGTGCATGCGCCGCTAGCCAGCGATTTTCTAGCGCGCAGTGGCTTGTTCAATTGCTGTACCCCCATTTTTTCCTTGTATTCCTTATGTGCGCTTATTTTATTGCTTATCTTATTGCGTCGATCTAGCACCAGCAAAGCAAATGAGCGAATTAATAACAACATACAGTGGCAGCATTGCATAATCGGACACTTGCTTCCTCAGTACAAACATGCTCAAAAAATATAACGAAATGCGTTAAAATTAATGTTCTTTCACATTTAAAAAATTTATAGTATTGGCTATCTAATTCATAAAAAAAAACTCATATTTTCTAAAGAGAACAGTTAGTTTACAGCGAAAAACGAAAAAAAAGTCAATTTTTGAGGCTCAACGAATAATCGGACACCTCCAAAAATTGTATGAAAAAATTAACTAATTAAGTAATTAATGTTCGGTTTCGTATCATTTTGTTTTTAAAACAGCCGGCAAGTGATTTGGAGTGGACTGCACCAAATTCAGGCATACCTGTGGCTCTATAGAGTTCCATAATACTCCTAAAGCCTCTTTAAGTGAATTTAGCGTGTTAAATTAGTTTTTGATACACCTGCCTGGCTTTTTCTTCCCAAAAATGTTCAATAACATTAAAATCTGGGCTCTGTGCAGGCGTTTGCACAAGTTTCGGGCAGTAATGGATTAACCAAAGCTTTCCAACGCCTGTAGTCTGCTTCCGGTCTTTGCTTGGTAGAATGCAAAGTTGCTTGCGATACCCAATTTCTCTGCACTTTGCTTTATGTTCTTCATCAAAGTATCCGACTAACCAAATTTATTCATTATTCCATCTACAAAATCTAAGTTTCCTACTCCAGCACTGGACATACAGCCCCAAACCATCACAGAACCCCCGCAATGCTTCACCGTGGCCTTTGTATTTTTTTTTATCAAATTCGGCATTTGGTTTTCGCCACTCGAACATCTTTCCATCGGACCCAAGCAAGTTAAATTTACTTAATTTAAAGGTTCTATTTACGGATGAAAGTAAATTTAACTTACCATTTGCCAGGCAATTCATTGACCTTTCTCAACTAATATGAATTTCGGCAAACGCTAAACAGACAAATTTTATATTAAATTTGTATTATTTGCCTACAAAAAACCCAAGAAAAACCAGAAGAACAATACTTCCAATGCAGTTTTGGTGCTCATCGAACATTTGCTGATCAGGTGAACAGCAAAATTAACAAGCGTCTAGTGAAATAAGCAGGCAATTTTCAGCTTTGCGTTGCTGGTAATACATACTCTTTCCCAATCATTTTGCCATCGCAACCACCGCCCAAGTCATTTTCCTAAATTCTAAAGCAGAAGCAACACAATAAAACGCTCGGCATAGAAATAAGAAAACGCACTGCACCCTGTGTGTATTTAGCATACATTCAATGTGTGTGCAACATCGCTGGGCGAAGCAAAAATCTAGACTTAGTGTCTAAGTCATTTTCAGTGCGTGGTCGTTTTCTTATTTCTCTTTTGCACTTGTTAAATGGCTCGGCCATGCCGATCGCTTTTTTGTGTTTCTTCTGATTTAAAATTTAGGCAAATGACTTGGACGTGAATTCTTGTTGGCATAACGCTCTAACGCATCGTAAATTTAAGGCATTTTTACAAGAAATAGAATCGGATTACGGTGATACTATTCACAGATGACCGCTGGCTTAGTAGAGGCAGATCTCTTGCAAGACTTTTTGACTTACGAAACGAAGTTGTGCAGCATCTCTAGAAAATAACGAGTTCCTCCTTGAGTTATCATTTCTTTCTGATATTTCAGATATTATAAATACAATAAATTTGCAATTACAAGGAAAAAAAAAATATATTTTTGATACAGTGGTCACAATTTTTCATTTTGGTAAGAAACTATCAAATTTAGAAAGTCAAATGCAAAACAATAATTTAGCATCTCTACCCAAAACAGCCAAATTTTATAGTTAATCTCCAATTCCAACAAAAATAGCCCAATTCAAAAATACTATCCATAATTTATCAACCAACTTTGCAGCCCGATTCCTTGACTTTGATCAAATTTGTGGCATAATAGACCTTCACAATAACACACTTGCATGCAATATGGAAAAACTGTCTCAACCTTTAAGAGAGGAAATTCAAAAAATGTTGACGGATTTTGATTTGCCTTGTACAAC
This sequence comes from Scaptomyza flava, assembly GCA_030179655.1. Taxonomy (NCBI): domain Eukaryota; kingdom Metazoa; phylum Arthropoda; class Insecta; order Diptera; family Drosophilidae; genus Scaptomyza; species Scaptomyza flava. Next base: position 43,940,031 of record JARNME010000012.1, on the reverse strand, counting down.
GGGCAAAGAATTTTGGAAAAATGTGAATGTAGCAAGTTACCCATATTCAAAAGAAGAAATTTTAAAATTATACTCCATGTTCCCCACAACTTATAATTGCGAAACAACATTTTCAACATTAAACAAGTGGAAACGTTGCAGTCGGACGCAACCGACTGCGGTATACTCGATACCAGTATTAAAAATTTTGATGCCCATCCATGTGGGATGTCAATTGCTATCTTCATACCAAATTTGGTGACTCTAGCTCAAAGTTTGTATAAAGTGGGAAAAGGGGGGCTGGGGGCGGTATGGTTGGGCGTGGCATCCAAATTTTTGCTGCAGATCCTTGTGGAATGTCAAATGCTACCTTCATACCAAATTTGGTGACTCTAGCTCAAAGTTTGTATAAAGTGGGGAAAGGGGGGCTGGGGGCGGTATGGTTGGGCGTGGCATCCAAATTTTTGCTGCAGATCCTTGTGGAATGTCAAATGCTACCTTCATACCAAATTTGGTGACTCTAGCTCAAAGTTTGTATAAAGTGGGGAAAGGGGGGCTGGGGGCGGTATGGTTGGGCGTGGCATCCAAATTTTTGCTGCAGATCCTTGTGGAATGTCAAATGCTACCTTCATACCAAATTTGGTGACTCTAGCTCAAAGTTTGTATAAAGTGGGGAAAGGGGGGCTGGGGGCGGTATGGTTGGGCGTGGCATCCAAATTTTTGCTGCAGATCCTTGTGGAATGTCAAATGCTACCTTCATACCAAATTTGGTGACTCTAGCTCAAAGTTTGTATAAAGTGGGGAAAGGGGGGCTGGGGGCGGTATGGTTGGGCGTGGCATCCAAATTTTTGCTGCAGATCCTTGTGGAATGTCAAATGCTACCTTCATACCAAATTTGGTGACTCTAGCTCAAAGTTTGTATAAAGTGGGGAAAGGGGGGCGGGGGGCGGTATGGTTGGGCCAAATTTGGTGACTCTAGCTGAAAGTTTGTAAATGGTGGGGAAAGGGGGGCGGAATGGGTGGGCTTGGCTCCAAAACTTTGATGCAGATTTTTGGGGATCGCTACTAGCTATCTTCCCACCAAATTTGGTGGCTCTAGCTCCACAACTCTGGAAGATACACGCATTCCCGTTTTTGACGAAGCGTTGGGGTGGATGGGGGCGGCTAGGGTAGGATCGGTGGGCGTGGCATCCAAACTTTTGATGCAGTTTTTAGGGGGTCATCATCACCTATCTTGGCACCAAATTTGGTGGCTCTAGCTCAAAAACTTTGGGAGATATAGCCATTTCTGATTTCAAAATGCGGGGGGGCTGGGGGCGGAATGGGTTGGCGCGGCTCCAAAACTTTGATGCAGTTTTTTGGGGATCGCTACTAGCTATCTTCCCACCAAATTTGGAAGCTCTAGCTCCACAACTCTGGAAGATACACGCATTCCCGTTTTTGACGAAGCGTTGGGGTGGATGGGGGTAGCTAGGGCAGTGTCGGTGGGCGTGGCATCCAAACTTTTGATGCAGTTTTTAGGGGGTCATCATCACCTATCTTGGCACCAAATTTGGTGGCTATAGCTCAAAAACTGAGGGAGATATATGCTTTTTTGACTTTAAAATTCGGGGGGGCTGGGGGCGGAATGGGGGGCGTGGCTCCAAAATTATTGATGCAGTTTTTTGGGGGTTGCTAGTAGCTATCTTCTTACCAAATTTGGTAGTTCTAGCTGTAAGGATGTGCGAAATATGTGGATTTATCGGTTTTGAGTTATCGAATTTATCGATTTGCCAGCCCCCCAGTTATCGTAGAACCCCCATCTTGACACTTTAATTTACTATCCCATAGATAAAGAGAATTGGAAAGTTTCAAGTCTCTAGCTTGAAGGGTGTGGAAAAAACTTGCATACATACGGACGGACAGACGGACAGACGGACAGACGGACAGACACCATGACGGACATTGCACAAAACCAATATACTAGTTACCTTCGGTATCGAGTATAAAAACATAAAAACTAAAAATAGAAATAAAATTTACAACAAATTACAATTTACATTACTAAGAATAAAATGCTATAATGAAGAAATAGACCTGGACCACATAGTTGAAGAATTAGAATAAAAAATAACGTGAACTTTTTTTGATTTGCCAACTTTTTCATTTTTCTCAGTGCACTGTTTTCTTCGTGCGCGAACACAGTTTTCAATACAAGCAAAGATCAATAAAAGTATAGTTGTGTGAGTCTGCCGGTCGCTGATATAGAGCCGCCTCGGAAAACAAATGATATGGTGCAATGCTATCGGTGTCAAGAATTTGGACACTATTGTGTCAAACTTTTTAAGTGTGTGAAATGCTCTCTTAGACATCCAAGTACTACTTTCCCGAAAGCCAAAGAATTACCAGCAAAATGTGCCAACTGCCTGGAAGAACATCCCGCTAGTAACAAAGGGTGTATAATTTACCAGGAACTTGTATTGAAAAGGTCAGCAGCTGATCGTAAAAACATTAGAAACACTACACGCGAAAGTAGAAACGACTACGGCATAGCCCAAAGTTTTGCTCCACCTAATAAATAAGCCACTACTCAACAATCCAATGTCTTTCAAACCTATGCCCAGATTGCGTCAGGAAATAAAAACACAACTAACTCACTTGAGATCTACATCTATAAGAAAACCAATCCGAACTTACGAATAATTTACTCAAAATGATTATGTTGCTCGTGAATAAGTTATGCAAGTAAATCTGAATATCGGAATATAGAACGCCAATGGGCTTTCTTTATTTTTAAAAACGAATGAGATTCATTTTATGTTAATATCTGAAACACACTTTATCAGTAGATCATTCTTTAGAGTGATGGGCTATGAAACAGTCAGAGCTGATCATCTGTCCGGTAGAGCTCACGGAGGCGCAGCTATTCTTATTAAAAATGGCATACAGTATAAAATTATGGACAGCACCAGGGAAAACGCTATACAGGCTGCTACCATTGAGATTAAATGTATTCATGCAGATGTGACAATAACTGCGATTTACCTTCCCCCAAGGTTCGCGGTCAAAGAATCTGACTTCTTCAGTTTCTTTCAAAAACTGGGGACGAAGTTTACAGTTTGTGGCGACTTGAATGCTAAACACCCATGGTGGGGTTTCAGACTGATAAATCCAAAGGGAAGAGAGCTATACAAATGTATAAGAAATAATAACATCTTAACTCTTTCAACTGGCAAGCCCACATACTGGCCTACTGACAGCCGAAAAATACCTGATTTGATTGACTTTGCATTATGCTCTGGAATTCCACAATCACATATGCACATTATGGAAAGTTTCGATCTAAGCTCAGACCATTCTCCAATAATAGTGACGCACAGTACTATAGCTCAAGTGCTATTGAAGCCATACAAAATAATCGCTGCAACAACAGACATTAATGCTTTCAAAAACTGTTTGAACCTACCATTAACTTGGATATTTCTCTAAAAACAAGAGGTGAGGTAGATTCTGCTGTAGAGATTCTTACCAGTGCCATTCATAAAGCTGCATATATGCACATGCCTGCAGTTAGGCATCGTCAAGCTAGCCAGCTGAATCTTTCTGCTGAAATCAGGCGACAAATACAAAATAAAAGAAATTTGCGAAAACGATGGCAAGAAAGTCGATATCCAGCTGACAAAAGATTGTATAATAAGGCAGTATCTGATCTCAAGAAATTGTTGCTTGAATTAAAAAATGAATCTCTAGCTGCATACCTTAGAAATCTAGATCCATATACTAGTAACTACGAACACAATTTATGGAGAGCGAAAAATTTCTTAAGCGACCTGCTAAGTGCGAGTGGTGTAGGTCTGACGGCGAACAAGCTGATGCATTTGGTCAACATTTGCACTCTGTATTTCAGACAAATGATATTTCTAACACTGTAATGGAAAGGGAAGTAGAACAATTTCTTGACACACCCTGCCAAATGAGCTTACCAATTCGAAACATTCGCTTTGAGGAAGTTGAAACGGAGATTAAATGCATAAACAATAAAAAATCACCGGGCTTTGACAATATCGATGGCTTAAATGCATTCGTTTTCTTACGTATATTTATAATGCTATACTCAGACTTGATCACTTTCCAAGTCAATGGAAATGTGCAGAAATAATCATGATTCTGAAGCCCAGAAAGAGAGCTCTCGTCGTACCGTCCCATTAGCATATTGTCAACATTTTCTAAAGTATTTGAAAAAATACTTTTAAAGAGAATGTTGCCAACTTTGGACGAGCTTACCATTATTCCTGAACATCACTTTGGATTAAGAAGAGGCCATGGAACTCCTGAGCAATGCCACAGGATTATAAATGAGATAACAACAGCTTTTGAAAACAAAGAATACTGCACTCCAGCTTTTCTTGACGTTCAACAAGCGTTTGATCGAGTTTGGCACAACGGTATCTTATATAAGATAAAGAAATGGTTACCTGCACCATACTACCTATTATTGAAGTCATATCTGGCCAATCGAAACTTCTACGAGCAGCAAAAAAATGAATCATCGCAACTTTTCCCTATAAATGCAGGTGTTCCACAAGCAAGTGTTTTAGGACCCGTTCTGTACACCCTATTTGCTGCTGACATGCCGCTCACTAATGATACAACTGTTGCAACATACGCTGATGACACAGCCATTATAGCATCAAACTCATCAAAAGAGGAAGCCTCTCAACATCTGCAGTCAGAGCTCAACCTTATTGAAGCTCTTGGTTTCTCCGCTGGAAAATTAAAGTAAATGCCCAAAAATGCGTCAAAATAACATTTACAATATGAAAGGGTGACTGCCCAAACGCATTATTTAACGCCACAGGAATACCTCAAACAAACTGCATTAAATATCTTGGCTTGCCTCTTGATCGCAGACTTACATGGAAAAACCATATTAAAGCAAAACAACAGCAGCTAAAACTGAAAACACAACGAATGTCCTGGCTGTAAGGCCGTAAATCCCAAACTAGCCTGGAAAATAAAGTTCGCCTCTATAAAGCCATACTTAAGCCGGTGTAGACATATGCCATACAACTTTGGGGCACTGCTAGCAACTCGAATATTGAAATTCTGCAGCGCTACCAATCAAATTCTTTGCGTTCCATTGTTAATGCTCCGTTCTACATTTCGAATGTATGCTTACACAAAGATTTAAGAATTCCCTTTGTAAAGACGAAAAAATAATTTTAGTAAGAAATATATTGATAGACTTCATAGCCACGAAAATAACCTAGCCTTAAATCTAACAGATAATTCCCTAACAGTAAGAAAACTCAAAAGACTACACATCCTCGATCTCCCAAATAGATAAAATGAATTGACTTTAACGTTTCATACAAAAATAATTTCACTGGAAACTTCCTGTTCCTGTTAATTTTTATTATAAGTAACTAAATTTACCTATTGTCTTAAGACAGATTGTAAATAATAATAAAAAAAATAAAAATAAAAAATATTGGGTTTGTGCAATGTCCGTCATGGTGTCTGTCCGTCCGTATGTATGGGGTTCTACAATTATTGGGGAGCTGGCAAATCGATAAGTTCGATAACTCAAAACCAATAAATCCGCATATTTCGCTCATCCTTACAGCTAGAAATACCAAATGTGGTAAGAAGATAGCTACTAGCAACCCCCAGAAACGGCATCCAACGTTTTGCAGCCATGCCTACCCATTCCGCCCCCAGCCACCGCATTTTTAAGTCAAAAATCCTATATTTCCCACAGTTTTTGAGCTATAGCCACCAAATTTGGTGCCAAGATATACTGTTCCCTCAAACACTGTAAAAAAAGCTTTGGATTCCACGCCCACCAATACTGCCCCAGCCCTCTCGCATTTTGAAACCAGGAACGCCTATATCGTCCAAAGTTTTTGAGCTTTAGCAACCGAATTTGGCATCAAAATAGGTGACCCTAGCCGTTGCCGCCCCAACCGCCTTGTTAAAAACGGGAGTGCATCTTTCTCAGCTTTTAAGCTAGAGTCACTTGATATGGTACGAAGAAAGCTGGTTACGACTCGCAAAGATTCGCATCATAACTTTGGATGCCACGCCCAACCATACCGCCTCCAGCCCTCCGCCTAGCAAAAATTGGATTTGCATCAGTCAATCTTTGAACGCAACGCATCCTCTTGTTACCCCATTTCAATGAGCGCGCTAAAGAATGATTTTATCGATGGTCACCTGGAGTAAGGCCTTTCGCAAGTTAACAGGATGCATAACTGTAGTGGTAGGATTTTAGACTTGATATTTGTTTCGGACCCAGATTGCAGTAATGCTAGTAGATCCCCCTTTAGTGCTTCCGGAAGATACCTACCATCCAACCTTAGAACTATCCATCGAAATTCTTAACCCTAGTTCAGTATCTAATAATACTTTTAAAACCCGTTGCTTTCGTAAAACTAACCTTGCTAAATTAAATTATCTTCTTCAACATACTAATTGGTCTCGCCTTTATTTTTGAAGTGATATAGAAACTGCCATTGCCATATTTTATAGGACCTTGAATTCGCTAATCTAGTTATAATAATTATCTAAATCGTTATAGACTAAATTTTTCACCTGCCCCTAAACAGTTTTATTAATTTGTTAACTCTAAACGTACGTATTCTTGCTTGCCATCCTCAGTATACCTTGTTATACAAAAGCAAGTTCTGATCAGGCAGTAGCCGATTTTTTCTGAGTATTTTCAATCAGTATACTCATCGAATATGAATAGTAGTAGTAATTCCTATCCTTTTTAAATTCAAACGTCAAATTGCATATATGTCCCAGCAATTACTGAGTCTACGCTCCTGAGTGAATTTAACTCTATCAAACCTGGCTACTTGCCTGGTCCTGATGGTGTGCCAGGTTGTATTCTTAGATACTGCGCGGATTCTCTTTGTAACTCCTTAAATAAAGAAGAAGAGAAGCAAAGCCCTGCAGTCGTGTTTTTACAAGCTCCGAGTTTTTGTTTATTATTTAAAGTATTATTATCCATAAAACAGGACTGTTAAACGCCAGTTTTGCTTATGCTAATAAGCAATTAAAAAATAAAAACATAGTGGCGCATAGTTAATTTTGGCTATGCCAAGACTATGATACCCTTCACACAGCCAAATCAATGCTCCCCTCTCTTATTAATGTTTCTGTGCAGTTGTTGGTAATTTTTCGCAAATATTTTTACTCTTGAGCGTCATTTACTTGTTCGTGTGCGACAACAACAACAATTTGACATGTAGGTACCTGAAAGTGCACGACAGAGACAACAATTGATAGAACGATTTTTTAAATTTGTATGGTGGCTATGTCGTAGAATGCTCCGATCGAAATGAAATTTCATAGTGAACAAACCCGACATGATCTAAGCAATCTGTGAAAGTTTCATCAAGATCGGTTCAGCAGTTTGGCCGGAAATCGTGTTGATATGGTAAATTTATATGGTGGCTATATCGTAGAATGCTCCGATCGGGATGAAATTTCATAGTGAACAAACCCGACATGATCTAAGCAATCTGTGAAAGTTTCATCAAGATCGGTTCAGCAGTTTGGCAAAAATTGTATGAAAAAATTAACTAATTAAGTAATTAATGTTCGGTTTCGTATCATTTTGTTTTTAAAACAGCCGGCAAGTGATTTGGAGTGGACTGCACCAAATTCAGGCATACCTGTGGCTCTATAGAGTTCCATAATACTCCTTAAGCCTCTTTAAGTGAATTTAGCGTGTTAAATTAGTTTTTGATACACCTGCCTGGCTTTTTCTTCCCAAAAATGTTCAATAACATTAAAATCTGGGCTCTGTGCAGGCGTTTGCACAAGTTTCGGGCAGTAATGGATTAACCAAAGCTTTCCAACGCCTGTAGTCTGCTTCCGGTCTTTGCTTGGTAGAATGCAAAGTTGCTTGCGATACCCAATTTCTCTGCACTTTGCTTTATGTTCTTCATCAAAGTATCCGACTAACCAAATTTATTCATTATTCCATCTATAAAATCTAAGTTTCCTACTCCAGCACTGGACATACAGCCCCAAACCATCACAGAACCCCCGCAATGCTTCACCGTGGCCTTTGTATTTTTTTTTATCAAATTCGGCATTTGGTTTTCGCCACTCGAACATCTTTCCATCGGACCCAAGCAAGTTAAATTTACTTAATTTAAAGGTTCTATTTACGGATGAAAGTAACTTTAACTTACCATTTGCCAGGCAATTCATTGACCTTTCTCAACTAATATGAATTTCGGCAAACGCTAAACAGACAAATTTTATATTAAATTTGTATTATTTGCCTACAAAAAACCCAAGAAAAACCAGAAGAACAATACTTCCAATGCAGTTTTGGTGCTCATCGAACATTTGCTGATCAGGTGAACAGCAAAATTAACAAGCGTCTAGTGAAATAAGCAGGCAATTTTCAGCTTTGCGTTGCTGGTAATACATACTCTTTCCCAATCATTTTGCCATCGCAACCACCGCCCAAGTCATTTTCCTAAATTCTAAAGCAGAAGTAACACAATAAAACGCTCGGCATAGAAATAAGAAAACGCACTGCACCCTGTGTGTATTTAGCATACATTCAATGTGTGTGCAACATCGCTGGGCGAAGCAAAAATCTAGACTTAGTGTCTAAGTCATTTTCAGTGCGTGGTCGTTTTCTTATTTCTCTTTTGCACTTGTTAAATGGCTCGGCCATGCCGATCGTTTTTTTGTGTTTCTTCTGATTTAAAATTTAGGCAAATGACTTGGACGTGAATTCTTGTTGGCATAACGCTCTAACGCATCGTAAATTTAAGGCATTTTTACAAGAAATAGAATCGGATTACGGTGATACTATTCACAGATGACCGCTGGCTTAGTAGAGGCAGAAGTCTTGCAAGACTTTTTGACTTACGAAACGAAGCTGTGCAGCATCTCTAGAAAATAACGAGTTCCTCCTTGAGTTATCATTTCTTTCTGATATTTCAGATATTATAAATACAATAAATTTGCAATTACAAGGAAAAAATAAATATATTTTTGATACAGTGGTCACAATTTTTCATTTTGGTAAGAAACTATCAAATTTAGAAAGTCAAATGCAAAACAATAATTTAGCATCTCTACCCAAAACAGCCAAATTTTATAGTCAATCTCCAATTCCAACAAAAATAGCCCAATTCAAAAATACTATCCATAATTTATCAACCAACTTTGCAGCCCGATTCCTTGACTTTGATCAAATTTGTGGCATAATAGACCTTCACAATAACACACTTGCATGCAATATGGAAAAACTGTCTCAACCTTTAAGAGAGGAAATTCAAAAAATGTTGACGGATTTTGATTTGCCTTGTACAACGGGCAAAGAATTTTGGAAAAATGTGAATGTAGCAAGTAACCCATATTCAAAAGAAGAAATTTTAAAATTATACTCCATGTTCCCCACAACTTATAATTGCGAAACAACATTTTCAACATTAAAAAACATAAAAACTAAAAATAGAAATAAAATTTACAACAAATTACAATTTACATTACTAAGAATAAAATGCTATAATGAAGAAATAGACCTGGACCACATAGTTGAAGAATTAGAATAAAAATAACGTGAACTTTTTTTGATTTGCCAACTTTTTCATTTTTCTCAGTGCACTGTTTTCTTCGTGCGCGAACACAGTTTTCAATACAAGCAAAGATCAATAAAAGTATAGTTGTGTGAGTCTGCCGGTCGCTGATATAGAGCCGCCTCGGAAAACAAATGATATGGTGCAATGCTATCGGTGTCAAGAATTTGGACACTATTGTGTCAAACTTTTTAAGTGTGTGAAATGCTCTCTTAGACATCCAAGTACTACTTTCCCGAAAGCCAAAGAATTACCAGCAAAATGTGCCAACTGCCTGGAAGAACATCCCGCTAGTAACAAAGGGTGTATAATTTACCAGGAACTTGTATTGAAAAGGTCAGCAGCTGATCGTAAAAACATTAGAAACACTACACGCGAAAGTAGAAACGACTACGGCATAGCCCAAAGTTTTGCTCCACCTAATAAATAAGCCACTACTCAACAATCCAATGTCTTTCAAACCTATGCCCAGATTGCGTCAGGAAATAAAAACACAACTAACTCACTTGAGAGGATAGAACATCTATTAGAAAACCAATCCGAACTTACGAATAATTTACTCAAAATGATTATGTTGCTCTTGAATAAGTTATGCAAGTAAATCTGAATATCGGAATATAGAACGCCAATGGGCTTTCCAACCATGTAAATTAAATATCTTTATTTTTAAAAACGAATGAGATTCATTTTATGTTAATATCTGAAACACACTTTATCAGTAGATCATTCTTTAGAGTGATGGGCTATGAAACAGTCAGAGCTGATCATCTGTCCGGTAGAGCTCACGAAGGCGCAGCTATTCTTATTAAAAATGGCATACAGTATAAAATTATGGACAGCACCAGGGAAAACGCTATACAGGCTGCTACCATTGAGATTAAATGTATTCATGCAGATGTGACAATAACTGCGATTTACCTTCCCCCAAGGTTCGCGGTCAAAGAATCTGACTTCTTCAGTTTCTTTCAAAAACTGGGGACGAAGTTTACAGTTTGTGGCGACTTGAATGCTAAACACCCATGGTGGGGTTTCAGACTGATAAATCCAAAGGGAAGAGAGCTATACAAATGTATAAGAAATAATAACATCTTAACTCTTTCAACTGGCAAGCCCACATACTGGCCTACTGACAGCCGAAAAATACCTGATTTGATTGACTTTGTATTATGCTCTGGAATTCCACAATCACATATGCACATTATGGAAAGTTTCGATCTAAGCTCAGACCATTCTCCAATAATAGTGACGCACAGTACTATAGCTCAAGTGCTATTGAAGCCATACAAAAGAATCGCTGCAACAACAGACATTAATGCTTTCAAAAACTATTTGAACCTACCATTAACTTGGATATTTCTCTAAAAACAAGAGGTGAGGTAGATTCTGCTGTAGAGATTCTTACCAGTGCCATTCATAAAGCTGCATATATGCACATGCCTGCAGTTAGGCATCGTCAAGCTAGCCAGCTGAATCTTTCTGCTGAAATCAGGCGACAACTACAAAATAAAAGAAATTTGCGAAAACGATGGCAAGAAAGTCGATATCCAGCTGACAAAAGATTGTATAATAAGGCAGTATCTGATCTCAAGAAATTGTTGCTTGAATTAAAAAATGAATCTCTAGCTGCATACCTTAGAAATCTAGATCCATATACTAGTAACTACGAACACAATTTATGGAGAGCGACTAAATATCTTAAGCGACCTGCTAAGTGCGAGTGGTGTAGGTCTGACGGCGAACAAGCTGATGCATTTGGTCAACATTTGCACTCTGTATTTCAGACAAATGATATTTCTAACACTGTAATGGAAAGGGAAGTAGAACAATTTCTTGACACACCCTGCCAAATGAGCTTACCAATTCGAAACATTCGCTTTGAGGAAGTTGAAACGGAGATTAAATGCATAAACAATAAAAAATCACCGGGCTTTGACAATATCGATGGCTTAAATGCATTCGTTTTCTTACGTATATTTATAATGCTATACTCAGACTTGATCACTTTCCAAGTCAATGGAAATGTGCAGAAATAATCATGATTCTGAAGCCCAGAAAGAGAGCTCTCGTCTAAAGTATTTGAAAAAATACTTTTAAAGAGAATGTTGCCAACTTTGGACGAGCTTACCATTATTCCTGAACATCACTTTGGATTAAGAAGAGGCCATGGAACTCCTGAGCAATGCCACAGGATTATAAATGAGATAACAACAGCTTTTGAAAACAAAGAATACTGCACTCCAGCTTTTCTTGACGTTCAACAAGCGTTTGATCGAGTTTGGCACAACGGTATCTTATATAAGATAAAGAAATTGTTACCTGCACCATACTACCTATTATTGAAGTCATATCTGGCCAATCGAAACTTCTACGAGCAGCAAAAAAATGAATCATCGCAACTTTTCCCTATAAATGCAGGTGTTCCACAAGCAAGTGTTTTAGGACCCGTTCTGTACACCTTATTTGCTGCTAACATGCCGCTCACTAATGATACAACTGTTGCAACATACGCTGATGACACAGCCATTATAGCATCAAACTCATTAAAAGAGGAAGCCTCTCAACATCTGCAGTCAGAGCTCAACCTTATTGAAGCTCTTGGTTTCTCCGCTGGAAAATTAAAGTAAATGCCCAAAAATGCGTCAAAATAACATTTACAATATGAAAGGGTGACTGCCCAAACGCATTATTTAACGCCACAGGAATACCTCAAACAAACTGCATTAAATATCTTGGCTTGCCTCTTGATCGCAGACTTACATGGAAAAACCATATTAAAGCAAAACAACAGCAGCTAAAACTGAAAACACAACGAATGTCCTGGCTGTAAGGCCGTAAATCCCAAACTAGCCTGGAAAATAAAGTTCGCCTCTATAAAGCCATACTTAAGCCGGTGTGGACATATGCCATACAACTTTGGGGCACTGCTAGCAACTCGAATATTGAAATTCTGCAGCGCTACCAATCAAATTCTTTGCGTTCCATTGTTAATGCTCCGTTCTACATTTCGAATGTATGCTTACACAAAGATTTAAGAATTCCCTTTGTAAAGACGAAAAAATAATTTTAGTAAGAAATATATTGATAGACTTCATAGCCACGAAAATAACCTAGCCTTAAATCTAACAGATAATTCCCTAACAGTAAGAAAACTCAAAAGACTACACATCCTCGATCTCCCAAATAGATAAAATGAATTGACTTTAACGTTTCATACAAAAATAATTTCACTGGAAACTTCCTGTTCCTGTTAATTTTTATTATAAGTAACTAAATTTACCTATTGTCTTAAGACAGATTGTAAATAATAATAAAAAAAATAAAAATAAAAAATATTGGGTTTGTGCAATGTCCGTCATGGTGTCTGTCCGTCCGAATGTATGGGGTTCTACAATTATTGGGGAGCTGGCAAATCGATAAGTTCGATAACTCAAAACCAATAAATCCGCATATTTCGCTCATCCTTACAGCTAGAAATACCAAATGTGGTAAGAAAATAGCTACTAGCAACCCCCAGAAACGGCATCCAACGTTGTGCAGCCATGCCTACCCATTCCGCCCCCAGCCACCGCATTTTTAAGTCAAAAATCCTATATTTCCCACAGTTTTTGAGCTATAGCCACCAAATTTGGTGCCAAGATATACTGTTCCCTCAAACACTGTAAAAAAAAGCTTTGGATTCCACGCCCACCAATACTGCCCTAGCGGCCACATCCGCTTCGTCAAAAACGAGAATGCGTGTATCTTCCAGAGTTGTGGAGCTAGAGCCACCGAAGAACTGCATCAAAGTTTTGGAGCCACGCCCACCCATTCTGCCCCAGCCCTCTCGCATTTTGAAACCAGGAACGCCTATATCGTCCAAAGTTTTTGAGCTTTAGCAACCGAATTTGGCATCAAAATAGGTGACCCTAGCCGTTGCCGCCCCAACCGCCTTGTTAAAAACGGGAGTGCATCTTTCTCAGCTTTTAAGCTAGAGTCACTTGATATGGTACGAAGAAAGCTGGTTACGACTCGCAAAGATTCGCATCATAACTTTGGATGCCACGCCCAACCATACCGCCTCCAGCCCTCCGCCTAGCAAAAATTGGATTTGCATCAGTCAATCTTTGAACGCAACGCATCCTCTTGTTACCCCATTTCAATGAGCGCGCTAAAGAATGATTTTATCGATGGTCACCTGGAGTAAGGCCTTTCGCAAGTTAACAGGATGCATAACTGTAGTGGTAGGATTTTAGACTTGATATTTGTTTCGGACCCAGATTGCAGTAATGCTAGTAGATCCCCCTTTAGTGCTTCCGGACGATACCTACCATCCAACCTTAGAACTATCCATCGAAATTCTTAACCCTAGTTCAGTATCTAATAATACTTTTAAAACCCGTTGCTTTCGTAAAACTAACCTTGCTAAATTAAATTATCTTCTTCAACATACTAATTGGTCTCGCCTTTATTTTTGAAGTGATATAGAAACTGCCATTGCCATATTTTATAGGACCTTGAATTCGCTAATCTAGTTATAATAATTATCTAAATCGTTATAGACTAAATTTTTCACCTGCCCCTAAACAGTTTTATAAATTTGTTAACTCTTAACGTACGTCTTCTTGCTTGCCATCCTCAGTATACCTTGTTATACAAAAGCAAGTTCTGATCAGGCAGTAGCCGATTTTTTCTGAGTATTTTCAATCAGTATACTCATCGAATATGAATAGTAGTAGTAATTCCTATCCTTTTCAAATTCAAACGTCAAATTGCATATATGTCCCAGCAATTACTGAGTCTACGCTCCTGAGTGAATTTAACTCTATCAAACCTGGCTACTTGCCTGGTCCTGATGGTGTGCCAGGTTGTATTCTTAGATACTGCGCGGATTCTCTTTGTAACTCCTTAAATAAAGAAGAAGAGAAGCAAAGCCCTGCAGTCGTGTTTTTACAAGCTCCGAGTTTTTGTTTATTATTTAAAGTATTATTATCCATAAAACAGGACTGTTAAACGCCAGTTTTGCTTATGCTAATAAGCAATTAAAAATAAAAACATAGTGGCGCATAGTTAATTTTGGCTATGCCAAGACTATGATACCCTTCACACAGCCAAATCAATGCTCCCCTCTCTTATTAATGTTTCTGTGCAGTTGTTGGTAATTTTTCGCTAATATTTTTACTCTTGAGCGTCATTTACTTGTTCGTGTGGCAAATTTGACATGTAGGTACCTGAAAGTGCACGACAGAGACAACAATTGATAGAACGATATTTTAAATTTGTATGGTGGCTATGTCGTAGAATGCTCCGATCGAAATGAAATTTCATAGTGAACAAACCCGACATGATCTAAGCATCTGTGAAAGTTTCATCAAGATCGGTTCAGCAGTTTGGCCGGAAATCGTGTTGATATGGTAAATTTATATGGTGGCTATATCGTAGAATGCTCCGATCGGGATGAAATTTCATAGTGAACAAACCCGACATGATCTAAGCAATCTGTGAAAGTTTCATCAAGATCGGTTCAGCAGTTTGGCAAAAATTGTATGAAAAAATTAACTAATTAAGTAATTAATGTTCGGTTTCGTATCATTTGTTTTTAAAACAGCCGGCAAGTGATTTGGAGTGGACTGCACCAAATTCAGGCATACCTGTGGCTCTATAGAGTTCCATAATACTCCTTAAGCCTCTTTAAGTGAATTTAGCGTGTTAAATTAGTTTTTGATACACCTGCCTGGCTTTTTCTTCCCAAAAATGTTCAATAACATTAAAATCTGGGCTCTGTGCAGGCGTTTGCACAAGTTTCGGGCAGTAATGGATTAACCAAAGCTTTCCAACGCCTGTAGTCTGCTTCCGGTCTTTGCTTGGTAGAATGCAAAGTTGCTTGCGATACCCAATTTCTCTGCACTTTGCTTTATGTTCTTCATCAAAGTATCCGACTAACCAAATTTATTCATTATTCCATCTATAAAATCTAAGTTTCCTACTCCAGCACTGGACATACAGCCCCAAACCATCACAGAACCCCCGCAATGCTTCACCGTGGCCTTTGTATTTTTTTTTATCAAATTCGGCATTTGGTTTTCGCCACTCGAACATCTTTCCATCGGACCCAAGCAAGTTAAATTTACTTAATTTAAAGGTTCTATTTACGGATGAAAGTAACTTTAACTTACCATTTGCCAGGCAATTCATTGACCTTTCTCAACTAATATGAATTTCGGCAAACGCTAAACAGACAAATTTTATATTAAATTTGTATTATTTGCCTACAAAAAACCCAAGAAAAACTAGAAGAACAATACTTCCAATGCAGTTTTGGTGCTCATCGAACATTTGCTGATCAGGTGAACAGCAAAATTAACAAGCGTCTAGTGAAATAAGCAGGCAATTTTCAGCTTTGCGTTGCTGGTAATACATACTCTTTCCCAATCATTTTGCCATCGCAACCACCGCCCAAGTCATTTTCCTAAATTCTAAAGCAGAAGTAACACAATAAAACGCTCGGCATAGAAATAAGAAAACGCACTGCACCCTGTGTGTATTTAGCATACATTCAATGTGTGTGCAACATCGCTGGGCGAAGCAAAAATCTAGACTTAGTGTCTAAGTCATTTTCAGTGCGTGGTCGTTTTCTTATTTCTCTTTTGCACTTGTTAAATGGCTCGGCCATGCCGATCGTTTTTTTGTGTTTCTTCTGATTTAAAATTTAGGCAAATGACTTGGACGTGAATTCTTGTTGGCATAACGCTCTAACGCATCGTAAATTTAAGGTATTTTTACAAGAAATAGAATCGGATTACGGTGATACTATTCACAGATGACCGCTGGCTTAGTAGAGGCAGAAGTCTTGCAAGACTTTTTGACTTACGAAACGAAGTTGTGCAGCATCTCTAGAAAATAACGAGTTCCTCCTTGAGTTATCATTTCTTTCTGATATTTCAGATATTATAAATACAATAAATTTGCAATTACAAGGAAAAAATAAATATATTTTTGATACAGTGGGCACAATTTTTCATTTTGGTAAGAAACTATCAAATTTAGAAAGTCAAATGCAAAACAATAATTTAGCATCTCTACCCAAAACAGCCAAATTTTATAGTCAATCTCCATTCCAACAAAAATAGCCCAATTCAAAAATACTATCCATAATTTATCAACCAACTTTGCAGCTCGATTCCTTGACTTTGATCAAATTTGTGGCATAATAGACCTTCACAATAACACACTTGCATGCAATATGGAAAAACTGTCTCAACCTTTAAGAGTGGAAATTCAAAAAATGTTGACGGATTTTGATTTGCCTTGTACAACGGGCAAAGAATTTTGGAAAAATGTGAATGTAGCAAGTTACCCATATTCAAAAGAAGAAATTTTAAAATTATACTCCATGTTCCCCACAACTTATAATTGCGAAACAACATTTTCAACATTAAAAACATAAAAACTAAAATAGAAATAAAATTTACAACAAATTACAATTTACATTACTAAGAATAAAATGCTATAATGAAGAAATAGACCTGGACCACATAGTTGAAGAATTAGAATAAAAAATAACGTGAACTTTTTTTGATTTGCCAACTTTTTCATTTTTCTCAGTGCACTGTTTTCTTCGTGCGCGAACACAGTTTTCAATACAAGCAAAGATCAATAAAAGTATAGTTGTGTGAGTCTGCCGGTCGCTGATATAGAGCCGCCTCGGAAAACAAATGATATGGTGCAATGCTATCGGTGTCAAGAATTTGGACACTATTGTGTCAAACTTTTTAAGTGTGTGAAATGCTCTCTTAGACATCCAAGTACTACTTTCCCGAAAGCCAAAGAATTACCAGCAAAATGTGCCAACTGCCTGGAAGAACATCCCGCTAGTAACAAAGGGTGTATAATTTACCAGGAACTTGTATTGAAAGGTCAGCAGCTGATCGTAAAAACATTAGAACACTACACGCGAAAGTAGAAACGACTACGGCATAGCCCAAAGTTTTGCTCCACCTAATAAATAAGCCACTACTCAACAATCCAATGTCTTTCAAACCTATGCCCAGATTGCGTCAGGAAATAAAAACACAACTAACTCACCTGAGAGGATAGAATATCTATTAGAAAACCAATCCGAACTTACGAATAATTTACTCAAAATGATTATGTTGCTCGTGAATAAGTTATGCAAGTAAATCTGAATATCGGAATATAGAACGCCAATGGGCTTTCCAACCATGTAAATTAAATATCTTTATTTTTAAAAACGAATGAGATTCATTTTATGTTAATATCTGAAACACACTTTATCAGTAGATCATTCTTTAGAGTGATGGGCTATGAAACAGTCAGAGCTGATCATCTGTCCGGTAGAGCTCACGAAGGCGCAGCTATTCTTATTAAAAATGGCATACAGTATAAAATTATGGACAGCACCAGGGAAAACGCTATACAGGCTGCTACCATTGAGATTAAATGTATTCATGCAGATGTGACAATAACTGCGATTTACCTTCCCCCAAGGTTCGCGGTCAAAGAATCTGACTTCTTCAGTTTCTTTCAAAAACTGGGGACGAAGTTTACAGTTTGTGGCGACTTGAATGCTAAACACCCATGGTGGGGTTTCAGACTGATAAATCCAAAGGGAAGAGAGCTATACAAATGTATAAGAAATAATAACATCTTAACTCTTTCAACTGGCAAGCCCACATACTGGCCTACTGACAGCCGAAAAATACCTGATTTGATTGACTTTGTATTATGCTCTGGAATTCCACAATCACATATGCACATTATGGAAAGTTTCGATCTAAGCTCAGACCATTCTCCAATAATAGTGACGCACAGTACTATAGCTCAAGTGCTATTGAAGCCATACAAAATAATCGCTGCAACAACAGACATTAATGCTTTCAAAAACTGTTTGAACCTACCATTAACTTGGATATTTCTCTAAAAACAAGAGGTGAGGTAGATTCTGCTGTAGAGATTCTTACCAGTGCCATTCATAAAGCTGCATATATGCACATGCCTGCAGTTAGGCATCGTCAAGCTAGCCAGCTGAATCTTTCTGCTGAAATCAGGCGACAAATACAAATAAAAGAAATTTGCGAAAACGATGGCAAGAAAGTCGATATCCAGCTGACAAAAGATTGTATAATAAGGCAGTATCTGATCTCAAGAAATTGTTGCTTGAATTAAAAAATGAATCTCTAGCTGCATACCTTAGAAATCTAGATCCATATACTAGTAACTACGAACACAATTTATGGAGAGCGACTAAATATCTTAAGCGACCTGCTAAGTGCGAGTGGTGTAGGTTTGACGGCGAACAAGCTGATGCATTTGGTCAACATTTGCACTCTGTATTTCAGACAAATGATATTTCTAACACTGTAATGGAAAGGGAAGTAGAACAATTTCTTGACACACCCTGCCAAATGAGCTTACCAATTCGAAACATTCGCTTTGAGGAAGTTGAAACGGAGATTAAATGCATAAACAATAAAAAATCACCGGGCTTTGACAATATCGATGGCTTAAATGCATTCGTTTTCTTACGTATATTTATAATGCTATACTCAGACTTGATCACTTTCCAAGTCAATGGAAATGTGCAGAAATAATCATGATTCTGAAGCCCAGAAAGAGAGCTCTCGTCGTACCGTCCCATTAGCATATTGTCAACATTTTCTAAAGTATTTGAAAAAATACTTTTAAAGAGAATGTTGCCAACTTTGGACGAGCTTACCATTATTCCTGAACATCACTTTGGATTAAGAAGAGGCCATGGAACTCCTGAGCAATGCCACAGGATTATAAATGAGATAACAACAGCTTTTGAAAACAAAGAATACTGCACTCCAGCTTTTCTTGACGTTCAACAAGCGTTTGATCGAGTTTGGCACAACGGTATCTTATATAAGATAAAGAAATGGTTACCTGCACCATACTACCTATTATTGAAGTCATATCTGGCCAATCGAAACTTCTACGAGCAGCAAAAAAATGAATCATCGCAACTTTTCCCTATAAATGCAGGTGTTCCACAAGCAAGTGTTTTAGGACCCGTTCTGTACACCCTATTTGCTGCTGACATGCCGCTCACTAATAATACAACTGTTGCAACATACGCTGATGACACAGCCATTATAGCATCAAACTCATCAAAAGAGGAAGCCTCTCAACATCTGCAGTCAGAGCTCAACCTTATTGAAGCTCTTGGTTTCTCCGCTGGAAAATTAAAGTAAATGCCCAAAAATGCGTCAAAATAACATTTACAATATGAAAGGGTGACTGCCCAAACGCATTATTTAACGCCACAGGAATACCTCAAACAACTGCATTAAATATCTTGGCTTGCCTCTTGATCGCAGACTTACATGGAAAAACCATATTAAAGCAAAACAACAGCAGCTAAAACTGAAAACACAACGAATGTCCTGGCTGTAAGGCCGTAAATCCCAAACTAGCCTGGAAAATAAAGTTCGCCTCTATAAAGCCATACTTAAGCCGGTGTGGACATATGCCATACAACTTTGGGGCACTGCTAGCAACTCGAATATTGAAATTCTGCAGCGCTACCAATCAAATTCTTTGCGTTCCATTGTTAATGCTCCGTTCTACATTTCGAATGTATGCTTACACAAAGATTTAAGAATTCCCTTTGTAAAGACGAAAAAATAATTTTAGTAAGAAATATATTGATAGACTTCATAACCACGAAAATAACCTAGCCTTAAATCTAACAGATAATACCCTAACAGTAAGAAAACTCAAAAGACTACACATCCTCGATCTCCCAAATAGATAAATGAATTGACTTTAACGTTTCATACAAAAATAATTTCACTGGAAACTTCCTGTTCCTGTTAATTTTTATTATAAGTAACTAAATTTACCTATTGTCTTAAGACAGATTGTAAATAATAATAAAAAAAATAAAAATAAAAAATATTGGGTTTGTGCAATGTCCGTCATGGTGTCTGTCCGTCCGAATGTATGGGGTTCTACAATTATTGGGGAGCTGGCAAATCGATAAGTTCGATAACTCAAAACCAATAAATCCGCATATTTCGCTCATCCTTACAGCTAGAAATACCAAATGTGGTAAGAAAATAGCTACTAGCAACCCCCAGAAACGGCATCCAACGTTGTGCAGCCATGCCTACCCATTCCGCCCCCAGCCACCGCATTTTTAAGTCAAAAATCCTATATTTCCCACAGTTTTTGAGCTATAGCCACCAAATTTGGTGCCAAGATATACTGTTCCCTCAAACACTGTAAAAAAAGCTTTGGATTCCACGCCCACCAATACTGCCCTAGCGGCCACAATCCGCTTCGTCAAAAACGAGAATGCGTGTATCTTCCAGAGTTGTGGAGCTAGAGCCACCGAAGAACTGCATCAAAGTTTTGGAGCCACGCCCACCCATTCTGCCCCAGCCCTCTCGCATTTTGAAACCAGGAACACCTATATCGTCCAAAGTTTTTGAGCTTTAGCAACCGAATTTGGCATCAAAATAGGTGACCCTAGCCGTTGCCGCCCCAACCGCCTTGTTAAAAACGGGAGTGCATCTTTCACAGCTTTTAAGCTAGAGTCACTTGATATGGTACGAAGAAAGCTGGTTACGACTCGCAAAGATTCGCATCATAACTTTGGATGCCACGCCCAACCATACCGCCTCCAGCCCTCCGCCTAGCAAAAATTGGATTTGCATCAGTCAATCTTTGAACGCAACGCATCCTCTTGTTACCCCATTTCAATGAGCGCGCTAAAGAATGATTTTATCGATGGTCACCTGGAGTAAGGCCTTTCGCAAGTTAACAGGATGCATAACTGTAGTGGTAGGATTTTAGACTTGATATTTGTTTCGGACCCAGATTGCAGTAATGCTAGTAGATCCCCCTTTAGTGCTTCCGGAAGATACCTACCATCCAACCTTAGAACTATCCATCGAAATTCTTAACCCTAGTTCAGTATCTAATAATACTTTTAAAACCCGTTGCTTTCGTAAAACTAACCTTGCTAAATTAAATTATCTTCTTCAACATACTAATTGGTCTCGCCTTTATTTTTGAAGTGATATAGAAACTGCCATTGCCATATTTTATAGGACCTTGAATTCGCTAATCTAGTTATAATAATTATCTAAATCGTTATAGACTAAACTTTTCACCTGCCCCTAAACAGTTTTATAAATTTGTTAACTCTAAACGTAAGTCTTCTTGCTTGCCATCCTCAGTATACCTTGTTATACAAAAGCAAGTTCTGATCAGGCAGTAGCCGATTTTTTCTGAGTATTTTCAATCAGTATACTCATCGAATATCAATAGTAGTAGTAATTCCTATCCTTTTCAAATTCAAACGTCAAATTGCATATATGTCCCAGCAATTACTGAGTCTACGCTCCTGAGTGAATTTAACTCTATCAAACCTGGCTACTTGCCTGGTCCTGATGGTGTGCCAGGTTGTACTCTTAGATACTGCGCGGATTCTCTTTGTAACTCCTTAAATAAAGAAGAAGAGAAGCAAAGCCCTGCAGTCGTGTTTTTACAAGCTCCGAGTTTTTGTTTATTATTTAAAGTATTATTATCCATAAAACAGGACTGTTAAACGCCAGTTTTGCTTATGCTAATAAGCAATTAAAAAATAAAAACATAGTGGCGCATAGTTAATTTTGGCTATGCCAAGACTATGATACCCTTCACACAGCCAAATCAATGCTCCCCTCTCTTATTAATGTTTCTGTGCAGTTGTTGGTAATTTTTCGCTAATATTTTAACTCTTGAGCGTCATTTACTTGTTCGTGTGCGACAACAACAACAATTTGACATGTAGGTACCTGAAAGTGCACGACAGAGACAACAATTGATAGAACGATATTTTAAATTTGTATGGTGGCTATGTCGTAGAATGCTCCGATCGGGATGAAATTTCATAGTGAACAAACCCGACATGATCTAAGCAATCTGTGAAAGTTTCATCAAGATCGGCTCAGCAGTTTGGCCGGAAATCGTGTTGATATGTTAAATTTATATGGTGGCTATATCGTAGAATGCTCCGATCGGGATGAAATTTCATAGTAAACAAACCCGACATGATCTAAGCAATCTGTGAAAGTTTCATCAAGATCGGTTCAGCAGTTTGGCCGGAAATCATGTTGAAACAGACAGACGGACGGACAGACGGAAATCAATTCCTGAGCTCGTACTGATCATTTTGATATATAGTTTATGGGGTCTCCCATCATTCCCTTAAGGCGTTACAGATTCATGACAAAGTCAATATACCCTGTGAAGGGTATAAAAACATTACACACAGATATAAATTGTCTGCGCGGGAGCAAAGAAAAACAATAACAACTGCAAGTGCAAAGCACAACATCAAAAACACTCACACATAGGAACGACTAAGAGTACACGGCGTACAAGGCACACGGAAGAACACTCAATAACAAACGAAAATCACTCAATTAAACCGTCGAACAAATAAAACGTATCAGCATGGCACCCATCACAAAGCGACAACGCGAGAATTCAGCCGGCGAGATTAAAACCAGCAAGGCCATTGATGGGGCCGCAATCCTAAGGCTCATAAATCAACGTTTTGATGAGCAAGCAGGCGTGATCGCGGCGAAGGTACTCGAAGGCGAGGAACGCATTCTAGCTGCGCTTAATGCCCGGCTGGACAGCATGAGTGCGGATTTGCAGGGCCTAACGCAACATCACACAATTTTTCTTTCCTATCGGGAAATCTACCAATTGCACCATTAAAAAATCCTCTTCTTGGATAAGTGGAGCTTGCAATAATTTCATCACCACTGTCGTCATCAATTAAATCACTTATAGTGAAATTTTCATTGTTATTCAAACTAATGTTAGTCATGTCAATCAGCTGTTGCTTCATTTGCTCTAACTTACACCTTTTTTGGTCGATAGTAGTTCTACACTTTTTTACACTTAAAATTTTCAGAGTTTTACTTTTCGTGTTCTGTTCTGCACTTCACTACCCTACACTTTCTACTATCAAACAGACCTATATAGTACAATACCCAGAGGCATGTTTGCTGTGTTAAAAATGCTTCTGTGTGTTTGTTGTTAAGCTTTCATATAACACTTTAGTAATTTGCGCACATAGCATAGCTACTGAATACCCTAAATATATAGTCTAATCTACTACCTGATGGATACCGTTTGGATCAAGGGTTCAAGAAAAGAGTTATCCTTCATGCCTGCAAAATTTACCTAATATTTGTTATATATTTGTTATATATAGGTCAATTTGTGCAATTAGGGTACTTCGCACGTGTCCCAATAAGATGCCTACCTGTATGGGATGTTATTACTTGAACACCAGGGCAATTTATATGTATGGTGCGTATCAGGCAGTTTATTTGTATACCCTGTAACTGCACCTGAGTTTAGGGACCAGAATTTAACAAAGGGTTCAAGGAAAGCATAACTGAATGAAAAACAAAAATCATGCATCTTTACTATAAGGAACGAAACAATAACGATAAGAATGGGCTTTCACGGTTATGTGTCATAAATGGCCCAGAAATGCATACAACATATTTTCTACCTATGCATTTTTCACTATTTTACCTCTAAAAACCACAGGGGCAAATTCGGGCAGCTGAAACTGAAATAATTTTGAAAATATAGCAGATGTAAAATGTGATAATTTTGTTATATTTTCCATCAAAGTTGAAAAAAAGCGAAAAAATGGATAGTTGGTAAATATCAATTTACCTGGCCAACCGCAAAGCAACCGTTACAATTTTTTTTATTATTTTTTTTAATAAAAAGATCTATTGATAGCATCAAAGATAACGATGATCCGCTTCTTAGTTTTTGAGTAATTGTATCTGAATGCCGACAAATTCATTTTTATGCAACACAAAAAATCAGTCAACTTTGCAGGGCTATAACTTCTAAACAAAAATCTGGTTGTATTAAGGATTGTGTGAAAATTTCCTATAAAGTTGGTTAAATTAATATTTTTAAGAGGCACATGCAATTTTTGATTTTTGCCACTTGACTTGTTTTACGGGCGCCACTGTGACACGTTCACGCATTAATCAATGTTGACCATTCTGAAAGCATTAATCGCACACTAAACGCAAGGAGTATGCTAAGATCTTCGAGCCAATCTCAAAGGGGCGGCAGTAGATACTGTAGTAAAAGCGGATATTAATACAAGAGATGAAAACTCTGTTTACACAAAAGCATACCCATACCCGGCTAATATGAGAGGTGTAGTAGAGACACAGGGAGAAGAACTTCTTAGCGAGGGAATAATCAGACCTTCTAAAAGTCCGTATAATTCTCCACTTTGGATAGTACCAAGAAACCAAACCAGATGGCGAAAACAATACCGATTAGTAATTGATTTCAAGCGATTCAATGCTGTCACGATATCAGACACCTATCCTATACCAGATATAAACTTTAACTTGGCCAGTCTTGGTAAAGCCAATATTACAAAACTCTCGATTTAACTTCGGGATTTCATCAAATCCACATGAGAGAAAGTGACTTTCCCAAAACCGCATTTTCCACATTAAACGGGAAATATGAATTCCTACGACTCCCATTTGGTTTAAAAAATGCCCCAGCTATTTTACAACGTATGATCGACGATGTGTTGAGAGAACACATTGGAAAGCGTTGTTACGTTTACATTGATGACATTATTTTTTTTTTAGTGACGATTACGATAGCCATTGTTAGCCAGTTTGAAAAAAGCAAATCTTCAAGTAAACCTCGAGAAAACGGATTTTTTTATCAACAGAAGTGGAATTCTTAGGTTACATTGTCACCGCAGAAGGTATCAAGGCAGATAGCAAGAAGGTAGAAGCTATCAATAGAATGAAGCCCCCGCCACCGTAAAAGAATTAAAGTTTTTTAGGTTTGACATCATATTACAGGAAGTTTATACAAGATTATGCTAAGGTTACAAAACCTCTTACTAACCTAAAGAGAGGGAAATACGCTAATATCAAAGCTTCTTAATCCGCTAAGATACCAATCGAGTTAGACGAAAAGGCCATACAAGCATTTACAGATTTAAAATCCATCCTTGCCTCTACTAGCATTTCCAAATTTTAACATACGTTTCCATTTAACAACGGACGCTTCAAACATATGGAAGAAGATAACACAAAAGACAGACACATCGCTTATATTTTACGTGCTTTAAATAGAGCTGAAGAAATTATGCTACAATAGAGAAAGAAATGCTCGCGATAGTTTGGGCATTGGATAATCTAGGGCATACCTTTACGGCGCGGCTAATATTAAGGTTTATACGGACCATCAGCCTCTCACGTTTGCCTTAGGAAATAGAAATTTCAATGCTAAACTAAAACGTTGGAAGTCTTGCATAGAAGAATATAATTGCGAGTTAATATACAAACCAGGGAAATCAAGGTTGTCGCAGACGCGCTTTCTAGAATCACGACGTACGTCAACCATCTGGGCTCCGACACAGCCACTGCATCCGAGGCAGATTCTTTAGCCACTACGCATAGCGCTCTTCAAGACGCTTCAAGTCTTTTACCATAAGTTCTGGTACCCATAAACGTGTTTAGGAACCAGTTGATATTTGATCAAAATTTATCAGAGTATTCCTCACATGAGCTATGTTCGTCATCACATACCTATTGATAACCAGTCACTATCGAATTTAAACATTCCTTTACAGAAGTATTTAAAACCTTCGATTATTAACGGCATTAAGATTTCAGAGTCGTATTTGCAATTTCTCCCAATCACACTGTTTGCAGAATTTTAAGCTCTTTAAAATACGTATAACACAAAGATTGGTTACGATTTATCTGGCACTGACGAAATTTGCAGTGTTATCGAGAAAGAACATTGCAGAGCTCATAGGGGTCCAAAGGAGGTTCGCATCCAACTTCTTGAGACATTTTTTTTTCTAGAGACATTTCTAATGAGTATATGCGGCAGCTAGAAATGTATACTCAAAAATGTCCAGAGTTGCCACATCGATTACATTGAAGTGGATCGTGTGGATGGCATTGAACAGCTGAATTTCTGCTAGAAAAAATGAGCAGCACATTAGGTCTGTTTGATAGTAGAAAGTGTAGGGTAGTGCAATGCAGAACAGAACACAAAAAATACAACCCTGAAAATTTTAAGTGTAAAAAAGTGTAGAACTACTGTCGCACAAAAAAGGTGTAAGTTAGAGCAAATGAAGCAACAGCTGACTGACATGCCTAACATGAGTTTGAATAACAATGAAATTTCACTATAGTGGTGCAATTGGTAGATTTCCCGATAGGAAAAGAAATTGTGTGATGGACAATTTGAGACAAACTTTTCCAACCTACACGGATAAATAATTTCAAACGCATTTCCCAGCTACAAGACGAATTTTGTGCTTGAATTCACCCAAATAGCCTTTTCTTTATTTTCATTGGGTGCGGCAGCTGCTGCATCCTACTCTGAATATACTTCAGGCTCTGCATATTGTATAACAAGTAATAAAATAATCTCATTTGACATTTTAATTATTGTTAAAACTTGCAACGTTCAACTGATTGAAGAGCTCAAACCGTAACTGACGCAAAACAGCTGTTTTGTTGTTCTAACACTTTTCTGCTCTTGATTTTGGTGGTGTAGAAAAGTGCAGAGAAGTGTAAGTCAGGGCACACTAAAAAACACAGGGCAGAACAGTTTAGTGTAAGAAAGTGCAGCTATCGAACACTTTTTGTGAACTAGTGTAAACTATGGCAACCTAGTGCAGCTACGAACAGACCTATTATTTATAGGCACAAGGGTGCCCGTATTACTCTTTTACCTTTTCGTTTTGCCATTTTTTTTTTTGCGTTTTGGGATTTTTCTGGTATTTTTAAGGGGCACACAGGGTCTTAGGATACACATTAAAAATAATGTGTAAATTTCTATCAGATATAATTCTATTTCCTGCGTACTAAGCTTTAGAATCAAAATCTTCCATTCACTTAAGAGGAATATTAGTCGAAGTCTTACACTACTTCACAGTTCCAAAAACAATAGTTTCTGATAAAGAGAGGCCTTCTATGCCCTACTGTTCTAAATAACTTACGAACGCTCGAGATTGAGTTGTATCATACCCCCACCCAAAAGAGCGAGGTAAACGGTCAAGTTGAAGAATTTCACTCAACATTTCTAGAAATCTATAGGTGTTTAAGGATCGAGTATCCAACCTTTAAGAACAGTGAATTGGTTCCGATAACAGTAGATAAATACAACAATTCAGTCCAATCGGCTACAGGAAGGAAACCAGTGGATATATTCTTCGACGGTTTTTTCCATAATAAACTATCAAGGTTTAACAAATTTTAAGCAGCAAACTTTAGAAGACGTTAAGGGACTAATTTAACGTAGACAAAACACGACAAACTGTAAAGGAACAAAAGTAGGTCAGACCCTGTTTCTTATCGCCAAGGCGACAAGATATTCGTGACGAATAAGCAAATCAAGACGAAAGAAAACCACGTTATAAACTATAGGAGGTTGAGGAGGATAGAACAGTTAACGTGAAAACCAAATCAGGCAAATAATTCATAAGTCAGATTTAAGAACTTAGCTTGAAAAAAAAAGAAGAAGAAACAGTGGGTATGGGGATTATGAAAATAAATGGCCCAGAAATGCATACAACATATTTTCTACCTATGCATTTTTCACTATTTTACCTCTAAAAACCACAGGGGCAAATTCGGGCAGCTGAAACTGAAATAATTTTGAAAATATAGCAGATGTAAAATGTGATAATTTTGTTTTATTTTCCATCAAAGTTGAAAAAAAGCGAAAAAATGGATAGTTGGTAAATATCAATTTACCTGGCCAACCGCAAAGCAACCGTTACAATTTTTTTTATTATTTTTTTTAATAAAAGATCTATTGATAGCATCAAAGATAACGATGATCCGCTTCTTAGTTTTTGAGTAATTGTATCTGAATGCCGACAAATTCATTTTTATGCAACACAAAAAATCAGTCAACTTTGCAGGGCTATAACTTCTAAACAAAAAATCTGGTTGTATTAAGGATTGTGTGAAAATTTCCTATAAAGTTGGTTAAATTAATATTTTTAAGAGGCACATGCAATTTTTGATTTTTGCCACTTGACTTGTTTTACGGGCGCCACTGTGACACGTTCACGCATTAATCAATGTTGACCATTCTGAAAGCATTAATCGCACACTAAACGCAAGGAGTATGCTAAGATCTTCGAGCCAATCTCAAAGGGGCGGCAGTAGATACTGTAGTAAAAGCGGATATTAATACAAGAGATGAAAACTCTGTTTACACAAAAGCATACCCATACCCGGCTAATATGAGAGGTGTAGTAGAGACACAGGGAGAAGAACTTCTTAGCGAGGGAATAATCAGACCTTCTAAAAGTCCGTATAATTCTCCACTTTGGATAGTACCAAAGAACCAAAACCAGATGGCGAAAAACAATACCGATTAGTAATTGATTTCAAGCGATTCAATGCTGTCACGATATCAGATAGATGAAGCCCCCGCCACCGTAAAAGAATTAAAGTTTTTTAGGTTTGACATCATATTACAGGAAGTTTATACAAGATTATGCTAAGGTTACAAAACCTCTTACTAACCTAAAGAGAGGGAAATACGCTAATATCAAAGCTTCTTAATCCGCTAAGATACCAATCGAGTTAGACGAAAAGGCCATACAAGCATTTACAGATTTAAAATCCATCCTTGCCTCTACTAGCATTTCCAAATTTTAGCATACGTTTCCATTTAACAACGGACGCTTCAAACATATGGAAGAAGATAACACAAAAGACAGACACATCGCTTATATTTTACGTGCTTTAAATAGAGCTGAAGAAAATTATGCTACAATAGAGAAAGAAATGCTCGCGATAGTTTGGGCATTGGATAATCTTAGGGCATACCTTTACGGCGCGGCTAATATTAAGGTTTATACGGACCATCAGCCTCTCACGTTTGCCTTAGGAAATAGAAATTTCAATGCTAAACTAAAACGTTGGAAGTCTTGCATAGAAGAATATAATTGCGAGTTAATATACAAACCAGGGAAATCAAAGGTTGTCGCAGACGCGCTTTCTAGAATCACGACGTACGTCAACCATCTGGGCTCCGACACAGCCACTGCATCCGAGGCAGATTCTTTAGCCACTACGCATAGCGCTCTTCAAGACGCTTCAAGTCTTTTACCATAAGTTCTGGTACCCATAAACGTGTTTAGGAACCAGTTGATATTTGATCAAAATTTATCAGAGTATTCCTCACATGAGCTATGTTCGTCATCACATACCTATTGATAACCAGTCACTATCGAATTTAAACATTCCTTTACAGAAGTATTTAAAACCTTCGATTATTAACGGCATTAAGATTTCAGAGTCGTATTTGCAATTTCTCCCAATCACACTGTTTGCAGAATTTTAAGCTCTTTAAAATACGTATAACACAAAGATTGGTTACGATTTATCTGGCACTGACGAAATTTGCAGTGTTATCGAGAAAGAACATTGCAGAGACATTTTTTTTTTCTAGAGACATTTCTAATGAGTATATGCGGCAGCTAGAAATGTATACTCAAAAAATGTCCAGAGTTGCCACATCGATTACATTGAAGTGGATCGTGTGGATGGCATTGAACAGCTGAATTTCTGCTAGAAAAAATGAGCAGCACATTAGGTCTGTTTGATAGTAGAAAGTGTAGGGTAGTGCAATGCAGAACAGAACACAAAAATACAACCCTGAAAATTTTAAGTGTAAAAAAGTGTAGAACTACTGTCGCACAAAAAAGGTGTAAGTTAGAGCAAATGAAGCAACAGCTGACTGACATGCCTAACATGAGTTTGAATAACAATGAAAATTTCACTATAGTGGTGCAATTGGTAGATTTCCCGATAGGAAAAAGAAATTGTGTGATGGACAATTTGAGACAAACTTTTCCAACCTACACGGATAAATAATTTCAAACGCATTTCCCAGCTACAAGACGAATTTTGTGCTTGAATTCACCCAAATAGCCTTTTCTTTATTTTCATTGGGTGCGGCAGCTGCTGCATCCTACTCTGAATATACTTCAGGCTCTGCATGTTGTATAACAAGTAATAAATAATCTCATTTGACATTTTAATTATTGTTAAAACTTGCAACGTTCAACTGATTGAAGAGCTCAAAACCGTAACTGACGCAAAACAGCTGTTTTGTTGTTCTACACTTTTCTGCTCTTGATTTTTGGTGGTGTAGAAAAGTGCAGAGAAGTGTAAGTCAGGGCACACTAAAAAACACAGGGCAGAACAGTTTAGTGTAAGAAAGTGCAGCTATCGAACACTTTTTTGTGAACTAGTGTAAACTATGGCAACCTAGTGCAGCTATCGAACAGACCTATTATTTATAGGCACAAGGGTGCCCGTATTACTCTTTTACCTTTTCGTTTTGCCATTTTTTTTTTTTGCGTTTTTGGGATTTTTCTGGTATTTTTAAGGGGCACACAGGGTCTTAGGATACACATTAAAATAATGTGTAAATTTCTATCAGATATAATTCTATTTCCTGCGTACTAAGCTTTAGAATCAAAATCTTCCATTCACTTAAGAGGAATATTAGTCGAAGTCTTACACTACTTCACAGTTCCCAAAACAATAGTTTCTGATAATGAGAGAGGCCTTCTATGCCCTACTGTTCTAAATAACTTACGAACGCTCGAGATTGAGTTGTATCATACCCCCACCCAAAAGAGCGAGGTAAACGGTCAAGTTGAAGAATTTCACTCAACATTTCTAGAAATCTATAGGTGTTTAAGGATCGAGTATCCAACCTTTAAGAACAGTGAATTGGTTCCGATAACAGTAGATAAATACAACAATTCAGTCCAATCGGCTACAGGAAGGAAACCAGTGGATATATTCTTCGACGGTTTTTCCATAATAAACTATCAAGGTTTAACAAATTTTAAGCAGCAAACTTTAGAAGACGTTAAGGGACTAATTTAACGTAGACAAAACACGACAAACTGTAAAAGGAACAAAGTAGGTCAGACCCTGTTTCTTATCGCCAAGGCGACAAGATATTCGTGACGAATAAGCAAATCAAGACGAAAGAAAAACCACGTTATAAACTATAGGAGGTTGAGGAGGATAGAACAGTTAACGTGAAACCAAATCAGGCAAAATAATTCATAAGTCAGATTTAAGAACTTAGCTTGAAAAAAAAGAAGAAGAAACAGTGGGTATGGGGATTATGAAAATAAATGGCCCAGAAATGCATACAACATATTTTCTACCTATGCATTTTTCACTATTTTACCTCTAAAACCACAGGGGCAAATTCGGGCAGCTGAAACTGAAATAATTTTGAAAATATAGCAGATGTAAAATGTGATAATTTTGCTTTATTTTCCATCAAAGTTGAAAAAAAGCGAAAAATGGATAGTTGGTAAATATCAATTTACCTGGCCACCCGCAAAGCAACCGTTACAATTTTTTTTTATTATTTTTTTTAATAAAAAGATCTATTGATAGCATCAAAGATAACGATGATCCGCTTCTTAGTTTTTGAGTAATTGTATCTGAATGCCGACAAATTCATTTTTATGCAACACAAAAAATCAGTCAACTTTGCAGGGCTATAACTTCTAAACAAAAATCTG
The DNA here is from genome assembly GCA_030179655.1 of Scaptomyza flava. Classification (NCBI taxonomy): domain Eukaryota; kingdom Metazoa; phylum Arthropoda; class Insecta; order Diptera; family Drosophilidae; genus Scaptomyza; species Scaptomyza flava. The sequence continues at coordinate 43,907,829 of JARNME010000012.1, read as the reverse complement.
GTTGTATTAAGGATTGTGTGAAAATTTCCTATAAAGTTGGTTAAATTAATATTTTTAAGAGGCACATGCAATTTTTGATTTTTGCCACTTGACTTGTTTTACGGGCGCCACTGTGACACGTTCACGCATTAATCAATGTTGACCATTCTGAAAGCATTAATCGCACACTAAACGCAAGGAGTATGCTAAGATCTTCGAGCCAATCTCAAAGGGGCGGCAGTAGATACTGTAGTAAAAGCGGATATTATACAAGAGATGAAACTCTGTTTACACAAAAGCATACCCATACCCGGCTAATATGAGAGGTGTAGTAGAGACACAGGGAGAAGAACTTCTTAGCGAGGGAATAATCAGACCTTCTAAAAGTCCGTATAATTCTCCACTTTGGATAGTACCAAAGAAACCAAACCAGATGGCGAAAAACAATACCGATTAGTAATTGATTTCAAGCGATTCAATGCTGTCACGATATCAGACACCTATCCTATACCAGATATAAACTTTACCTTGGCCAGTCTTGGTAAAGCCAAATATTACAAAACTCTCGATTTAACTTCGGGATTTCATCAAATCCACATGAGAGAAAGTGACTTTCCCAAAACCGCATTTTCCACATTAAACGGGAAATATGAATTCCTACGACTCCCATTTGGTTTAAAAAATGCCCCAGCTATTTTACAACGTATGATCGACGATGTGTTGAGAGAACACATTGGAAAGCGTTGTTACGTTTACATTGATGACATTATTTTTTTTTAGTGACGATTACGATAGCCATTGTTAGCCAGTTTGAAAAAAGCAAATCTTCAAGTAAACCTCGAGAAAACGGATTTTTTTATCAACAGAAGTGGAATTCTTAGGTTACATTGTCACCGCAGAAGGTATCAAGGCAGATAGCAAGAAGGTAGAAGCTATCAATAGAATGAAGCCCCCGCCACCGTAAAAGAATTAAAGTTTTTTAGGTTTGACATCATATTACAGGAAGTTTATACAAGATTATGCTAAGGTTACAAAACCTCTTACTAACCTAAGAGAGGGAAATACGCTAATATCAAAGCTTCTTAATCCGCTAAGATACCAATCGAGTTAGACGAAAAGGCCATACAAGCATTTACAGATTTAAAATCCATCCTTGCCTCTACTAGCATTTCCAAATTTTAGCATACGTTTCCATTTAACAACGGACGCTTCAAACATATGGAAGAAGATAACACAAAAGACAGACACATCGCTTATATTTTACGTGCTTTAAATAGAGCTGAAGAAAATTATGCTACAATAGAGAAAGAAATGCTCGCGATAGTTTGGGCATTGGATAATCTTAGGGCATACCTTTACGGCGCGGCTAATATTAAGGTTTATACGGACCATCAGCCTCTCACGTTTGCCTTAGGAAATAGAAATTTCAATGCTAAACTAAAACGTTGGAAGTCTTGCATAGAAGAATATAATTGCGAGTTAATATACAAACCAGGGAAATCAAAGGTTGTCGCAGACGCGCTTTCTAGAATCACGACGTACGTCAACCATCTGGGCTCCGACACAGCCACTGCATCCGAGGCAGATTCTTTAGCCACTACGCATAGCGCTCTTCAAGACGCTTCAAGTCTTTTACCATAAGTTCTGGTACCCATAAACGTGTTTAGGAACCAGTTGATATTTGATCAAAATTTATCAGAGTATTCCTCACATGAGCTATGTTCGTCATCACATACCTATTGATAACCAGTCACTATCGAATTTAAACATTCCTTTACAGAAGTATTTAAAACCTTCGATTATTAACGGCATTAAGATTTCAGAGTCGTATTTGCAATTTCTCCCAATCACACTGTTTGCAGAATTTTAAGCTCTTTAAAATACGTATAACACAAAGATTGGTTACGATTTATCTGGCACTGACGAAATTTGCAGTGTTATCGAGAAAGAACATTGCAGAGACATTTTTTTTTTCTAGAGACATTTCTAATGAGTATATGCGGCAGCTAGAAATGTATACTCAAAAAATGTCCAGAGTTGCCACATCGATTACATTGAAGTGGATCGTGTGGATGGCATTGAACAGCTGAATTTCTGCTAGAAAAATGAGCAGCACATTAGGTCTGTTTGATAGTAGAAAGTGTAGGGTAGTGCAATGCAGAACAGAACACAAAAAATACAACCCTGAAAATTTTAAGTGTAAAAAAGTGTAGAACTACTGTCGCACAAAAAAGGTGTAAGTTAGAGCAAATGAAGCAACAGCTGACTGACATGCCTAACATGAGTTTGAATAACAATGAAAATTTCACTATAGTGGTGCAATTGGTAGATTTCCCGATAGGAAAAGAAATTGTGTGATGGACAATTTGAGACAAACTTTTCCAACCTACACGGATAAATAATTTCAAACGCATTTCCCAGCTACAAGACGAATTTTGTGCTTGAATTCACCCAAATAGCCTTTTCTTTATTTTCATTGGGTGCGGCAGCTGCTGCATCCTACTCTGAATATACTTCAGGCTCTGCATGTTGTATAACAAGTAATAAAATAATCTCATTTGACATTTTTAATTATTGTTAAAACTTGCAACGTTCAACTGATTTGAAGAGCTCAAAACCGTAACTGACGCAAAACAGCTGTTTTGTTGTTCTACACTTTTCTGCTCTTGATTTTTGGTGGTGTAGAAAAGTGCAGAGAAGTGTAAGTCAGGGCACACTAAAAAACACAGGGCAGAACAGTTTAGTGTAAGAAAGTGCAGCTATCGAACACTTTTTTGTGAACTAGTGTAAACTATGGCAACCTAGTGCAGCTATCGAACAGACCTATTATTTATAGGCACAAGGGTGCCCGTATTACTCTTTTACCTTTTCGTTTTGCCATTTTTTTTTTTGCGTTTTTGGGATTTTTCTGGTATTTTTAAGGGGCACACAGGGTCTTAGGATACACATTAAAAATAATGTGTAAATTTCTATCAGATATAATTCTATTTCCTGCGTACTAAGCTTTAGAATCAAAATCTTCCATTCACTTAAGAGGAATATTAGTCGAAGTCTTACACTACTTCACAGTTCCCAAAACAATAGTTTCTGATAATGAGAGAGGCCTTCTATGCCCTACTGTTCTAAATAACTTACGAACGCTCGAGATTGAGTTGTATCATACCCCCACCCAAAAGAGCGAGGTAAACGGTCAAGTTGAAGAATTTCACTCAACATTTCTAGAAATCTATAGGTGTTTAAGGATCGAGTATCCAACCTTTAAGAACAGTGAATTGGTTCCGATAACAGTAGATAAATACAACATTCAGTCCAATCGGCTACAGGAAGGAAACCAGTGGATATATTCTTCGACGGTTTTTCCATAATAAACTATCAAGGTTTAACAAATTTTAAGCAGCAAACTTTAGAAGACGTTAAGGGACTAATTTAACGTAGACAAACACGACAAACTGTAAAAGGAACAAAAGTAGGTCAGACCCTGTTTCTTATCGCCAAGGCGACAAGATATTCGTGACGAATAAGCAAATCAAGACGAAAGAAAAACCACGTTATAAACTATAGGAGGTTGAGGAGGATAGAACAGTTAACGTGAAAACCAAATCAGGCAAAATAATTCATAAGTCAGATTTAAGAACTTAGCTTGAAAAAAAAGAAGAAGAAACAGTGGGTATGGGGATTATGAAAATAAATGGCCCAGAAATGCATACAACATATTTTCTACCTATGCATTTTTCACTATTTTACCTCTAAAAACCACAGGGGCAAATTCGGGCAGCTGAAACTGAAATAATTTTGAAAATATAGCAGATGTAAAATGTGATAATTTTGTTTTATTTTCCATCAAAGTTGAAAAAAAGCGAAAAAATGGATAGTTGGTAAATATCAATTTACCTGGCCACCCGCAAAGCAACCGTTACAATTTTTTTTATTATTTTTTTTAATAAAAAGATCTATTGATAGCATCAAAGATAACGATGATCCGCTTCTTAGTTTTTGAGTAATTGTATCTGAATGCCGACAAATTCATTTTTATGCAACACAAAAAATCAGTCAACTTTGCAGGGCTATAACTTCTAAACAAAAAATCTGGTTGTATTAAGGATTGTGTGAAAATTTCCTATAAAGTTGGTTAAATTAATATTTTTAAGAGGCACATGCAATTTTTGATTTTTGCCACTTGACTTGTTTTACGGGCGCCACTGTGACACGTTCACGCATTAATCAATGTTGACCATTCTGAAAGCATTAATCGCACACTAAACGCAAGGAGTATGCTAAGATCTTCGAGCCAATCTCAAAGGGGCGGCAGTAGATACTGTAGTAAAAGCGGATATTAATACAAGAGATGAAAACTCTGTTTACACAAAAGCATACCCATACCCGGCTAATATGAGAGGTGTAGTAGAGACACAGGGAGAAGAACTTCTTAGCGAGGGAATAATCAGACCTTCTAAAAGTCCGTATAATTCTCCACTTTGGATAGTACCAAAGAAACCAAAACCAGATGGCGAAAAACAATACCGATTAGTAATTGATTTCAAGCGATTCAATGCTGTCACGATATCAGACACCTATCCTATACCAGATATAAACTTTACCTTGGCCAGTCTTGGTAAAGCCAAATATTACAAAACTCTCGATTTAACTTCGGGATTTCATCAAATCCACATGAGAGAAAGTGACTTTCCCAAAACCGCATTTTCCACATTAAACGGGAAATATGAATTCCTACGACTCCCATTTGGTTTAAAAAATGCCCCAGCTATTTTACAACGTATGATCGACGATGTGTTGAGAGAACACATTGGAAAGCGTTGTTACGTTTACATTGATGACATTATTTTTTTTTAGTGACGATTACGATAGCCATTGTTAGCCAGTTTGAAAAAAGCAAATCTTCAAGTAAACCTCGAGAAAACGGATTTTTTTATCAACAGAAGTGGAATTCTTAGGTTACATTGTCACCGCAGAAGGTATCAAGGCAGATAGCAAGAAGGTAGAAGCTATCAATAGAATGAAGCCCCCGCCACCGTAAAAGAATTAAAGTTTTTTAGGTTTGACATCATATTACAGGAAGTTTATACAAGATTATGCTAAGGTTACAAAACCTCTTACTAACCTAAAGAGAGGGAAATACGCTAATATCAAAGCTTCTTAATCCGCTAAGATACCAATCGAGTTAGACGAAAAGGCCATACAAGCATTTACAGATTTAAAAATCCATCCTTGCCTCTACTAGCATTTCCAAATTTTAACATACGTTTCCATTTAACAACGGACGCTTCAAACATATGGAAGAAGATAACACAAAAGACAGACACATCGCTTATATTTTACGTGGTAGTCGGCCGACAGTCTGTGTAGGGGGACTAAGTAGGGGTGGTGAACCATGCTCCGTGATCGACCAGTCGATCGCGGAGTGTGGTGCCCCGCTTCTACTCCGTAACTGCCAGACTGCCGGTAGTGCAACTTATACCTCCTCGTGGTGGCTGCTGGTAACAGGGTCCTGTGTAGGTCATGTCTCTGGCAGGATACCTGGCTAAATTAAGTTGGGCGAAAGAGAGTAAACTCTTTTTAATAAAATCCCCAATCTAATGGTGGAACAGCATATGCCAGGAGATGCGTGGCTAGGGGGGTGCCTAGTTGCTAGTATGCGGACTTGGGGTATGGTGGCGCGGCCTCATTTTAATCTGCCACACTACGGTACGGCACGGCGTAGTGTTTACCGGTTGCCATCTTACTCGTGGGATCAAAATGAACGATTTACAAAACAAAAAAACCGATGTTGAAGAGGAGAGTGGCCCCCAGGGACACAAAACAGAGGTGGCAACACCTCAAAACGAGCAACACCAACGCGGTAGTGCCTCAGTGGTGGACCTGACACCACAAGGCACAAGCACACCAACCACCGACAGTGTTGTAGGCCCTACACTGCCTAAACTGAGCGGCGCTGGCAAGAAGCGACTGGCTTTCTTTCTGCGGCAGGGGCTTAGCAAAGAAGAGGCTTACTCCAGAGCTAGGACCCCAATGGAGAAGAAAGGGGAAACAGCATGCCCAAAACGCCAGCGGTCCACAAACCACAGCTCAGAGGTAGTCGCCACTAAGAAGATGAGGGATGACATGCCCTCCACCTCTAAGGCTGCAGGCAAGGGTAATGAAAGGCAGCCCTCTGCCTCACATCACCCAGCCAAGGCACAGGTGCATAAGGAGCGTGGCTCTATTCCGGTTAGGGGGACAACAGGTACCCAGGCCGACAAGAAACAGCAAAATGCTAAAATAAATGAGGCTGGTATAGGAGTGAAGTTGGCGGTATTAGCAAGGGACTACCCAACAACGGCCCTAACGACCGCGCAAATGGACTCCATATCAGCCGCTATTGAAGACAAAGTGCTGGAGCTGATGGATGGGCAGATACAACCGGCCTTCCTTGGCTCTACCTACAAAGCTGGGTATCTAGCACTTCACTGCAAGGACTGCGTTACAGCGGAGTGGGTGAAGGCGACGGTGGTCAAAATGACGCCGTGGGACGGCGCCACACTCTGGTCGACAGAGGAATCAAAGATTCCTCACCCCAGAATTGTGGTCGGCTACTTCCCCAAGTCTGCAGCCATGGAGACAGGCAAGGTCCTCAACTTTTTACAGGCACAAAACAAAGGCCTAAACACCTCGGCCTGGAGGGCCCTAAAGAGAGTGGAAAAGGGCTCAAACGCCATGCTTGTGCTAGCCGTTGACCAAAAGTCGGCAGCCACAATTGAGGTAACGAAGGGAAGGATGAACTTCCGCCTTGGCCAAGTTACTCTCAGAATAAAAAGTGATGATACTACAGAGGATGAGCTCATCAAACAAGTCAGCGTTATGGAGATTGAAGAGAGTAGTTTAAGCTCTCCAAATGTCTCCGGTGCTGATCCGCCGCCAAAATAAGATGTTTGCAGGCAAACCTTCACCACGCTAAGGCGGCGACGGCTGAAATCAGCAGTAGGTTTGCTAGCAACACCAAGGACATCGGGCTTCTACAGGAGCCCTGGTTCTTCAAAGGTCGCATTAGAGGCCTAAATACCAAAAACACACAGGTAATATATGATAGGAAAGCGGCCAAACCTAGGGCAGCAATTATCATTAACACTGACATAAGATTTCTGCCTCTCACAGAATTCATAGACACCGACACAGTGGCCATACTACTGGAACTGGAAATCGAAGGGGTAAGAAAGAGGCTGTTCTGGCCTCGGCTTACTTCCCTGGTGACTCCGAAGCTGTTCCAACGGATACTATCAGATCTTTAGTGGAGTACTGCAGAACACACCGGAAAGACCTGATAGTTGGATGCGATGCAAATGCTCACCACCTAGCATGGGGAAGCACAGACACGAACAACAGAGGTGAGTCTCTCTTAAACTATCTTATATCAACTAACTTATCAGTAGCAAATAGGGGGAATGAACCAACTTTTGTTAATTCTATAAGGAAGGAGGTTTTAGATCTAACACTGGTTTCTGACAGGGCCATAGACTTGGTGAAAGAATGGAGAGTGTCCGAGGAGGCCTCAATGTCTGATCATAGACACATTCTCTTTGACCTTGAGGGACCGGTGAGGAGCGTTGTGCTCTACCGCAGCCCAAAAACCACTAACTGGACGAAATACTCCGAAATCCTTACAGGAAAATTATCGGGTAATAGACCACAAATAACGAATACTGAGGAGCTAGAAAGGGCAGTTAATACCCTGACGCACGATCTAGTCTCAACCTTCAATGACTGCTGCCCACAAAGGGCTAAGACCTCTAGCAAGAGGGTCCCCTGGTGGAATTCACGACTTGAAGAATTACGAAGAGAAGCTAGGACAGAGTTCAACAGGGCCAAAAGGTCCAACAATTGGGATCTCTACAGGACATCCTTAACTAATTACAATAGGGAGTTAAGGAAATCCAAGAGATCCTCATGGAGGAATTTCTGTGAAGATCTTAGGGACATACCCTCAACTGCAAGGGTCCATAGAGCCCTATCAAAAGCCAGTGGAGGACCGATTGGGACACTGATGGGCCCGAACGGTGTATACACCAGTGACTCACAGGAAACTTTAGAGGTTCTTCTAAAATCTCACTTTCCTGACTGTTCATTCTGTAGCACAGAGGGAGACCCTGACACAGAAGAACTGAGGCACACAAGAATCATAGACCCAATAATAAAAAACATAGTTAGCTACGAAAGGGTAGAATGGGCAATTAACTCCTTCAAATCCTACAAATCCCCTGGTCCAGATGGCATATTTCCAGCCATGTTATCAAAGGGCAAAGGGATCATCATTAGGAAAATGATTCCTATATATCGAGCCAGCCTTTTGCTGGGATATATTCCAAAGACCTGGAGAGCAGTAAAGGTAATATTCATTCCTAAGGGCGGGGACAAGCCACCATGCTCTCCCAAATCATACAGACCAATCAGTCTCTCCTCTTTCATGCTAAAGACCATGGAGAAACTGATAGACTGCTACGTCAGAACTGACATTTTAGAAGCCAACCCGCTTCACAAACTGCAATTCGCCTACCAGAAGGGTAAATCCACGGTGACGGCACTGCATCATTTGACAACTGACATAGAAAAAGCAATTGACGCAAAGGGGGTCGCCCTATGCGCCTTCATGGACATAGAGGGTGCCTTCGATAATGCAAACTTTGACTCAATGAGCCGGGCTCTGACAAACAGGGGGTAAACCCTAAGGTAGTAGCCTGGGTGAAGGCAATGCTATGCCGCAGACTGATAAAGGCCGATCTTGGACTTGCCTCGGCTAGCATACATGCCTCAAAAGGCTGCCCACAGGGTGGTGTTCTATCTCCTTTACTGTGGTCACTCCTAGTAGACAACTTAGTTCTGTCTCTCAATGCAAACGGATGCAAAACGATAGGATATGCAGATGACATATCCGTAATCATCAGGGGCAAAGATGAAAGGATCCTAGCAGACCTCATGCAACGTGCTCTCGATCAAACGGTAACATGGTGCACCTCAGAAGGGCTCTCTATCAACCCTAGTAAGACCATCATAATCCCGTTCACCAATAAAAGGATTCTAAAATTCCCAGACATAAAGGTTAGTGGCACAGTTGTGACTCTGAGTACAGAGGTAAAATATCTAGGGTAACTCTGGATAGCAAACTCACTTGGAACGCACACCTGAGAGCAGTAACCACAAAGTCAACTCGATCTCTCTGGGCTGTCAAGCAGATGCTTGGCAAATCATGGGGGCTTTCTCCACGAATGGCCCACTGGGCGTACACCCAAATGGTAAGACCAATGATTCTGTACGGGGCGGCAGTATGGTGGGAAAAAGCCACACAAAGCACCGCTATCAATAAACTCAACAAGGTACAAAGGCTAGCTTGCCTAAGTATCACAGGGGCACTGAGAACGACCCCGACAGCAGGTCTGGAAGCAATTCTAAACCTAACTCCCTTACACCTAGCTATAGAGGAAGAGGCTGTAAAGCAGGCTCTGGGGCTCTATGTAGGTAACAAATACCAGAAGGGCAACCTTAGAGGACACCTAGGTATATTGAATAGGGTAGAGGACATCCTTGATAAAACAAAAACCCTAGACCAAATACAAACCATCCATAGTTTCACGAAAAATTACAAGGTCATTTTTCCAACAAGAGAGCAATGGACTTCAAATCCATCTTGGCTAAATGACGATGCACAAAATTGGTTCACAGATGGATCCAAGACAGCATCAGGGTAGGAGCAGGCATAGTGGGTCCTCGCACACACATCTCTCTCTCACTTGAGGCCGAATGCACCGTTTTCCAGGCGGAGCTCTTCGCTATTTTACAGGCGGTATATAGACTGAATAGCAGACGATTGGTAGGAGTTAACATTCGTATACTCTCCGATAGTCAAGCAGCTCTTAAAGCACTAAACAGCTATAGCTATAGCTCAAACTTCATACATGAATGTCACCGTGAGCTAAATGCACTGGCAACCAATAATAGAGTTTCTCTGGTTTGGGTCCCAGGACATGAAGGTCACTCAGGTAATGAGGCCGCGGATGTAAGGGCTAAATTAGGAGCGGAAGCCCCGTTTATAGGCCCAAGTCCAATGTTTGGTTATTCAAACAACAAACTCAAATCTGACATACACAATTGGTTAGAAAAAAAGAAAATAATGCACTGGAACAATCTAGAGGGTCTTAGGCACTCAAAAGATATGTTTGCCCTGATGCAGCAAGAGCAAAGGTAGCTCTATCCTTAAACAGATCACAACTTAGGTCACTTTGTGGGGCGTTAACAGGCCACTTTCCCTGCAACGACCATCTACATAAGATGGGCCTTGCTAGAAACAGAACTTGTAGATTCTGCGAAGAGGATGTTGAATCAATGGAACACCTAATCACAAACTGCCCCGCCCTGGCACGTAATAGAGCAAAGCTGTTAGGCAACTACACTCTCAGAGAGGAAGACCTGATGCATATCCCACAGACTGGTCTGACTCAGTTCCTGAGAACATTAAAATGAACTAGTGGTAAGGGGGCACAATAGATCCTTGTGGGTCGCAGTGCCGAAGGGCGCAAGCCCACCCTCGTTCGACATTATATTTTACGTGCTTTAAATAGAGCTGAAGAAAATTATGCTACAATAGAGAAAGAAATGCTCGCGATAGTTTGGGCATTGGATAATCTTAGGGCATACCTTTACGGCGCGGCTAATATTAAGGTTTATACGGACCATCAGCCTCTCACGTTTGCCTTAGGAAATAGAAATTTCAATGCTAAACTAAAACGTTGGAAGTCTTGCATAGAAGAATATAATTGCGAGTTAATATACAAACCAGGGAAATCAAAGGTTGTCGCAGACGCGCTTTCTAGAATCACGACGTACGTCAACCATCTGGGCTCCGACACAGCCACTGCATCCGAGGCAGATTCTTTAGCCACTACGCATAGCGCTCTTCAAGACGCTTCAAGTCTTTTACCATAAGTTCTGGTACCCATAAACGTGTTTAGGAACCAGTTGATATTTGATCAAAATTTATCAGAGTATTCCTCACATGAGCTATGTTCGTCATCACATACCTATTGATAACCAGTCACTATCGAATTTAAACATTCCTTTACAGAAGTATTTAAAACCTTCGATTATTAACGGCATTAAGATTTCAGAGTCGTATTTGCAATTTCTCCCAATCACACTGTTTGCAGAATTTTAAGCTCTTTAAATACGTATAACACAAAGATTGGTTACGATTTATCTGGCACTGACGAAATTTGCAGTGTTATCGAGAAAGAACATTGCAGAGACATTTTTTTTTTCTAGAGACATTTCTAATGAGTATATGCGGCAGCTAGAAATGTATACTCAAAAAATGTCCAGAGTTGCCACATCGATTACATTGAAGTGGATCGTGTGGATGGCATTGAACAGCTGAATTTCTGCTAGAAAAAATGAGCAGCACATTAGGTCTGTTTGATAGTAGAAAGTGTAGGGTAGTGCAATGCAGAACAGAACACAAAAAATACAACCCTGAAAATTTTAAGTGTAAAAAAGTGTAGAACTACTGTCGCACAAAAAAGGTGTAAGTTAGAGCAAATGAAGCAACAGCTGACTGACATGCCTAACATGAGTTTGAATAACAATGAAAATTTCACTATAGTGGTGCAATTGGTAGATTTCCCGATAGGAAAAAGAAATTGTGTGATGGACAATTTGAGACAAACTTTTCCAACCTACACGGATAAATAATTTCAAACGCATTTCCCAGCTACAAGACGAATTTTGTGCTTGAATTCACCCAAATAGCCTTTTCTTTATTTTCATTGGGTGCGGCAGCTGCTGCATCCTACTCTGAATATACTTCAGGCTCTGCATGTTGTATAACAAGTAATAAAATAATCTCATTTGACATTTTTAATTATTGTTAAAACTTGCAACGTTCAACTGATTTGAAGAGCTCAAAACCGTAACTGACGCAAAACAGCTGTTTTGTTGTTCTACACTTTTCTGCTCTTGATTTTTGGTGGTGTAGAAAAGTGCAGAGAAGTGTAAGTCAGGGCACACTAAAAAACACAGGGCAGAACAGTTTAGTGTAAGAAAGTGCAGCTATCGAACACTTTTTTGTGAACTAGTGTAAACTATGGCAACCTAGTGCAGCTATCGAACAGACCTATTATTTATAGGCACAAGGGTGCCCGTATTACTCTTTTACCTTTTCGTTTTGCCATTTTTTTTTTTGCGTTTTTGGGATTTTTCTGGTATTTTTAAGGGGCACACAGGGTCTTAGGATACACATTAAAAATAATGTGTAAATTTCTATCAGATATAATTTTATTTCCTGCGTACTAAGCTTTAGAATCAAAATCTTCCATTCACTTAAGAGGAATATTAGTCGAAGTCTTACACTACTTCACAGTTCCCAAAACAATAGTTTCTGATAATGAGAGAGGCCTTCTATGCCCTACTGTTCTAAATAACTTACGAACGCTCGAGATTGAGTTGTATCATACCCCCACCCAAAAGAGCGAGGTAAACGGTAAAGTTGAAGAATTTCACTCAACATTTCTAGAAATCTATAGGTGTTTAAGGATCGAGTATCCAACCTTTAAGAACAGTGAATTGGTTCCGATAACAGTATATAAATACAACAATTCAGTCCAATCGGCTACAGGAAGGAAACCAGTGGATATATTCTTCGACGGTTTTTCCATAATAAACTATCAAGGTTTAACAAATTTTAAGCAGCAAACTTTAGAAGACGTTAAGGGACTAATTTAACGTAGACAAAACACGACAAACTGTAAAAGGAACAAAAGTAGGTCAGACCCTGTTTCTTATCGCCAAGGCGACAAGATATTCGTGACGAATAAGCATATCAAGACGAAAGAAAAACCACGTTATAAACTATAGGAGGTTGAGGAGGATAGAACAGTTAACGTGAAAACCAAATCAGGCAAAATAATTCATAAGTCAGATTTAAGAACTTAGCTTGAAAAAAAAAGAAGAAGAAACAGTGGGTATGGGGATTATGAAAATAAATGGCCCAGAAATGCATACAACATATTTTCTACCTATGCATTTTTCACTATTTTACCTCTAAAAACCACAGGGGCAAATTCGGGCAGCTGAAACTGAAATAATTTTGAAAATATAGCAGATGTAAAATGTGATAATTTTGTTTTATTTTCCATCAAAGTTGAAAAAAAGCGAAAAAATGGATAGTTGGTAAATATCAATTTACCTGGCCAACCGCAAAGCAACCGTTACAATTTTTTTTATTATTTTTTTAATAAAAAGATCTATTGATAGCATCAAAGATAACGATGATCCGCTTCTTAGTTTTTGAGTAATTGTATCTGAATGCCGACAAATTCATTTTTATGCAACACAAAAAATCAGTCAACTTTGCAGGGCTATAACTTCTAAACAAAAAATCTGGTTGTATTAAGGATTGTGTGAAAATTTCCTATAAAGTTGGTTAAATTAATATTTTTAAGAGGCACATGCAATTTTTCATTTTTGCCACTTGACTTGTTTTACGGGCGCCACTGTGACACGTTCACGCATAATCAATGTTGACCATTCTGAAAGCATTAATCGCACACTAAACGCAAGGAGTATGCTAAGATCTTCGAGCCAATCTCAAAGGGGCGGCAGTAGATACTGTAGTAAAAGCGGATATTAATACAAGAGATGAAAACTCTGTTTACACAAAAGCATACCCATACCCGGCTAATATGAGAGGTGTAGTAGAGACACAGGGAGAAGAACTTCTTAGCGAGGGAATAATCAGACCTTCTAAAAGTCCGTATAATTCTCCACTTTGGATAGTACCAAAGAAACCAAAACCAGATGGCGAAAAACAATACCGATTAGTAATTGATTTCAAGCGATTCAATGCTGTCACGATATCAGACACCTATCCTATACCAGATATAAACTTTACCTTGGCCAGTCTTGGTAAAGCCAAATATTACAAAACTCTCGATTTAACTTCGGGATTTCATCAAATCCACATGAGAGAAAGTGACTTTCCCAAAACCGCATTTTCCACATTAAACGGGAAATATGAATTCCTACGACTCCCATTTGGTTTAAAAAATGCCCCAGCTATTTTACAACGTATGATCGACGATGTGTTGAGAGAACACATTGGAAAGCGTTGTTACGTTTACATTGATGACATTATTTTTTTTTTAGTGACGATTACGATAGCCATTGTTAGCCAGTTTGAAAAAAGCAAATCTTCAAGTAAACCTCGAGAAAACGGATTTTTTTATCAACAGAAGTGGAATTCTTAGGTTACATTGTCACCGCAGAAGGTATCAAGGCAGATAGCAAGAAGGTAGAAGCTATCAATAGAATGAAGCCCCCGCCACCGTAAAAGAATTAAAGTTTTTTAGGTTTGACATCATATTACAGGAAGTTTATACAAGATTATGCTAAGGTTACAAAACCTCTTACTAACCTAAAGAGAGGGAAATACGCTAATATCAAAGCTTCTTAATCCGCTAAGATACCAATCGAGTTAGACGAAAAGGCCATACAAGCATTTACAGATTTAAAATCCATCCTTGCCTCTACTAGGATTTCCAAATTTTAGCATACGTTTCCATTTAACAACGGACGCTTCAAACATATGGAAGAAGATAACACAAAAGACAGACACATCGCTTATATTTTACGTGCTTTAAATAGAGCTGAAGAAAATTATGCTACAATAGAGAAAGAAATGCTCGCGATAGTTTGGGCATTGGATAATCTTAGGGCATACCTTTACGGCGCGGCTAATATTAAGGTTTATACGGACCATCAGCCTCTCACGTTTGCCTTAGGAAATAGAAATTTCAATGCTAAACTAAAACGTTGGAAGTCTTGCATAGAAGAATATAATTGCGAGTTAATATACAAACCAGGGAAATCAAAGGTTGTCGCAGACGCGCTTTCTAGAATCACGACGTACGTCAACCATCTGGGCTCCGACACAGCCACTGCATCCGAGGCAGATTCTTTAGCCACTACGCATAGCGCTCTTCAAGACGCTTCAAGTCTTTTACCATAAGTTCTGGTACCCATAAACGTGTTTAGGAACCAGTTGATATTTGATCAAAATTTATCAGAGTATTCCTCACATGAGCTATGTTCGTCATCACATACCTATTGATAACCAGTCACTATCGAATTTAAACATTCCTTTACAGAAGTATTTAAAACCTTCGATTATTAACGGCATTAAGATTTCAGAGTCGTATTTGCAATTTCTCCCAATCACACTGTTTGCAGAATTTTAAGCTCTTTAAAATACGTATAACACAAAGATTGGTTACGATTTATCTGGCACTGACGAAATTTGCAGTGTTATCGAGAAAGAACATTGCAGAGACATTTTTTTTTTCTAGAGACATTTCTAATGAGTATATGCGGCAGCTAGAAATGTATACTCAAAAAATGTCCAGAGTTGCCACATCGATTACATTGAAGTGGATCGTGTGGATGGCATTGAACAGCTGAATTTCTGCTAGAAAAAATGAGCAGCACATTAGGTCTGTTTGATAGTAGAAAGTGTAGGGTAGTGCAATGCAGAACAGAACACAAAAAATACAACCCTGAAAATTTTAAGTGTAAAAAAGTGTAGAACTACTGTCGCACAAAAAAGGTGTAAGTTAGAGCAAATGAAGCAACAGCTGACTGACATGCCTAACATGAGTTTGAATAACAATGAAAATTTCACTATAGTGGTGCAATTGGTAGATTTCCCGATAGGAAAAAGAAATTGTGTGATGGACAATTTGAGACAAACTTTTCCAACCTACACGGATAAATAATTTCAAACGCATTTCCCAGCTACAAGACGAATTTTGTGCTTTAATTCACCCAAATAGCCTTTTCTTTATTTTCATTGGGTGCGGCAGCTGCTGCATCCTACTCTGAATATACTTCAGGCTCTGCATGTTGTATAACAAGTAATAAAATAATCTCATTTGACATTTTTAATTATTGTTAAAACTTGCAACGTTCAACTGATTTGAAGAGCTCAAAACCGTAACTGACGCAAAACAGCTGTTTTGTTGTTCTACACTTTTCTGCTCTTGATTTTTGGTGGTGTAGAAAAGTGCAGAGAAGTGTAAGTCAGGGCACACTAAAAAACACAGGGCAGAACAGTTTAGTGTAAGAAAGTGCAGCTATCGAACACTTTTTTGTGAACTAGTGTAAACTATGGCAACCTAGTGCAGCTATCGAACAGACCTATTATTTATAGGCACAAGGGTGCCCGTATTACTCTTTTACCTTTTCGTTTTGCCATTTTTTTTTTTTTGCGTTTTTGGGATTTTTCTGGTATTTTTAAGGGGCACACAGGGTCTTAGGATACACATTAAAAATAATGTGTAAATTTCTATCAGATATAATTCTATTTCCTGCGTACTAAGCTTTAGAATCAAAATCTTCCATTCACTTAAGAGGAATATTAGTCGAAGTCTTACACTACTTCACAGTTCCCAAAACAATAGTTTCTGATAATGAGAGAGGCCTTCTATGCCCTACTGTTCTAAATAACTTACGAACGCTCGAGATTGAGTTGTATCATACCCCCACCCAAAAGAGCGAGGTAAACGGTCAAGTTGAAGAATTTCACTCAACATTTCTAGAAATCTATAGGTGTTTAAGGATCGAGTATCCAACCTTTAAGAACAGTGAATTGGTTCCGATAACAGTAGATAAATACAACAATTCAGTCCAATCGGCTACAGGAAGGAAACCAGTGGATATATTCTTCGACGGTTTTTCCATAATAAACTATCAAGGTTTAACAAATTTTAAGCAGCAAACTTTAGAAGACGTTAAGGGACTAATTTAACGTAGACAAAACACGACAAACTGTAAAAGGAACAAAAGTAGGTCAGACCCTGTTTCTTATCGCCAAGGCGACAAGATATTCGTGACGAATAAGCAAATCAAGACGAAAGAAAAACCACGTTATAAACTATAGGAGGTTGAGGAGGATAGAACAGTTAACGTGAAAACCAAATCAGGCAAAATAATTCATAAGTCAGATTTAAGAACTTAGCTTGAAAAAAAAAGAAGAAGAAACAGTGGGTATGGGGATTATGAAAATAAATGGCCCAGAAATGCATACAACATATTTTCTACCTATGCATTTTTCACTATTTTACCTCTAAAAACCACAGGGGCAAATTCGGGCAGCTGAAACTGAAATAATTTTGAAAATATAGCAGATGTAAAATGTGATAATTTTGTTTTATTTTCCATCAAAGTTGAAAAAAAGCGAAAAAATGGATAGTTGGTAAATATCAATTTACCTGGCCAACCGCAAAGCAACCGTTACAATTTTTTTTATTATTTTTTTTAATAAAAAGATCTATTGATAGCATCAAAGATAACGATGATCCGCTTCTTAGTTTTTGAGTAATTGTATCTGAATGCCGACAAATTCATTTTTATGCAACACAAAAAATCAGTCAACTTTGCAGGGCTATAACTTCTAAACAAAAAAACTGGTTGTATTAAGGATTGTGTGAAAATTTCCTATAAAGTTGGTTAAATTAATATTTTTAAGAGGCACATGCAATTTTTGATTTTTGCCACTTGACTTGTTTTACGGGCGCCACTGTGACACGTTCACGCATTAATCAATGTTGACCATTCTGAAAGCATTAATCGCACACTAAACGCAAGGAGTATGCTAAGATCTTCGAGCCAATCTCAAAGGGGCGGCAGTAGATACTGTAGTAAAAGCGGATATTAATACAAGAGATGAAAACTCTGTTTACACAAAAGCATACCCATACCCGGCTAATATGAGAGGTGTAGTAGAGACACAGGGAGAAGAACTTCTTAGCGAGGGAATAATCAGACCTTCTAAAAGTCCGTATAATTCTCCACTTTGGATAGTACCAAAGAAACCAAAACCAGATGGCGAAAAACAATACCGATTAGTAATTGATTTCAAGCGATTCAATGCTGTCACGATATCAGACACCTATCCTATACCAGATATAAACTTTACCTTGGCCAGTCTTGGTAAAGCCAAATATTACAAAACTCTCGATTTAACTTCGGGATTTCATCAAATCCACATGAGAGAAAGTGACTTTCCCAAAACCGCATTTTCCACATTAAACGGGAAATATGAATTCCTACGACTCCCATTTGGTTTAAAAAATGCCCCAGCTATTTTACAACGTATGATCGACGATGTGTTGAGAGAACACATTGGAAAGCGTTGTTACGTTTACATTGATGACATTATTTTTTTTTTAGTGACGATTACGATAGCCATTGTTAGCCAGTTTGAAAAAAGCAAATCTTCAAGTAAACCTCGAGAAAACGGATTTTTTTATCAACAGAAGTGGAATTCTTAGGTTACATTGTCACCGCAGAAGGTATCAAGGCAGATAGCAAGAAGGTAGAAGCTATCAATAGAATGAAGCCCCCGCCACCGTAAAAGAATTAAAGTTTTTTAGGTTTGACATCATATTACAGGAAGTTTATACAAGATTATGCTAAGGTTACAAAACCTCTTACTAACCTAAAGAGAGGGAAATACGCTAATATCAAAGCTTCTTAATCCGCTAAGATACCAATCGAGTTAGACGAAAAGGCCATACAAGCATTTACAGATTTAAAATCCATCCTTGCCTCTACTAGCATTTCCAAATTTTAACATACGTTTCCATTTAACAACGGACGCTTCAAACATATGGAAGAAGATAACACAAAAGACAGACACATCGCTTATATTTTACGTGCTTTAAATAGAGCTGAAGAAAATTATGCTACAATAGAGAAAGAAATGCTCGCGATAGTTTGGGCATTGGATAATCTTAGGGCATACCTTTACGGCGCGGCTAATATTAAGGTTTATACGGACCATCAGCCTCTCACGTTTGCCTTAGGAAATAGAAATTTCAATGCTAAACTAAAACGTTGGAAGTCTTGCATAGAAGAATATAATTGCGAGTTAATATACAAACCAGGGAAATCAAAGGTTGTCGCAGACGCGCTTTCTAGAATCACGACGTACGTCAACCATCTGGGCTCCGACACAGCCACTGCATCCGAGGCAGATTCTTTAGCCACTACGCATAGCGCTCTTCAAGACGCTTCAAGTCTTTTACCATAAGTTCTGGTACCCATAAACGTGTTTAGGAACCAGTTGATATTTGATCAAAATTTATCAGAGTATTCCTCACATGAGCTATGTTCGTCATCACATACCTATTGATAACCAGTCACTATCGAATTTAAACATTCCTTTACAGAAGTATTTAAAACCTTCGATTATTAACGGCATTAAGATTTCAGAGTCGTATTTGCAATTTCTCCCAATCACACTGTTTGCAGAATTTTAAGCTCTTTAAAATACGTATAACACAAAGATTGGTTACGATTTATCTGGCACTGACGAAATTTGCAGTGTTATCGAGAAAGAACATTGCAGAGACATTTTTTTTTTCTAGAGACATTTCTAATGAGTATATGCGGCAGCTAGAAATGTATACTCAAAAAATGTCCAGAGTTGCCACATCGATTACATTGAAGTGGATCGTGTGGATGGCATTGAACAGCTGAATTTCTGCTAGAAAAAATGAGCAGCACATTAGGTCTGTTTGATAGTAGAAAGTGTAGGGTAGTGCAATGCAGAACAGAACACAAAAAATACAACCCTGAAAATTTTAAGTGTAAAAAAGTGTAGAACTACTGTCGCACAAAAAAGGTGTAAGTTAGAGCAAATGAAGCAACAGCTGACTGACATGCCTAACATGAGTTTGAATAACAATGAAAATTTCACTATAGTGGTGCAATTGGTAGATTTCCCGATAGGAAAAAGAAATTGTGTGATGGACAATTTGAGACAAACTTTTCCAACCTACACGGATAAATAATTTCAAACGCATTTCCCAGCTACAAGACGAATTTTGTGCTTGAATTCACCCAAATAGCCTTTTCTTTATTTTCATTGGGTGCGGCAGCTGCTGCATCCTACTCTGAATATACTTCAGGCTCTGCATGTTGTATAACAAGTAATAAAATAATCTCATTTGACATTTTTAATTATTGTTAAAACTTGCAACGTTCAACTGATTTGAAGAGCTCAAAACCGTAACTGACGCAAAACAGCTGTTTTGTTGTTCTACACTTTTCTGCTCTTGATTTTTGGTGGTGTAGAAAAGTGCAGAGAAGTGTAAGTCAGGGCACACTAAAAAACACAGGGCAGAACAGTTTAGTGTAAGAAAGTGCAGCTATCGAACACTTTTTTGTGAACTAGTGTAAACTATGGCAACCTAGTGCAGCTATCGAACAGACCTATTATTTATAGGCACAAGGGTGCCCGTATTACTCTTTTACCTTTTCGTTTTGCCATTTTTTCTTTTGCGTTTTTGGGATTTTTCTGGTATTTTTAAGGGGCACACAGGGTCTTAGGATACACATTAAAAATAATGTGTAAATTTCTATCAGATATAATTCTATTTCCTGCGTACTAAGCTTTAGAATCAAAATCTTCCATTCACTTAAGAGGAATATTAGTCGAAGTCTTACACTACTTCACAGTTCCCAAAACAATAGTTTCTGATAATGAGAGAGGCCTTCTATGCCCTACTGTTCTAAATAACTTACGAACGCTCGAGATTGAGTTGTATCATACCCCCACCCAAAAGAGCGAGGTAAACGGTCAAGTTGAAGAATTTCACTCAACATTTCTAGAAATCTATAGGTGTTTAAGGATCGAGTATCCAACCTTTAAGAACAGTGAATTGGTTCCGATAACAGTAGATAAATACAACAATTCAGTCCAATCGGCTACAGGAAGGAAACCAGTGGATATATTCTTCGACGGTTTTTCCATAATAAACTATCAAGGTTTAACAAATTTTAAGCAGCAAACTTTAGAAGACGTTAAGGGACTAATTTAACGTAGACAAAACACGACAAACTGTAAAAGGAACAAAAGTAGGTCAGACCCTGTTTCTTATCGCCAAGGCGACAAGATATTCGTGACGAATAAGCAAATCAAGACGAAAGAAAAACCACGTTATAAACTATAGGAGGTTGAGGAGGATAGAACAGTTACCGTGAAAACCAAATCAGGCAAAATAATTCATAAGTCAGATTTAAGAACTTAGCTTGAAAAAAAAAAGAAGAAGAAACAGTGGGTATGGGGATTATGAAAATAATTAATGGCCCGAAGGCGTTTCATTTCAATCTTTAAATACTAAGTTTTCAAAATTAAAAAAAATATATATATGTATATATATATATGTATATATATATGTATATAATAATAACATTAGAAGTAAAAATAAATATATTAGAGACTAAATATAAAAGAAAAAACAAAAAACAAAACACAAAAATATAAATACTGTAATAATTTTACATATTATGTTTAAACACTTTCCCAAAAGCACCTTCATCATCTTGAACGAAAATGCGTTACAAATATAAAATACGACTCACCTGCTATTCCCTTACAACAAGGAGTTATGTGGAGGGTAAATGGCTTGTTCCAACTAGCCCACATCATCGACTTAAGTAAGTTCCAACAAATTATCGACGGCATCAGGGAAGATACGAATTTAGTCACCGACCACCGGATTAGGGCACTTACGATTAGCAGACAAATCTGCTAGACCACGGAGAAATAGCAACGATACTGTCAGAAACAGAGAGCCTTCCCTACCAGAACGCCATCGAAGCCGTGGAGTTTTCCCGACCCTCCATCCTAACAAACGGGACACACTTACTATACATCGTAGCTATGCCTTAGGTCTTAGAAAAGGAGTATCAATTAATACAAATCTTCCCTACAATCTTCGAAGAAAGACAAGTGGTGCTAAACTTCAAAAAGCTGGCCACGGATTATCAGGAAAAATACGCCGTCTTGGGAGACTGCCTTTCAATCGGTAACACAACTGTCTGCCAAGAAAGAAACTAACAAAAGTTTTACGAAAACATTTGCATACCGAAACTGTTGAAAGGAGAACATGCCTCTTGCAAGTATTTGAGAAACAACCAAGAAACAATCCAACTGGTCGATGACGGGACGATATTCTTGACTAATTTCAACGGAACTGTAACTACTGCCTCAAAAAAACATTACCTGACGGGCTAGTTTATAGTACAGTATAGTAACGAGACGATTACCATAGGAGACAGGAACTACAGTAGCTATACAACCACGCTGTCCTAACCAAAGTAACAACCGCAGGATATGAATTGTCATTGGAATATGTCCACAATTTCAATCTGGAAAACTTGAAGAAACTGTCGAGCATGTCCGCCGGGATTCTATTTTCATTCTCCCTGGAAGCAACATTGGCACTGGTTATTATGACATTGTTGTACTTTATTTGGAGGAAATTGACGTCAACCAAGGGTATTCCGAAGGCATCCGACGTAGCCCAGCAGCTGAAGGAACAAATTACACCGAAGGTTTATTAATCGGCGAGACGCAGATCTTGAAGGAGAAAGGAGTTAACACCATACACCACCCTTGCCCCTAACAACGACGACCGCTGCAACAATGTTGGCATCGCTATGTGCTGACTCTGCGGAACGTGCGCGACGTTGGGTCGACAAGCGACCACAAGACGTCGTCATAAGCAGTTCCATTCTGGAATACAACGAAGACAGAACGCATTCTCCATTAATATTTTTTATTACAATAAAAAGCCAATTTGAAGGTAGTCACATGGACTGCCATAATATATATATGTAACTGGCAAGAAAGTAAGCAAGAAAGCAAGAAAGTAAGTTGCACTATCTATCGCAGGATGAAATAAATCAACATTAAAACATACGTGGTCCAGAAGATTGTTGACATAAGCCCGACAAACAAAGCAAAACGACTAGAGTTTGCTTTGAAATTAATACAAAAGCCTGTAGAGTTTTGGCGCAACGTATTGTGGACGGATGAGGCGGCTTTCAAATATCAAGGCTCATTTGGAAAGCGATTTATGCACCCTCGAAAGAGTCAAAAGCACAAGGCTGTGCAGCCCTTCAACAAATTTGGAGGAGGTACTGTAATGTTTTGGGGATGTGTCTACTACTACGGGTTCGGAGACCTTACACCAATCGAATGGACTTTAAAACAAACGGGTTATACCCACATTTTAAATGAACATGCTTTTCCTTCTGGCAACCGACTGTTTTCAACAACCGACTGAATATTACACCAAGACAATGCGCCATGTCACAAAGGATTGATACCAACCGAATTCTTAAGGGGCGCGGGTAGGGCTGTGCTGCCATGTTCACCACAGAGCTCAGACAACAATATTATTGAAAACGTGTGGGCTTTTATAAAGCATCATCGGACCATTGCACTATGGTTCAAATGACCACTTTTTCTGTGCGAATTTAATTAAGGCAACAAAATCAGGGTATTTAAATCAAAACTTGTAAGCATTTCAAGAGTAAGAATAATTCTGTTAAAAAAATGGAAATTAACCCATTAAACACCAAAAATCAATATTAACCCTTTTGCAACCATAAATCCAAACATGAAATTCATTTGTTTATTTTAATTAAAGTACAACATTTAGTACTTGATTAATCTAATTCATTTTCTAAATTTAAATCATAAAGAGACTCTTTCACATTCATTAATTTTATCGTCTTCGTTGCCAGATTCAAATTCCTCTATCGTTTCGCAGCAACATAATAGAATAATCGAACGCTTCCGCTTTTGTAATCGTCTTTTTAAATATGTTGTAGAAATTAATGGGTCTGATGTATCCACGGCTCTGTTAAAAAACGTCTAACATGTTATTGATGCGGTTGTTTTTGCGGGCGTGATGCAATCTATCGGATTTGTATATTTTATGTCGCGATTCAGCAGCCTGTTCTGCAAAAACACCGATTGGGAGGGCCGTATTTTCTATTATTTCTTTTGAATGCATGAGGACTTTATGTACCGTAGAAGTCATTGGCAACCAGCAATATAGCTCCTGGAAATGTTTTGCTGTCTCAAAGCAATATATTTCAAATTTACTTGAGTTTATTTCGAACCGGCAGGATAAACAAATCAATATTATTTTAAATCGAAAAATAAGACCTTTGTCCACACCAGTTATTTCAGAAAAAATGTCATGAGTACTAAACGCTCGACGAGCAGTGTTTCCGTCATTTGTGGAACCGGATCCACCTACTTTGGGCATGTCCACGCGAAGTCCGAGTTTTTTCCAAAAATCGTTTTGTATTTCTGTTTTTCTTTTTAAGATAATTGACTTATCATCTCCTCTTATCTGCCACTTTTTCAATTTTCATTTATAGCCTAAATGTAAGGTAAATTCCAAAAATCTTATCCAGCTATGAAGGGGACTAAGTCCAAACTTTAAGTTTTCTTGTTTTGCACGGAATATTTTACTTTTATAATCAAAAGTATTCATGAAATCCTTAGGTGTAGCAGCACAAATGGGACAAGCCTGGTTAGATTTCGTTCCAGTTATAATGTTTAAAACTTTTCCATCAATAAGCGTTAAATATAATTTGAATGACACTTCAACAGATTTTCCATCACCAATTGATATCCGTATGTTTTTCAAAGCTTTGATTTCGCTTTTTAAATCAAAATCTTCCTTTAAAACAATATCTTTTGTCTCATTTGTGTACTGCAGCTTAATTGGCCGACAAAATCTTACAGATTGTGGTGACTGGTTGTCCCAAATTGGCGTTCCCGAACAAAGTAGTAATCTTAAGGGAATTACTGAAGTAGCTAAGAGGGAAGCATCGGAGCTATTTTACGAACTGGGCTACCCTGAGGTCGACATTTCAATTTTGAGGCAATAATATTGCTATAGTGCGGATATATATCGCAGTTTCTTAATTTGTTTTCTTGTTGTATTACATTTTGTTATCGATTCCATGTGTATATCGGAAACCAGAATAGCTATCGATAATTTGAAGCAAACTTTTTCTGCTCATGGTATAGGAGAACTTATATCCAAAATCTGAAGTCTCTAGCTCTTGTAGTCTCTGAGATCCACGCGTTCATACTAGAGATGGGCGTCGGGATCGGGATTTTCGGGAATCCCGTGGGTCCCGAAAAAATGATCGGGATCGGGCGGGATGGGAACGATTTTAAAAAAATCCAGGAAAGTCGGGATAAGTGGTCGATCCCGAAATTCCCACTGGTCCCGGTAAACCTGTCGGGACCCAAACAAAATGTATTCGATACAAGTTCTGTATTTATCGAAATTACCCACCGATTACATTTTTTAGTGACACGATATATCACAAGTGCAATAAATGGGAGCATTTAGATGTATTTTCAATATTACGAAATTCAGTCACTCTTTTCCAATAATTGGTGCTGCTATGGCAACGCTTGTTGAAATTTTCCATAAATGAAATTTTTTTCCTGGGAATGGGCCTTAATTTCCAAAAAAAAGTGAGAAAATTGTCTTTTTAAATTCTTCCTCAAAAGCTGATATGTGGGTAAACTTCAACATTATTATTTATCACAAAGGTTTTCAGTGTTCTGTGCACCAACCCGAAAAGGAAGACGACATCGATGAAGAAATAAATAATTATATTAAGCATAATATATTTATGAAAAATTGCGATATTTTAACATTCTGGCAACAATGCAATGATTTGCCATTGTTGTAAGTGCTCTCCAGGAAAGTGCTCAACGTTCCAACGTCTTCTGCCACCAGCGAAAGGGTTTTTTCTACTTCCAGTAGAATTTTGGAAGAGAGAATTCGATAAATTGGAAAAAATTTTGAAAGTATATTGTTTTAAACAAAAATTTAAATTTTAAGTAGGATTATATTTAAAAAAAAAAAAATATATATACAAACTTATTTAAAAAAAAAAATTCGGGAAAATGTCGGGACCCGTAGGATAGACACAAAATTTTTCGGGACAATCGGGATGGGAAAAGCGAATTTGATTTCGGGACGGGATGGGATGGGAAGCAATTTCTTTCCCGATCCCATCTCTAGTTCATACAGACGGACAGACAGACAGACGGACATGGTTATATCGTCTCGGCTGTTGATGCTGATCAAGAATATATATACTTTATGGGGTCGGAGATGCTTCCTTCTGCCTGTTACATACTTTTGCACAAAACCATTATACCCTTATTTACCCATTTTATGGGTTAAGGGTATAAAAAAAAAGCTAAAGCCTCATCCGCAGAAAGTGGAATTGGCTTTTCGGAAACTTGTGTACACAGTTTTCGCATTTTTGCTGGTCTTGTTGGGCTTTTCATACTCTCTTTAAGTACTGCAGCTAAATCGGAATCACCTTGTTTCCGAGCTGAGGTTGCTGCTGCACGAACGAGAAGATTAGTATCAGCTTTCTCAGTTGACAGGTTTGCGTTTTTCCAAATTCTGACTTTGCGTTGAATGGCAGACGCGGACGACCAACAACTGGAGTTGATTTTTTTGAAGTTACATTTATCACAATCTTCAATTCTGAATTTAGCCACGCATGATTTTCTTTCTTGAAGATATCTAGCCTTCTGTGACATTTGTTCCACATTTGAGCTAATTTTACGCAAAAAAAACGTAATGTTTCTTTATTTTGTTTTTCCACTTCTTCCAAAATTGTACGGTTTTTAATTTTCCCAACAACGTGTTTCCAAACGGCATCAAGTTGTTTTTTTTTTTTTTTTTTGACATTCTTTTCGCAATATTTCAAACAAACTAATTTTTTGTATACCGAGGTAACCTAAAGAAAAGATGTTTTTCACGTAAATCGCAAAATATCGCAGTTTGAAATTAATTGCAAACGACACATTATCTATTAGTTAATCTACTTTTAAAATTTGAAAGAGGTCAAATGGGGTCAAAATTTTGTAGAGCTTACAGAAAGTCAAATTTAGACATAAATTGTACCGTTTAAAGGTTATGTAGAGTAATTAGTTATTTAAAAGTATAGCGACACAAATAAACAGCCTATTAATTAAAATTATTTCTACTTACTCGTGCCTTTATTTTCCATTTTACAAAAATCAATTATTGTTAACACAATTGGAGAAACACGAGCTTGAAGTTTACCAAACACTACTGAACTTGCAAGCACATTTGTATAACAAATTGCATTGGTTGACTTTGACGCACAGCTTTGTAACGGAACTTTATTTTTAGCAAAAACAAAATTCACGTGGCTTTTATTGATAGTATTTCCAATGGAAAAACAACAACAACAAATTTTTAACGGCACTTTCATTCTTATCACTTTAGCACAGCAAAAGCTGCAATTTGACCTATAGTGCATTGATGCAAATCGGAATCGCGAGGGTTCCATAAACGAAATTCAAAACATTTGGTCAACATTGACCAAGCTTTCTAGAGACTTTCAGACTTACAATCACAACAACAAAAGCCGCTAAAGTGCAAAATGAGAAATATGTTGCTCAAATACTATATATATATATATATATATACAGTGGACTCTCGGTTAAGGTACATTACGCACATTTCGAACAACCACATTTTTTTGAAAAAAAAAAGTTTCGCTAAACGATCGAATTTTCGCATAACGAAGAACGAAAAAATCTGTTATATTGAAACATAATGAAACATGTAAGAAGGCTCTAGTCGGGAGAGCCCGACTAGAAGATACCCTGAACCCAGTTGCAATACATAAATTAAATTTATAATTGACTTAGGTATACTTACTTAACTCTAATCGATTAAATTCGATATCTCCGGTGTTTCTTAACCAATTTGGACGAAATTTTCAGAAAAGTTCTATCATTACCCATTACTTCAACCCTCATTTTTAGATTTTCCAAGTTCGATATTTTTTGTTATCGATAGCATGTTTATATCAGAAACTAGAATAGTTATCGATAATTTGAAGCAAACTTGTTCTGCTCATGGTATAGGAGAACTTAAATACAAAATCAGAAGTCTCTAGCTCTTGTAGTCTCTGAGAGCCGCGCGTTCATACAGACAGACACACAGACGGACGTACAGACGGACATGGCTATATCGACTCGGCGGTTGATGCTGATCAACATCAACCATTTTATGGGTTAAGGGTATAAAAAGGAAACGAGAAAGCTAACTCAACTCTGTTCTTGATTAATGATTGGAATGATCAAGAAAAAGACAGTTTTTTTTTCGTTTGCTTTTAGCTCGTGTCTTCCAAAGACCGTTTTGTTGAGCACAAACGTCCAGTTTACAGCACACATAGTACATGTGTGCAGAAAGACAACTTGTTTTATGTTGAGAGTTTTTTGGGAGCTCTGATTGAATGTAAAATTTCAGTCGGTGTCAAAAAAAGTTCGAATTCAAACATATTATATGGGAATAATAGTTTTGCTTAACGAACTTTTTATAGCGTTTTCGATTGTACCAAAAAATGTAGCATTTTTGATACATTCATTCCGGGTTGCACTTTTTTCATTTTCGATTGTAATATCAGGCAGCCCTTCTGAAGTGTTATCGTTTTCGATTCTATTCAGTGTTGCCTTTTGACAGTGCAGAAGGCAACATTTTCAACACTGTCAAAATCGAGAGTGCTGCATTTGTTTCATACTGCACTTTTTTTGTTCGATTGTGCCCATTAAAAATGCAAAACCGGGGCAGCACTGAAAAAATGTTTTGGCAGCATTTTTTAAGTGTAACATTATTATCGGGTTGCATTATTTTTTACAATCGAAAACGCTATTAGATAACAAACAAGATGCTGGAACCAATCAAGTACATTAACCGAGGGTCTACTGTATATGTGCACGCGTACGCATTATATACGCGCGGTGAATTTTATTTCTGGTAACACATCTTATATTAATTATCTCGCTCGTTGTATCTCAATCTGTGGGCGAAAGAGTTTAGGGATCCCTATACCACTAAAACACTTTATACACCCCTAGTTGAGTACGTGGTCCCCGCAGTACGGGATTCACCATGATAGAGTAGAATCTGTTTGCCCTTAACTGGGTTCCTGGAGTGGACTTACCCCCGTATTGAAGTAGACTTCCCTCCCTTTAAAGCCGTAGAACTACGCATGGAGTATTATTTATTACTTTAACGTTAAATTTTTAGTTTTTAAGAACAATTTGCTTTCAGATACAGTCGAACTTCCATGTAACGAACTTACATATACAAAATTTTAACCATATAACGAATAAATTTCGCGAACACTGCTTTTTGGTTCAACATTCAGTGTTTTGTTCTCCATGTAACAAATTTCTTTATAGAAAATATTTCTTTATTACGAATTTATTTTTAGGACGTAGCTCGCACGCTCATGCGTTTTCTATTCCCTATAACGAATATTTCATTTTATGTACGAATTATGTTGAGAATGCGAAAACATTTACCGTTTTGTTTTCGTGTTATGTTTTAAGAAGCGCGCGTTGGTCGTGAATCATTATTTTGAATTTAAGTATACAAAACACAGCTGCATTTCCGATTTATTAAGAGAAAGTTACTAGCCTACCGCCACAATATGTGCTTTTTCAACATTTGTTGTTACGGTCGTAAAACTCATGTATACGGTACGGGAGCTGTACAGCTTCTGCGTACAGGCCTTTAGCATTGATCGTTGCTCGAGCAACTATTTAATTCATGAACCATTTGGTGTTGTATGCTTTGACTAAAACAAGCTATATTCCATTGTCTCCTGGGAGGCCTCAATTCCTGTACTAAAAATATCGATCCTTTTTGCTTTATCTAGTCGTTACCACTACTTACTAATCGTTTGGGTTTTCTGGTCTCATTGGGGTTTTCTAGGTTTTTCTCAATCCCCGCAAAAAATGTTGGACCACTTCTTCTTGTTGAATTACCCAGAGCTTTAACGTTAACTTTTTAAATTTTTTTCTTTATTTACTTTGAAATTTATATATAATTTTATATTTAGAATTCATTTCGATTTTATGTCAGCTGCTCATAGTTGACAATAAGCTAACAAATAAATATATTATCGATAATTTGAATAACTTGTTCTTCCTATGATTAAGAAGAGCTTGCAGTGTGTTTTTTTTAGTGTCTCTGTGATCGACTTTATTTAACATAATCTAGTATACATACCATAACTGAATTTTAGATCCTGGTGAGGAACACTTTGTATTATTCAACGATTCCTGTAATATACTTATGATTAATCTAAAATGCATCCTGAGGTGAGTGTGGCATCTAAATGAAAATAAAAGTAAATTTTATATATTATTATTTTTTTTTAAAGTTGATTTAGTGATATACATTTTTTTACCCTAACACCTATAAAATGAGTAAAAGGTGTATTGCCTATGAGGTAAATTAATCTTTACAACCAAAAAAGAGGCCATCCACACACGACTCGTTTTGTAAACGTATAGTAAGCATCAAGACGAAAATATATGTACAATAACAACAAATCTTCAGCAGAGAGCAGCTTTGTTGCTTACTGTCGAGTACGACCGGTACGCTTGCTGGTGTAAACACTTGTGTTTCATGACTTACGCTTAACGTTTTGAAGATTCGGTTTCATTTTGTGTGGTTTAATAGCTGTGTCGTCATTGCCACTGCACAAATAAGCTTAACCTTTTTGCGCAATGTGCAGATGGCTTTATTTGTTTTCCTTTAAAATAAAGGATGATGATGTTGTACTTCGTTCCGCCATACTTCAGTAACCGACTATCTCTCTAAGAGTGCGGACGTCGTTGCCTATTCATTTATCAGTGCATTTGCTTACTCGCTCTCTTTATCTCCACTCGCGCACGTAAGTGCAAACTAAAAAGAGCGGTTTAATAAACCCTGCGAATATGGCCCCCTGGGCCCCCAAACTTAGGGGAAAACAGCTTTTCTTTGCTTAGCAACAGCCCAAAAGCAAAAAAAAAAAAAATAATTAAAAGTTCCCCGAGCAATTTCCAGAATTACCTTCTACCACCCAACAAAATTTAAGACTTCTAATAATCTCTTCCAAAAATAATGAAAAACCTCTTTCAGAGTTTTCCAGCTTTGCAGTTCATCGTGCCCTAAACATTATAAGCAAAGACTTAATCACGATCTCCACCCTCTCTTGATGCTAGCTAAAAAGTGGCCGAAAAGTTCCTTAAAGTAACCCACCTTGCCGGTATCTGCGACATAGAATGCAAACTGCACGAAACACTCTATTTCGTCAAAGGGTCAATTTCTGCCCCATACCTAATCAACGTTCCAGAAGACGAAATAGTTTAAGAACTAAAATACCAAAACGTGCGCTCAGTTTTCAAATTCTTTAGAAACCTTCCGGCGTGATGTTGATAACCTTTGATCTTTACAGTCTACCCAGCAAGCTTGACATGTCTTGGCATTCCATCAAGGTTAGGTATAACATTCCCAACCCAATGATATGCAAGTCTTGCCAACTGATTGGACATACAGCAAAGCATTGCAAAAACCCAGCAACGTGCGTAACCTGTAACCTCGCCCCCCACCAACCCGAACTTTGCACACACACTCTTTGTGCTAACTGTAACGGAGATGACCCCGCATCTTCCCCCTTATGCCACAAATGCCAACAGCAGAGAGAGCTTTTAAAAATTAAAACATCAAAAAAAAAAAAAAAAAAAATGCAGCATGCGAGAAGCACGAATCACCTTGAAACAACAACAACCAAGCATTACAGCAAACTCCTCGGCTTCGTTCGCGAGCGTCGCTGCTATCATATCGCCCCGCGCGAGCAAAAACACTATCACAGAATCATCTGCCCATAGCAACCACAACCACGAAACTTAAAAAAACCCAATTAATACCAGCCTTATTACCCCTTGGTAGTCCCTTCTACCAACAATACCACCTCACCAGCCGACATCCCTCTCGAACTATACAAAAACAACGCAATAACCTTTCTCGAAAAAGCTCGTACTGCCAGATTAGCTGCACAAGCAAAAAACTTACACGATTTTCAAACAAATAATTAAAACTAACAAACAGCCCAAGTGTATCATGTGCACTTGAAAACAAAATCGACTCCTGCTCATCAATGGATGAACTTGATTCCTAACCGACATTTATCCCCAAGACTCCAACTCTCCTGCAAACTAAGCTCTTCCCCCAAACTCTAGCCCAAATGTCCATAAAACACTCAACAACCACAACGAACTAATACTGCTAATTAAAAAACACTCGCCTGATGTGTTATGTTTGCAAGAAACACACTTGCCTTATAATTCCAATAGCTTTATCGGCCCAAAAGGCTACACAAAATACTTCAACAACCTTCCCCATAATACATCAGCCACCAAAGGCATTGGTGTGTTTATAAAACAATACATTCCACACACCCACAACACAATAAACTCAACATTCTGTGTTCCGTCCTACAGCTAAAACTTGAACTCCCAATAAACATTATAAATACATACATCCCACCCTGCCAATACTTCACAACCACCCAAATTACAAA
This sequence comes from Scaptomyza flava, assembly GCA_030179655.1. Taxonomy (NCBI): domain Eukaryota; kingdom Metazoa; phylum Arthropoda; class Insecta; order Diptera; family Drosophilidae; genus Scaptomyza; species Scaptomyza flava. The sequence continues at coordinate 43,875,516 of JARNME010000012.1, read as the reverse complement.
CACGCTAAACCAAATTCACGGCCAACTTATTATGCTCGAGGATTCTAATTGATGGAGCTCCATTTGGGGATCCTCAACTGCCAACTCAAGAGTCAAGAGCATTGAAAGCGTAATAGCCGCGAACAATTTACTCGTTCTTAACGATGGGGCTCCCACCCACTTCCTTACCCACCACACATTCACTCTCGTTGACACTACAATGATATCCTCCCAAATCGCCCACAGGTGTAACTGGTCTTTATCGACAACTTGTACGGCAGTGACTATTTCCCTATATCAACCCAACTTACCACACAATTCATCCCCTCTCCCTAAATAACAAACCGACCATGCCAACTGGATCTGTTCACAAAACATTGCACACAAAACTCTGATTACAGGGTCGTCCGATGCATAAGCGTCCAAGTAGCCCAAATAACAAAATGCATAAGAGCAGCTTGAAATCCCTCATAAAGCTAAAATACCTTGGTGGAACAATACACTCCAGCAGCTAAGAGACAAGAAGTAATCCCCTTTTCAGGCATACAACTCCAACAGAGCAAATAACGACCTAATAAAATACAAACAAGGAAGAAGTCTCTAGTCGGGAGAGCCCGACTAGAAGATACCCTGAACCCAGTTGCAATAAATATGTAAATTAAATTTATAATTGACTTTAGTATACTGACTTAACTTCAATCGATAAAATTAGATATCTCCGGTGTTTCTTAAACGATTTGGACGAATTTTTAAGAAAAGTTCTATCGTTACTTATTGTTTCAACCCTCATTTTTACATTTTCCAAATTCGATATTTTATTGTTATCGATATCATGTGTATATCGGAAACTAGAATAGCTATCGATAACTTGAAGCAAACTTGTTCTCTTGTAGTCTCTGAGATCCACGCGTTCATACAGACAGACGGACGGACAGACGGACGGACAGACGGACATGGCTATATCGTCTCGGCTGTTGATGCTGATCAAGAATATATATACTTTATGGGGTCGGAGATGCTTCCTTCTGCCTGTTACATACTTTTGCACTAAACCATTATACCCTTATTTACCCATTTTATGGGTTAAGAGTATAAAAAGCCCAGGGGCTGACAGGATATCCTATCCCATGTTTAAACAGTAGAGGGGATATACATTAAAACATTAACTCCTCACAATATACAATAACATGCTAGACACCGGTTCCTATCCCCACACATGGCGATCTGCCATAATCATCCCAATAGCCAAACCAAATAAAATTACTCACGAAGCCAACAGCTTTCGTCCGATCTCCTTTTTATCCTGCCTAAGCAAAATTGTAGAAAATATCATTGCTTTAAGACTGATTCCCGACATTTCCCGACACAGCTTAATCTCACACAACAAAGTTGCTTTCAAAAGGAAACACAGTACAATGGACGCCATGTTGCTAATCAAAAACTTCGTGTCCAACCTCCTTTCCACAAAAAATCATGTACCCAAATTGGCGACTGACTTTGAAAAAGCTTTCGATCGCTTTCCAAGGCTTTATAATCATATAAAGTGCTTAAAGACAAATCGCACTTTCAAAGCGCGACTCAAAAATATTTTATCAAATACCCACAAACTCTCTAACGGGATCCCACAAGGCTCCCCATTCTCTGTAATCCTCTTTACAAATGCATTATTATCGCAAATTAACAGCATTTTCACGAGATATAAGGAAGATAATATATCAGTTTACGCCAATGACGCCATTATTTATACCAAAATCAAAGACGTTTATGTCGTAAAGGGAAGATTTATTGATATTTTGCACGACCTAGATAGGTGGGGAGTTTCCTCGGGTGCCGCACTTTCCATAGAAAAATGCAGAATGCTTCACATGCTTCAGCACCAATGTGCACTTCCAACTTTAACTTACATAAAAAAATGCTTAAACATTGTAAATCACTTAAGAATTCTAGGCATAACCTTCGACTTCAAACTTTTATTTAAAGAACATTGTATACATTTAAGAAAACAGCTGGAAACGCGCTTCAATATAATTAAATTTTTAATTGAAAGAACACTAGCATACACATCAACACCCTCCTAAACATCACCCGGGCTCTAATGCTCTCCTAAATTGACTACGGCCTGCCAATCTGTGGTTTGTGTGCCAAATCCCACCTTAAAAAATTACAAGCGCCATACCACGGAGCCATCCGTCGTGCAATCAACGAATTCCCTACCTCCCCCGTCGACTGCGTTCTAGCAGAGGCTGGACTGCCAAGTATAATAAATTGCATCGAAGAAAGGACGATGAAGCTTCTTCCCAAACTGCACTCAACACCAAACATCCCTCTGACCAAAGAATTCTCCACAACATTAAAGAAAAAACGAATATTCAAATGCATATCTACCATAAGACGCTGTGCCAGTTACAACAAACAACTCGGCCTGCCCTTTCCCAAATCAGAACCAAGCAACAAGGATTTCCCACACTTGATGCACAACCGACAAAATATAAACTGCAACCTATTCAGCGCTACCAAAAACCGTACATCCACCCCTGAATTACGGTCTCGCTTCTAATGCGAAAAACAGGAACTCAGTGGTAAAACCTGGCTTTACACAGACGGCTCAAAAACTAAAGACTCAATATCTTTCGCAGTCGTATTGTCTTACGGAAAGACAATAGTCGCCGGAGGTCTACTCCCCACCCACAACTCCATTCTGAAAGCCTGCTAGTTTGTAGTTCAAAACAAAGGCCTATTCGTTATCTGCACCGACAGCCTATCCACTGCGGAAGCGATACAAAACCCGGACCACACAGACACAACAGTGCGTGGAATAAAATATACCATCGCAGACCACCAGAGTAAAATAACTATTCTCGGGGTACCTGGCCATCAAGGGATCCCAGGTAACGAAAATGCCGACATAGCAGCTAATGACATCCACCACTCGCCATCACACCTATGCCTGCCATTCAGCACAAAACACACAATTAACCACATAAGCCGACAACTGAGTGAAGAACAATTTAAACCAGGAACAGTTTTAACTATTGGTATTCCCAAAACAACCCCAACCGCCAAAAAATCAAATTTCCCCAACCCTCACAAGACGCGCATGCGCGACGTACATTCGCCTGCGTGTTGAGGATACTCACCAACATCTCCTTAACGGCAACGACAAACCAGCCTGTCGATTCTGCGGCCATGAAATTTCCATCTCACATCTTATGGACTGATGCCGACAACTAGAGAGTAAAATAGTGGCGCATAGTTAATTTTGGCTATGCCAAGACTATGATACCCTTCACACAGCCAAATCAATGCTCCCCTCTCTTATTAATGTTTCTGTGCAGTTGTTGGTAATTTTTCGCTAATATTTTTACTCTTGAGCGTCATTTACTTGTTCGTGTGCGACAACAACAACAATTTGACATGTAGGTACTTGAAAGTGCACGACAGAGACAACAATTGATAGTACGATATGGTAAACTTGTATGGTAGCTATGTCGTAGAATGCTCCAATCGAAATAAAATTTCAAAGTGAAAAAACCCAAAATGATCTAAGCAATCTGTGAAAGTTTCATCAAGATCGGTTCAGCAGTTTGCCCGGAAATCGTGTTGATATGGTAAATTTATATGGTGGCTATATCGTAGAATGCTCCGATCGGGATGAAATTTCATAGTGAACAAACCCGACATGATCTAAGCAATCTGTCAAAGTTTCATCAAGATCGGTTCAGCAGTTTGGCCAGAAATCGTGTTGAAACAGACAGACGGACAAACGGACGGACAGACGGAAATCAATTCCTGAGCTCGTCCTGATCATTTTGATATATAGTTTATGGGGTCTCCCATCATTCCCTTAAGGCGTAACAGGATTCATGACCAAGTCAATATACCCTGTGAAGGGTATAACAAGAGCCAACTTTTTTGGCTCCCAAACCCCCTCCGACCTCCTAAAAGCCCCCTCTACTCACAACATCTCAAAAATACTAAGTTTTATAGAACAATTGAAATTAAAGATATATACTGTTGTTACACAATCTGGTCACACTTCCCTATATATATAAGTTTGTTTACATTATTTTTTGCCAACAATTACTATAAAATACCAAAAACGCCTTTCTTACGTTAACATGTTCGTGGCACAAATTTAACCGACTCAAAAAGAGCAGAAAGAGAACACGTTCTATTTTTCTCATTTTGAGTCGGTTTTTGACCGGACCTAAAAATTTTTGTGTGTTCACACGAGAGCGCTGGCTTAAAAAAAAAACCGATGAAAAACCGATCTAATTGGGACATTAAATTCAACCAACAAGAATTCACTAAATAGAGCCGCCAAACAGCAAAATTCCAACATTCAATTGGAAGTCGTAACGTAACTAAGCGTAGCTACCATTCGCTCTGAGAGCGCACTTCGGGTTTCTCTCGTGCTTCGTGTGTCATTCGCCAGCCATTTCGCTTCATAACTTTGCTACAACATTTTTTTTTGATAGCACAACCAGCCATATTGTGTGCATGCGCCGCTAGCCAGCGATTTTCTAGCGCGCAGTGGCTTGTTCAATTGCTGTACCCCCATTTTTTTCCTTGTATTTCTTATGTGCGCTTATTTTATTGCTTATCTTATTGCGTCGACCTAGCACCAGCAAAGCAAATGAGCGAATTAATAACAACATACAGTGGCAGCATTGCATAATCGGACACTTGCTTCCTCAGTACAAACATGCTCAAAAAGTATAACGAAATGCGTTAAAATTGTTGTTCTTTCACATTTATTATAACTTTATAGTATTGGCTATCTAAATCATAAAAAAAACTCATATTTTCTAAAGAGAACAGTTAGTTTACAGCGAAAAACGAAAAAAAAAGTCAGTTTTTGAGGCTCAACAAATAATCGGACACCTCCAAAATTTGTATGAAAAAATTAACTAATTAAGTAATTTATTGGGGTGTTCAACAGCTCCGTTTCATCGTTTCATGTTTCAAAGTTGAAACGATTAACTCGTGAACGGCATTTTGGGTGTCAATGCGTTTCATGTTTGTGCAGTCAGCTGTTGTTTGTTTACATTTCTTATTCTTCAATTTTTGTCACTGTTGCTGTTTACTGCGGCTATACTTTATTTGTAAAAAATGCCATTTAAAAGTGCTAAAGATATGCTATGCGATGCTTTAGCAAAGCAAGTTATTAGATAAATAGAGGATATTGAGTGTGAGAAGAGCTTGTTGTTTGAATTAGTTGCTCAATTACATGCTTTTAACATTTGGCGGCCATTTATCATATGTGTTCATACTATTTTGCACAAAAACACACCAAATATACTAAAAAGTACTGAGCATCGATAGCAAATATCGAATAAATATCGTGCTCTTCCCATCTTTACATTGTTCAAACTTGAAACACTTTTTGTATACATAGGCTGGGGTGTTTCAACGTTTCAAGAAATCTTCTATGTATGTTGTTGTTGCGAGACGTTTCAACTTTGAAACGTGAAACGATGAAACGAGCTGTTGAACACCCCAAATGTTCGGTTTCGTATCATTTTGTTTTTAAAACAGCCGGCAAGTGATTTGGAATGGACTGCACCAAATTCAGGCATACCTGGGGCTCTATAGAGTTCCATAATACTCCTAAAGCCTCTTTAAGTGAATTTAGCGTGTTAAATTAGTTTTTGATACACCTGCCTGGCTTTTCTTCCCAAAAATGTTCAATAACATTAAAATCTGGGCTCTGTGCAGGCGTTTGCACAAGTTTCGGGCAGTAATGGATTAACCAAAGCTTTCCAACGCCTGTAGTCTGCTTCCGGTCTTTGCTTGGTAGAATGCAAAGTTGCTTGCGATACCCAATTTCTCTGCACTTTGCTTTATGTTCTTCATCAAAGTATCCGACTAACCAAATTTATTCATTATTCCATCTATAAAATCTAAGTTTTCTACTCCAGCACTGGACATACAGCCCCAAACCATCACAGAACCCCCGCAATGCTTCACCGTGGCCTTTGTATTTTTTTTTTGTTTTATCAAACTCGGGTTTTGGTTTTCGCCACTCGAACATCTTTCTATCGGACCCAAGCAAGTTAAATTTACTTAATTTAAAGGTTCTATTTAAGGATGAAAGTAAATTTAACTTACCATTTGCCAGGCAATTCATTGACCTTTCTCAACTAATATGAATTTCGGCAAACGCTAAACAGACAAATTTTATATTAAATTTGTATTATTTGCCTACAAAAAACCCAAGAAAAACCAGGAGAACAATACTTCCAATGCAGTTTTGGTGCTCATCGAACATTTGCTGATCAGGTGAACAGCAAAATTAACAAGCGTCTAGTGAAATAAGCTGGCAATTTTCAGTTTTGCGTTGCTGGTCATACATACTCTTTCCCAATCATTTTGCCATCGCAGTCACCATACAGCTATGCTGCGATGCCTACAAATTGCGAAAGTGTATTCCACACGTCCATTTGCCCAAGTCATTTTCCTAAATTCTAAAGCAGAAGCAACACAATAAAACGCTCGGCATAGAAATAAGAAAACGCACTGCACCCTGTGTGTATTTTGCATACATTCAATGTGTGTGCAACATCGCTGGGCGAAGCAAAAATCTAGACTTAGTGTCTAAGTCATTTTTAGTGCGTGGTCGTTTTCTTATTTCTCTTTTGCACTTGTTAAATGGCTCGGCCATGCCGATCGTTTTTTTGTGTTGCTTCTGATTTAAAATTTAGGCAAATGACTTGGACGTGAATTCTTGTTGGCATAACGCTCTAACGCATCGTAAATTTTAGGCATTTTTACAAGAAATAGAATCGGATTACGGTGATACTATTTACAGATGACCGCTGGCTTAGTAGAGGCAGAAGTCTTGCAAGACTTTTTGACTTACGAAACGAAGTTGTGCAGCATCTCTAGAAAATAACGAGTTCCTCCTTGAGTTATCATTTCTTTCTGATATTTCAGATATTATAAATACAATAAATTTGCAATTACAAGGAAAAAATAAATATATTTTTGATACAGTGGTCACAATTTTTCATTTTGGTAAGAAACTATCAAATTTAGAAAGTCAAATGCAAAACAATGATTTAGCATCTCTACCCAAAACAGCCAAATTTTATAGTCAATCTCCAATTCCAACAAAAATAGCCCAATTCAAAAATACTATCCATAATTTATCAACCAACTTTGCAGCCCGATTCCTTGACTTTGATCAAATTTGTGGCATAATAGACCTTCACAATAACACACTTGCATGCAATATGGAAAAACTGTCTCAACCTTTAAGAGAGGAAATTCAAAAAATGTTGACGGATTTTGATTTGCCTTGTACAACGGGCAAAGAATTTTGGAAAAATGTGAATGTAGCAAGTTACCCATATTCAAAAGAAGAAATTTTAAAATTATACTCCATGTTCCCCACAACTTATAATTGCGAAACAACATTTTCAACATTAGAAAACATAAAAACTAAAAATAGAAATAAAATTTACAACAAATTACAATTTACATTACTAAGAATAAAATGCTATAATGAAGAAATAGACCTGGACCACATAGTTGAAGAATTAGAATAAAAAATAACGTGAACTTTTTTTGATTTGCCAACTTTTTCATTTTTCTCAGTGCACTGTTTTCTTCGTGCGCGAACACAGTTTTCAATACAAGCAAAGATCAATAAAAGTATAGTTGTGTGAGTCTGCCGGTCGCTGATATAGAGCCGCCTCGGAAAACAAATGATATGGTGCAATGCTATCGGTGTCAAGAATTTTGACACTATTGTGTCAAACTTTTTAAGTGTGTGAAATGCTCTCTTAGACATCCAAGTACTACTTTCCCGAAAGCCAAAGAATTACCAGCAAAATGTGCCAACTGCCTGGAAGAACATCCCGCTAGTAACAAAGGGTGTATAATTTACCAGGAGCTTGTATTGAAAAGGTCAGCAGCTGATCGTAAAAACATTAGAAACACTACACGCGAAAGTAGAAACGACTACGGCATAGCCCAAAGTTTTGCTCCACCTAATAAATAAGCCACTACTCAACAATCCAATGTCTTTCAAACCTATGCCCAGATTGCGTCAGGAAATAAAAACACAACTAACTCACTTGAGAGGATAGAACATCTATTAGAAAACCAATCCGAACTTACGAATAATTTACTCAAAATGATTATGTTGCTCGTGAATAAGTTATGCAAGTAAATCTGAATATCGGAATATAGAACGCCAATGGGCTTTCCAACCATGTAAATTAAATATGTATAATATATAATTTTATGTTAATATCTGAAATACACTTTACCAGTAGATCATTCTTTAGAGTGATGGGCTATGAAACAGTCAGAGCTGATCATCTGTCCGGTAGAGCTCACGGAGGCGCAGCTATTCTTATTAAAAATGGCATACAGTATAAAATTATGGACAGCACCAGGAAAAACGCTATACAGGCTGCTACCATTGGGATTAAATGTATTCATGCAGATGTGACAATAACTGCGATTTACCTTCCCCCAAGGTTCGCGGTCAAAGAATCTGACTTCTTCAGTTTCTTTCAAAAACTGGGGACGAAGTTTACAGTTTGTGGCGACTTGAATGCTAAACACCCATGGTGGGGTTTCAGACTGATAAATCCAAAGGGAAGAGAGCTATACAAATGTATAAGAAATAATAACATCTTAACTCTTTCAACTGGCAAGCCCACATACTGGCCTACTGACAGCCGAAAAATACCTGATTTGATTGACTTTGTATTATGCTCTGGAATTCCACAATCACATATGCACATTATGGAAAGTTTCGATCTAAGCTCAGACCATTCTCTCCAATAATAGTGACGCACAGTACTATAGCTCAAGTGCTATTGAAGCCATACAAAATAATCGCTGCAACAACAGACATTAATGCTTTCAAAAACTGTTTGAACCTACCATTAACTTGGATATTTCTCTAAAAACAAGAGGTGAGGTAGATTCTGCTGTAGAGATTCTTACCAGTGCCATTCATAAAGCTGCATATATGCACATGCCTGCAGTTAGGCATCGTCAAGCTAGCCAGCTGAATCTTTCTGCTGAAATCAGGCGACAAATACAAAATAAAAGAAATTTGCGAAAACGATGGCAAGAAAGTCGATATCCAGCTGACAAAAGATTGTATAATAAGGCAGTATCTGATCTCAAGAAATTGTTGCTTGAATTAAAAAATGAATCTCTAGCTGCATACCTTAGAAATCTAGATCCATATACTAGTAACTACGAACACAATTTATGGAGAGCGACTAAATATCTTAAGCGACCTGCTAAGTGCGAGTGGTGTAGGTTTGACGGCGAACAAGCTGATGCATTTGGTCAACATTTGCACTCTGTATTTCAGACAAATGATATTTCTAACACTGTAATGGAAAGGGAAGTAGAACAATTTCTTGACACACCCTGCCAAATGAGCTTACCAATTCGAAACATTCGCTTTGAGGAAGTTGAAACGGAGATTAAATGCATAAACAATAAAAAATCACCGGGCTTTGACAATATCGATGGCTTAAATGCATTCGTTTTCTTACGTATATTTATAATGCTATACTCAGACTTGATCACTTTCCAAGTCAATGGAAATGTGCAGAAATAATCATGATTCTGAAGCCCAGAAAGAGAGCTCTCGTCGTACCGTCCCATTAGCATATTGTCAACATTTTCTAAAGTATTTGAAAAAATACTTTTAAAGAGAATGTTGCCAACTTTGGACGAGCTTGCCATCATTCCTGAACATCAGTTTGGATTTAGAAGAGGCCATGGAACTCCTGAGCAATGCCACAGGATTATAAATAAGATAACAACAGCTTTTTAAAACAAAGAATACTGCACTCCAGCTTTTCTTGACGTTCAACAAGCGTTTGATCGAGTTTGGCACAACGGTATCCTATATAAGATAAAGAAATGGCTACCTGCACCATACTACCTATTATTGAAGTCATATCTGGCCAATCGAAACTTCTACGAGCAGCAAAAAAATGAATCATCGCAACTTTTTCCTATAAATGCAGGTGTTTCACAAGCAAGTGTTTTAGGTCCCGTTCTGTACACCCTATTTGCTGCTGACATGCCGCTCACTAATGATACAACTGTTGCAACATACGCTGATGACACAGCCATTATATCATCAAACTCATCAAAAGAGGAAGCCTCTCAACATCTGCAGTCAGAGCTCAACCTTATGGTTGGTTTCTCCGCTGGAAAATTAAAGTAAATGCCCAAAAATGCGTCAAAATAACATTTACATTAAGAAAGGGTGACTGCCCAAACGCATTATTTAACGTCACAGCAATACCTCAAGCAAACTGTATTAAATATCTTGGCTTGCCTCTTGATCGCAGACTTACATGGAAAAACCATATTAAAGCAAAACAACAGCAGCTAAAACTGAAAACACAACGAATGTCCTGGCTCTAAGGCCGTAAATCACAAACTAGCCTGGAAAATAAAGTTCGCCTCTATAAAGCCATACTTAAGCCGGTGTGGACATCTGCCATACAACTTTGGGGCACTGCTAGCAACTCGAATATTGAAATTCTGCAGCGCTACCAATCAAAAACTTTGCGTTCCATTGTTAATGCTCCGTTCTACATTTCGAATGCATGATTATAGAAAGATTTAAGAATTCCCTTTGTAAAGGACGAAATAAATAATTTTAGTAAGAAATATGTTGATAGACTTCATAACCACGAAAATAACCTAGCCTTAAATCTAACAGATAATTCCCTAACAGTAAGAAAACTCAAAAGACAACATGATCCACATGAAATGTGTTGGCTTTACTGCCAAAACCAGGGACTGCTTGATTGCAGACACAGGCCTTAAATGGTATTGTGAGCCCTGTAGGGAGGTGGTTAAAGAGTCTTCAAAATTCATGAGACAGACTCATTTAGGCTTCAAAGCTATGCATATTGCATTTAATGCACTGCATAACTCCTTTACAGAGCTTGAGTCTAATTTCAAAAATGGCAAGGTTACGACTGAATCTCCGAAGCGTAAAAAGACTTCGGGTCCTAATCCGCCTATTGTCCCACCTATCGTCCCCACAAAGCCCCTTCTGGTGCCCAGCATTAATCAACCTACGGCCAGCCCATTAATGTTATTTAATTCGCCGGCAAGAACCATTACTAATAACCTTTCTTCTGATCCTATGCATGAAATCGGTTCAACTGCCTGTGCGCCTATTGATCCCAATGCAGGTACAACTGGGACTCCCAAGCCTCTTGTTGTTGTGCCATTTAACAAATTTATTTTTGTGTCCAGGCTGGCATCCGATACTTCATCGGATGATGTTTCAGCTTATGTTAAAAGTAAAATTGATACTCCTCTTATTACTGTTGAGAAGTTTAAATTTAAACACGCCCGAAGTATATCTTCTTTCAAGTTGAGCGTGCCGCCTGAACTCTTTTCGACAATTTGTTCAGAAAAATTCTGGCCGCAGCAGCTTGTTGTAAAGGAGTATGTGAATAGGCGAAGTAATAATAATAAGGGCATTAGGATTAGTAGGGCACAGCCTGTTAGCCACCCAGTTGCCTCCACCTCGGTGGCAAAAAACTAACAAAACAACTTAGTTTGGCCTATCAAAACGTTAGAGGCCTTAACACTAAACTTTCTAAATTATATGTTAACAGCTTATCATTTGATTCACATATAGTAGCACTCACGGAAACCTGGTTAAAACCCGATATTTCTGATTATTCGGTTTTTTCTTCAAAATATAGCTTGTACAGATGCGATCGCACCTCCTGCAAGGGGGTGGTGTTCTCATTGCTGTTGACTCTTGGTTTTCCTCTGAACAGATTCATTCTCTTGATCTTCCGGACATAGAGTTTTTATTTGTTGAAATATTACTAAACGGCCGTTCACTTTATGTTACTTGTTCTTATATTCCTCCTCATTCTGATACTAACATTTACTCATCCCATCTTAGTGCCATGCAACTTGTTTCGTCATTGTTGACAGATAAACTGATCGTGGTTGCTGATTTTAATCTGCCACATGTTGTATGGTCTGTGAATGACACATCTTCGGCGATATTACCACTTCTCACTTCTTCTCACTTCTGATGATTTTATCGATGGCCTACTGGAGTTAGGCCTATCGGAAGTTAACAGGGTGCATAACTGTAGTGGTAGAATGTTGGACTTGATATTTGTTTCGGACTCAGATTGCAGTAATGCTTGTAGAATACCCCCTCTAGTGCTTCCGGAAGACACCTACCATCCAACCTTAGAACTATCCATCGAAATTTTTAACCCTAGTGCAGTATCTTATAATACTTTAAACACCCGTTGCTTTCGTAAAACTAACTTTACTAAATTAAATTATCTTCTTCAACATACTAATTGGTCTCGTCTTTATTCTTGTAGTGATACAGAAACTGCCATTGCCATATTTTATGGGACTTTGAATTCGCTTTTGGATATTTGTGTTCCCCTCACTTATTCTTTAAGTGTTAATAAGCCACCTTGGTTTACGAGGGAACTATCGAAATTGAAAAACGCGAAGACAAAATCTTATAAAAAACTTAAAAAATCGGGAACCACTTTAGATTTATCTTCTTATTTAATAGCAAAATCTAGTTTTCTTTCTGTTAACTCATCTTGTTATAATAATTATCTTAATCGTTGTAGACTAAACTTTTCACGTGACCCTAAACATTTTAATAAATTTGTTAACTCTAAACGAAAGTCTTCTTGCTTGCCGTCCTCAGTATACCTTGATAATACAAAAGCAAGTTCTGATCAGGCAGTAGCCGATCTATTTGCTGAGTATTTTCAATCAGTATACTCATCGAATTTATATAGTAGTAGTAATTCCTATCCTTTTCAAGTTCAATCGTCTAATTGCATATATATCCCAGTTATAACTGAGTGTACGCTTCTAAGTGACCTTAACTCTATCAAACCAGGCTATCTCCCTGGTCCTGATGGAGTGCCAGGTTGTATTCTTAGATACTGTGCGGATTCACTTTGTAAACCATTACATAAATTATTTAACTGGTCGGTTGACACAACAGTGTTTCCTGCTATAGGGAAGGAATCTTTTATCATTCCACTCCATAAAAATTCTTCTAAGTCTAACGTTAAAAATTATAGGGGCATATCCAAGTTGTCCGCCATTCCTAAAGTCTTTGAAAAAATTATATGTTCTCAACTGCAACACACATGTAGTTCAATTATATCGCCTTATCAACACGGTTTTGTTAGGCGTAAATCTACTACAACTAACCTTCTTAAATTCACTTCGCTTGTTATCAAAGGGTTCCAGGAAAAAATGCAAACTGACGTTGTTTACACCGATTTTAGTAAGGCATTTGATTCTGTAAGTCATTCTCTGTTGCTTCAAAAATTAAATATTATTGGATTTCCATCAAAACTCGTATTGTGGCTTTCGGAGTACTTGTGTGGTCGAACACAAAAAGTAGTTTTTAAATCGTCGGTATCTAAACCTATTTTGGTTACATCTGGTGTTCCCCAGGGTAGTCACTTTGGACCTTTGCTATTTAATCTGTTTATTAACGATCTTCCAGCTGTTATTACTAACTCCTATGTATATATGTTTGCTGATGATGTGAAGCTGTGTTTCACATATAATGACGCTTCCCTGTGTCATTTACTACAGTCAGATTTGGGTGCATTGTCGACCTGGTGTCGTTTTAACTTACTCAATTTAAATTGTTCTAAATGTAAAGTCATGTCATTTTGTAGAAGTACCCCTCATACTGCTCACTACTTGCTTTATGCTTCACCACTAGACCGCGTGTTTGAAATTAAAGATTTAGGCATTATTCTTGATCCTAAATTAAAATTTGACGCTCATATTTTGTCCATGGTCAATAAGGCCATTAATGTCCTTGGCTTCATCAAGCGGTGGTCGAAAGAGTTTAATGATCCCTACACCTACACCCTACCACACCCTACCACTAAAACGCTGTATACATCCCTAGTTCGTCCCATCCTGGAGTATGGATCTTGTGTGTGGTCTCCGCAATACTCGATTCACCAGGATAGAATTGAATCTGTGCAGAAGAAATTTCTTCTATTTGCCCTTAGAAGTTTTAACTGGGTTCCTGGAGTTGACTTACCCTCGTATTCAAGTAGACTCCTTTTGATAAATCTTCCCTCCCTGTTAAACCGTAGAACTTTGCATGGAGTATTATTTATTACTAACCTACTTAATGGTGAAATCGACTCATCAGTTCTTTTGAGTCGAATTAAATTTAATGTCCCAATTAGATCTTCACGTAACTTTTTACCCCTTAGCCTTGATCGTTGCTACAGCAACTATTTAATTCATGAACCATTTCGTGTTATATGTTCCAACTATAACAAACTTTATTCTCTTGTCTCCTTGGAGGCCTCAACTCCAGTACTAAAAAGATCGATCCTTTTTGCTTTATCTAATCGTAACCACTAATTACTAATCTAACGCTGGTCTGATTGGGTTTTTCCCAATCCTCGCAACAAATGTTGGACTACTCAATTATTTATTGAATTTCCCAGAGCTTTAAAGTTAACTTTTAAATATATTTTCAGATTTATATATTATTCTATATTTTACTTAATTTAATTTTTTTAACTATTTTGTAATTAAAATTAATTTTGATTTCTTTTTAGTGTCAGCTGCTCTTAGCTGACAATAAATAAATAAATAAATAAATAACCACGAAAATAACCTAGCCTTAAATCTAACAGATAATTCCCTAACAGTAAGAAAACTCAAAAGACTACACATCCTCGATCTCCCAAATAGATAAAATGAATTGACTTTAACGTTTCATACAAAAATAAGTAATGTATAATAGTAAGTTTCACTGGAAACTAAATTTACCCATTGTTTTAAGACAGATTGTAAATTACAATAAAAAAAATAAAAATAAAAAATATTGGGTTTGTGCAATGTCCGTCATGGTGTCTGTCCGTCCGTATGTATGGGGTTCTACAATTATTGGGGAGCTGGCAAATCGATAAGTTCGATAACTCAAAACCAATAAATCCGCATATTTCGCTCATCCTTACAGCTAGAAATACCAAATGTGGTAAGAAGATAGCTACTAGCAACCCCCAAAAACGGCATCCAACGTTTTGCAGCCATGCCTACCCATTCCGCCCCCAGCCTCCGCATTTTTAAGTTAAAAATCCTATATTTCCCACAGTTGTTGAGCTATAGCCACCAAATTTGGTGCCAAGATACACTGTTCCCTCAAACACTGTAAAAAAGCTTTGGATTCCACGCCCACCAATACTGCCCTAGCGGCCACAATCCGCTTCGTCAAAAACGAGAATGCGTGTATCTTCCAGAGTTGTGGAGCTAGAGCCACCGAAGAACTGCATCAAATTTTTGGAGCCACGCCTACCCATTCTGCCCCAGCCCTCCCGCATTTTGAAACCAGGAACGCCTATATCGTCCAAAGTTTTTGAGCTTTAGCCACCGAATTTGGCATCAAAATAGGTGACCCTAGCCGTTGCCGCCCCAACCGCCTTGTTAAAAACGGGAGTGCATCTTTCTCAGCTTTTAAGCTAGAGTCACTTGATATGGTACGAAGAAAGCTGGTTACGACTCGCAAAGATTCGCATCATAACTTTGGATGCCACGCCCAACCATACCGCCTCCAGCCCTCCGCCTAGCAAAAATTGGATTTGCATCAGTCAATCTTTGAACGCAACGCATCCTCTTGTTACACCATTTCAATGAGCGCGCTCGCAACCCAACTCGCATAGTGTGACCTAATTTCACTAATTCAATAATCTCGAAAGCAGCT
This sequence comes from Scaptomyza flava, assembly GCA_030179655.1. Lineage (NCBI taxonomy): Eukaryota > Metazoa > Arthropoda > Insecta > Diptera > Drosophilidae > Scaptomyza > Scaptomyza flava. The sequence continues at coordinate 43,859,774 of JARNME010000012.1, read as the reverse complement.
ATTTTTATAAATAGTCTGGCAACCACTCAATAACACATAAGGTCTGTTCGATAGCTGCACTTTCTTACACTTAATGGTGCATTTACACTAGTTGATGCAGCGTCAATTCTAGCTATATCAACAATTGATATCCAACGTCAACGCATTTGTTGTGTTTACATTAGTGATGAGTTGACAAAAAACCGGCTGCCAACTATTTTCGAGTTGAGCACGCGCAGATGCCAACGCGTTCATATTGAAGTTGAGAGTATTTACACCAGTTGATATCCATTCGTTGACATCACGTGCTAAGCTTTTCGTGACGTCGATATGTGATTTATCGAAACTATTTCAATTGTGTTGTTTTGTTAATTGAGAAAAGTAAAAAAGTGGTAAGTACTAATGCATATGTAACTTAAAACTAATTGATATGCAATTTGTTAACTTAAGAATAAAGTCAGAACAATGGCAACAGCGAAGAAGAGCAAAATAGCGGCAGCATTGGTTTTGGTTCTCGCTCTTGAGCTAATCGATAGCTATCGCAACTGAAGCAGGTCTACTTTCGATATTAAAATATGGTTCAATAAATATGCATGAGAATAAATAAAATTGTATTTTAAATAGCTTTTTATTACTAATTTTTGTTTTTATAGACTGCACAGTTGAAAAAGCAGACAACATTAATAAAAACGGATGGCGAAGCGAAGTGCTGCCACCTTTAATATGTTCATAAAGCTTGTCAACACACAGCAAAAGAATGAACATGAGCTCAACTTAATTTTGTGTTGTCAACGCGCCGATTGTGACTTCAGTTGTTGACACAAAGTGTTTACACTATGTTTACACTAAGAGCAACAATTGACGATTTTCGCATTGTCAATCTACTGTCAACGCAACAGTTGATCAAGTTGACAGCTGTTCACACTAGGATTGATAAAGTTGATATCAACGTTGACTTGTTTATCAACTAGTGTAAATGCAGCATAACTGTTCTGCCCTGTGTTTTTTAGTGTGCCCTGACTTACACTTCTCTGCACTTTTCTACACCACCAAAAAATCAAGAGCAGAAAAGTGTAGAACAACAAAACAGCTGTTTTGCGTCAGTTACGGTTTTGAGCTCTTCAAATCAGTTGAACGTTGCAAGTTTTAACAATAATTAAAAATGTCAAATGAGATTATTTTATAACTTTTTATACAATATGCAGAGCCTGAACTATATTCAGAGTAGGATGCAGCAGCTGCCGCACCCAATGAAAATAAAGAAAAGACTATTTGGGTGAATTCAAGCACAAAATTACTCTTGTAGCTGGGAAATGCGTTTGAAATTATTTATCCGTGTAGGTTGGAAAAGTTTGTCTCAAATTGTCCATCACACAATTTCTTTTTCAGCTTATGTTAAAAGTAAAATTGATTCTCTCTCTTATTACTGTTGAGAAGTTTAAATTTAAACACGCCCGAAGTATATCTTCTTTCAAGTTGAGCGTGCCGCCTGAACTTTTTTCAACAATGTATTCGGAAAGGTCCTGACCGCAGCAGCTTGTTGTAAAAGAGTAAGAGAATAGGCGACTTAATAAAAATAAGGGTATTAGGATTAGTAGTGCACCGCCTGTTAACCACCCGGTTGCCTCCACCTCGTTGGCAAAAAACTAACAAAACTACTAAGCTTGGCCTATCAAAATGTTAGAGGCCCTAACACTTAACTTGCTAAATTATATGTTAAAAGCTTATCATTTGATTTCCATATAGTTGCACTCACGGAAACCTGGTTAGAACCTGATATTTCTGATTATTCAGTTTTTTCTTCAAAACATAACATGTACTGATGCGATCGTGCCTCCCGCAAGGGACTCTTGTTTTTCCTCTGAACAGATTCATTCTCATGATCTTCCGGACATAGAGTTAGAGTTATGTGTTAAAATATTATTAAACGGCCGTTTACTTCACGTTACTTGTTCTTATATTCCTCATTCATTCCTCATTCTGATACTAACATTTACTCATCCCATCTTAGTGCCCTGCAACTTGTTTCGTCATTGTTGACAGATATGGATAATCTGATAGAGTTTGGTGATTTTAATCTGCCACATTATGTATGGTCTGCGAATAAAACATCTTCGGCGGCATTACCAGTCACTTCTGATGATTTTATCGATGGTCACCTGGAGTAAGGCCTTTCGCAAGTTAACAGGATGCATAACTGTAGTGGTAGGATTTTAGACTTGATATTTGTTTCGGACCCAGATTGCAGTAATGCTAGTAGATCCCCCTTTAGTGCTTCCGGAAGATACCTACCATCTATCCTTAGAACTATCCATCGAAATTCTTAACCCTAGTTCAGTATCTAATAATACTTTAAAAACTCGTTGCTTTCGTAAAACTAACCTTGCTAAATTAAATTATCTTCTTCAACATACTAATTGGTCTCGCCTTTATTTTTGAAGTGATATAGAAACTGCCATTGCCATATTTTATAGGACCTTGAATTCGCTAATCTAGTTATAATAATTATCTAAATCGTTATAGACTAAACTTTTCACCTGCCCCTAAACAGTTTTATAAATTTGTTAACTCTAAACGTAAGTCTTCTTGCTTGCCATCCTCAGTGTACCTTGTTATACAAAAGCAAGTTCTGATCAGGCAGTAGCCGAATTTTTTTTGAGTATTTTCAATCAGTATACTCATCGAATTTATATAGTAGCAGTAATTCCTATCCTTTTCAAATTCAAACGTCAAATTGCATATATGTCCCAGCAATTACTGAGTCTACGCTCCTGAGTGAATTTAACTCTATCAAACCTGGCTACTTGCCTGGTCCTGATGGTGTGCCAGGTTGTATTCTTAGATACTGCGCGGATTCTCTTTGTAACTCCTTAAATAAAGAAGAAGAGAAGCAAAGCCCTGCAGTCGTGTTTTTACAAGCTCCGAGTTTTTGTTTATTATTTAAAGTCTTATTATCCATAAAACAGGACTGTTAAACGCCAGTTTTGCTTATGCTAATAAGCAATTAAAAAATGAAAAAACATTACACACAGATATAAATTGTCTGCGCGGGAGCAAAGAAAAACAATAACAACTGCAAGTGCAAAGCACAACATCAAAAACACTCACACATAGGAACGACTAAGAGTACGCGGCGTACAAGGCACAAACGAAAATCACTCAATTAAACCGTCGAACAAATAAAACGTATCAGCATGGCACCCATCACAAAGCGACAACGCGAGAATTCAGCCGGCGAGATTAAAACCAGCAAGGCCATTGATGGGGCCGCAGTCCTAAGGCTCATAAATCAACGTTTTGATGAGCAAGCAGGCGTGATCGCGGCGAAGGTACTCGAAGGCGAGGAACGCATTCTAGCTGCACTTAATGCCCGGCTGGACAGCATGAGTGCGGATTTGCAGGGCCTAACGCAACGTGTCCTACAACTGGAGAAAGATGCTGCCGACTCGCAGCTGCTTAAAACAAAGTTGGCCACCTTGTAGGCCAAGCTCAACGCCCAGGCCAACGCAAGTGTAGCCTCTGAGCTTAGGCTACATGGCGTGCCGGCGGTAGAGGGTGAGCAGCTGCGGACAATGTTTAATACACTTTATTTTTCACTTGGTGTCACACGACTTCGTGACATTTTTAGGGTCAGGCAATCTACCACGACGGTTGCTGACCCCACAATATTAATGCGGTTCGACACTATACATGATAAAATTAATCTACTACGCGCGGCAGGTCAGTTTAGGCGAACGAATAAGCAGCAGCTTAGCCTACAATTGATCGGGATTGAGACACGCGGTTCGGTCCCAATTTTCATAAATGAACAACTGAGTAAAGTAAATTACAACACCTTCAAACAAGCGATAAGAATGAAAAAGCAAAAACAACTCACTGCTGTTTTTTGCCGTCGCTCTCTTGTCCATGTTAAGCTTACGGAGAGAGGAGAAGCAATCTGCATAGAGAGTGCACAACAGCTCTCAACTGTGTGCAGAAAGCTCGACGTCAGCATCGGATCTTTTTCGTGCTTAGTTTTACTTAGTGGTTGTTGTTTGATAGATGTAATTATTATCTCTTAATTTTAGCTTTTAATATTTATATGTGCTCTTCGATGATTTCTCTATATCAACGCAGTTCAGGTGTGCTATTGGTAGGATTTTATTATCAATTAAAATGTCTCCCAATATAAATTTACCCAGATCGAACAGCCAAGCAATGATAAGGATTTTAAGTAAACATAAATCTGGTCTTAAAATATGTCACTTCAATGGTCAATAGACTGAAATGTAAAGTTGTATGTAAACAGCCAGTTGACAGTCCAATAGAGTATATTTTTACTAACATTACTAATTCAATCTGTGATAAAAAACTGCTTGTTGGTTGTATTTATAGACCACACAAGAATATTGACTACTCTAGCTTTATAGATTTGTTATCGAATTTAACACTGAGGTATACTGACGTTATATTAACAGGTGACTTGAACAGTAATGTTTTAAAGGAACAACATCTAACTGATGGAAAGCTGTCACTTGGCTTGTCACTAGTAAACTCGACGATACCGACGCATTACTCACGCAATACAAGTACGCTACTTGACGTTATATTTGTTAATAATAAAGACAACATATTACTATATGACCAACTATCTGTACCGGCGTTCTCTAAGCATGACCTTATCTTCCTGACTTATGATATGCATTTCATATATTCAAAACAAACAATTACTTTTAAAGATTTTAAAAACATTGATCAACAATCCCTATTTGAAGCATGCTGCATTTGTGATTGGGATTGCATTTACCGCCTCCCATCCGTTGACACCCAAATAACCCTGCTGCAGCATAACGTTGATTATCTCTTCAATAAGTTTATTCCACTGATAACTAAAATTGCAAAACCAACTCTCAAGTCCTGGTTTTATAATGATATTAGAAGTGCAATAAAAAAGAGGGATGAGGCGTACGATAAATGGAAACGATACAGGACGGACTATTACTATCGACTCTTTAAAACTAACAGACGAAACATTAATGAATCTATTAAAAATGCTAAGCGAACTTTCTTTAGTAATAAGTTTAGTAGAGCAATATCTACCAAAGAAACCTGGAAGACATTAAGCAATATGGGTTTTGGAAAAGGAAAATCTGTGATATGTGATGACGAAGATGAAGATGTACTTAACAACAAATTTGTTAACTTAAATGTTCCAATAACTGTGATTAATCCGTACGTAAACTGTGTGCCGTTAATCAACTGTAGCAATTGTTTTAAATTTGTATGTGTCAACCAATGTGATGTCCTGCATGAAATGCTAGAAATTAAATCAAACGCTATAGGCTTAGACAACACAAGCCCAAAATTCATAAAATTAATTTTGCCACACATAATCGGTCACATAACACACGTTATAAATACTGCCATTACATCCTCCACTTTCCCAGAGCATTGGAAACTGGCAAAAATTATACCCATTCCAAAACTAAACAACGAGTTCAGGCCAATTGCTATACTACCATTCTTATCTAATGTATTTGAAAAACTATTGGCAAGACAAATTAATAGCTTCATTAATACAAACTCGCTTCTGAACAAAAAGCAATCTGGCTTTAGGGTGAATATGAGTTGTACGGCGATTTTAAAGGTAGTTGAGGACATTCGGTCAAAAATGGATGATAGTGATGTGACGCTGCTTACACTTCTAGACTATAGCAAAGCATTCGACACGGTAAATCACGAAATTTTATTGACAAAGCTTAGCAGTATGTTTTATTTTTCGAAAACCGCAATTAAACTAATGTCCTCATACCCAAAAATATAGGAAACAAGCCGTTGTAACTCAGAGTGCTACTTCAAGCTTAATGTCAGTAACACGTGGTGTTCCGCAGGGCTCTATACTAGGACCTCTGCTTTTCTCAATTTATATAAATGATTTGCCGAGTGCCCTGTCCAATTGTGAAGTGCATATGTATGCTGATGATGTTCAAATGTATGTTAGTCGTCCCATTTATCAAATAAATGAATGTATTGAAATGTGTAATGCTGATCTGTTACGTATTAGTGTGCGGGCTAAGGAAAATGGTTTGTGTATAAATCCGTCAAAATCTAAGTGTTTAGTTATGTATTAAAAGTACCTGAATACTGATAAACTAACTTAACTTAGAGTAGACAATAAATCTACCTACATAAACTCAAAGTCACATTTAATAATATTGCTCGGTTCGTGTATGGGCAGAAGCTTGCTGATCTTGATTTTGCGCATCTAATATGAATTCTGCCGCTACCAATCAAAACTTGCGTTCCTGTTAGCTCCGTTCTACATTTCGAATGCATGATTATAGAAGATTTAGATTCCTTTGTAAAGGACGAATAATAATTTTAGTAAGAATATGTTGATAGACTTCATAACCACGAAAATAACCTAGCCTTAAATCTAACAGATAATTCCCTAACAGTAAGAAAACTCAAAAGACAACATGATCCACATGAAATGTGTTGGCTTTACTGCCAAACCAGGGACTGCTTGATTGCAGACACAGGCCTTAAATGGTATTGTGAGCCCTGTAGGGAGGTGGTTAAAGAGTCTTCAAAATTCATGAGACAGACTCATTTAGGCTTCAAAGCTATGCATATTGCATTAATGCACTGCAAAACTCCTTTACAGAGCTTGAGTCTAATTTCAAAAATGGCAAGGTTACGACTGAATCTCCGAAGCGTAAAAAGACTTCGGGTCCTAATCCGCCTATTGTCCCACCTATCATCCCCACAAAGCCCCTTCTGGTGCCCAGCATTAATCAACCTACGGCCAGCCCATTAATGTTATTTAATTCGCCGGCAAGAACCATTACTAATAACCTTTCTTCTGATCCTATGCATGAAATCGGTTCAACTGCCTGTGCGCCTATTGATCCCAATGCAGGTACAACTGGGACTCCCAAGCCTCTTGTTGTTGTGCCATTTAACAAATTTATTTTTGTGTCCAGGCTGGCATCCGATACTTCATCGGATGATGTTTCAGCTTATGTTAAAAGTAAAATTGATACTCCTCTTATTACTGTTGAGAAGTTTAAATTTAAACACGCCCGAAGTATATCTTCTTTCAAGTTGAGCGTGCCGCCTGAACTCTTTTCGACAATTTGTTCAGAAAAATTCTGGCCGCAGCAGCTTGTTGTAAAGGAGTATGTGAATAGGCGAAGTAATAATAATAAGGGCATTAGGATTAGTAGGGCACAGCCTGTTAGCCACCCAGTTGCCTCCACCTCGGTGGCAAAAAACTAACAAAACAACTTAGTTTGGCCTATCAAAACGTTAGAGGCCTTAACACTAAACTTTCTAAATTATATGTTAACAGCTTATCATTTGATTCACATATAGTAGCACTCACGGAAACCTGGTTAAAACCCGATATTTCTGATTATTCGGTTTTTTCTTCAAAATATAGCTTGTACAGATGCGATCGCACCTCCTGCAAGGGGGTGGTGTTCTCATTGCTGTTGACTCTTGGTTTTCCTCTGAACAGATTCATTCTCTTGATCTTCCGGACATAGAGTTTTTATTTGTTGAAATATTACTAAACGGCCGTTCACTTTATGTTACTTGTTCTTATATTCCTCCTCATTCTGATACTAACATTTACTCATCCCATCTTAGTGCCATGCAACTTGTTTCGTCATTGTTGACAGATAAACTGATCGTGGTTGCTGATTTTAATCTGCCACATGTTGTATGGTCTGTGAATGACACATCTTCGGCGATATTACCACTTCTCACTTCTTCTCACTTCTGATGATTTTATCGATGGCCTACTGGAGTTAGGCCTATCGGAAGTTAACAGGGTGCATAACTGTAGTGGTAGAATGTTGGACTTGATATTTGTTTCGGACTCAGATTGCAGTAATGCTTGTAGAATACCAGACACATCCATCCACAACCATAAATTCAAATTCAATTCCAAATTCAAAGCCAGTGTAATAATAAATATATTCAATCAGAAAATTAGACAAATACTAATACTCTTAGATATATTACTTAATTTGAAAAGAAAACTGTTACTAATAACTAAGAAAAGTATAGGTTACTATATTGTAATACATGATACTAAGTTAATGATTAAAAATTGTGACTACTGCACTTAAATAAAAGTTAAATAACTTGCAGCACTGGGAAAATGCAAATAAATAAAAATAAAAAATTAAAAATAAAAACGTTAGTCTTGCTTGCCATCCTCAGTATACCTTGTTATACAAAAGCAAGTTCTGATCAGGCAGTAGCCGATCTATTTTCTGAGTATTTTCAATCAGTATACTCATCGATTATATAGTAGCAATAATTCCTATCCTTTTCAAATTCAAACGTCAAATTGCATATATGTCCCATTACTGACTCTACGCTCCTGAGTGAATTTAACTCTATCAAACCTGGCTACTTGCCTGGTCCTGGTGGAGTGCCAGGTTGTATTCTTAGATACTGCGCGGATTCTCTTTGTAACTCCTTAAATAAATTATTTAACTTGTCTCCTGACTCAACTGTGTTTCCTGATATATGGAAGGAATCCTTTAAAATTCTTCTAAGTCTAGCTTTAAAAATTATAGGGGTATACTCAAGTTGTCTGCCATTCCGAAAGTCTTTAAAAACATATGTTCTCAACTGCAACACACATGTAGTTTAATTATATCGGCTTATCAACAGGGCTTTGTAAGGCGTAGATCTACTACCACTAACCTTCTTAAATTCACTTCGCTTGTTATCAAAGGATTTCAGGAAAAATTGCAAACTGACGTTGCTTACACCGATTTTAGTAAGGCATTTGATTCTGTAAGTCATTCTCTGTTGCTTCAAAAATTTAATATTATTGGATTTCCATCAAAACTTTTATTGTGGCTTTCGGAGTACTTAACAATAGTTTGATTGGGTTTTTCTGGGATTCCCAATCCACGCAACAATGGACCACTAATTTTATTGTTGAATTTCCCAGAGCTAACCTAAATTTACTTTCAGATTTATATATAATTTTATTTTAATTAATTTTTAATTTCCATTTTTAATATTATTTAAATTAATTTGGATTTTATGTCAGCAGATCTTTGTTGACTTGGATATACTCCTAAATTTTTAACGTTAGACTTAGAAGAATTTTTATGGAGTGGAATGATAAAAGATTTGTTCCATATATTAGGAAACACAGTTGAGTCAACAGACAAGTTAAATAATTTGTTTAAGGGCTTACAAAGTGAATCCGCGCAGTATCAGGACCAAGCAAGAAGCCAGTGTGATAGAGTTAAATTCACTCAGGAGAGTAGAATCAGTAATTGCTGGGACATGTATGCAATTTGACATTTGAATTTGAAAAGGATAGGAATCACTGCAACTATATAAACTTGTTGAGTATACTGATTGAAAATACTCAGCAAATAGATCGGCTACTGCTTGATCAGAACGTTTAGAGTTAAACAAGTGGAAACGTTGCAGTCGGACGCAACCGACTGCGGTAAACTCGATACCAGTATTAAAAATTTTGATGCCCATCCATGTGGGATGTCAATTGCTATCTTCATACCAAATTTGGTGACTCTAGCTCAAAGTTTGTAAAAGTGGGGAAAGGGGGACTGGGGGCGGTATGGTTGGGCGTGGCATTCAAATTTTTGGTGCAGATCTATGTGGAATGTCAATTGCTATCTTCATACCAAATTTGGTGACTCTAGCTCGAAGTTTGTATAAAGTGGGGAAAGGGGGGCTGCGGGCGGTATGGTTGGGCGTGGCATCCAAATTTTTGCTGCAGATCCTTGTGGAATGTCAAATGCTACCTTCATACCAAATTTGGTGACTCTAGTTCGAAGCATGTAAAAGGTGGTGAAAGGGGGGCTATGGGGCTTGGGGCGGTATGGGTGGGCGTGGCATTCAAATTTTTGCTTCCGATCCATGTGGGATGTCAAATGCTCTCTTCATACCAAATTTGGTGACTCTAGCTCAAAGTTTGTAAAAGTGGGGAAAGGGGGGCTGGGGGCGGTATGGTTGGGCGTGGTATTCAAATTTTTGGTGCCGATCTATGTGGGATGTCAATTGCTATCTTCATACCAAATTTGGTGACTCTAGCTCGAAGTGTGTATAAAGTGGGGAAAGGGGGGCTGCGGGCGGTATGGTTGGGCGTGGCATCCAAATTTTTGCTGCAGATCCTTGTGGAATGTCAAATGCTACCTTCATAACAAATTTGGTGACTCTTGCTCGAAGTTTGTATAAAGTGGGGAAAGGGGGGCTGCGGGCGGTATGGTTGGGCGTGGAATCCAAATTTTTGCTGCAGATCCTTGTGGAATGTCAAATGCTACCTTCATACCAAATTTGGTGACTCTAGCTCGAAGTTTGTATAAAGTGGGAAAAGGGGGGCTGCGGGCGGTATGGTTGGGCGTGGCATCCAAGTTTTTGCTGCAGATCCTTGTGGAATGTCAAATGCTACCTTCATAACAAATTTGGTGACTCTAGCTCAAAGTTTGTAAAAGTGGGGAAAGGGGGGCTGGGGGCGGTATAGTTGGGCGTGGTATTCAAATTTTTGGTGCCGATCTATGTGGGATGTCAATTGCTATCTTCATACCAAATTTGGTGGGGAAGTTTGTATAAAGTGGGGAAAGGGGGGCTGCGGGCGGTATGGTTGGGCGTGGCATCCAAATTTTTGCTGCAGATCCTTGTGGAATGTCAAATGCTACCTTCATAACAAATTTGGTGACTCTAGCTCAAAGTTTGTATAAGGTGGGGAAAGGGGGGCGGAATGGATGGGCTAGGCTCCAAAACTTTGATGCAGATTGTTGGGGGTCGTTGCCAGCTATCTTCCTACCAAATTTGGTGGCTCTAGCTCCACTACTCTGGAATATACACGCATTCCCGTTTCTGACGAAGCGTTGGGGCAGATGGGGGTGGCTAGGGCGTTATTGGTGGGCGTGGCATCCAAACTTTTGATGCAGTTTTTGGGGGGTCATCATCATCTATCTTGGCACCAAATTTGGTGACTCTAGCTAAAAAACTGTGGGAGATATAGGCTTTTCTGATTTCTAAATGCGGGGGGGGCTGGGGGCGGGATGGGTGGGCGTGGCTCCAAAATTTGATGCAGTTCTTTTGGGGTCGTTACCAGCTATCTTCCTACCAAATTTGGTGGCTCTAGCTCCACTACTCTGGAAGATACACGCATTCCCGTTTTTTACGAAGCGTTGGGGCATCTGGGGGCGGCTAGGGCGGTATTGGTGGGCGTGGCATCCAAACTTTTGGTGCAGTTTTTGGGGGGTCATCATCAGCTAAATTGGCACCAAATTTGGTGGCTCTAGCTCAAAAACTGTGGGAGATATAGGCTTTTTTGACTTTAAAATGCGGGGGGTCTGGGGGTGGAATGGGGGGGCGTGGCTCCAAAATTTGATGCAGTTTTTTGGGGGTTGCTAGTAGCTATCTTCTTACCAAATTTGGTAGTTCTAGCTGTAAGGGTGTGTGAAATATGCGGATTTATCGTTTTTGAGTTATCGAATTTATCGATTTGCCAGCCCCCCAGTTATCGTAGAACCCCAATCTTGACACTTTAATTTACTATCCCATAGAAAAAGAGAATTGGAAAGTTTCAAGTCCCTAGCTTGAAGGGTGTGGAAAAAACTTGCACACATACGGACGGACAGACGGACAGACGGACGGACGGACAGACGGACAGACACCATGACGGACATTGCACAAAACCAATATACTCTTTACCTTCGGTATCGAGTATAAAAATTTATAAAACTGTTTAGGGGCATTTGAAAAGTTTAGTCTATAACGATTAAGATAATTATTATAACAAGATGTGTTAACAGAAAGAAAACTAGATATTGCTACTAAATACGAAGATAAATCTAAAGTAGTTCCATATTTTTAAAAATTTTTATATGATCTTGTCTTTGCGTTTTTCAATTTCGATAGTTCCCTCGTAAACCACGGTGGTTTATTATTACTTGAAGAACAAGTGAGAAGAACACAGATATCCAAAAGCGAATTCAAGGTCCTATAAAACATGGCAACGACAATTTCTATATCAATACAAAAATAAAAGCGAGAACAATTAGTTTACTGAAGATAATTTAATTTAGTAAAGTTAGTTTTACGAAACCAACGGGTTTTTAAAGTATTATTAGATACTACTGAACTAGGGTTAAGAATTTCGATGGATAGTTCTAAGGTTGGATGGTAGGTATCTTCCGGAAGCACTAGAGGGTAAATTCTACTAGCATTACTGCAATCTGAGTTCGAAACAAATATTAAGCATATAATTTAGAAAGTTTTGTGTTAAGGCCTCTAACATTTTGATAGGCCAAACTAAGTACATAGTTTTATTAGTTTTTTGCCACCGAGGTGAAGGCAACTGGGTGGCTAACAGGCGGTGCACTACTAATCCTAATACCCTTGTTATTAATTCGCCTATTCACATACTGCTTTACAACAAGCTGCTGCGTCCAGAACTTTTCCGAACAAATTGTCGAAAAAAAGTTCAGGCGGCACGCTCATATACTTCGGGCGAGAATCAATTTTATGTTCAACTTAAGCTGAAACATTATCCGATGAAGTATCGGATGCCAGCCTGAACACAAATATAAATTTATTAAATGGCACAACAACAAGAGGCTTGGGAGCCCCGTCTGTACCGCCAGTAGGATTACTAGGCACACAAGCTGTCGAACCAGAGGGCTCATTTATAGAAGTAACGGTGGTTAGGCTATCAATGGGAATTCTTGCCGGCGAGTTAAATAGCATTAATAGGCTAGCAATAGGAGTTATGTGATTAATGCTAGACACCAGAAGTGGTTTGCTGGGCAAGATAGGTGGAACACAAGGCGGGTAAGAACCCGAAGTCCTTTTACGCTTCGGAGATTCAGTGATCGTCTTGCCATTTTTAAAATTATTCTCAGCTCTTTCAATAGTTTCCTTCTCCACTTCATTGCAGCTCTCACAAAACCATTTAAGGCTTGTGTCTGCAATTAAGTAGTCCCTTAGTTTGGCCGTAAAGCCAGCCCATTTCATGAGGATCATGTTGTCACACAATCTACATAAAATGAAATCTTGGTTGGTTGTTCCACCCGTTTTGCAATTTTTACTGCAGCAAACAAGCATATTGAATGAATTGAATAACTAAGTTTAAGATGACAATTGATATGTTACACCAAAACAAAGTAGGGTAAAGGTATGTACTTATGTTAGTGTCGATGCAAAGAGCACAATAGAATGGTAACAAGTGCCGCATAGTTAATTTTGGCTATGCCAAGACTATGATACCCTTCACTAATGGATTAAAGAGAACAAAGGCAGATACAACCGCAAGTACAACGGATAAGACTGGATGAAAACGGCAGAGGACTGATGCTGAAAAGCGAGAGTAATAAAATTGACAAGCTGTTTGTTGTTAGTAGACACAGAATATGCATATGCAAATATATGTATATATTGCATGCACGTATGTTTTCTTTATGTTATGGCACAGCAGCATCAGTGCAACTGCAAATAAAACTGAGTACAAACTTGGCAAAACTCTATTTTGCAAACGCAAATACACACACGTATATTTGTAATCACTTCCAGAATTATTTACCAGATTAAACAGAGTAAAACACCGTTCACAAACACAAGAGAACAGTAAATGCTTAAGAGCACGCAAAAACACGACCGTCACCAACGAAAGACAAATTGTTATTATAGGAGAGGATCTAAGCTATAGACGCTACACGAGAGAGCAACGCATTGAAATCGATTTTTTTACCTTGCGTTGTGTTTTTTTCTTATTTGATAACACTTGCGGATATCGGCTTTGATTTTTTCCATATTCTCTTGGTTTTGAGCAATGTCGGCGAAATATTACATATAAACATTTTGTTTTGTGTCACTCGCTCGCGATCAGACCTATATCTTGAATGTAGGCAGTCTGGCTCCATACATATACACTTTACATACATGTTAGGACTTGGGCAAGGTAGCTCCTAGCGGGCTTGCTTAAAAAGAATCTAGACTGTATTGGATAATTTGCTTATTTGTGTAACAAAACAATTGAAAACGTTGCAGTCGAACGCAAATGACTCGATACCTGTATTGAAATCGTTAAAAATAGGCCTGATTACATAGGGGTACGGATGCGGGTGCGGATTAGGATGTGTAGATTCTCCGATTCAGCTATTTTCATACCAAATTTCGTGACTTAGCGCAAAGTTTGTAAAAGTTGTGGGACGGGGGGCTGAGAGCGGTGTGGGTGGGCGTGTCATCCAAATTTTGATGCAGATCTTTGTGGTGTGTCAATTGCTATCTTCATACCAAATTTGGTGACTCTAGCTCAAACACTATGAAAGATACACATTTCCGTTGTTATCGAAGCGTTGGGGTCGGCCGGAGGTGCTTGGGGCGATATGGGTGGGCGTGGCATCCAAATTTTTGATGCATTTGATGTGGTCGTCATCACCCCTCTTGGCACCAAATTTGGTGGCTCTAGCTCAAAGACTGTGAAATATATAGGCGTTTCTGATTTCAAACTACGGGGGAGCTGGGGGCGGAATGGGTTGGGGTGGCTTCAAAATTTTTGATGCAGTTTTTTGGTGGTTGTCAGTAGCTAATCTTCTCATTAACTTTGGTAGTTCTAGCTGTAAGGATGTGCGAAATACGTAGATTTATCGATTTTGAGTTCTCGAATTTATTTACTTTTTACCTTTGATATCGAGTATAAAAAGGAAATATTTTAAGCTCCATATACTAAGAGAGTTCTTAATCAGTGCAATATATATATCTAAGTAACCAACAACCAAGTCATGTACCGACGGCCGTCTGATAGCATTAACGCGTAGATCATAAAAGCATTGCAGTCTGTTGAGACAGACTGCGGTATACTTGATACCTATTTAATAACGGGTAAAAAGACGCCTCATTGCAGAGTGGTACGGATGCAGCAGGGGTGGATGGGCGTGGCTTCCAAAGTTTTGATGCAGATCTTTGGGGGTCGTTAACAGCTATCTTCTTACTTAAACTGGCGACTCTAGCTCAAACATTTCTTATGCAGTTCTGTGAGGATGCCAGTAGCTATCTCCATCCAAATTTAGTAATTCTAGCTGTAAGGATGAGGGAAATATGTAGATTTATCGGATTTTAACTATCAGCTCGTCTGGGACAACTGCAATTTTGGCACTTATCTGTGCCGGCCATAGAAAAAGATATTTGCGAAGTTTCAGTTTCAAGATTCAAGCCTAAAAGGTGTCGAAAAAAGTTGGGTTCATACAGACGAAAAGACACTATGACAGACATTGCACAAACCCAATAGCTTTAGCTTTGAACATAAGCAATCAATGACTAATCGTGCGTTGTTCACAGTGTAAGCCTGATCGACTTATATAGGTTTGGTTACTCGGGGTACAGGGTGTCTTAAAGTCGAATAACAAATAGTTAAAAAATGTTGTTTGTTGAGCGCAAGATTTTTTTCTAAAAAAAAACCATAGAACGCGCATAATGTTTTAATATAGTTCCAGATTTCAGAATGACTGAACATGAAAATGCTCTCATTAATAGAGTAAATCTATATAAATAAAATTAAGTGGCAAAACTTCCTGTTCGCTTTCTCCTCCTAGACGGCTTGCCCGATTTCAATGAAATTTTCAGGGTGATTGGGGTCTGTTTGGAGGGTGCACATCAGTAATTTAATGTGTGTATCATTGCTTTTTATCATTGTTTTGCCGAAAGAATGCCTTTTACTAATAAACAGAAACAGCAGGCGAATGTTTTTAAATAACATTGACATCGCATGTTGATGGTTTTTGCCTGTCATTCGTTCTTTGTCCGGATGACTGTCCAGCTAACAACACATACAGAAAAATACATAAATATTTTTAAAAATTCTTAATATGTTTTCTGTTAAGTTTTAAAATTAAATAAGACATTTTTTGTAACGCCATTTTTTTAATACAAAAAAATAAAATATAAAAAATAAAATGCCTCGACAACGCAAAAGTAATACGGTTGGCAGGCATACGCGTGTTTCACGTCGAATTTCAATATCGAGAAGAAATCAAAGCGAAGAGCAACGCGCTCAAATTAATGCCCGAGGTAGAGCGGTGTACAGAGAGCAGAGTGCACAGTTTATAGCTGATTCCGCAGACAATCAACGGCCAAATTATCGTCAAGGCCGAGTTCCGCTTCGCCTTTGCGATCAAATAGAACATGTTGGCTTTCACTGCGATCCTGACTGACTGACGACTACAGCCTGCATGGTGCCATTGGAGCAATGGATATTTTTTGTACGCATTGCAATGCAGCGAAGTTTCGAGGAGAAACAGCTGGCATGTGCTGCTTCAGTGGAAAAGTGAACTACCTGTATTGGAACCGCCTCTAGAACAATTACATTCCTTGCTCACTGGAGAATCGCTGCCTTCTAAGCATTTTGTGCAGAACATACAAGCATACAATTCATGCTTTCAAATGACTTCTTTTGGTGCCACAAAGATCATTCGAGATTCATTTATGCCGACGTTCAAGGTGATTACTTAGCATTGAATTTTCAGTGAAACATTTGACATTTTTAAATATTCCAATCCTTCATCCAATTTTATTGCACAAACATTGCAGATTCAGGGACAACTATACCATCGAGCAGGCTCGCTCTGACCACTTCAACCTCTGCAGAGATAAGACGTGTTACAGCAAACCCAAAAACCCCGACAAACAGCAAACAAAACCAAACACCGCTGAGATCAATAAACCCCAAACACAAAACGTAAACGAGAAACCGCAACAACAAACAAAATCAACATTTATCGCGGGCATCGGCCCAACAACAACCAACATGCACGAACCACCTGACATAAGAACATACGGAGTAAAAACCAGCAACACAAACCTAGGCGAACCCAAATACATAACAATAAAAAGAAACGACAACAACACTTTCGAAAACGTTTCACCGTTTGTTATTAAAAAAACAATTGACTTCGCCTGCGATGTTGAGACATGCAAATAAACAAAAGACGGCTCGATCTTAATCAAAACAAAAAACACTTTACAAGCAATTAAACTATTAAAACTTAAAATGATGACAACAATAGCAATCACTGCCTCCGAACACAAAACTCTAAACTCCACCAAGGGAGTCATTTATTGCAACGAACTGCGCGGCATTGCCGAAAACGAAATACAACAAGAATTAAAAGCACAGAATGTAACTGAAGTAAGGAAAATCTTAAAAAAAAACAACTAACCAACACAAACACCGAAGGAAACAACATCACGTTAACAGAAACTGGACTAATTATAATTACTTTTGGAACAATGAATCTGCCAGAGAAACTAAGAATCGGCTATGAAACGGTTCGCGTGCGTCCATATATTCCACTACCCTTGCGTTGCAAAAAATGCCTCCGCTTTGGCCACCCAACTACAGTATGCAAAGGCATAGAAACTTGCATAAACTGCTCAAACGCTAAACACACCTCCGAAAACGAGCGATGCAACAATCAAAAAAACTGCTTGAACTGCAACAACAACCCAGACATCGACCACCAACACAGTCCCCTCGATCGTAAATGCCCGGCATTCCTAAAACAACAAGAACTAACTGCTATTAAAGTCACAGAAAAAATAGACCACAAAACTGCACTAAATATTTATAACACCCGTCACGGCCAACACATCAGAACATCGTATGCAAAAACTCTCACCAATACAACACAACATTCAATCATCACGAAATCACCTAACACAAATACAGCAACATCAAATAGAACAACAACTACATTAAACGGAACAACAACCTCACACTCTCGCCCCCCCAAGGCCGCCAACGGACAACAACACAACACACCATGACACGCCAACTAAATCACAAAACACACCAGCCAACACTCAGAACACCAATACACAACAAAAAAACACACCATCCATCAGCACAAAAGATCTAACATGCGAACAATCTAAGGACTTAAAAATACGAATTTTCTCCAAAGAAAAAAACAACTCACTAGCAACTAACCTGAAGCCCGCAAAACCCAACATATTAAAAACCAAAACACTAAATAAGAATAAGTATAAAAGCAATAGCGAGAGCGACAGCATTTAAATGTCACTACTTATTCTTCAATGGAATATAAAAGGTTACTTAAACAATTATAGCCAACTTTTGATACTCATTGCCAAATATTCACCGCAAATTATCTACCTTACATACCTTAAATATAAACATCCCAATACCTACTAAATATAATTTAATCCATAATACACCGACAAACAGGTTTGGAGGCGTTGCTTTTCTTATACACAAATCAATCAAATCCAACCAAATAAATACCAACACGGACTTCGAAACAATGTTTTCAATATAAGCCACTCTCCAGTGATAATCACAGGTGATTTCAACAGCCATCACACAAAATGGGGTTCAACCCATAGCAACATAAGAGGAAAAACTATCGACAAATTTACCGAGTAGACCTTATTTTAAAACCAAACAAGCTGACTGGACCGAATACTCCGACATAACAGAGCCATTGAATTCCAAAATGAGCACTTGTAATAATATTAACAGAGAAAGCTCGATTATAAATAAAATACTACTACAAAGCGCCCATTACACCATCCCACAAACAACAACAAGAACAAACAAATTCAAAGTTCCGTGGTGGAATAAACAGTTTGCACTTTTAAAATTAGAAAATAATAGGGCTTGGCATAAACTTAAAAGAAACATTACTAATGAAAACATAATAAAATTCAGAAAAATCAACGCTTTGTTCAGACTAGAAATTAAAAATAGCAAAAAACAATCCACAATAGACTTTACATCAGAAATTCAACCATCCACCCCCAGCAGTAAAATCTGGTCAAATATCAGAAGATTCTGTGGATTAAGCCCATCAAAAACAATCCATTGCATTAATAACCCAACGCGCAATAACAAAAACATACTTTGTAAAAAACCATAGCCAACCACATTGCAAAATATTGGTCTGACACATCGCAAGACACACAGTTTAATTCCGAGTTCATAACTCACAAATACTCCAATACTCCAATAAGCTACCAGCCTTCACCCGCAGCCCTAATAATAGAACAAAAAATAGTACTATCTGAACTCCTACAAGCCATGCAATCTCTCAAAGGTTCAACACCCGGCCTAAACCGAATATCATACCCAATGTTAAAACTTTAAACACAGATTTTTAAAACACTTCAACAATATCTTTGATTCAACTATACCACAAACCTACAAAACAAATCTTACAATCCCAATACATAAGCCCCAAAATGACAGACCAAATAGGGTTTAAAAATGGCAAGTCTGTTACAGATGCTCTAATTTACGTAGACCATCTAGTAACAAAAACTCTATCAACGAAAAGTCATTCCTCTATCCTCTCCCTCGATTTCTCGAAGGCTTTCGATAGAATCGGTGTGCATGCCATCACAGACCAACTTCACGAATGGAAATCGGGCCCAAAAATTATTCAATTTGTAAAAAATTTCTTTAAAAACCGGAAAATTATAGTCCGCAAAGGAAACTACATGTCGGACGTATTCCCTCTAGCAAACGGTATTCCCCAGGGCTCACTCCTTTCTGTTTTTCTATTTTTAATAGCTTACAACAAATTAGCTAATATTATCTCAATCAGAAAACACATAAAATTTTGTGCATATGCTGACGATTTTCAGCTCTTTGTAAACTTTAAAAGGCAAGAGAAGAACGCAGTTATCCAACAAAACGACTTATTTTCAGAAATTTTGATTGGTGCAAATACTCGGGAGCAGTACTTTCGACAACCAAATGCAAACAACTACACATATGTAGAAAACATAACTGCAAAAGCCTCATAGAGTGCAATGGATTTAATATCCCCTATGTAAAATCGTTAAAAATCTTAGGTGTAACACTAAACAACACATATAATTGGCATAGCCACATTAACACTCTAAAAGAATCCATCTCAAAAAGATTGGATATAATCAAATGCATCGCAAAAAAAAAAATTCAACTGCAATTCCCTTACTTTAATTAACACAACAAAAGCAATTATCATTTCTAAAATAATATACGCACTCTTTATATATGGCCACACACATAAAACAACAATCAACAAATTAAAAACACTTTTCAATGCCGCTCTTAGTATTTCTCTGAATGCCTTTAAGACTACCCCTATAAAAACCCTCCTATATGAAACCAACATACCAGACTTAGAAAATAGAAGAAATCATCTCACAAGTAAAATCTACAAAAACTTATTAAACTCAAAAAACTCACCCAACTTCTACGTGATAAAAAATTTAAAAATCATAAAAAACAATAGAAAAGTTACATCAACAATAATGAGAGCAATCTAATACAGCGACAACTACAGCATCCCTTTTTACCCGCACAAAATCCAATCACGCCATAACGAACCAAACTGGCTCTTTCCAGAAGAATTAATCATAAATAATCTGCGGCAGCATAAAAAGCAAGATACATCACCAATTATATACCAAGGCCACTTTGACAATTTAAGATCAAAATATAAACATAACACATTCCTTTTTACCGATGGATCTAAAACAAACGAATCGACAAGCTTTGCAATTACAATAGAAAATACTACTTTAAAAGTCGGTATCCTTCCATTCTATTCATCCGTAATGTCAGCAGAGATAATAGCAATATCAGAAGCAGTAGAACTGATTATCGAAACGATAAACAAGTAAGAAGGCTCTAGTCGGGAGAGCCCGACTAGAAGATACCCTGAACCCAGTTGCAATAAATATATTTAATTTATATAAGACTTTGGTATACTGGCTTAGCTTCCATCGATTAAGTTCAATATCTCCGGTGTTTCTCAACCGATTTGGACGAAATTTTCAGAAAAGTTCTATCATTATCCATTACCCTCATTTTTAGATTTTCCAAATTCGATATTTTATTGTTATCGATATTATGTGTATATCGGAAACCAGAATAGTTATCGATAATTTGAAGCAAACTTGTTCTGCTCATGGTATAGGAGAACTTAAATACAAAATCAGAAGTCTCTAGCTCTTGTAGTCTCTGAGATCCACGCGTTCATACAGACGGACAGACAGACGGACAGACGGACATGGCCATATCGTCTCGGCTGTTGATGCTGATCAAGAATATATATACTTTATAGGGTCGGAGATGCTTCCTTCTGCCTGTTACATACTTTTGCACAAAACTATTATACCCTTATTTACCCATTTTATGGGTTAAGGGTATAAAAAGAAAAATAAACAACAACAATTTATCATCTGTACGTCATCCCTAGACGCAATAGCCAACATTAGCAATACCGACTTATATCCCTCAACCATAAGATCACTCCTCACTAAACACTCTCCAAAAATAAAAATAATGTGGGTCCCGGGACACTGCGGCATTAAAGGGAATGAATTCGCAGACCAAAACGCAAAAATGGCACTACAAATGCCCCTAATAACAACAACAAACCTAAACACCAAAGACATAGACAAATATTTAAAGCACAAACTCTACGAAAAACAGAAAGACTCCTTTAAAAACTGTTCAAAAAACTATCAAGAAACTAACAAAAATAAACTAAATATCACCGATTACTTGAAACATACCACACAACAAGATTTTTGCAGACTAGACCAAATAAAAATAATAGGATTACGCTTAAGCCACACAAAAATAACACACCAACACTATATCGATAAAACTATCTCTCCCATTTGCAAGTTTGTAATCAAAACGTGAATATAAGTTTTAGGCATATCCTTGACACCTGCCCAAACTTTGATACAACCAGACGCCAAATATTTAACAGCGTCCAACCCTCGACCTGTATCACCGACATAAACGACAAACTAAATATCTCGAACCTGGTCTGATGAACTTGTGGGATGGTTCGGAGGGGGTTAAGCTGAGGCCACCAGGCGGGTCGCGGGTTGCGGATAGCGAACGGACCTTCGGGGTCAGCTGCGAATAGCGAGAAATCCTCGTGAATAAGCAGTCCCGGACAAACAACGGGTGCGGTAGGTTTTATCGCACTGACAAGACGCTTGTGTCGCCGTCTTTCAATCATAGCCTCACACACTCCCAACTCCCCCACAAATACCCATCTACATCCCTTCCCTCACATCTCACTCCGGGCTGGGCTAAGGTGTCAATCGGACCGTGCCGAGAGTCAGCCTGGCTGGGGGCCCGGATTAAAAACTAGCCCAGTCTCTAACGGTGGGCTCAGGCAGATGGCGACCGCCTGTTCTATGCAGCCTTACCCGGGTATGGCGGATCTCTGCCCGGGCGGACCATAATTTCTCCGCAACTCGTGGGAATAAGTCATGAAGAAAAGTAATAACAACAATAAAGTACGGCAGGATATCCCTGCCGCCAGTGTCGCGAGACACTTTGAGGACCGCCTCCTTGACGGAGACCGGCCCTCCAGCGTGGGACCAACCCCACATCGCCCCAAGGAGAGGCAAAAAAGGCATCAGGCGACCAGCGCCGCGACGGGACATCCCCGTCTATGTGGATCAAAGGTGAAGTGGTACCTCAGGTATCTGCAGCAGGGACTATCCCCTGCTATCATTGTTATATATATATATTTATATATTATATTTGTTGATATCTCTAGACTATCGTTCCACCATGGGGCATCTATTTCTCTGCCCGTTTTGCCTAGTGGGCAGCTTTCTTCAAATGCGTTACTGATGGGGGTAACAGAGCCAAGAGTGACGGATCATGGGATAACTATCGGGAAAGCCTCACCTTGTACAGCAGGGAAATCCGAAAGGCCAAACGTAGGAACTATAGGGACTTCTGCGAAAGCATAGCTAGTACGACTGAAGGTGCACGGCTCCATAGAGCATTATCCAAACGGGCACCGGAGGCGAATCTAGCCCTGGAACGTAGGGACAACACCTTTACGACCAGTAACATGGGCAAGCTAGAGCTTCTACTCGAGACGCACTTCCCAGGAAGTATTCCCTGTGGCCCAAGCGAAACACTCGAAACGGAAGACAGACACAGACCGACTGCTCTAGACTTGGCACTAGCCAAGTCAGTAGTCACAATGGAGAAGACACAATGGGCAATTGGAACTTTCCAGCCCTATAAATCTCCCGGTCTGGACAGTATATCGCCAGTATTCCTTCAGCAGGGACAGGACATACTCCTACCCACCCTGAGGAAAATACTAGTTAGTAGCCTAGCACTCGGTCATATACCGAGCACTTGGAGCAGAGCTAGGGTGGTCTTCATCCCCAAAGTAGGGAAGACAGAGATCACCAACCCAAAGTCCTTCAGACCCATTAGCTTAACATCGTTTTTGTTGAAAACGTTGGAAAAGCTATTGGACAACTACATTAGGAGTACTCTGTTGACACGGAGTACGCTGCAAGCTACGCAGCACGCATACAGAGCAGGCCGATCTACGGATACGGCACTTTATAAACTGCACCGCACTTTGCGTTCTGCAGTTTTAAACAAAGAAGTAGCAATATGTGCATTTTTAGATATTGAGGGCGCCTTTGACAACACCTCACACGATGCCGTCAAGGCTGCCCTAAATAGAAGGGGTCTGGACATGACAACTAGCAGATGGATCTCATCGCTACTCAGGTCCAGACAAGCTACGGCAACTATACAAGATAGTACCGTAACAGTGACAACCACAAGAGGCTGTCCACAAGGGGGGGTTTTATCACCGCTCTTATGGAGTATCTTAGTAGACGAATTGTTAAGTAGACTTGCTAGCAGGGGTATCCAATGCCAGGGCTATTTCGATGACATTGTGATAATAGCGCGGGGCAAGTATGAGGAAACTCTGTGTGAAATTATCCAACTGGGACTTAGGATCACGTATGACTGGTGTAGTGAGGTTGGACTCAACCTAAACCCTAAAAAAACCGTCATAGTTCCGTTCACCAGGAGGTATAAGTTGCAGAGGATGAGAGATATTAGGCTCGCGGGGAGTCGAATAGTAACAAGCAGGGAAGTCAAATACCTTGGGGTCACATTTGACAGTAAATTGAACTTTGAGACCCATATTCAGAATACGATTCTAAAGTGCTGCAGAGCACTCTACACATGTCGTAGAATAGCGGGGAAATCATGGGGAACCTCTCCAAAAATTTTGAAATGGCTATACCTCATGGTAGTAAGGCCCATGCTCACATACGGAGCAATTGCATAAGGGTACAAGGCACAGCAAATCACTGTGCAGAGGCAATTACATAAATTGCAAAGAATGGCCTGTGTAGGAATCACTGGAGCGATGAGGACCTGTCCCACATCGGCGCTAGAGGTTCTGTTGGAGATTACCCCACTCCATCACACAATTAGGCTACAGCAGAAAGCTGCATTATTAAGAATGTCGGTCGAGGGAGTTGGCAAAGAGCATATTCTGAGCCAACTAGATGCAGATATGCTGTCAGGTGAGCTTCCCCTATTGGCACAGCCTAGGGACGAAATTAAAGCCGAACACATGTTCGAGCAAAAATTTCAAGTTCACCTGAGCAGCAAAAAGGAGTGGCCATCTCTTGAAGAGGTCCACCAAATGAAATCCCACACCATCAAATGGTACACCAATGGATCCCTTACCAACCAAGGCTCCGGTCTTGGAGTGGTAGGCCCTCGGCTAAAATACCATGAGTCCCTAGGTAAGCACACCAGCATCTTCCAGGCTGAGGTATGTGCAATAGGGAGGTGTGTGGACTTTAATCTGAAGCGTAACTATCGGAATAGGGATATAGCTATATTATCAGATAGTCAAGCAGCCATTATGGCACTCAGCAAGATCGAAATTAGGTCGAAGGTAGTTCGCGAGGTGCGAACCAAGCTAAACACTCTGGGACTACATAATAGGCTAACCCTAAGATGGGTCCCAGGACATGTTAACATAGCTGGGAACGAAGAGGCAGACAA
Organism: Scaptomyza flava; assembly: GCA_030179655.1. NCBI lineage: Eukaryota > Metazoa > Arthropoda > Insecta > Diptera > Drosophilidae > Scaptomyza > Scaptomyza flava. The sequence continues at coordinate 43,834,921 of JARNME010000012.1, read as the reverse complement.
GCAAGCAAGGCTGGGGGCAGCGACACCCCTTATAGGGCCCGAGCCGTACTGTGGGATAGGAAGAAGCACAATACGGCAGGAACTTAGGAGTGAAGAGAAACTCTTGCGCGAAAAGAGCTGGGCGCAGTCCCCAGGACTCAGACAAGCCAAGTGTCTTCTTGGAACTTACAATCTGAAAAGATTCAAGCAGATTATAAATATGGGAAAGAATAGACTCAGGATAATCACCGGTCTTTTGACAGGACACTGCAGACTAAGGGGTAACCTAGCCAAGCTAGGAATCGCTAGTAATGATACATGCAGATTCTGCGATATGGAAAGGGAATCCTCCTTGCATATCATAGCAGAGTTTGTAGCCTTAGTGGGGAAGAGAAGCAGGTTTCTAGGAAAACATGTTATTCAGCTCACTGACCTGAAGACCATCGATCCAGTAAATATACTTGCCTTTGTACAAGGACTGGGTCTGATGGAAGAGCTTTAAGCCAAGAAGGGGGCACAATAGATCTTTTAGGTCGCAGTGCACTTCACCCCAATTATAATAATAAATATCTCGAAAATTATAAACTACCTTTAGCAAACAAAACTCTACAAAGATATATAACAAAAAACCTTGCACATGTGTAAATATATATGCATAAATATAAATATAACATACTAGTATTAAAACCTTACCCTAACTCATTGTAAATATATACGTATAAATATAAATATAGAACCATACTAGCATTAAAACTATACCCTAACATACAGCCGAAGGTCCTAGTAGCCAGTGCTATAACTAACCCTGTTAATTCTAGCTTTATAAGCTTTATTATCAGTACTAAATAAAATAAAAAAATAAATAAATAAATATTCCAATCCTTCATCCAATTTTATTGCACAAACATTGCAGATTCAGGGACAACTATACCATCGAGCAGGCTCGCTCTGACCATTTGCCGATGAGGAATATAAATTTTTGCAAATATATTTTATCGGTAATGAAACTGGCCAACTGCATCAACGGTGTACAATTGGGACCGACACAAGACGAGAAATCGTACTGAATTTGCAAAGATTTCTCCATGAACACAATGAATTGATTCGATTGTTCTAAATCGCATTGGACCGCATGCCGTCTGATAACCATCGAATCGGCATCAAAGCAGCCAAAATGCCGATGGGGCAGCATGCCCTACGATTCAACGCACCAACAAACGATGAGGTAGCAATCGTCATTGTTGGCGAACAGTTGGAATCACGAGATATTGTACTGCACCGAGAAACTATCATATTCATCGTGTTTCCGAGCTACACCGTAGTTAAGATGCATTACAGTATCCGATATTATTTTGGAGAGGTGATGACGGCTATCACATCAATATGCGATTGATAAATCCAACTACTGGTAAATAATCATCAAATTTACGGTTCAATATTTTGTATATTGTTCATTTATAGGCCAAGAAACACCGAAAAAACTCAGTGCGATGAACTTCTATTCGTACAAATAATGATTCGTCTGCAAGAAGAGAACTACATCTTGAAATATGCGCAAGATACGATGTCGTATGTGCGTCATTACGGCAGACCGGATCTGTTCATAACGTTCACGTGGAACCCTCAGTGGAATGAAATCACAGACCATTTGTTCTCCGGTCAATCAACAACTGATCGCAACGACATAACAGCACGTGTATTCACGGAAAAGCAAAAAGCATTGATGGATTTAATTGTGAAACTTCGTGTTTTTGGAGAAGTTCGAAGCTGAATGTACTCGATCGAATGGCAAAAAAGAGGATACACATCTTGATTTGGTTAGTTCGCAAAATACGACCAGATCAGATTGATTGGTCATCTCAGCGGAAATTCCAGATGAAGCAATCGACCCACAATTGTTCGGCGTTGTAACAAAAAAACATGATCCACGGCCCTTGCAGCGCAATTAATGCAACGTCACCATGCATGATTGTCAATAAGTGTTCAAAGAGCTATCCAAGAGCTTTGGTTAATGATCCAATCACTGGAAATTACGGATATCCATTATATCGGCGTCGATCCGCTGAAGATGTCGGTAATTCAACGATCATAAAAGTTCGGAATCAAGACGTTGATGTTGATAATCGTTGGGTCGTGCCGTATTCACCATTGTTGTCAAAAATTTTCGAAGCGCCGAATATTGCAACTCTGTCAAATCGATCAAATACATCTGCAAATAAGTAAATAAGGGCAGTGATGTGGCAGTTTTCGGAGTGGCTGATGAAATCGATGAAATTCAGCAATACCAAATGGGTTCATCTCGAAAATGGTCAACGCGTTTATTTCACTGCAGACGATGTACCACAGGTAGCATCACGACCACCGGGGACAACACTAACTGCCTTCTTTGAGTTTTGTGAAAACGATGAATTTGCAAGAACATTGCTTTATTACGAAATACCACAATTTCACTTGGAACCCATCATCTAAAACATTTCAACGACAAAAGCAAGGGAAGCGTTTTGACGGCTATTCAAATGTCCGTAAAGCCGTAGCCATAGGACGCATTTACACCACACCATCCATCCGAACAACGTCGAATATTTCTATTTGCGTCTGCTATTAGTCAACGTGCGCGGACCAAGATCATTTGATGATTTGAAAACTGTTGACGGTCAGTTGTGGCGACGTATCGTGAAGCATGTCAGCGATTGCATTTGTTGGAAGATGATATGCATTGGGACACCGCACTACATGACGCATCACTCACATCTCATCCAAATCCAAATACGCGTACTATTCGCCATAATAATATCTACATGCCTTCCGTCAAATCCGCAAGAGCTGTGGAATAAGTACAAAGACTACATGACCGAGGCGCGATTTTGGCGCGTAATTGAGCATCGGCCGCAGACTTGCTATGTACATTAGAAATGTATAATGATGCTTTGATATTGGTCGAAGATCTGTACCTTACAATTGCGAATAAGCAATTAGCGCAACTTGGCGTAACTGCACCCAATCGTTCAGCGCTTGATATGCTTGACCGTGAGCTTCAACGTAAACAACAATACGATTGCAATTAATTGCGTGCTTTCATACAAGCTATCATTATCAAATTGAAAATTAAGCAGAAAAATGCTTATGATAAGATTATAAGAGCAGTTGACAATAACGCCTGTGGATTCTGCTTTCTGGATGCGCCCGGTGGTACAGGGAAAACGTTTCTGATCTCTTTGATTCTTGCTACTATACGGTCACAGTAGAAAATTGCGTTGGCAATTGGTTCGTCAGACATCGCTGCTACTCTACTTGATGGCGGCCGAACAGCACATTCTGCGTTGAAATTGCGCTGAAACACCAACGTGCAACATATCGAGGAACTCAGCAATGGAAAAAGTTTTGAGAGGAGTTGGAATAGTTCTATGGGATGAGTGTCCAATGGCTAACAAAAAATCATTAGAAGCATTCAATAGAACAATGCAAGACTCACGCCAAAACCAACAACTTTTTGGCAGAGCATTAGTATTATTATCCGGCGATTTTCGGCAAACTTTGCCAGTCATTCCTCGATCAACTCCTGCCGACGAAATAAACGTAAGTTTAAAATGGTCAGTTTTGTGGAAACATGTTCAATGGCTGACTCTTACCATCAACATGTGAGTCCAATTGAAAAATGATCGATCCGCAGCGGCGTTTTCCAAGCAGTTGTTGGCCATTGGCGAAGGCAAAATACCAATCGATGATACCGGTTTGATCACATTGCCGAACAACTTTTGTACACTTTTACAATCGAAAGAAGAATTTATTGAAAGTGTATTTCCGAATATTGTTCAACACTATCAACGCCACGATTACTTAAGTGAACGCGCAATATTGACTCCGAAAAATGTACACGTCAAGGAATCAATTTTTCCATTCAAGAAAAACTGCTAGGAGAAGCTACAACATATACAACGATTGATAGCGTTTTGAATCAAGATGAAGTAGTCAGTTATCCAACTGAATTATTGAATCCTTTGGATTCCCCCGGTCTGCCACCGCAGCGTTTGGTCCTAAAAGTCGGTTCATTCGTTATACTTCTACGATCTATAATCTGAAGCCACCGACTTTGTGTAATGGCACAAGACTTTCAGTAAAAAAATTAGGGCCAAATTTGATTGAAGCAACCATACTTAATGGCAAGACAGTAGCTGAAGTTGTACTCTTACCGCGCATACGTAGCGAAGCGCACCGGGAAACATCTAATATGGTATAAATATGAATTTATTATTTATTGAATAGATCTGCAATGTCCGTCATGGTGTTTGTCTGTCCGTCCGTATGAAACTTTTTAATCGACACCCATAAAGCTAGAGACTCAAACCTTTGCAATTATTTTTGTATATAACGGGACGGATAGAAAGTCAAAATTGGGCTACCAAATATTTCCCCCAATTTATAACATCAAAAGTTTCCAAAATAAGTGAGAAAATAGCGAAAGGTGTCCATTAAAAAACTGCATCAACAGTTTTGATCCAACGCCCACCCTTGTGCCCTGATTTCAAAATCTTAAACGCTTATTTCTTCCACAGTTTTGAAGCAAGAGCCACCAAAGCTAAACAGATGGATAGTTGGTGACATCCCCCAACGATGTGCATCAAAAATTAGGATGTCCCTCTGCTGACAGATTTTTTAGGCCGGGAATCACCATATTTTGCAAGCAAGCTGGTGTTGTCCCACAATGATGTGCATCATCATTATATTCAGCCCCTCCCGCACCTTTCACCACATTTTCAAGCACACTTCTGACCACCTGTTTTTGTGCTTGTTTCAGAGTGCACCGCAGTCGGTTGCGACCGACTGCAACGTTTTTACTTGTTTTATTTATTTATTTTGAATTACTTACACATCTAATAGTGCTTCCAACAGATCCAAAAGACTCGAATGCAATGTGGGCAAAAGGTTTGTTAAGCACGCATTATCCATATTTTGTTTGCTTACATAATTTTTTTCACCCAATAATAATCCATTTTGAATAAAACACAAAATTTTTGTTGGATCTATTAACTTTGTTGATGGGTATGGTTGGCTGCAAAATACATAAAACTGTGTGTATAAAAGACAAAAGAAGGAAAATTGTTGCAGTCGAACACAACCGACTGTATAATACTCTGATAATAGTAAAATATATACAAAAATGAGTCCACAGCAGACATGATCATGCTTAAATTTTATCAGTAGAAATGCTAAGGGTGGTGATGATCATTTTAAACGGGAAGTTTATTTTATTATTATTTGTCACCAGATGCTACCCACCAAGTATTGAGGGAAACAAATGTTCGGTTTATTGTAAACAAGTGGAAACGTTTCAGTCGAACGCAACCGACATTTTTGAAGAAGCGTCGGGGCATAGTTTGGGGGCGTGGCATCAACATTTTTGATATACATTCCCGTATATGAAGAGACGGTGGGGCATAGTTTGAGGGCGTGGCAATGGGTCGTGGCTCCAACATGTTAATGCACATCTTTAGGGGTCGTAACCAGCTACTTTCCTACTAAATTTGGTGACTCCAGCTCAAATACTGTAGGCGAGAGCCGCAGTTTTAATAAAAAAGATATTTGCAAAGTTTCAATTCTCTAGCTTAATGGGTGTCGGGAAAAGTTGCGCTCATACAGACGGACCGACACCATCGACACACCACAAACCCAATACATATTCTCTTAACCTTCGATATCGAGCATAAAAATAATTTTGTTTGCACAGACGGACACACAGTATGACAGATATTGCACATTATTATTTTACTGACCTTAACGATATTTTCAAAAATTCAAGTAAATTACAAAATCGTCTGGACATCCGAGCCACTCTTTCAACTGGATCTCCTTCTAATTGTAATGTAAAATATTCCAATTTGGTACTTGTATCCATTGTATTATAATCGCTTTTGAAGTTATGAAATAAATCAATTAAAAGAAAGTTGAGACTGCCCAATAAGCCTAACTGGTAGTCTTGCCATTGGGTCTTATCGTTGCAATTTCCCACGTTGCTGCCGCGTAGTGGTTGTAATAACAACCAGCAAATACCACATTGAAAAACAATTTCTGGATCGCTGCTGTCGACTAATGTTAAAAGGTATCGCATAATTTGTGGCCTTTCAAATTTACTGGGTCCAGGATAGTATCGCAAACAATGTTTTACCGATTTCAGTGCAGCAATTGTGCAGCTCACTTTTTTCTCTTTTCCCAAAATACATAAGCTTTTGTACAGTTTTCCTAGTAAGGTAGCTCCAAACCATTTTGTAATTTCAGGTACTACTTGAATTTGAAACACCAGCAGTGCTGTAAAAAACAAAATACACATTATTTTATTATTACGAATTCTTTTTGTGCCGAAGAAGATTGAGTACATTGGTAGTGTGCAATGACCTTCAACTTAAGTCCGTCTGTAGGAAAGGAAATTTTTTTTACACTTTTAAGGCTAGAGACGTGAATCTTTGCAAAGTTTCAAGGCTGTGACGCTACGCTAAGCATAATTGAAAAGAAAAAAAAAATTAAAAGGAAAGCTGATGAGTTTCCCCAGAACATTCCCATTTTAATTATTTTGAAGCCACGCAAATCAGCTTTTAATATTGGATATGATTTTAGCTTTAATAGGTTTTAAGCTAAATTCATCAGATTTGAAAGAAATGTGCTTCAATGTGGCTATAATAAATTAAGATTCTATATCCTTCCTAATTTTAGATTTAGAGATAGCAAAATTTAAAGCCGAATTACTGACAAACTTATTCACGATCACCCTCTCACACCCTTTCTGATAAAAATGGTATCATAGTAAGCCATAATCGGTTGCGTCCTTCTTCAACGTTTTTACATGTTAACTTTAAATTCTCTGTTTTTTTTTTTTTTTTAAACCCTATATAGTAGGAAAAAGTGAAAAATAATTCGTGTGTGTTCTTCTGTATGATCGCGTCGATCTTGGAGACTATCAGAGCTAGATAATGGAGATTTAAGTTTATGTATATCATAGCGCAGGTCAAATTGTCGATAACTCTTCCGGTTTCCGATAAACACATTTAATCGATAACAGCAACATATTGAATTTAAAAATTTTAAAATGCGCTCGATAAACTGATGACAAAGAAATGAACATCTGCGAAAGTTTTATCTAAACCAATCGACAAGCACTGGAGATTCGAACACTGCAGACACTTACATCCATACATAGCTGCGTTCACCAGGAAGTTGTGCTCCACGATAATGGATCAGAGAAGTGATACTTCTCGGAGCCTTCTGGTGATCGAATTAAAATACCCTTAGCGCTTTTTGGTCTGAATGTTACGCTCGCTTAGTTGTCAAACAGCATATTGTCTCATCACTATTGACAACTTATCGATAAATTATGTTCACTCACTCAGGAAATATATTAAGTGAAAAGCGGACTGGATTGCTAAGTTCAAATTTAGAAAAAATTTTATTTCTATATATACATAGAAGCAAGCGATGCGTAAAATATTACATTATTTCATACTCGATCTCAAAGACTATTAAAGCTAGAGACTTCAAATTTGAAACGTAACTTCTCTTAATTAACAAGCAGTTCAAGTTTTTTCAAACTATCAATAGCTGTTCTGATTTCCATTATACATATGTAATTAGAAAATGTAAAAATAGGAGTTGAAACTATGGACAACTTAATATCTTTTGTGAAAATTTGATGCAAATCGATTAAGAAACACCGGATATATTTTATATTAAAATTAAGTCAAGAAAATTGCACTAATGCAAGTCATTTTAATACACGGGTTCAGGGTATCTTTTAGTCGGGATTTTTCGACTAAAGCCTTCTTCCTTGTTTTCAGATTCGCTCATTCTCGTGTTGTGGTGACAGTCGGCATATGTACACCTGCAACATGAATTGAGCGCTGTTGGTCCCAAACCCAAAGAGGCAGCTTAAAACTTGATCACGCTCGCGCATCGCTCTTCATATTCGGCGCTGGATGACAAATTATTTTTAAATCTCGCTCCGATCATGTGCCTTCGTTGTTGCCTATTTCGGCTCACTCTATTATGTATGCGCGCGCTCTGAATGACAAACAAAGAGCAAAGTATCGCTATCTTCTTCGCACGCACTGATTCAAAGCAAAGCATATCTAAGAGGCTTCAGTAAAATGAATTGCATAGCCTAAACTCACATGTACTTACCCTTTAGATTCGATTAAATGCGTGCGGAGGAGGTAGGGTTATTAAACTTTATGATTGACAAGCTGAGCGCGCACATAAAATAGAGTGAACGTAAATGAGCAACAACAAAGGAGCATGATCGGAGCGAGATTTGAAATTATCTAATTATCATAAGAGTGACGCACGCGCTCTGTTAAGTTTTAAGCGGCTCTTTAAGTTTGGGACGAAGAGCGTGATTAACACGTATGACGCAGGCATGTATGGATTTGTATACAAACTTATGTGAACGCCCTTTGCTTGTTCGAAATTGTATATATATACATATATAACTAGTAAGTAGCCCGCTTACTTCGCTGCGCGGTGCTAATACAAATAAACTTTTTGGTGAACTGACTCTTGAGCAGGCTACATAAAATTGGCCATGAGAAAAACAATCGTGTCTTAAGTCTTGTCCGGCTAATTTAAGAGTTTGTCCCTGTGATTTATTAATTGTTAAGGCAAAGCAAAGTTTTAAAGGAAATTGCAGAGTTTTAAATTGAATTGGCAATTCAGAATCAGAAGGTATTAATGGAATTCTCGATATAAAAACCGTTTCCCCTATACTATTGCCAGTAAAGACCATTGCTTCGACAATATTCTTATGAAGGACTTTAACTTGCAATCTTGTACCATTGCACAGTTTTGGCGGCTTCAAGTTGCGAATCAACATTACAGGTGAACCAATCTTTAAAGTTAATTTTTGTTGAGCAGGCCAGCCGGACTTAATGAATTAAGAAACTCGACGGAGTAATGAACTGCATCTTCAATTTCAGTCACAGAATCAATAGAGTTATATGTAATTTCTTCACTTTGAAATGATTTTATTAAAAACTCGTTTATTTTCAATGCATTGTCATTTCTCGCAGTCAAAATAGCACGTTCTGAAAACCATTCGAGTGATTTTTGAGAGATATTTGTAATATCCGGAAATATTTTTAGAGTTAGCTCTTCAATACTTTTCACAACATGACACAAAGTGGATGGTAAAGTTATTTTGCCATCATGGGTTGGAAATAATCCATTTCCTATTTGAAGAAGCATTTCTGCAAATTCACCAGCTATGCGATAATCTTTTAAGTGCACTCGCATATTTTGCGTTAATGCAATTTTCTTAATTTTGGGCCACAAAATGGAAGACTTAAAGCACGCATTTATTTCATCTGCTCTTGTTCCTCTGGGGATCACTGGAAGAGTTTGTCGAAAATCACCAGTTATGCCACCCATTAGGTATTAACTATCTCGAATGTCTTTCAAAGATCGATCTACAGCTTCAAAAGCACCTTTATGGCCCATAGTACACTCATCCCAAACAATAAACTTGCAATCTTTGAGCACAGCAGCCATATTAGATTGTTTTGAAATTGAGCAATTTAGAGTAGAATGCGCTGTGCGACCACCAATTAGTAAAGTGGCTGCGATACCGAAAGAAGCAACGGCCAATGCAATTTTTTTACTTTGCCGTACCTTTGCCAATAATAAATTTAAAAGATACGTTTTACCTGTTCCACCAGGTGCATCTCAAACAAAATAGATTTCTCCCTTTTCTGCTTCAATGCTATGTAGTATTTTTTCGTATACTGGTTTTTGCTCAGCACTAAGGAGTAGCTCATTAATAACAACAAAATTATCGCAATGTTCATAATTTGTTTCTCTATGATATTCAATACTTGGAACAATTTCATCGGATCTAATTGGTAGTGGAACTCCACAATAAGTCAAGTTTTGACCACCAATAGACACAGTACAATATCTTCAATGTAAATAAGACATTTATTAAATACATTATTCTCAATACTTTTATCAATATTTCTGTCTTGTGAAAAATGAAAGGCTCTTAAAATATCTTCAGAGAAACTCTCTTTATAAGTATTCCAAAGATTAAGAGCATCTTAAATTTGACAAAATACCAACATTATTGCAAAAAGTTTTCTCAGTTTTGTAGGATTTTGACATATGACAGCTTCGGCTACAGTTGAATTCCAGTGCTTATCATCTTCTAGTAATCCTAGAGCTTTACACCCCAATTGAAATGATGCGTTTGCTATACCATTAACGGTTTTTAAATTTAAAAATGAAGTTGGGCCCTTACAAAATTTAATAAAAGTCTTAAATAAAAATATTCTGTATTATAAGGATGAATAGTGTAAACTCATCCCAAAGCTGAATCTCTTTTAACTCCAGGAAGCAAAGTGGTTTTGGGTGTAGTGCTTAATCTGTCAAGTAATTGTTGCGGATTATTGGGGTTAAAATATATCCGTTGATCATTTTCTAAATAAACAGCTAAGTGTGTAATAGCCGGAAAACGTTCATGTATGGGAAATGCAAGGATTCTCTATACCGCTTCTGAGATACTTATATAACGGCCACTTTCGTACATATTAATTTCATTACGTTGGTCTTCAAGAGTAAATGATGCTTGATCACTGCCCTTGTTAACATATTTACAAATGTATTTAATAGACTTTACAGAACTACAATGCTCAACATTTATGTGAGCTTCAAATTTTCTCAATAGTACACAGTTATAAGGCACAACCCAACGATTATCTATGCAATTACCATTTATATTAATTGCATTACCACCATCTTCTATCGCTCTTCTACGATATATAGGGTAATTATCTTTTCCAGTCACAGTTTCTTTAAGTAACTGTCGAGGAAACCTTTTGGTACATTTTCCATTTTTCATGCATGGTGATTTATTATTAAATGCACCGCAAGGGCCATGAATCATATTTGACTTAACAATGTTAAATAACAAAGGATCCTCATCTGCGTTTGGTATTTCGGCACAGATAATTTTATCGATTTTATCTGGTCTTATTTTATTTTCTAACCAAGTAGAATATGTATGTGTGGTAAACCCCGCTTTTGCCATTCCACAGAGTACATGAAACATTGCACGCTTCCAAACAAAGAACCTTTTTTCAATAGTGACATTAAAGCTTAAACTTTTAAATAACAATCTAGAGCTATAATATCGTGTCATTTACAGCAAACGCTGCTGCTTCTTGAAGCTCACATGCAGTACCATAGCGCACTCATATTGTTTAGAAGAGCTATAAAAAGCCAGGCTCCATCACCAATTATAGCTATTTCGGCTAACTCTCTGATGTATGCGCGCGCTCTGCAACTCAAACAAAGAGCGTAGTATCGCTACCTTCTTCGCACGCACTGAATCAACGCAAAACATATCTAAGAGGCTGCAGTGAAGTGAATTGCATATTTCCTTTAGCTTTAATTTAGTGTGTGCGGAGGAGGTAGGGTTATTAAAATTAAGAGTGAACGTAAATGAGCAACAACAAAGGAGCACGATCGGAGCGAGATTTCAAATTATCTGATTATCATAAGAGCAACACTCGCGCTTATGTGAACGCCCTTTGCTTATTCGAAATTGTATATCAATAATGTTAGTCTGTTACGTTTTGTCTAAGTAATATAAGCAGCAATTGGGCAAATCCACCCCGATAACATATTCTGGTGTGGGAAATTTTTATAGACGCACCAAAATTTGTTATGTTGTTGTTGTTTTTTAAAATCAATGACACCAACAAAAAGTAGCAGTGCGGGCCCAACAACAACACTTACAACAACAACAAACGCTACTTGGGTCGTAAATCAAATGTCAAAGGCACACAAATTTGAAAAAAAAAAAAATGTGCACTGTGTGAAATGATACATGTACATAAAATTATGAAAATTATTTTTAAGCGCATTGTTCACTTAATTGTGTATGCACTTATTCATTAAGAAGCGGAAATCCGTTTCTTTTTTGCAAGTGTAAGAACCTTTTTTTATGATTTTGCTTGTGCGACGCGAAGGCGTCACTCCGCATTTGTTTTGTTTTTGTATTCTCGCTCGCGATCAAACCCTCAGCTTCTGCGACAATCAGGCGACAGTAGTGGAATGGGTACTTGTTGTAATTGTAATTTATTTTTTAAAATGGGTAAAAAGTGCTCCAAATCGTATGGGAGGTACTTGAAGGAGTTGTCCAAATAAAAATTCCCTTCTTAGTGTTCACTAACTACCTGCATGGAAAATTGTGTGAAAATTTCAGCCTTCTAGCTTTTTTTGTTAAGGCTGTGGCTCTTCCATTATCACCAGGACAAACTCTTTTATATATATAGAGATGTAAGACTACATTTCATTTGAATAAAAATAAATAAACGAACACGAAATATAAATAAAATTTTTAATTGGAGTTTAAATTTATACAAGTTGTCAACCAATCGACTTCGATCTCGGCTGCCCGTTAGTTGCTACACATTAAAATTTTTTTTTAACCACTCTACACTCTCTTTCTATCACAACCTCTCCCACAATTAAATATACTGAGGTGCCCAGTGTCCCCTGTTCTGTCAAAAAGTGTTTCTAAAAAATTTATGCAAAACTGGTACCCACACTTTGATATGTTTTTGGTACAATTTTTTTTTCGTACAACTTCGCGGTTGATGCAAAACAACAATGTCCACAAGCCTCAAACAAATCCAAAAACTTTAACTTTTGTACAGGGTGCCTCGCTTCTCGCTAACCGTGAAGAATCAAAAGAATGTTTTTTATTCAGAAACGGTTTAGTCTAGATAATTTATCTTAACTATTTTAAGCTTGTCCTTACCTGAAAAAATTTGTAGTAATTCATTTTAAAAAAATATGAAAAGATTCGAAAATTTTCATCTTTGATCAAAGTACTTCGAGTTTATCTTGGATAATGTTGAATTTTGCAAATCCAACCTCGGATTCGTGCATCGTAACCAGCTCTTGACCGTCATATTGCAGCCACAATGCTCACACCCGCCCTGTCATTTTCCAGCGGCAGTCTTACTATAAGACAACTTAACAAAAAAAATAAAAAAAAAACATAGTGGCGCATAGTTAATTTTGGCTATGCCAAGACTATGATACCCTTTACACAGCCAAATCAATGCTCCCCCCTCTTATTAATGTTTCTGTGCAGTTGTTGGTAATTTTTCGCTAATATTTTTACTCTTGAGCGTCATTTACTTGTTCGTGTGCGACAACAACAACAACTTGACATGTAGGTACTTGAAAGTGCACGACAGAGACAACAATTGATAGTACGATATGGTAAATTTGTATGGTGGCTATGTCGTAGAATGCTCCGACCAAACAAACCCGACATGATTTAAGCAATCTGTGAAAGTTTCATCAAGATCGGTTCAGCAGTTTGCCCGGAAATCGTGTTGAAACAGACAGACGGACGGACGGACAGACGGAAATCATTTCCTGAGCTCGTCCTGATCATTTTGATATATAGTTTATGGGGTCTCCCATCATTCCTTTAAGTCGTTACAGATTCATGACAAAGTCAATATACCCTGTGAAGGGTATAATAAATAAAAAAAAAATAATTTCGTGTTGGGCCGTGCTGGGCTGTTTTTCCAGAATTTTTTCGTCGTTTGTGTTCGTACGTGTTTTGAAGTTAAAACTTATCTTGGAAATGATAACACAAAAAAAAAAAAGTGGACACGTTGCAGTCGCACGCAACCGACAGCGGTATACTCGATACCTGTATTATAATTGGTATATACAGGCCTGATTGCAAAGAGGTACGGTCGCGGGAAAGGTTAACGCTGTCACAAAGATTATCTTCTGCAGATGCCACCAGCTATATTTCTTCCAAATTGGATGACTCTAGCTCAAAGTTTGTAAATTATGGAGGGATGAGAGCTGTGTGGGTGGGCGTGGCGTACAAATTTTTCATGCAGATCATTGCAAGTTATTTTCATACCAAATTTGGTAGCTCTATCTCAAAATCGAATCGTTGAGCGGCTGGGGCGATATGGGTGGGCGTGGTATCCACATTTCTGATGCATTTTTTAGGGAATTGTCAGTATCTATCTTCTCACCAAATTTCTAGCTGTTATTTACTATCCCACAGATAAAGAGAATTGGAAAGTTTCAATTCCCTAGCTTGAAGGGTGTGGAAAAATTTGGTGCCAAGATAGGTGATGATGACCCCCCAAAAACTGCATAAAAAGTTTGGATGCCACGCCCACAAATAATGCCCTAGCAGGCCCCAACGCTTCGTCAAAAACTAGAATGCGTGTATCTTCCAGAGTTGTGGAGCTAAAGCCACCAAATTTGTTAGGAAGATAGCTGGTGGCATCCTCAATCTGCATCGGAGAATCTTTAAGGCAGCGTACACCACTGCCGCATCCGTACCCCTTCGCAATCAGGCCTGTTTTTATCGGTTTTAAGACTGGTAACGAGTATACCGCAGTCGGTTGCGTCCGACTTCAAAGTTTCCACTTGTTTCAATATGGAATTGCGAAGTGAAAAGTGAAAAAAGTCAATGTTGCAATTTATAAACAATTATTCCGCGATGCATGTTTCTTTTAAAGAATAAATACATCAACTTCGAGTGAGGTAAAAATGATCTGAAACTGATTTGATTATTACAATGTATATATTATATTCATCTTTTCAATTTCAGACTTCCCAATAACTTTAAAACACTAAAAACAATAAAAATTTCTGCAGTTGGCAATATGCTGCAAACCCACAATAATATATTTAATTTATAAAAATATTTCAATATATCTAACATTGATGAATTAAAATCACAGATTGGGATAAAATGGGAAAACACATGTAAATGAAACCGTAAAATTTTGGGCAGAGGTGCTCAATTTTGATCAATTTTATATATGTAGTATATACTTAATATTTTTCACAGATATGGATTGAGCAGACATAGTGAATGTTGCCACAGCTACAACTTGCCAAATTATAATAAAATTAAAACAAACGATTAATACTTATATGATAAATGAAAATTCAGAATTTATAAGCCTTGTTAACTAATTTAATTTAAATAAAAACATCATTTGAATGTTTTTCCTTGCATTTGAATATAGATTACTTTATAGTTTGTTCTAGCTTATTTTTTCCCAGAATCTAGCTTATGCGGGCGCTCAAAACCTGGCAACACTGGAAAGTTTCAAGTCTCTAGCTTGAAGGATGTGGAAAAAAGTTGCGTTCATACAGACGGACGGACGGACATACACCATGACGGACATTGCACAAAGATACTCATATACCTACGGTCTGGAGTTAATTATATATTTTATTCTTTAAAAACTGAAAAATCAGTTTTTTATAATAAAAACAAGAAAATATTTCAAAAGCTACTTTTCCGTATCTTAGCTTGAATGAAAATTTTTATCTTTTGTGAAAGTTCTCTGGAAGAGCAACGTCGAATATGCATTAGCTCTTTGTAACAAGGTGTCATTTCCAAAGTTTACCGATCCGTTTGTTCAAGCAGAAGTTTAAACTAATAACATATGTATTTAATCCAATAAACTTTTGAAATATTTGAGATATAAACCTACCCAAAGCTGCATAGATAAGTTCGCCGTATAAAATTATTTCAGTTTTATTACAGGCTTTAGTTATAATTGTTAACCATATATTCGCTTTCTTTTCCAAAACATGTTTTGGACATTGGTTGAGGTACTCAATCAGAAAACGTAATCCGACAGCTCTAGTCTTAGCTTTTAAAAGGAACGAGGTGATTGATTGTGCTTGCGAAGCCGCATTCTGCAAGAGTATTATTTTTATAGAATATATTTTAGTTTAATTTCTAAAACACAAAAAGATTGCAAGGTACTTACCGATTCCTGAACACGGTCCACAGCATTAAGGTAAACATTTCTATCCCTTCCATTAGTTTGCGCGATAGCTCTAAGTATATCCCCGGCTCCAAACATTTTCTTAAACATGTGCGAAATATTGGAGATGTGAAACTTTAATCAGCTTAATCGATAGAAAAAGATGTGTGTTTGAATTTCTCATTAATGATTTGAACGATTAGATATCGACTGTGCAACTTAAGGCCCAACCAAACGATGCTTTCGTGCATGCACAGCCAGCCAGCCATGCTCTGAGTATAGTATGCCTTGGTAGGGGCAATGATTGTTGACGATTATTACGCGTTGGATGTTTAATTGAATTTTTCTTTATATTATTTTAAAATACAAACGAACAGACAATAGAATTAACCATTTTTGTTGATCTTAAATTTGTTGCCATTGGAATTTTGCTATGTTAAAGCTTAGTACGCAGGAACTAGAATTATTTCTGATAGAAAATTACACATTATTTCTAATGTTTATCCTAAGACCCTGTGTGCCCCTTAAAAATACCGGAAAATCCAAAAAACGCAAAAAAATGGCAAAACGAAAAGGTAAAAGAGTAATACGGGAACACTTGTGCCCAGAAATAATGTGCTGCTCATTTTTTCTAGCAGAAATTCAGCTGTTCAATGCCATCCACACGATCCACTTCAATGTAATCGATGTGGCAGCTCTCAACTTTTTTTGAGTATACATTTCTAGCTGCTGCATATACTCATTAGAAATGTCTCTAGAAATTATGTCCAGAAATTATTTCTAGCGTTTTTTTTTTATATGTAGTTTGACACAACTAGAAATATTTCTAGTTCCTGCGTACTAAGCTTTAAGCTTAGTTAATTTGATAGAAATTTACACATTATTTCTAATGTGTATCCTAAGACGCTGTGTGCCCCTTAAAATTACCGAAAAAATCCCAAAAAAAAAAAAAACGGCAAAACAAAAAGGTGAAAGAGTAATACGGTCACACTTGTGTTTACATTTAATTGCCTGCATTTTAATTGCATTTATTTTTTGCAACATAAAAATTACTGATAATATGTTATTAACGGCAGTGGCTGCATTTTTTATTATAAGCACACTAATTGATTCCCAAGCAGCTCTAATAAAATTTGCATCCATATGCTTTGCGTGTGTAAGGTCCCAAATGCAATTGTCTGCCCTCACTGCGTTGATTAATTTGGCCTTATCGTCGTGTAAAAATTTTTTAAACACGACTTTCATTTTTTTTAACACTCAAAATTCCCTCCATTTCACAATTGACGCCTAGAAATAATGTGCTGCTCATTTTTTCTAGCAGAAATTCAGCTGTTCAATGCCATCCACACGATCCACTTCAATGTAATCGATGTGGCAACTCTGGACATTTTTTGAGTATACATTTCTAGCTGCTGCATACACTCATTAGAAATGTCTCTAGAAATTATGCCCAGAAATTATTTCTAGCGTTTTTTTTATATGGAGTTTGACACAACTAGAAATATTTCTAGTTCCTGCGTACTAAGCTTAAGTCAGAAATTTTTCTATCGACGCTCCTCAGCATATATGAGTTTCTACATATTCCTGGCTTGAGCGACAGCTGTTGATACTGGATTAAATCGATGCTATCGATAAAGTTCAGTATTAACTGCTACGTTGCGGGATACTCAGGAATTACAAAATAAAATTAAAAATGCGTGGCATTGTTTATAATAAATTTGGTTTCGCTTAACTGGAAATCTACCTAAGGCCTTAATATGTCAACATGCGATACTTTAGTGTGATACAAGTGTTGTAACCAGCGTACTACGCCAATTTGTTGCAAGCTCGTTGTTAGGGTGGCCATAGGTTTTTATTAATAAAATTTTAGTGTTTGCTTCTTATCATCTCGTGACACTCGTCAGCTGACTGTTTCCATTATTCCAGTGATACAAGAATCTGCTTTTAGGAAAGTTAGCATTAAAACTGATTATAATGGCTTTACATTCGGCAATTAAAGGAAAATTAATATCCGTCATCGGCGACGAGGTGAGCGAAAATAACAAAATTATATATTTATTTGTTTGTACATATGTATGTATGTACATACATAGGTATGTATGCACTTACATATAAAAGTATGAATATTCGTAGTTGCAATAAATTAACAAATGTTTGCAATTATACATGTGTTTCTTGGAACAATAAAATACTTGTAGGTTCATTTCATATATGTATGCATGAGGATACGGAATTTACATTAAGAATAAATTTTGTTATATGGATATTTTGATGCAGAACATAAAGCATTTGCATTCTATCAAGCAAAGACCCGAAGCACACTACAGACGTTTCAAAGCTTTGGTTAATCCATTACTGCCCGAAACTTGTGCAAACGCCTGCACAGAGCCCAGATCTTAATGTTATTGAAAATTTTTGGGAAGAAATAGCCAGGCAGGTGTATCAAAAACCAATTTAACACGCTAAATTCACTTAAAGAGGCTTTAGGAGTATTAAGGAACTTTATAGAGCCCCAGTTATGCCTGAATTTTGTGCAATCCATTCCAAATCACTTGCCGGCAGTTTTAAAAACAAAATTATACGAAACCAAACATTAATTACTTAATTAGTTAATATTTTCATACAATTTTTGGAGATGTCCGTTGAGCCTCAAAAAATTACTTTTTTCGATTTTCGCTTTAAACTAACGGTTCTCTTTAGAAAATATGAGTTTTTTTTATGATTTAGAGATAGTCAATATTATAAAGTTATAATAAATGTGAAAGGACCACAATTTTATCGCATTTCGTTATTCTTTTTGAGCACGTTTGTACTGAGGCACAAGTGTCCGATTATGCGATGGAGCCACTGAATATCTCTTAAATTTTATGTAGGGGTTTGAAAGAAAACTTGGCGTTGCTTACAAATTATTGATGGTGATCCAAGAGGATGACACCAGCATGTATTGATGTTGAGTTTTTATTTTCACTTTGCTTCAGACAGCTTTTAAAGTTATAAATAATGCAAATTTTATGATAAATTTCAGAAATCTTAACATACATAAAAAAAATTTATTTAAAAACCGATGGATTTACCTACAAAAAATAAGATTTCAATCAATAAGTTTTTCCAAATTTTCGTAACTTCAATTATTTTGAGACGAGCTATTCTGTCAACCGCACTTATTAATTTATTTTTTTTAACATGTAAGAAAGCTCAGTTTATGAGTAAGGTCGACTAGGAGCAACCCTGAACCCCATACATAACGCGTTCAGTCAATATTTGTTATATGTATGTGTATGCAAGCGCATACAGAAAGTTCATGCAACATATCGCTAAGAAATTCGTGACCTAACTTTAATCTTCGTTATCTCCGGTGTTTCTTTACCGACTTCAATGCAATTTTCAAGGACTTGTTGCACACCGGAAGCCGGGAGAGCTATGGATATCGATTGAATATCGATATGAAGCAAACTCGACGTTGTATACACGAACTTAAATCCCAAATCTCAAGTTTATAGTACTTAAAGTCTCTGAGATCGAACCGCTTGTACAGACGGACAGATAGACACACATTTGCTCAAAACATTAAAGCCTTTATACCATTTCATGGGCTTAGAATACAAAAATGTAAATCGTAAATTCCCTTTCCCTCTTTTTTGAATAAATATTTTGTGCAGACCTTTTCATACCATGATTTTGTTTGTTTGTTTTCTTATAATACTGAAAATCTTTGAAAAAATCATAAACATTTTTAATGTTAATTATTTACGCCATATTTCCTTAGATGTTGTCTTCATTGTCAGTTTATTTTATAAAATTTACCTATTGTCAATTGGAAAGGAAGTTTATAAAGTGCATTTAAAAAAATTTAATATGTATTTTCATTCTTATTCTTATTAAAATATTTTATGCAATTATCTCACTTATTTAATCTAGTCTTGAATATTTTTATGTATATGCGGAGAGTCATCTTTCAACAAGTGCAGATGTAACGGGGCAGAATGGAAAAAGACTTAGCACAGGTGGTAAAAGCTTTTTCACGTATGAGTCCGTGGCACCTTAACCTTCGTTCAAAATACCTTTATATCTGCCGAGAATGGCGTTCAGCTATGAGGTACATGTTTAATTTACTAAAATAGATACGGATTCACGGGTTTCTTCCAAAAAACGAAAATTTGTTTAATTCCATTCCTCGGGTTTCGAGGATTACAATTGCATTTCTAAGTGTGAAAAATGTCGTTTTATATAAGCGAGGTCTGCAATTATGTGGATTGCGTTAAACAGTTCCTTGGATAATCTTATAGCTTCAGCATCATCCTCATTCAATAACTCTACTACTGTTTTTACTTTGTTAAAGAAGTCACAATAATAACAAGTGACAAAGTTGCAGTTGGACGCTCCTAGTGTTTGATGCAGTTTTTTGGTAGTTGGTAGTAGCTATCTTCTTATCAAATTTGGTAGTTCTAGTTCTTAGTATGTGCGAAATATGTGGAGTTATCGGTTTTGAGTTATCGAATCAATAAACTTAAAAATTTAAATTAAAATTAATTAAAATAAAAAATATATATAGCTGAAAGTAAATTTAGGTGAAAAATTTATAAAGTTAACGTTAAAGCTCTGGGAAATTCAACAATAAAATTAGTGGTCCATTGTTGCGTGGATTGGGAAAACCCAGAAAAACCCAATCAAACTATCGTTAAGTACTCCGAAAGCCACAATAAAGTTTTGATGGAAATCCAATAATATTAAATTTTTGAAGCAACAGAGAATGACTTACAGAATCAAATGCCTTACTAAAATCGGTGTAAACAACGTCAGTTTGCAATTTTTCCTGAAATCCTTTGATAACAAGCGAAGTGAATTTAAGAAGGTTAGTGGTAGTAGATCTACGCCTTACAAAGCCGTATTGATAAGCCTATATAATTAAACTACATGTGTGTTGCAGTTGAGAACATATGTTTTAAAAGACTTTCGGAATGGCAGACAACTTGAGTATACCCCTATAATTTTTAAAGTTAGACTTAGAAGAATTTTAAAGGATTCCTTCCATATATCAGGAAACACAGTTGAGTCAAGAGACAAGTTAAATAATTTATTTAAGGAGTTACAAAGAGAATCCGCGCAGTATCTAAGAATACAACCTGGCACTCCATCAGGACCAGGCAAGTAGCCAGGATTGATAGAGTTAAATTCTTTCAGGAGCGTAGACTCAGTAATTGCTGGGACATATATGCAATTTGACGTTTGAATTTGAAAAGGATAAGAATTATTGCTACTATATAATCGATGAGTATACTGATTGAAAATACTCAGAAAATAGATCGGCTACTGCCTGATCAGAACTTGCTTTTGTATAACAAGGTATACTGAGGATGGCAAGCAAGACTTACGTTTTTATTTTTATTTTTTTATTTTTATTTATTTGCATTTTCCCAGTGCTGCAAGTTATTTAACTTTTATTTAAGTGCAGTAGTCACAATTTTTAATCATTAACTTAGTATCATGTACACCCAACTCTTTTTTTACACGGTTTTGAAGTTACGCGGTTGAAAAAAAAAATTTTTCATCATTTTGTTTTGTTTGTTTTTATCACACTTGGCAAATAAAAAATTGTATGTGCTACTTAACATTTTTGTGTTTCTTTTAGCTGCAAATTTCTTAAAAAATGAACCTAATATGGAACGTGCCCTGAAATTCGAACGAGACATTAATAATTGTATTGCTGAGTATGAAGAGTTGTATAAAGAACTTAAAAACCAAAAGTTCAACTTTCCATTAAAGAATTTTTAATAAAAAAGTCGACGGCGCAAGACCTGTCGGAAAGTAGTCCGTTAGCTCAAAACTCTATTACCGGACGAAAGTCACCATTGGATAATTTGATGGATATCTCCAGTGATGATACCGATTTTAGTCCAGTTCGTCGCAAACAATTGCGCTTGTTATCAAGTAGCGACGACTTATTATGTTATGTTGATAATTTTTTTTTTATTTCTATTCAAATTTTTCTGTTCTTAATTCTGGATTAACAGATTTCTTTGGTTTTTTGCTTGTATGAATTTTTCCACCTGTATGAATTATGAATTTTAAGTTGTAATGCTCAATAAAAATAAAATGACCATACAATTTGTGGGCATATCTGAAATTTTAAAGTTTTGAAAATTTTTTTTACACGGTTTTTCGAAGTAAATATAGTTCTTTATTTCATCTTACACGGTTTTCAATTGACATGGAACGTATCCCCCATTTTACTATAGGAAACGCCTCTTTTTTTACACGTTTTTTTTTTACACGGATTTCTGAGGAACGTATCTACCGTGTAAAAAAAGAGTTGGGTGTATTACAATATAGTAACCTATCCTCTTCTTAGTTATTAGTAACAGTTTTCTTTTCAAATTAAGTAATATTTCTAAGAGTATGAGTATTTGTCTAATTTTCTGATTGCATATATTTATTATTACACTGGCTTTGAATTTGGATTTATGGTTGTGGATGGATGTGTCTATGGATGTGTCTTATATATATAATTGTTATATTGTTTTTTTTTTTATTTATTTATTTTTATTTATTTTTTATTTTATCTACTAAATTGTGCTTTTAACTTATTACTAAATAAAGAAGCGCTCTTGGTACGTTTTTAATCTAACAGAGTCTAGAGTAATCTAGAGTCGAACAGCAGAGACATAAAATTGCCAATTTGAGCATGACAATTTGGTTCGTATACTTAATAGGTTGTTAACTCTTTGTGATGAAGTAAATCTTAAAAAGTCATATATATAGTCTGGCTTTCGGTAAAGATAATTTTATGTAGGAGGACGAGTATTTTAAAATCTATTAGATGCGCAAAATCAAGATCAGCAAGCTTCTTCGCATAGTCAGTTATGTGGTCAGTTATTTTCAGCCCATACACGAACCGAGCAATATTATTAAATGTGACTTTGAGTTTATGTAGGCTAGCTGCATCGCATTTGCCAAAAGTTTCAATACCGTATAACAGGATGGGTATCAGTAAGGTTTTTGCGATCATTGTTCTTATTTAAATTGGTAAAAATTGCTGGGTCGGGGAAAGTTGTCGGAGGGCTCCATAGGTTTTCCCCACAGCTTTATTTACCTGGTCATTCCACGCCAGGGTTCTATTAAACTGTATCCCGAAATTAACGGCCTTGTCAACAAAATCTATAGATTTATTGTCTACTCTAAGTTAAGTTAGATTATCAGTATTCAGGTACTTTTTATACATAACTAAACACTTAGATTTTGACGGATTTATACACAAACCATTTTCCTTAGCCCACACACTAATACGTAACAGATCAGCATAACACATTTCAATACATTCATTTATTTGATAAATAGGACGACTAACATACATTTGAACATCATCAGCATACATATGCACTTCACAATTGGACAGGGCACTCGGCAAATCATTTATATAAATTGAGAAAAGCAGAGGTCCTAGTATAGAGCCCTGCGGAACACCACGTGTTACTGACATTAAGCTTGAAGTAGCACTCTGAGTTACAACGGCTTGTTTCCTATATTTTTGGGTATGAGGACATTAGTTTAATTGCGGTTTTCGAAAAATAAAACATATTGCTAAGCTTTGTCAATAAAATTTCGTGATTTACCGTGTCGAATGCTTTGCTATAGTCTAGAAGTGTAAGCAGCGTCACATCACTATCATCCATTTTTGACCGAATGTCCTCAACTACCTTTAAAATCGCCGTACAACTCATATTCACCCTAAAGCCAGATTGCTTTTTGTTCAGAAGCGAGTTTGTATTAATGAAGCTATTAATTTGTCTTGCCAATAGTTTTTCAAATACATTAGATAAGAATGGTAGTATAGCAATTGGCCTGAACTCGTTGTTTAGTTTTGGAATGGGTATAATTTTTGCCAGTTTCCAATGCTCTGGGAAAGTGGAGGATGTAATGGCAGTATTTATAACGTGTGTTATGTGACCGATTATGTGTGGCAAAATTAATTTTATGAATTTTGGGCTTGTGTTGTCTAAGCCTATAGCGTTTGATTTAATTTTTAGCATTTCATGCAGGACATCACATTGGTTGTCACATACAAATTCAAAACAATTGCTACAGTTGATTAACGGCACACAGTTTACGTACGGAATAATCACAGTTATTGGAACATTTAAGTTAACAAATTTGTTGTTAAGTACATCTTCATCTTCGTCATCACATATCACAGATTTTCCTTTTCCAACACCCATATTGCTTAATGTCTTCCAGGTTTCTTTGGTAGATATTGCACTACTAAACTTATTACTAAAGAAATTTCGCTTAGCATTTTTAATAGATTCATTAATGTTTCGTCTGTTAGTTTTAAAGAGTCGATAGTAAGAGTCCGTCTTGTATAGTTTCCATTTATCGTACGCCTCATCCCTCTTTTTTATTGCACTTTTAATATCATTATAAAACCCCAGGACTTGAGAGTTGGTTTTGCAATTTTAGTTCTCAGTGGAATAAACTTATTGAAGAGATAATCAACGTTATGCTGCAGCAGGGTTATTTTTATAAATTCGATAACAAATCTAAAAAGCTAGAGTAGTCAATATTCTTGTGTGGTCTATAAATACAACCAACAAGCAGTTTTTTATCACAGATTGAATTAGTAATGTTAATAAAAATATACTCTATTGGACTGTCAACTGGCTGTTTACATACAACTTTACATTTCAGTCTATATGTGGCAAATATTGCAACCCCCCCTGCGACGACACGTCAACGACAGTGAACCAGACGACATAGACGAATTCTCCAACTCAGGGACAAACCACGTTTCTGAAACACACACAATATCAACATTTGAATTTACAAAACATATAGCTAAACTCCTCCATCTTATTACATAGACTCTGACCATTTAAGTGACATATTTTAAGACCAGATTTATGTTTACTTAAAATCCTTATCATTGCTTGGCTGTTCGATCAGGGTAAATTCATATTGGGAGACATTTAAATTGATAATAAAATCCTACCAATAGCACACCTAAACTGCGTTGACATAGAGAAAGCATCGAAGAGCACATAAAAATATTAAAAGCTAAAATTAAGAGATAATAATTGTTTTTATGTGCTTTAGATTTAAAATTAGATTAACAGATGTGCGCTTGATGATGTTTATTCCTTTTCAACTCAACTCCGTTAGGAAATAACAATTCCATAACGAACAGCCATGCGATGGTTAGGGTCTTATGCAAGAAGGATGGGCTGAAGATATGTCATATTAATGCTCAGAGCTTAGTTAATAAGATAGAGGAGTTTCGTTATTTGTTTGTAAATTCCAATGTTGATGTTATTTGCGTGTCTGAAACATGGTTTGTAAATGCAAAGTCGTTGTCAAGCAGTTAAACGATAGCTTAATTGAATATCTTTTCATTGAACTTCTACATACGAATTGTGATACAAAAATGCTTATTGGCTGCTTGTATCGACCCAATAGACATACTGAATACTCCAGCATAATTGACATAATTGCTAATTTATCACTGACTTATACTGACATCATACTGACTGGGGACTTTAATAGTAATATACTTAAGGACAAACATCTTGGCTCAATGCTTGTTAACTCCTCCACACCGACACACTATACAGCTACATCGAATACCTTATTAGATTTATTTTTTGCTAATAATTGTGAACGTGTCATATTCTTTGACCAATTTTCTATTCCTTCGTTTTCCAAGCATGACCTTATTTTTCTAGCCTACAACATCTCTCCCAATTAAGGCTCTTCGTAAAATTAAATTTAATATACTCATTTCCCTCAGTCGACACCCAAATTAGTCATGTGCAACATAGTATCGGTTACCTTTACAATAAATATGTACCACTTAGGTCTAAAAAAGTATGGCCTAAAATAAAGTCATGGTTTAATAATGACATCAAGCTTGCCATACAAATTAGGAACGAGGCCTACGAAAGATGGAAACGTTACAAGACTGATAGACTGTACACTACATTTAAGTTACATAGACGTAGTGTAAACCAAATGATTAGTAGAGCCAAAAGCCTGTATTTTAACTCAAAATTTAAGAATGCGCTGACCAACAGTAGCATTTGGAAAGATATAAAAAGAATGGGGATTGGTAAGGTGACTTCTGTTTTAGATAGTAATGTAGATGTTAATGTACTAAACAACAAATTTGTAAACCTTAATGTTCCGGTAACAGTGTGTTATCCGTATGTGTGTTCCCAGTCTTTTAGTAACTGTAGTAATAGTTTTGATTTTAGTATTGTCAACCAATGTGATGTTTTTTTGCAGTCTATTGGAAAAATAAAATCCAATGCTACTGGCTTGGATCACATAGATCCGAAATTTATAAAAATAATTCTACCGCTTATAATTGGTCACATTACTCATATTTTTAACTCAGCGATCACAACATCCCATTTTCCTGATCAATGGAAAGTTGCCAAAGTATTGCCTATCCCTAAGGTAAATCAAGATTTTAGGCCCATATCAATTCTGCCTTACATTTCAAAAATTTTCGAACACATACTGGCTTCGCAAATAAATTTCTTCCTAAATGAAAATAGATTTCTCAATCAAAAGCAATCTGGGTTCCGAATGGGTAGAAGCTGTACAACGGCGCTAGTAAAAGTTATCGAAGGCATTCCACACCACATGGACAATAGTGAAGTTACATTCTTGACACTCCTTGACTTTAGTAAAGCATTCGACACGGTTAACCACGATATATTACTGACGAAGCTTAGAAGGATGTATAATTTTAGTCTAACCGCAACCAAATTATTGTCCACATATTTATGTAATCGCAGACAAGCCGTTGTTGCCCATAACAAAATCTCTGATCTTTTATCAGTCTCTCGTGGTATCCCACAAGGATCTATTTCGGGACCTCTCCTCTTCACGATATATATAAATGACCTGCCTAGTGTATTGTCAAACTGTAATGTTCACTTATATGCTGATGATGTCCAAATGTATGTCAGTCGTCCTGTAAGTCTAATTAATGAATGTATCCGTATCTGTAACGATGATTTGTTATGTGTCAGTAAATGGGCGTCTCGTAATGGTCTGTGTATCAACACGTCAAAGTCTAAGTGTATAGTGATATACAAAAAGTACCTGAATATTGACAGTTTTATTAAGCTTAGTATTGACAACGTAGAAATAAATTATGTAGATAAAGCCGAAGACCTAGGAATAACATTTAACAGGACACTATCATGGAGTGACCATATAAATAAAGTTGTGGGTAAATGCTACGGTGTTCTTAGACAACTGTCCTTAACCCAACAATTTTTAACTATAGAGATCAGGTCGACGATAGCAAAGGCGCTAGCAATACCAGTACTATTTTATGGAATAGAGATTTTTGCAAAGTGTGATGCAAGCAGCTACAACAAACTCCAAGTTGCATTTAATAGTATAGCTCGATATGTGTTTGGTCTGAAAAGGGGCGAGCATATAACTAGCTTTGCTAAGCAACTATTTGGCCTAGACCTGTTGTCTTTAATAAATGTCAGAGTCCTCTTCTTACATAAAGTAATTTACACGAAAAAGCCTGAGTACTTGTTTGATTCGCCACATCATACCGAGTCCTTAACCTTACTTGTATGAGAACCAAGCTAGCATGCTCTGATAGGCAATTTTACATCTTCGCTGTTCGGCTATGGAATAACCTGCCGTCATATTTAAAATCCATCTCCAGCGCACATCAATTTAATAATAAGTTAAAAGCACATTTTGGTAATTAAAAACTTAAAAACTTAAAATGTAATAATCGTATGATTAATTTAATAGAAATAAAATAAATAAATCATGTTAAAATTATACCTTAAGAATTAAATGTATAGCCTAAGTTTGATTTCAAGAATGTTGACATATAGTGATTAGTGCATAAATTTATAGTAGCGATACTGTAGCACTAAGAATCGTACATGAATAAATAAACTAAACTAAAGATTACATCTATCATTTGAGAGAGCAGACTTACAAACAAAAACCACTAAGTAAAACTAGGCACGAAAAAGATCCGATGCTGACGTTGAGCTTTCTGCACACAGTTGAGAGAGCTGTTGTGCACTCTCTATGCAGATTGCTTTTCCTCTCTCCGTAAGCTTAACATGGACAAGAGAGCGACGGCAAAAAACAGCAGTGAGTTGTTTTTGCTTTTTCATTATTATCGCTTGTTTGAAGGTGTTGTAATTTACTTTACTCAGTTGTTCATTTATGTAAATTGGGACCGAACCGCGTGTCTCAATCCCGATCAATTGTAGGCTAAGCTGCTGCTTATTCGTTCGCCTAAACTGACCTGCCGTGCGTAGTTGATTAATTTTATCATGTATAGTGTCGAACCGCATTAATATTGTGGGGTCAGCAACCGTCGTGGTAGATTGCCTGACCCTAAAAATGTCACGAAGTCGTGGCGCCGGTGTGACACCAAGTGAAAAATAAAGTGTATTAAACATTGTCCGCAGCTGCTCACCCTCTACCGCCGGCGCGCCATGTAGCCTAAGCTCAGAGGCTAGACTTGCGTTGGCCTGGGCGTTGAGCTTGGCCTACAAGGTGGCCAACTTTGTTTTAAGCAGCTGCGAGTCGGCAGCATCTTTCTCCAGTTGTAGGACACGTTGCATTAGGCCCTGCAAATCCGCACTCATGCTGTCCAGCCGGGCATTAAGCGCAGCTAGAATGCGTTCCTCGCCTTCGAGTACCTTCGCCGCGATCACGCCTGCTTGCTCATCACAACGTTGATTTATGAGCCTTAGGATTGCGGCCCCATCAATGGGCTTGCTGGTTTTAATCTCGCCGGCTGAATTCTCGCGTTGTCGCTTTGTGATGGGTGCCATGCTGATACGTTTTATTTGTTCGACGATTTAATTGAGTGATTTTCGTTTGTTATTGAGGGTTCTTCCGTGTGCCTTGTACGCCGTGTACTCTTAGTCGTTCCTATGTGTAAGTGTTTTTGATGTTGTGCTTTGCACTTGCAGTTGTTATTGTTTTTCTTTGCTCCCGCGCAGACAATTTATATGCGAAAATATTTTATTTGTGCACTTTAGCTTCTATATGTAATGTTTTTTTTATTTTTTAATTGCTTATTAGCATAAGCAAAACTGGCGTTTAACAGTCCTGTTTTATAGATAATAAGACTTTAAATAATAAACAGAAACTCGGAGCTTGTAAAAACACGACTGCAGGGCTTTGCTTCTCTTCTTCTTTATTTAAGGAGCTACAAAGAGAATCCGCGCAGTATCTAAGAATACAACCTGGCACACCATCAGGACCAGGCAAGTAGCCAGGTTTGATAGAGTTAAATTCACTCAGGAGCGTAGACTCAGTAACTACTGGGACATATATGCAATTTGACGTTTGAATTTGAAAAGGATAGGAATTACTGCTACTATATAAATTCGATGAGTATACTGATTGAAAATAATCAGAATATAGATCGGCTACTGCCTGATCAGAACTTGCTTTTGTATTATCAAGGTATACTGAGGATCGCAAGCAAGAAGACTTACGTTTAGAGTTAACAAATTTATAAAACTGTTTAGGGGCAGGTGAAAAGTTTAGTCTATAACGATTAAGATAATTATTATAACTAGATTAGCGAATTCAAGGTCCTATAAAATATGGCAATGGCAGTTTCTATATCACTTCAAAAATAAAGGCGAACCAATTAGTATGTTGAAGAAGATAATTTAATTTAGCAAGGTTAGTTTTACGAAAGCAACGGGTTTTTAAAGTATTAATAGATACTGAACTAGGGTTAAGAATTTCGATGGATAGTTCTAAGGTTGGATGGTAGGTATCTTCCGGAAGCACTAGAGGGGGATCTACTAGCATTACTGCAATCTGGGTCCGAAACAAATATCAAGTCTAAAATCCTACCACTACAGCTATGCATCCTGTTAACTTGCGAAAGGCCTTACTCTAGGTGACCATCGATAAAATCATCAGAAGTGACTGGTAATGCCGCCGAAGATGTTTTATTCGCAGACCATACATAATGTGGCAGATTAAAATCACCAAATTCTATAAGATTATCCATATCTGTCAACAATGACGAAACAAGTTACAGGGCACTAAGATGGGATGAGTAAATGTTAGTATCAGAATGAGGAGGAATATAAGAACAAGTAACATAAAGTAAACGGCCGTTTAATAATATTTTAACACATAACTCTAACTCTATGTCCGGAAGATCATGAGAATGAATCTGTTCAGAGAAAAAAACAAGAGTCCCTTGCGGGAGGCACGATCGCATCTGTACATGTTATATTTTGAAGAAAAAACTGAATAATCAGAAATATCAGGTTCTAACCAGGTTTCCGTGAGTGCAACTATATGGAAATCAAATGATAATTTAGCAAGTTAAGTGTTAGGGCCTCTAACATTTTGATAGGCCAAGCTAAGTAGTTTTGTTAGTTTTTTGCCAACGAGGTGGAGGCAACCGGGTGGCTAACAGGCGGTGCACTACTAATCCTAATACCCTTATTTTTATTAAGTCGCCTATTCTCATACTCCTTTACAACAAGCTGCTGCGGTCAGGACCTTTCCGAATAAATTGTTGAAAAAAGTTCAGGCGGCACGCTCAACTTGAAAGAAGATATACTTCGGGCGTGTTTAAATTTAAACTTCTCAACAATAATAAGAGGAGAATCAATTTTACTTTTAACATAAGCTGCAACATCATCCGATGAAGTGTCGGCAGCCAGCCTGGACACAAATATAAATTTTCTAAATGGCACAACAACAAGAGGCTTGTGAGCCCCAGATAAACCTAAAGTACGATTGACAGGCACACACGTTGTTGAGGGCTGATGAATAGGATCGGGGTTCTTTGCCGGCGAGTTAAATAACATTAACGGGCTTGCAATAGGACCCGTTGGGAGATTAATTAAAGTTAATGTCTGTTCGTTGTTCAGATTCTGTTGTCTCGTCTACAGAGAACCAAATATAATTAATTTCTGTTTTTCTAACTAGCTCCTGTAAAATATTTTTATACAGAAGAGGCACGCACCGCTGTCGAAGCGTTGAATCACATGGAATTTGATTATTTTGTATTCTTAAAATATAACTTTTTAACTATTCGATGGCTGATCTTTTTTAACACTCATCTGTCCCTAAGAAACAATAACAAATCGGTGTGTCAATTTGACACAATCAAAAAAAACAAGTAAGAAGGCTCTTGTCGGGATCGGGAATAGAAGATACCCTGAACCCAGTTGTAATAAATAAATTAAATTTATAATTGATTTAGGTATACTGACTTAGCTTCAATCGATAAAATTCGATACTTCCGGTGTTTCTTAACCTATTTGGTCAACATTTTCAGAATAGTTCTATCATTACCCATTACTTCAATCCTCATTTTTACATTTTCCAAATTCGATATTTTTTGTTATCGATATTATGTGTATATCGGAAACCAGAATAGTTATCGATAATTTGAGGCAAACTTGTTCTGCTCATGGTACAGGAGAACTTATATACAAAATCTGAAGTCTCTAGCTCTTCTAGTCTCTGAGATCCACGCGTTCATACAGACGGACAGACAGACGGACATGGCTATATCGTCTCAGCTGTTGATGCTGATCAAGAATATATACCCTTTATGGGGTCGCTTCCTTCTGTCTGTTACATACTTTTGCACAAATTCATTATACCCTTTTTTTACCCATTTAATGGGTTAAGGGTATAAAAATAAGGAAAAATATTTTTAAAATTGAAAATATTTATTTAAGTAACAAAATTAAATAATACAAACAAATATATCTATGAACCGCAAACTTTTTTCATGCACCTATTGCAATCGGCAGAGTGGATGTTTGCATTCTTTGCCAGTGGGCATATGTGGCACTTTGCTCGCTTCCCAGTTGGCAACTGTAAGCAGATGCATCAGCTTCGGTTTGGACAAGCTGCTCGCCGTCCTGAATCCCACGAACTACCGACAACGCTCTCTCGCCTAGTGGTGCTCCTTCCCGTTGGTCGATATGCAGCGTGACTAGGGAGTTGTTGTTTTTTTGGGCCAATTTTCCAGTTTGGGTTCAACTCCGTGAATAAAATGAACGCATTCAACGCAGACATATCTACCATATTGCAAAATACTGCGACAGGCCATCTGTTGACTTTGCGTTTGCAGCAATAAGTGCCTACCATCTCATCCATAATGTCAAACTAGAGCGAATTTGTTTCGAAAACGGAAGTGTGCTCTCTTTTCCCGATCGTCGAACCGCAAACACCGAGTAATATGCTTATAACGCTTGAGAGACATTGGTGCTGCAAATATCGGTCGTGCACTCCTGCAAGCAGCAAAACTATATAATATGCTCGCATAGTGCAGATGTCGACACTCTTCCTTTCACTTCCACATGTCCGTATGTCGTACAAACTGGTCATGTCGACAATGGCCTGCTCCATGGGTTCGATAAATAAGAGCATTGCAGAGAGCTTATCAACACAGCGTGATGATGCGAACACTGTGGCACCTGACGACGGAAACAAGATGAATAATAAATACCCTGTTGAATACTAAGCTTGCGACGCAAATTATTTGTACCTGAGCTTACACGCAGGTTACAAATAGCTTGTCGCATAGTTTTCGGTTGGTCCAGCGAGTACTAAATTTTTTTGTCTTTTGACAAAAATGCTAAGCTGGGCTCTGCAACCAATTCTCGTCTCACCTCTACGCATAAAAAGTCGGTATCGATATCAGTTTCAGTTTCCACATCAGTCTCATTTTCATTTGGCTCGTAGTAGCTGTCATCGTCATCTGATTCAAACGGACCGAACTGCTCGTACTCCTCGTCGCTCATAACTTTGTTTCCCGATGCAGACGCCATAATCTTGGTTTTTGATATCCTTATATATTTTTTGTAGTTCTTTTATAGGTTCAAGCTTGAACCAGCTGTGAGTAAGAAGAAGAAAAACACCCATACCAACTATTTTGGTAGTACATAATAGGTAACAGGCAATAAGGAAAAACCAAAGTGCTCGTAATTTTCCCATATGGCCGGCCGCACACCGGAGCCAACAAAACGTCTTTATGCGTTTTTTTTTTTGTCGAACCGAACATGAATCCATTGCTTCTTATGGCCGGCCGCACACCAAGACCGACAAACAAAAAACCATAGCATTTGTTGGGAGCGAACATTGTCGAAAGCCGTTTTTCTATATAGTTTCATGGGGGCTGCGCACACCGAACCCAACCAACATCTTTATACAAGTGTTCGTGACGAACATTACACGGTTGCTTATGGAGCTGCGCACACTAAATCCAACAAGCAAAACAGCATACGGCAAAGCCCAGCAAACGTTTTTATTTTGTCGAATGCTGTTGGGTGGAATTATGTTGGGCTTCGACAAAAATATATTTCCTCTGGTTTAAAAGTGATGGTGAGAACACTGTGTGGTTTGGACATTCATCTTGAACATCCAAAACCTTTATAATATTTATATTATAAATTTTATTAGCAAACGGAACAAAAAAAAAAATCAAACCTCTATTTTATGAATGATGTCTTCGTCCGAATCAGATGACATTTTGAACAAGACTAAAAATTATGTTTGATTGTATCGTATGGTGTGTTAATGGTTTCACAGAGATCCATTGCAAATGTGTTTGGTTTTTGAGCCTGATATTCTGTAAGAAGAGTTAGGTTTTGTGCTTCTTTTTGACTTTTCGCAGCCTCCTTGTCTTTATCTTTCGGCATTGTGCCTCAAACAAAAATTGTACAAAATATTTTAGCACGCAAAAATTGTTTTATGTAAACCAGCTGATTGCTAAAGCATTGCCAGATCTATTAAAAATACTTTACATCGTTTCCAGATAGAAATAACCTCAATGTAGTATCGAAGCTGTGACAAATTAGGCAATTTGTGTTTTTGCTTTGTAGAAAATGAGGGAATATTCTTTTTAATGCAAAATGTTTGAAATATAAATATGAGTGATATATGCAAAATGCATATGCGATATATTCTAAACAAATATTGTATATTTTGATTGTCGGTCTTGGTAGGCACACAGCCATAAGAAGCAATGTATTCATGTTCGTTTCGACGTAAAAAAACGTTTAAAGACGTTTTGTTAGCTCCGGTGTACGGCAGGCCTTAATGATACCGAGTTCCGTTTACACAAACAAATAAATATCATGACGTTATCAACAAAAAACACCACTTACCTTCGGAATTAGATTAGCCAGCTGTTATTTATTATATTTGTTTTTATTTGTTTTTATTTTAGGACACTTGTG
This sequence comes from Scaptomyza flava, assembly GCA_030179655.1. Taxonomy (NCBI): domain Eukaryota; kingdom Metazoa; phylum Arthropoda; class Insecta; order Diptera; family Drosophilidae; genus Scaptomyza; species Scaptomyza flava. Next base: position 43,800,897 of record JARNME010000012.1, on the reverse strand, counting down.
TGGGCTTTCTTCTTGGCGGAGTTGGTGAAATAAATAAAAACCGCCATCCCAACTTTATGGTTGTTGATAAGAGTAAGTAATTTGTCTAAAAACTATAAAAACTGTTATTTTGTATACATGTACATATGGTATGCATTGTAACGAATTGTGTCCATGTCCTGCCTTTGTGTCAGATGTTGAAAATCAGGGTGTCCAAAATATAGTGTTTCCGATTGAAATAACCAAACGAAACGCTACCCAAACCGAAATATAATTTTTATAATACTTACACACTGTTTTTGAACTAGCGGTACCCGCCCTCGTACCACAAGTCCTCTTTTGTTCACATACTACTCGTGTGGCTACTCAAATCACATGTGCTGTTATTGAGTATATCTTAAACTATATATCTTACAACTTTTGTGCCTGCTTGTGTACAGAATATTAGTCAGGTTTGTGCAAGTACTGTTACTCATCGCTAAGTATTTGCACACATAGTTTGGGGGCGGAATGGGTGGGCGTTGCTCCAAAAATTTGATGCAGTTCTTTGGGGGTCGTTACCAGTTATTTCCTACCAAATTTGGTGGCTCTAGCTCCACTACTCTGAAAAATACACGCATTCTCGTTTTTGACGATGCGATGGAGCGGATAGAGCGGCTAGGGCATAATTTGTTGGCGTGGCATCCTCATCACCTATCTTGGCACCAAGTTTGGTGGCTGTAGTTCAAAAACTGTGGAAGATATAGGCTTTTTTGACTTGTGGGGGGAGGGGGACATAAGACTTAAGTTGATTAGTTTTATAGAAAAAATCATTTTGAAAAACCTATTATAATTTGTGGTATACATATACATTTCTTAGAAAAGTTGAGTACTCGTTTACAATAGCAAATCTGTAGGTAAATATATAAATATATTAGAATATATTAATATAATAGCATAATATTTTGACAACGAAGATGAACGACCACTTACCCAGCTACAAAGTGTAGGTACTGAAAAACATTCTGTTAACCCCACTCATAAATATTTGTACTCGTTACCGAAGCTACAAGTATGAACGCATCTTTTTTCGACAACTCCAAAAACTAGACCTCAAAACTTGGCAGATATCTTTGTGTCAAAAAATGGTTTGTACGCCTACTAGGGGCTGGGAAATCGATAAGCTCGATAACTGAAAATTAATAAATTCACATCCTTGCAGCCAGAGTTTCCAAATTTTTTAGGTAGATAGTTACCGAAGGTGAAGAGTATATTAGCTTTGTGCAATGTCCGTCGTGGTGTCTGTCCGTCTGTATGAATGAAACTTTTTTCCACACCCTACAAGGTCGAAGTTTTCCAATTCTCTTTATCTATGGGATAGTAAAGTAAAGTGTCAAGATTGGGGTTCTACGATAACTGGAGGCTGGCAAATCGATTAATTCGATAACTCAAAACCGATAAATCCTCATATTTCGCACATCCTTACATCTAGAACTACCAAATTTGGTGGGCAGATAGCTACTAGCAACCCTCAAAAAACGGAATCAAAAATTTTGGAGCCACGCCCACCCATTCTGCCCACAGCTCCCCCACCCACGTTTTATCTCCTATAGCCTATATCACCCACAGTTTTTGAGGTAGAGCCAACAAATTTTGTGCCAAGATAGGTGATGATGACCCCCCCAAAAACTGGATTAACATTTTAGATGCCACGCCCACCAATACTGCCCCAGCCACCCCCATCCACCCCAACGCTTCGTCAAAAACGGGAATTGGTGTATCTTCAAGAGTTGTGGAGCTAGAGCCAACAAATTTGGTAAGAAGATAACTGGCATTGACTCCAAAAAATCTGCATCAAATCTGCATGGAGCCACGCCCACCCATTCTGCCCCCTCTCCCCACTATTTACAAACTTCGAGCAAGAGTCACCAAATTTGGTATGAAGATAGCAATTGACATCCCACAAAGATCTGTAGAACAAATTTGGATGCCACGCCTACCCATACCGCCCCCAGCTCCCCTTCCCCATTTCTGCAAACTTTGAGCTAGAGTCACCCAATTTAGTATGAAGATAGAAATTTTACATTCCACAGACATTGCACAAACTCAATATACTCTTTACCTTCGGTATCGAGTATAAAAATTTGGATGCCACGCTCACCCATACCTCCCATTTTCACAATTTTTTTTATCTTAAGTCATCAAATGACGAGAAAAGAGGCGAAGTGACATATCTCCATCGTGTCGGATCTATATCTTTTTCGAAACGTCATATCTCCGCGCGAAATTATATCGTTATTAAAAAAAAAAAAATACCTCTGCCGAACTAAGAACGACATATCTCCGCCACGCTACCTCCAAAAGTTCAAAACATAAATTAGTGCAATACTTATACAAATTCTTTTTTTTTTTTACAGATACTGCAGTCAGTGAAATTGAAGATTGCTTTAAGCGTTTTTTAAAACGTGATGATATCGATATTATTTTGATAAATCAGACATATGCTGAACTCATTCGTCATATAATTGATTCACATACTTCACCAGTACCAGCTGTTCTTGAAATTCCTTCAAAGGATCATCCCTATGATGCCAGTAAGGACTCTATTTTAAGACGTGCTCGTGTAAGTGATAACTTTAAATTTTGAATTTTCTAATGCTGAACCTTAAGTTTTAAATTTTAGGGAATGTTTAATCCCGAAGATTTGGTACGCTGAAATGGTAACTTGTTACTCATCATCAATGTTATTAAATATATAGAGTCAATAATGTTTCGCAAACTGTAAAGAAAATTAAAACAATTTTTAATAAATAAATATTTGCAGATTCCCTCACTTTTTGCGTTGAATTTCACTATTTTTTTCATAAAAATTTTATTTATTTTAGTTCGTTTTACTACAAAGCGTGTTTTAACTTTTTTTCGCTATTTTATTTTCATATATTTTAGTCTCGAAATGCTGCTGAAATCTATATATATAAAAGAGTTCGTCCGCGTTAAAATGGATCAGCCACAGCCTAAACGAAAAGAGCTAGAAGGCTGAAATTTTCACACAATTTTCCATGCATGTAGTAAGTGAGCACTAAGAAGGGAATTTTTATTTGGACAACTCCTTCAAGTACCTCCCATACGATTTGGAGCACTTTTTACCCATTTAAAAAAACAAATTACAATTACAACAAGTACCCATTCCACTACTGTCGCCTGACTGTCGCACAAGCTGAGGGTTTGATCGCGAGCGAGAATACAAAAACAAAACAAATGCGCAGTGACGCCTTCGCGTCGCACAAGCCAAGTCATAAAAAAGGTTCGACACTTGCAAAAACGAAACGGATTTCTGCTTCTGAATGAATAAGTGCATACACAATTAAGTGAACAATGCGCTTGAAAATAATTTTCATAATTTTATGTACATGTATCACTTCGCACAGTGCACATTCTTTTTTTTCAAATTTGTATGCCTTTGACAATTGATTTACGACCCAAGTAGCGTTTGTTGTTGTTGTCAGTTTTGTTGTTGGGCCCGCACTGCTACTTTTTGTTGGTGTCATTGATTTAAAAAAAAAAAAAAACAACAACAACATAACAAAACTTGGTGCGTCCAGAAAAATTTCCCACACCAGAATATGTTATGGGGGTGGATTCGCCTACTTGCTGCTTATTTAACTTAGACAAAACGTAACACACATTATTGATATATTATTGATATACAATTTCGAATAAGCAAAGGGCGTTCACATAAGCGCGTGTGTTGCTCTTATGATAATCAGATAATTTGAAATCTCGCTCCGATCATGCTCCTTTGTTGTTGCTCATTTACGTTCACTCTCTATTTTATGTGCGCGCTTTGCATGTCAATCATAAAGTTTAATGCCCCTAGCTCCTCCGCACACACACTAAATTAAAGCTAAAGGCAATATACAATTCACTTAACTGCAGCCTCTTAGATATGTTTTGCATTGATTCAGTGCGTGCGAAGAAGGTAGCGATACTACGCTCTTTGTTTGAGTTGCAGAGCGCGCGCATACATAAGAGAGTTAGCCGAAATAGCTATAATTGGTGATGGAGCCTGGCTTTTTATAGCTCTTCTAAACAATATTAGTGCGCTATGTCATACTTATGGTACTGCATGTGAGCTTTAAGCAGCAGCAGAAATTTTTGCTGTAAATTTCCAACTTTTTCAGAATGGAAATTTATTACAAGCGTTCGGAAATAATAAGCATCCTGTTGCGTTTTACCGGTCCATTAATGAATGGACATTTTGATGTTTATACTCTTTTAGAGGAAGTATTAACTCAAGATTCTGATACGTCAAGTGAATGCAAAACCGAAAATGTTAAAAATCCCGTTAAAAGACTTAGTCAGTTCGCCGACAAGGCAGAAAAAAGGTACTAAAACATTCATTTAAAAAAAAAATCGTGATATTAATTGGGGTAAGCGCATAATTTTGAAGCTCATAGAGTTGCAATGAGAAGAGATCAGGCTAATAATCCTGAAGCTCATAGAGATGCAGTGAGAAGATATCAGGCTAATAATCCTAATGCACGTCAAGAAAGGCGTTTGGGTGCATGGAGTGTTAAAGCCATGTCTGGCTTAAACTATGATTTTGAAATAGCTTACAAGTCAGATAAAATTACTCAACTTGGTAGTATGAATTTGATATGCAAACATTGTAATGCTTTAAAATGGAAAAATGAGCCTTTGGGTATCTGTTGCAAGCCAGGAAAAGTTAAACTTTCACAAAATGAAAGTTTGCCTGATCCACTTAAAAGCTTAATAATTGGTGGACATCCAAAGCATGATCATTTCATTGATCGTATAAGAAAGTATAACAGCTGCTTTCAAATGAGTTCTTTTGGAAGTACAAAAGTTATAAATGAAAGTTGGTCAACCTTTAAAGTCCAAGGACAAGTGTATCACCTAATTGTTAGTGTCCGACCTTTGCCAAATGAAGAAATGCAGTTTCTTCAAATTTATTTTGTTGGTGATGATGAAAAGGAAGCTCAACTACGTTGCACAAATATTTCAAATGTTGATTTAAGCGTAGTAAAGGATCTTCAATGTATGTTTCATCATCATAATCGTTATGTTAAAGATCTAAAAATGGCTCTCAATAAAATACCAACAAGTACTAAAGACTATAAATTAATTATACATGCTGATCGAACACCCGCTGGTGCTCACAAAGAGCTTTACAATGCTCCTCAATCAAGCGAAGTATCTTTAGTTATTGTTGGTCAGCAATTTGAAAAGCGCGATATTATTATTGAAAGCCATAATAATAAATTACATCGTATAAGTGAGGTGCATCGATCATACGATGCCTTACAGTACCCTTTGCTATTTCCTTATGGCGAAGATGGCTATTCAGTGGATATACCACAATGGAATCCATTATTAAAAAAAGAGGAACCAAAACAAATGATATCTGCGTTAAGCTTTTACAGCTATAAAATAATGATTCGTCAATCTGAGATAAATCATTTAATTTATTGTCGTTCCCTTTTTAGTCAGTTTTTGGTTGATATGTATGCTAAAATTGAAACAGAAAGGTTAAATTAAATTCGCTACAATCAAGCGAAACTCAGAGCAGATAGCTATATACATCTACAAGATGCAATAGGCCAACAAGATGTTGTCACAGCTCAACTTGGTCAGATGGTAATTTTACCATCTTCTTTTACAAGCTCTGCACGATATATGCATGAAAAGACTCAAGATGCTAAGACATATGTTCGCCATTATGGGCGACCAGATCTTTTCATAGCATTCACATGCAATCTACAATGGTATGACATAAAAAGTGTTTTATTACCGGGTCAAAAACAGCATGAACGTCACGATATTATAGATCGAGATTTAAATTAAAAAGTTAAAGCTTTACTGTCACTATTAACAGAAGATTCTTTGTTTGGAAGCGTGCAATGTTTCATGTACTCTGTGGAATGGCAAAAGTAGGGTTTACCACATATACATATTCTGCTTTGGTAAGAAAATAAAATAAGACCAGATAAAATCGATAAAATTATATGTGCCGAAATACCAAACGCAGATGAGGATCCTTTGTTATTTAACATTGTTAAGTCAAATATGATTCATGGTCCTTGCGGTTCATTTAATAATAAATCGCCATGCATGAAAAATGGAAAATGTACCAAAAGGTTTCCTCGACAATTACTTAAAGAATTTGTGACTGGAAAACATAGTTACCTTTTATATCATAGCAGAGCGATGGAAGATAGAAGATTGCATAGATAATCGTTGGGTTGTGCCTTATAGATGTGTACTATTTATTTATTTATAGTCAGCTAAGAGCAGCTGACATTAAAATGAATCAAAATTTAATTTAAATTAAAATAATTAAAATAATTATATTAAGTAAAATATAGAATAATATATAAATCTGAAAAAATAATTAGAAGATAAAGTTAAAGCTCTGGGAAATTCAATAAAAAATTGAGCAGTCCAACATTTGTTGCGAGGATTGGGAAAAACCCAGAAAAACCCAATCAGACCAGCGTTAGATTAGTAGTTAGTGGTTACGATTAGATAAAGCAAAAAGGATCGATCTTTTTAGTACTGGAGTTGAGGCCTCCAAGGAGACAAGAGAATAAAGTTTGTTATAGTCAGAACATATAACACGAAATGGTTCATGAATTAAATAGTTGCTGAAGCAACGATCAAGGCTAAGGGGTAAAAAGTTACGTGAAGATCTAACCGGGACATTAAATTTAATTTGACTCAAAAGAACTGATGAGTCGATTTCACCATTAAGAAGGTTAGTAATATATAATACTCCATGCATAGTTCTACGGTTTAACAAGGAGGGAAGATTTATCAAAAGGAGTCTACTTGAATACGGGGGTAAGTCAACTCCAGCAACCCAGTTAAAACTTCTAAGGGCAAATAGAAGAAATTTCTTCTGCACAGATTCAATTCTGTCCTGGTGAATCAAGTATTGTGGGGACCACACACAAGATCCATACTCCAGAATAGGACGTACTAAGGATGTATAAAGCGTTTTAGTGGTGTACGGATCATTAAACTCTTTCGACCACCGCTTGATGAAGCCAAGGACATTAATGGCCTTATTGACCATATACAAAATATGAGCGTCAAACTTTAATTTAGGATCAAGAATAATGCCTAAATCTTTGATTTAAAACACGCGGTCAAGTGGTGAACCATCAAGCAAATAGTGAGCAGTATGAGGGGTACTTCTACAAAAAGACATGACTTTACATTTTGAACAATTTAAATTTAGTAAGTTAGTACGGCACCAGACTGACAACGCACCCAAATCCGACTGTAGAAAATTACACAGGGAAGCGTCATTATAGGTGAAACATAGCTTTTCATCATCAGCAAACATATACACAAAAGAGTTAGTAATAACTGCTGGAATATCGTTAATAAACAAATTAAATAGCAAAGGTCCAAGGTGACTACCCTGGGGTACACCAGAGGTAACAAAAATAGGTTTAGATACCGACGATTTAAAAACTACTTTTTGTGTTCGACCACACAAGTACTCCGAAAGCCACAATAATAGTTTTGATGGAAATCCAATAATATTTAATTTATGAAGCAACAGAGGATGACTTACAGAATCAAATGCCTTACTAAAATCGGTGTAAACAACGTCAGTTTGAATTTTTTCCTGAAACCCTTTGATTACAAGCGAAGTGAATTCAAGAAGGTAAGTGGTAGTAGATCTACGCCTAACAAAACTGTGTTGATAAGGCGATATAATCGAACTACATCCGTGTTGCAGTTGAGAACATATAATTTTTTCAAAGACTTTTGGTATGGCAGACAACTTGGATATGCCCCTATAATTTTTAACGTTTGATTTTGAAGAATTTTTATGGAGTGGAATTATAAAGGATTCCTTCCATATATCAGGGAACACGTTTGAATCAACAGACAAGTTAAATAATTTATTTAATGGCGCACAAAGAGAATCCGCGCAGTATCTAAGAATAAAACCTGGCACTCCATCAGGACCAGGCAAGTAGCCAGGTTTAATAGAGTTAAATTCACTCAGGAGCATAGACTCAGTAACTACTGGGACATATATGCAATTTGACGTTTGAACTTGAAAAGGATAGGAATTACTACTACTATACATATTCGATGAGTATACTGATTGAAAATACTCAGCAAATAGATCGGCTACTGCCTGATCAGAACTTGCTTTTGTAACATCTAGGTATACTGAGGATGGCAAGCAAGAAGTCTTACTTTTAGAGTTAACAAATTTATAAAACTGTTTAGGGTCACGTGAAAAGTTTAGTCTACAACGATTAAGATAATTATTATAGCAAGATGTGTTAACGGAAATAAAACTAGATTTTGCTACTAAATACGAAGATAAATCTAAAGTAGTTCCCGATTTTTTAAATTTTTATATGATCTTTTCTTTGCGTTTTTCAACTTCGATAGTTCTCTCGTAAACCAAGGTGGTTTATTGTCACTTGAAGAACAAGTAAGGGGAACACAAATATCCAAAAGCGAATTCAAGGTCCTATAAAATATGGCTATAGCAGTTTCTATATCACTACAAGAATAAAGGCGCGACCAATTAGTATGTTGAAGAAGATAATTTAATTTAGTAAAGTTAGTTTTACGAAAGCAACGGGTTTTTAAATTATTTTTAGATACTAAAATAGGGTTAAGAATTTCGATGGATAGTTCTAAGGTTGGATGGTAGGTATCTTCCGGAAGCACTAGAGGGGGTATTCTACTAGCATTACTGCAATCGGAGTCCGAAACAAATATTAAGTCCAACATTCTACCACTACAGTTATGTACCCTGTTAACTTGCGATAGGCCTAACTCAAGTAGGCCATCGATAAAATCATCAGAAGTGACTGGTAACACCGCCGAAGATGTGTCATTCACAGACCATACAACATGTGGCTGATTAAAATCACCAACCACTATCAGGTTATCCATATCTGTCAAAAATGACGAAACAAGTTGCAGGGCACTCAGATGGGACGAGTAAATGTTAATATCAGATTGAGGAGGAATATAAGAGCAAGTAACATAAAGTGAACGGCCGTTTAGTAATATTTTAACACATAAAAACTCTATGTCCGGAAGATCATGAGAATGAATCTGTTCAGAAGAAAAACAGGAGTCAACAGCAATGAGAACACCACCCCCCTTGCGGGAAGTGCGACCGCATCTGTACAAGTTATATTTAGAAGGAAAAATGGAATAATCAGATATATCAGGTTTTGATAGGCCAAACTAAGTTGTTTTGTTAGTTTTTTGCCACCGAGGCGGAGGCAACAGGTTGGCTAGCAGGCGGTGTACTATTAATCCTTATACCATTATTGCTATTAATTCGCCTATTCGTATACTCCTTAACTACAAGTTGCGGCGGCCAAAACTTTTCAGAGCAAATTGTCGAGAAAAGTTCAGGCGGTACACCCAACTTGAAAGAAGATATACTTCTGGCATGTTTAAATTTAAACTTTTCAACAACAATAAGAGGGGAATCAATTTGACTCTTTACATATGCTGCAACATCATCCGATGACGTATCGGATGCCAGCCTAGAAACAAAAACAAATTTGTTGAGTGGAACAACAACCAGAGGCTTGTGAGCCCCAGTTGTACCTATATTAGGATTAATAGGCACACGAGCTGCTGAACCAGAGGGCTCATGCAAAGGTTCGGAAGATAAAGTGGCTAGGTTGTTGATAGGATTTCTAGCAGGAGAGTTAAATAACATTAGTGGGTTAGCATTGGAACCAATTGAAGGATTATTGTTAGGCACTAGAAGGGGTTTGGTTGGAAGAACAGGTGGGGCAATAAGTGGATTAGGACCCGAAGTCTTTTTACGCTTCGGAGATTCGGTAATCACCTTGCCATTTTTGAAATTAAGCTCAAGCTCGTTGAATGACGCTTGCAGATTATTAAAAGCTACATGCATAGCTTTAAAGCCAGCATGAGTCTGCCTCATGAACTTGGTCGATTCTTTCACAGCTAAATTGCAGGGCACGCAGTACCATTTAAGGCCTGTATCTGCAATTAAGAAGTCCCTGACTTTGGGAGTGAAGCCAGCACATTTCATGTGGATCATGTTGTCACACAATCCACACAAAATAAAATCTTGGTTGGTGGTTCCAACCACTTTGCAATTGGTGCTACAGCATGCAAACATTTTCGAATTGATTTAAAGTTTTATCTGGCAACTAATATGCTAGCACAAAACAAAGTAAGGCGACGGTAAGTATAAGTAAACGTATCACTGTAAGAGCAATATAAAACAGTAAATATCAAATGAGCGCTTAACTGAGAGAGCGTTAGCGCGTAGGCAGATAGAGCCGCAAGTGCGACGGATAATAGCGGATAAGAGCGGGAGAGCTGTAAAGCGAGTGCAAAAAAAAAATTGACAAACTGTTTGTTGTTAGTAATCGCACAGAATATGCAAATGTAAATATATGTATGTAAGTATGAACGTATGTTTACTTTATGTTTTCTTTATGTTCAGGCAGAGCAGTCTCAGTTAAACTGCTAATTAAAGTGAGTATAAACTCGGCAAACTCTTTTATGTAAACGTAAATATATACACATATATTTGCAATCACTGCTAAAACTATTTACCGGATTAAACAGAGTAAAAACACCGTTCACAAACACAAGAGATCAATAAATAATCCAGAGCACGCAAAAACACGACCGTCACCAACGAAAGACAAGTTGAGAACATTTGAAGCTCACATTATTGTTGAGTATTGTAGTTCTGTTAAGTCTATTAAATACATTTGTAAATATGTTAACAAGGGCAGCGATCAAGCATCATTTACTCTTGAAGACCAACGTAATGAAATTAATATGTACGAAAGTGGCCTTTATATAAGTATCTCAGAAGCGGTATGGAGAATCCTTGCATTTCCCATACATGAACAATAAAGAATTTCAGAGAACGAACTGAGAGCATGATGTGCTAAATTTATCTGGAGTTAAAAGAGATTCAGCTTTGGGAAGAGTTCATCCCAATAATACAGAATGTTTATATTTAAGACTTTTACTGCATTTTGTAAGAGGCGCAACTTCATTTTCAAATTTGAAAACCGTTAATGGTATAGCATACGCATCATTTCAATTGGCGTGTAAAGCTCTAGGATTACTAGAAGATGATAAGCACTGGGATTTAACTATAGCCGAAGCTGTCATATGTCAAAATCCTACAAAACTGCGAGAACTTTTTGCAATAATGTTAGTATTTTGTCAAATTTTAGATGCTCTTAAACTTTGGAATACTTATAAAGAGAGTTTCTCAAATATATCTCATATTTCACAAGACAGAAATATTGATCAAAGTATTGTGAATAATCTATTAAATAAATGTATTATTTGCATTGAAGATATTGAACTGTCTATTGGTGTCTGTCTATTGGTGTCTATCCACTACCAATTAGATCCGAGGAAATTGTTCCAAATATTGAATATCATAGAGAAACAAATTGTGAAAACTTCGATAATTTTGTTGGTAATAATGAGCTACTCCTTACTGCTGGGCAAAAACAAGTATGCGAAAAGATACTACATAGCGTTGAAGCAGAAAAGGGAGAAATCTATTTTGTTTGAGATGCACCTGGTGGAACAGGTAAAACGTATCTTTTAAATTTATTATTGGCAAAGGTACGGCAAAGTAAAAAAATTGCATTGGCCGTTGCTTCTTCCGGTATCGCAGCCACTTTACTTAATGGTGGTCGCACAGCGCATTCTACACTTAAGATTCCATTTAATTTGATTCATTTAGAAACACCACATTGCTCAATTTCAAAGCAATCTAATATTGCTGCTGTGCTCAAAGATTGCAAGCTTATTGTTTGGGATGAGTGTACTATGGGCCATAGAGGTGCTTTTGAAGTTGTAGATCGATCTTTGAAAGACATTCGAGATAGTGAATACTTAATGGGTGGCATAACTGTTCTCTTAGCTGGTGATTTTCGACAAACTCTTCCAGTGATCCCCAGAGGAACAAGAGCAGATTAAATAAATGCGTGCTTAAAGTCTTCAATTTTGTGGCCCAAAATACAGAAAATTGCTTTAACGAAGAATATGCGAGTGCACTTAAAAGGTGATAGCATAGCTGGTGAATTTGCAGAAATGCTTCTACAAATAGGAAATGGATTATTTCCAACCCATGATATCAAAATAACTTTACCATCAACTTTGTGTCATGTTGTGAAAAGTATTGAAGAACTAACTCTAAAAATATTTCCGGATATTACAAATATGACAATGCATTGGAAATAAACTAGTTTTTATTAAAATCATTTCAAAGTGAAGAAATGACATATAACTCTATTGATTCTGTGACTGAAATCGAAGATGCAGTTCATTACCCCGTCGAGTTTCTTAATTCATTAAATCCGGCTGGCCTGCCTCAACATAAATTAACTTTAAAGATTGGTTCACCTTTTGTCGAAGCAATTATCTTTACTGGCAATGGTATAGGGGAAACGGTTTTTATACCGAAAATTCCATTAATACCTTCTGATTCTAAATTGCCAATTCAATTTAAAAGATTGCAAATTCCTTTAAAAGTTTGCTTTGCCTTAACAATTAATAAATCACAGGGACAAACTCTTAAATTAGCCGGACTAGACTTTAGATACGATTTTTTCTCTCATGGCCAATTTTATGTAGCCTGCTCAAGAGTCAGTTCACCAAATAGTTTACTTGTATTAGCAACAGACGTAAAAACAACCAATTTCGTTTGTAAAGAAGCTTTTAAAAGTTGTTAATAATTGCAAATTAAATTCAATAATAAATTCAATTAAATTCAATAATATAAATAAATTCATAAAATATGACGCGCCGGATTCTTTACCTCAATGGTGGCGTGGAAAAGAGAATATTAAATACTTTGCTTTAATATTTTGTGAAATATTTTGTAATTTATTTATTTTGTATCTATCTTCTATTGCTAAAATGTATACAAACTATCCGCGCAGCGAAGAAAGCGGGCCACTTACTAGTGAAAATATAAAAGTCAAAGTTTAACTTTTTATCAAGAATAATGCCTTAGTCATTCATTTCCAAGACGTGAAATTTAAGACTTTAAGCACGCATTTATTTCATCTGTTCTTGTTCCTCTGGGGATCACTGGAAGAGTTTGTCGAAAATCACCAGTTATGCCACCCATTAGGTATTAACTATCTCGAATGTCTTTCAAAGATCGATCTACAGCTTCAAAAGCACCTTTATGGCCCATAGTACACTCATCCCAAACAATAAACTTGCAATCTTTGAGCACAGCAGCCATATTAGATTGTTTTGAAATTGAGCAATTTAGAGTAGAATGCGCTGTGCGACCACCAATTAGTAAAGTGGCTGCGATACCGAAAGAAGCAACGGCCAATGCAATTTTTTTACTTTGCCGTACCTTTGCCAGTAATAAATTTAAAAGATACGTTTTACCTGTTCTACTAGGTGCATCTAAAAAATAGATTTCTCCCTTTTCTGCTTCAACGCTATGTAGTATTTTTTGTATACTTGTTTTTGTTCAGCAGTAAGGAGTAGCTCATTATTAACAACAAAATTATCGCAATTTTCATAATTTGTTTCTCTATGGTATTCAATATTTGGAACAATTTCCTCGGATCTAATTGGTAGTGGAAGTCCATAATAAGTCAAGTTTTGACCACCAATAGACAGTACAATATCTTCAATGTAAATAAGACATTTATTTAATACATTATTCACAATACTTTCATCAATATTTCTGTCTTGTGAAAAATGAAAGGCTCTTAAAATATCTTCAGAGAAACTCTCTTTATAAGTATTCCAAAGTTTAAGAGCATCTAAAATTTGACAAAATACAAACATTATTGCAAAAAGTTTTCTCAGTTTTGTAGGATTTTGACATATGACAGCATCGGCTATAGTTGAATCCCAGTGCTTATCATCTTCTAGTAATCCTAGAGCTTTACACGCCAATTGAAATGATGCGTATGCTATACCATTAACGGTTTTTAAATTTAAAAATGAAGTTGGGCCCCTTACAAAATGTAATAAAAGTCTTAAACAAAAACATTCTGTATTATAAGGATGAATAGTGTAAACTCTTCCCAAAGCTGAATCTCTTTTAACTCCAGGAAAATTTGGTACATCATGCCCTCGTTTTCTTCTTTGAAATTTTTTATTATTCCATGTAAAATACGATGGAACTTCACAATATAGAAGGGTTCTTGCAAACTCATCACGTGTGCATAGCTCAAAGAAGGCTAGTAAAGTGGTTTTTGGGTGTAGTGCTTAATCTGTCAAGTAATTGTTGCGGATTATTGGGGTTAAAATATATCCGTTGACCATTTTCTAAATGAACAGCTAATTGTGTAATAGCCGGAAAACGTTCATGTATAGGAAATGCAAGGATTCTCCATACCGCTTCAGAGCTACTTATATAACGGCCACTTTCGTACATATTAATTTGATTACGTTGGTCTTCAAGAGTAAATGATGCTTGATCACTGCCCTTGTTAACATATTTACAAATGTATTTAATAGACTTTACAGAACTACAATACTCAACATTTATGTGAGCTTCAAATGTTCTCAATAGTACACAGTTATAATTTTCGCTCTCGCTTTGCATCGCAACGGACGTGTTTTTTTTATGCGCTTCGCTTTTTTGACTATTGTGCGTCTTATTTCTGCTATTAATTTCGCGAATTTGTGTAAACTAATAGTTTTGTGACTTTGTGTTTTGTCGGTTTGCCTAAACCCAAAGTGGACATTAAATTAACGATTTAATTTGCATTTGTTTTAAAGTGTTTCCAAGCACAACAACAAACTGCAGTCCAGCATACTGAAAAATTTGCTCAACTTGCTGCCGCCTGCTTTTGTTTTGTTTTTGTGCTTTTACGCTCACTCTCTCACTCTCTTTCTCTTTTTTCAAGCACTGCAGTGCATTAAACCGTTTCTTGATCGTTTACTCCAACGCGCTCTTTTGTGTTGGTGTTGGTCGCGGTCAAACTTTTTTCCGTTGCTTGTTGCTTTCGGTGGTCGCGCTCGCGCCGTTTTTATACCCTTAACCCATAAAATGGGTAAATAAGGGTATAATGGTTTTGTGCAAAAGTATGTAACAGGCAGAAGGAAGCATCTCCAACCCTATAAAGTATATATATTCTTGATCAGCATCAACAGCCGAGACGATATAGCCATGTCCGTCTGTCTGTCCGTCTCTATGAACGCGTGGATCTCAGAGACTACAAGAGCTAGAGACTTCTGATTTTGTATTTAAGTTCTCCTATACCATGAGCAGAACAAGTTTGCTTCAAATTATCGATAACTATTCTGGATAACAATAAAATATCTAATTTGGAAAATCTAAAAATGAGGGTTAAAGTAATGGATAATGATAGAACTTTTCTGAAAATTTCGTCCAAATCGGTTGAGAAACACCGGAGATATTGAACTTAATCGATGGAAGCTAAGCCAGTATACCAAAGTCGTATATAAATTAAATATATTTATTGCAACTGGGTTCAGGGTATCTTCTAGTCGGGCTCTCCCGACTAGAGCCTTCTTACTTGTTGTTTGTGAAGCTGTGAAGTAAGTTTTGTTTGTAGCTTTACTATTTGCACATTAGGGTGGACCTGTATCTTAATAATAACAATTTTTCTGCAGAGATTTTTTTATTTTTATTTATTTATTTTTTTTACTTTTATATTCTTTTAATAAATTCAATAAAAATGTCTGTTTGCTGCTATGCGAATTGTCAAGTCCGTGCTAACTCAAAAATGGGTTTTGTCTGCTGCTGGATGTGCACAAATGTTGCTCATGAGCAATGTGCTGGCATTAATGGCCGTATCTCAGACCTCTTGAAGGTTACTAATTTAGAGTGGCCGTGTTGGTCATGTTTGGAGAAAAAAAAAGACATTGCAAGCTTTATAGAAACTCAGCTTGGCTTAGAGGGCGTTTTCTGTCAGTTGAATAAACTGTGTGAAAAATTCTTATTCTTATCTTAGCGAGAAAAATCTCGTACAGGATTCTCCAAAGCGTAAAAAGGCCAACGTTGGGCAGTTATCGGGCTCTGTGACGTTGGAAAATACTCCAAACGCTCCGATACCACAGGGTAAAGTAAATAAAAATCTTCATGTCCCTTCTACTAAAGTTATCGAGAACTTAGATGATATAACAATAACTCCCATGGATATTGTCTTATCTGATCCCGATCCTTCGGTTCCTTTGGTGGTTAGTAGTGTTGATGTTAATCAACAAAAAAACTCTGTCAAACCTTAAGAGCCAAATATTCAACTATCCGAGACTGAGTCTTCCAAACCAGCCTCAGTGGAGGATATAATTAAAAAATTTGTTGCTGTCCCACCTAAAAAACAAATATTTGCTTCAAGGCTTCCCCCTGATTTAACATCAGATGATGTCAAGGTCTATATCAAGGCCAAATCGAATGCCAATGTCACGGTGGAGAAATTCAAATTTGCTTATGATCGGAACATTTCGTCTTTTAAAATCAGAGTTTCGAATCAAGATTTTTGCACCATATGCTGCAAAGAATTTTGGCCAGAACACATAGTTGTGAAAGAGTATACTGCAAGAAAAAAAATCGGCCCCCGATTGTATCTACACTTCCGGTGGTTGGTTCTAAGGTAACTCTCCCAATTACTGATAGTTCAAAAAACTAACATCCTCCTTCTTACTTGTCTATCAGAATGTAAGAGGTCTTTGTAGTAAACACTCTAGCTTATACCTTAATAGTCTTTCTTTCCCTTTCCATGTCATTGCCTTTACTGAAACGTGGTTAAGGCAAGACATTCTCAATTCCGAAATTCTATGTAGTACATATTCTTTTTATAGAAAGGACCGTACTCTTCGGCGTGGTGGTGGAGTGCTTATTGCTGTGAATGTTGACTTTCCTTCTGAAACAGTCGTATTAAATAGTTCTTTTGATATAGAGTTTATTGCTGTAAAGCATCTTTACATCATCTTCATCCGTTTCCCGTTCCCAGCCTATATCTTATCCCGAAGACTTATACCATCCTGCGTTGGAGCTATTGATTAATTTACCTTCCCGGACGCGTTGCAATGTCAAAATGCCTTTGAGTCGAGTTCGTCAATTTTGGAAAACTGATTTTGAGGGTCTCGCCTTGCTTTTATCCCATACTGACTGGTCTCCCCTCTACGAGTCTGACGACTTGGATTCTTTATTTGATTTATGTGTCCCGGCTGGTAAGCTAAACAGGTCTAATAAACCTGTTTGGTTTACCCGAGTGTTGACAATTCTCAAAAATCGAAAATCTAAACTCTACAAGAGATTTAGAAAAAGCGGCTCATCGGTAGCCTATTCTGATTACTTGATTGCTCGTGCCAGTTTTGCTATCTTAAACAACCAATGTTATAAGAATTACCTGACTCGGTGTAGATTACAGTTTCAGCAGGACCCAAAGCGGTTTTTTGATTTTGTTAATGCGAAGCGTAGGTCATCGACACTCCCAACGGAGGTATTCTTTGAGGAATCGAAGGCCAATTCTGAACAGGAGATTGCAAATATATTTGCCCAATTTTTTCAAACGACGTATAGTTCTTTTCAATCTCAAGTCGGTTTGCCTTACCCTTATCAGGTTAATGGCTCGAATCGCATCTTTGGACTGAAAATCACTGAGAACTCACTTTTAAATAATCTACATGTTTTGAAACCTATATTTTCCCCAGGACCTGACGGAGTGCCAGGCTGTGTGCTTAGACACTGCGCTCTTGGTCTTTTAAAGCTGTTGCTTAAAATGTTTAACTTGTCCCTAGAGTTAGGCTCCTTTCCAAAAATTTGGAAAGAGTCATTTATTATTCCTCTCCATAAAAAAGGAAACAAATGTAATGTTCAAAATTATAGGGGTATCTCCAAGTTGTCTGCTACTCCTAAGATTTTTGAAAAATTAACCGTGCCAGCACGGATTTATGAAACAAAGATCTACTACCACTAACTTCTCAGAGGGTTTTATTTAAAGAGTCCATTTCCAAGACGGTTCAGGTCACTTCAGGCGTTCCTCAGGGTAGTCATCTTGGTCCTTTATTATTTATATTGTTTATAAACGATCTTCCATCGGTTATAAAGTTCTCTCGGGTTTTGATGTACGCTGATGATGTAAAGTTATGCACGTCAGCTGCAACTCCCCTAGCTGCTCAACAGCTTCAAAGAGATTTAGACAACTTTCAAATGTGGTGTAAAGTAAATTTTTTAAATCTTAATTACAGTAAATGTAAAGTAATGTCATTTTTTAGATGTTTGCCCTTTTTTAATATTTATTTTCTTGACAACAAACCACTAGACAGAATTGAATGGGTTGACGATTTGGGCATCGTTATGGACCCAAAGCTTAAGTTTGACAAGCATATTTCTTCAATTTCTAATCGAGCATCTGGTGTCTTGGGCTTCATTAAGCGCTGGTCGAAGGAGTTCAACGATCCCTACTTAAAAAAAACTCTGTATACTTCTCTTGTACGACCGATTCTGGAATATGGATCTTGTATATGGTTTCCCAACTACGAAATTCATCAGAATAAAATAGAATCGGTACAAAAACAATTTCTGCTCTTCGCACTTAGAGGTCTTAACTGGGACACTAACAATGATTTGCCATCTTATCGTAGTAGACTTTTACTAATAGATCTTCCTTCTCTTAATGATCGTAGAGTAATGCTAGCATTTTCCTTTTTTCACAAATTAATAAATGGTGAAATTGATTCTTCTGAATTAATTAACCAAATTAACTTTGCTGTTCCTATTAGAAATACTAGAAATTTTGTACCTGTATCTCTTCAAACTTGTAATTCTAATTATGCTCTTCATAACCCTTTTCGTATTCTGTGTTCTATTTATAACGATCTTTCCCACTTAATACACAGTGCCACTCCTACTTGCTCTATAAAAAAGTTAGTTTTGTGTCATTTGTCTGCATGTTCGCGATCATCGTAACCGCACGTTAAGCGGAGCGCCTCTCGGTCGGATGGGCGGGAGGTGGGTCGCTTTGTGCGTGGGTCCGCGCGTTAACAAGCCGGTGCTTGGTATCGTTGGGCCACTTGACTGTACTGTTCGTTAGTACATCTACGTCCAATATATATAAGGCACAACCCAACGATTATGCAATTACCATTTATATTAATTGCATTACCACCATCTTCTATCGCTCTTCTACAATATAGAGGGTAACTATCTTTTCCAGTCACAGTTTCTTTAAGTAATTCTCGAGGAAACCTTTTGGTACATTTTCAATTTTTCATGCATGGCGATTTAATATTTAATGAACCGCAAGGACCATGAATCATATTTGACTTAACAATGTTAAATAACAAAGGATCCTCATCTGCGTTTGGTATTTCGGCACATATAATTTCATCAATTTTATCTGGTCTTATTTTATTTTCTAACCAAAGTAGAATATGTATATGTGGTAAGCCCCGCTTTTGGCATTCCACAGAGTACATGAAACATTGCACGCTTCCAAACAAAGAACCTTTTTTCAATAGTGACATTAAAGCTTAAACTTTTAAATGAAAAACTCGAGCTATAATATCGTGACGATCATGCGATTTTTGACCTGGTAATAAAACACTTTTGATGTCATTCCATTGTGGATTGCATGTGAATGTTATGAAAAGATCTGGTCGCCCATAATGGCGAACATATGTCATAGCATCTTGAGTCTTTTCATGCATATATCGTGCAGAGCTTGTAAAAGAAGATGGTAAAATTACCATCTGACCAAGTTGAGCTGCGACAACATCTTGTTGGCCTATTGCATTTAGTAGATGTATATAGCTATCTGCTCTGAGTTTCGCTTGATTGTAGCGAATTTAATTTAACCTTTCTGTTTCAATTTTAGCATACATATCAACCAAAAACTGACTAAAAAGGGAACGACAATAAATTAAATGATTTATCTCAGATTGACGAATCATTATTTTATAGCTGTAAAAGCTTAACGCAGATATCATTTGTTTTGGTTCCTCTTTTTTTAATAATGGATTCCATTGTGGTATATCCACTGAATAGCCATCTTCGCCATAAGGAAATAGCAAAGGGTACTGTAAGGCATCGTATGATCGATGCACCTCACTTATACGATGTAATTTATTATTATGGCTTTCAATAATAATATCGCGCTTTTCAAATTGCTGACCAACAATAACTAAAGATACTTCGCTTGATTGAGGTGCATTGTAAAGCTCTTTGTGAGCACCAGCGGGTGTTCGATCAGCATGTATAATCAATTTATAGTCTTTAGTACTTGTTGGTATTTTATTGAGAGCCATTTTTAGATCTTTAACATAACGATTATGATGATGAAACATACATTGAAGATCCTTTACTACGCTTAAATCAACATTTGAAACATTTGTGCAACGTAGTTGAGCTTCCTTTTCATCATCACCAACAAAATAAATTTGAAGAAACTGCATTTCTTCATTTGGCAAAGGTCGGACACTACCCATTAGGTGATACACTTGTCCTTGGACTTTAAAGGTTGACCAACTTTCATTTATAACTTTTGTACTTCCAAAAGAACTCATTTGAAAGCAGCTGTTATACTTTCTTATACGATCAATGAAATGATCATGCTTTGGATGTCCACCAATTATTAAGCTTTTAAGTGGATCAGGCAAACTTTCATTTTGTGAAAGTTTAACTTTTCCTGGCTTGCAACAGATACCCAAAGGCTAATTTTTCCATTTTAAAGCATTACAATGTTTGCATATCAAATTCATACTACCAAGTTGAGTAATTTTATCTGACTTGTAAGCTTTTTCAAAATCATAGTTTAAGCCAGACATGGCTTTAACACTCCATGCACCCAAACGCCTTTCTTGACGTGCATTAGGATTATTAGCCTGATATCTTCTCACTGCAACTCTATGAGCTTCAGGATTATTAGCCTGATCTCTTCTCACTGCAACTCTATGAGCCTCAGAATTATTAGCCTGAAATCTTTTTGATACTTATATGCGCTTACCCCTATTGATATCACTATTTTTTTCTAATGAACTTTTTTTTTTACCTTTTTTTCTGTTTTGCTGGTGAACCGACTACGTCTTTTAACAGGATTTTTAACATTTTCAGTTATACATTCACTTGACGCACCAGAATCTTGAGTAAATACTTCCTCTAAAGGAATATAAACATCAAAATGTCCATTCGTTAATGGACCGGTAAAACGCAATCTTTTTACAGGATGCATAGTATTTCCGAATGCTTGTAATAAATTTCCATTCTGAAAAACTTGGAAATTTACAGCAAAAATTTCTGCTGCTGCTTGAAGCTCACATGCAGTACCATAAGTATATGAGTATGACATAGCGCACTCATATTGTTCAGAAGAGCTATAACACTCTCCATTTAAGTTTATGCTAGCAAGCAAAAGTTTGCCAGTTGGTTACAACATGTTCAAAAATATTTTGGCGTATGGTGCCATGGAAGCCTTGCCTACCAAATAAAAGGTAGGAAATAGATCTAAAAAGACAGGATCCATCACCAATTATGGCAACAACTGAATGCGGCACCAAAACACCACTAATATGTAAAGCTTCAATAGACATATTTTAATTTGGCTGTGAGTCAATTGACTTCACTGTAAAACGATTGTTACAACGTTACAGTGTCTATACGTAAGTATAAAATTCAAATAAATTGAATATACCAACTTATATTATTTTAATAGAATATTCAGACTGCTTAGTTTTTTTTTTTTTTGATTTTTAAATGCACTAAAGCAGCGTCTATATAACTATTATATAATATGCAAAATAGAAGACAACTATATAAAATGTTGCTTCAATTATTAAGTCTAAAATCGACTTATTAATTTTGTTGAAAAAAGAAAACAACAAAACAAATTAACAACTTAATTTAAAGTAAGTATTATAACTAAATAAATACTTCAAAATAAGTCAAAAATTGACTTCACTGTACAACGTTACGGTTTCTATACAAAGTATAGAATTCAATAAAATTGAATATACCAACTTATATTAATTTAATAGAATATTCAGACTGCTTAGTTTTATTTGATTTTTAAATGCAAGCCAGTGTAACAATAAATATATTCAATCAGAAAATTAAACAAATACTAATACTCTTAGAAATATTACTTAATTTGAAAAGAAAATTGTTACTAATAACTAAGAATAGGATAGGTTACTATATTATAATACATGATACTAATTTAATGATTAAAAATTGTGACTAGTGCACTAAAATAAAAGTTATATAACTTGTAGCACAAGGAAAATGCAAATAAATAAAATAAAATAAATAAAGCAGCGTCTATATAACTATTATATAATATGCAAAATAGAAGACAACTATATATAATGTTGCTTCAATTATTAAGTCGAAAATCGACTTAATTTTCTTGTGTTTAAAAAAAGAAAAAAGAAATTAAATTACGTTGATCGTTATTTAAATATTTAAATAATAGCAATTCAATTTTATTATAACTTATCATAAAATACGTATTTAAAATGAACTTATATATATAGGTAATTTTAAAGGAATGTATATATAGTATATAATTCGAAAATCAGAATATTGAAAAACTCACTGATTCAAAAAGTAACTTTCGATTTTATTATTATCCTTAGTATAAACAATATTAAAAAATTCACTGAAACGAAAATTAACTTTCTTTGATCACATTAAATATGAACTAAAATGCAAAACCAATTCTCTTACCATTGTATGCAAAAACATAATGTTGGAAAGAGCATTACAGTTATTCCTCTAAGCAACAGACACCGAGCTCTAACATACAACGCTTGCACTTAAGAGCTAGGTATGGGTGGTGCAAATTAGGCAAAGCCATTCCCTTAACTGCAGCATTTTAGTTATGGCAAGCTTAGCTTAGTGAGTGCGGAGGAGATAGGGATATTAAAATTTATGTTTGACATGCAGAGCGCGCGCGTAAACAAAAAAGTGAGCGTAAATAACAACAAAGACGCATGATTGCATTCAAATTATTTTATATCTAGCGGCAGTCATAAGAGCGACGCACGCGCTGATTAAGCTTGAAGCCGCTCTTTGTGATGCAGACATGCATATATTCCCTCAGCTGTTTATGAGCTTGCAGTGAGTACCATAAACAGTCATATTTCTTCTTCTTTGTTCTTCTCTCTGTTCTCTTACTGTGGCTACAAAGTATAAGAAAACTTTGTTTTGAAAGCAATCGATGCGTAAAATATTAAATTTTTTTATATGGGAGGTACTTGAAGGAGTTGTCCAAATAAAAATTCCCTTTTTAGTGCTGACCTCCTACCTGCATGGAAAATTGTGTGAAAATTTCAGCCTTCTAGCTCTTTTCGATTAGACTATGGCTCTTCCATTATCATCAGAACAAACTCTTTTACATATATAGAGAAGAAAAAAAATTAATATGTAAATACAGCAACAATAACATCTACAGCGCGCGTCAAAGGCAGACAAAACGGCGTATTTAAAGCAGCAGCGTCGCCTTTTAAGCGGCGGCGGCGTCGGCATCGTCAAAACATAACATACATAAGTACGTATTTATGTGTGCGCGCCTTGATTGTACTAAATTCATATCAAAGGTAGTTAAAAGTATTTACACTACACTTAAAGTTAAATCTACCCATTGCTTAAATTTACTTTATGGAAAGTATGGTATCGATGGAAAGGTCATTTAATTTCCGTTTGAAAGATTTCAATTTTAGTAAAAGTCTACTTTTGAAACTTTTCTCCCTGGGCTTAAACAAAAAATGTTTTGATGTACAAATTTTATTATGAAAAAAACAAAAACAAAATGAATTGCGAAATAAAACTAAATTCGAAGCAATGAAATTAGAAATAAAAAATAATGCAAAGAAGAGTTGCAAAATCTGCAATATGAGTTGCAAACGCTAAAAATTTAAGAACATTAGTACTGCTGTGGCTGAAGCTGCTGCTGGTGCTGCGGCTGAAGCTGCTGCTGGTGCTGCGGCTGAAGCTGCTGCTGGTGCTGCGGCTGAAGCTGATGCTGGTGCTGCTGCTGAAGCTGCAGCGGCTGAAATTGCTGCTGTTGAGAACTCTGTTGCGGCAGCTGCTGATACAGCTGCTGAAACTGAGGCTGCAGCGGCAGCACATAGTACTGTGGCAGGGCCACAGTAGGCAAAGCACCCCAATAATTATGCGCGTTCATTGTTGTATGTTACGTTTAGAAATGAAATGAAGCAATACGCAAATGGCACACTAAGTTAAAAATTGTTAAATTCCCTGAGAGTGAAACAGTTACAGTTATTTATGCGAATTGATCTCATCTACAAAACAATATCACATTTTCATGCTCTGAAGCCAATCGCATTCCTCTTAGTCCTCCCTTGTTGTTTCAAATTCGTGTGTGCATACAACGGCTTATAATAAGCCTGAAGCGATAAACAAAAACAGCAACAACAAATCTTTTGCATTCACAGTTCTATTTATACCCTGTGTGTGGAGTCTTTGTATGGCGCACACACGACAAGAAAAATATTTGCAAACGCAAATATGTTAAATAAAATGACACTTAGAATTTTCGGGTTGTTTGCGCGTGGGCGTAGAACTTCTTTTATTTAGTTGAAAATCAGTACTAACTTACAAGCCTACTGGGCATGCTCAGCAAGCTAATAACATTGTGTTAACATTAAAAGCATGAAATGAACGGAGAGAGTGCGAGCTTTTATGCAAGCTTCAGTTGGGGAGCTACAGATGCCGCTACCTACTTTCCGGCTTGAACATTCCGCCCCCCTTGCAATATAGTTGCAAATGAATGGAATAGGACTTGGGGAGCGGACCTTATTGGCTGCAGACTCCAGACAGGATCCACCCAAACGTTGTGTTCTGAGCCACTGGCCCATGTTCGCTCGGAAGCACTCCTGGCTGAATAATGTAGCCGTATACATCGGCACCCAACACCAAACTCACTGTAGACGGCAGAAACCATCTTGAGTCATCAACAAAATGTTAGGAACGCTTTCCCTGAAACGTTCCTCAACCGGCACCTTTGGTGTTTGGAAGTTGAGGTTCTGGATAACCTCCATGTGACAGTCACTCTCGAAAGTGCCGTTCTTGGATTTGATGCGAGCACTGACCTTGTCATCGAGCCTGGTGGCGGAGAGGCCTAGAGCCTTTGCCCAGGAGGCATCGATGCGGCTGTGTGGACTGCACGGGTCGACCAGTGCCCGCATCTCGAAGGTTTTCTCACCGACAGTGACAAGGACTATCACTGTCGGCAAGACTGCTAGCTCCAGAGTGGATGGTGGTGTTGGGTGTCGTTGCACTCGGACCGGAGAGCGTCTCCTCGTGTGACGCGGTGAGTCCTGAGACCGGCTCCTTGGTCGAGCACTTTGTGGGGAGGCCGGAGAGTCATCCTCATTTAGGTGGAGCAAGGTGTGGTGCTCCCCATCGCAGACGCGACACCTCGCTCCACTGCGACACGTTTGCCCGGAGTGCTGATGCGCCAGGCAGACGCTTCTCAGCGTCGAAGTGCATAAAACGCTGGCATTTCTTAAGAGCATGGACACCCTGGCAGACTCGGCAGCGGAAAGACGCGACACCACGTGGACGACTAGCCTGTTTTTGCGTCTTGGATGTGGGTGCCATGGCTCTTCGAATGTTGTCTGAGAAAATATAAACAAAAAAGGAATTAGACAACAAACTCTTATTGAAATAAATAGTTCGTCATGACATTGGAGGTTTGGGTTCGGGATGGATTGGAAGGAGGATAAGCTTGGCCACTGGCCTTTTTATAATCCCCCGGGTTGTGAGTACATCGACCACTCGGACCCGGTCATTCTTCCCCGCATGAGTTTCCTCGACGCGACCCAAACGCCATTCGTTGGATGGAAGGTTATCCTCCTTGACAACTACCTTGTCGCCTTGTTTCTGGTTCCTCTCGGGAAGGTGCCACTTTGTCCTTTTGTGGAGCTCCTTCAAGTACTCTTCTTTCCAACGGAAACAAAAGTGTTGGTTAAGAGCCTTGAGCCGTTGCCACCTATTTAGAATTGACGCAGTATTTCCCTCGATTTCTGGCTCACTAACAGCGAGGAGTGGGCCTCCTACCAGGAAGTGCCATGGTGTTAGCGCCAGCAAGTCTGTCACATCCTCGGATATTGGGGAAATTGGTCTTGAATTCAGGCAGGCTTCGATCTTTGAAAGGAGGGTGGAGAGTTCTTCAAAGGTATATTTGAAGGTTGCGGTCGACTTGTCAAATAGCGCTTTGAAGCTTTTGACACCAGCCTCCCACAAGCCGCCCATATGTGGCGCACTTGGTGGATTGAAGTGCCACGAAAGACAGTGGTGACTGTACGACGTCTCGACATGCGCTTTTGTAGCCGCCAAGAAGTCACGAGTGATTACTCTGGAGGCTCCAACAAACGTTTTCCCATTGTCGGAGTAGACTTTGGACGGACGCCCGCGTCTTGCTATGAAGCGAGCAAACGCTGCCAGGAATTTGTCCGTTGTCAAGTCGGAAGTGGCTTCAAGATGGATTGCCTTCGTGCTGAAGCACACAAAGACACGCACATAGCCTTTGGTTATGAGGCAAGCACGACCAGTGTAGTTCTTTATTTCGAACGGTCCAGCAAAGTCGATGCCAGTCTGTGTAAAAGAGCGTGAAAATGTCGATATATTCTCCGGTAGGCTACCCATAAGCTGAGTCTGGAGTTTTTTCTTGAACACTACACAGGCTCGACAGGAGTTGGTCACGGATGTGATCAGAGTCTTGAGCTTAGGGATCCAGAACCTAGAACGAATGAGACGAATTTAATTGATTTCCACCATGCAGCGGAATCTGATGCGTGAACTTGACAAGGAGACGGCTGAACGAACACGAGTATGGGATTTTAACAGGGTGCCACTCGTCATAGTTCAGGTTGCTGGATTTGCAGATGGGACCGGATGCTCGCATAATGCCCTTTGGATCATGAAACGGATTGAATTTTAGAATGTTGCTAGATGCTGGCAAGCTGCGCTTGTCACGAATGCAATCATATTCCTTTGAAAAGGAATTACGTTGAGTAATGAGAACGAGTCGCTCTTGAGCTTCTATAAGCTCACTATTTTGGAGTTGCTGTGTTGGAAACAACAGCGAGGATTGGCGACATCGCTTAGCGAATCTGAGCACGTATGCGGTAGCTCTTAAGGCACGGCCAAAATTGGAGAAACTTTCTAGTGGATCGAACCACAGAACTAGCTCTGCAATGTGGGCCTTAACTGGACGCTGCTCTAATTCAGTCTCAAGATTGGAATCCGATAGAATTGGCCATTGTTCTCGAGGGAGACGTAACCAGTCAGGACCGTTCCACCACAGATGGCTGTCCTTTAGCTCTTGTGGTGACACCCCACGACTAGCTAAGTCCGCAGGATTGTCCTCCGACCGCACGTGCGACCACGCTTGACAGTCAGTAAGCTGGCCGATCTTGGATATGCGGTTGGCGACGAACGTTGTCCAGGAGCAGGGTGATCTGCGGAGCCAGGCCAAAACGATTGTTGAGTCTGTCCAGTAGAAGGTTTCGGGTTTCGCTATGGGCATCTGAGGAATGATAGCTAAAGATAACTCAGCTAGAAAGACAGCCCCACACAGCTCGAGTCTCGGCAGCGACACTGTTTGACTGGAGCTACTCTCGTCTTGGACGTCAGAAGGTGGACTGAGACCTCGCAGCCTACTTCTACGCGAACATACAACGCTGCTCCATACGCCTTTTAGGAGGCATCGCAGAAGCCATGGATATGAATGGACGCTTTCCGCTGAAAATAAATCCACCTAGGAACTCGAATGTCTCCAAGACGGGGATGATTGGCAGTAAAATCTTCCCAACGCTGAACAAGTTGGGAAGGCATCGGGTCGTCCCAGCCAAGCTCATGGAGCCAGATTTCCTGCATGAAAATCTTTGCGCGAACGATGACGGGAGCTAGCCATCCTGCTGAATCAAAGAGCTTAGCTATCTCGGACAGGACTTCACGTTTGGTGACTGTCTCCTTTATAGGAATATCGGAAGGTGCGAAGAAGAACTCGTCTGTGTCAGCTTGCCACCGGAACCCCAAGGTTTTAGCAACGCTAGCTTCTTCGAATTACAGGAAATCCTCGCGTAAAAGGTGGTGCTTAGGAATACCGCGGAGGACTTCCTTCTCATTTGAGGTCCACTTCCGTAGCGGAAAGCCTGCTGAGTCCATAGCTCCTTGAAGCTCCTTGATGCTAGCGATTGCACACTGCTTCGTATGAGCTCCAGCTAACACATCGTCGACATACATGTAGATGGAAATTATGTCACTAGCCCTCGGAAATTGAGCTAGCACATCTTGAGCGAGCTGTTGCAAAACTCGAATTGCCAGGAACGGTGCGCAATTGACCCAAAACGTGACAGTGTTGAGCTCATAGTCACAGAGCTCTTGATCCTTATTCCGATAGAGGATCCTTTGGAAAGGAGTGTGATCTGGCCTCACAAGGATTTGCCGATACATCTTGGTGATGTCAGCGTTGAAACCATAACGAAAAAAACTCCACTTCAAAATCTGAATAGTCAGATCAGATTGGAGAACTGGGCCTGTATGAAGGACATCATTCAAGCTCTTTCCGTTAGTGGATTGACTGGGAGCGTTAAATACTACGCGAACTTTTGTTGTAGTGCTGTCAGGTTTAAAAACAGCATGATGTGGAAGATAAAAGTTCAAAGTACTGGAAGAAGGGGGGACTTGTCGCATATGACCTAAGTCCAAGTATTCCTGGATCACAGAGTCGTACTGCTCCTTTAGAGGAAAGTTTCTATTTAAACGAATCTCGTTTTTAAGAAACTGAGCTAGTGCGATTGACCTTGAATGTCCTAAATTGATGTGATCAGGATGTTTGAATGGAAGAGTGACACTGTATTTGCCACTTTTATCCCTAGACGTGGTGCGGATAAAGTTGTCCTCGCATATGGCATCAGACTCCCTCACCGGCTTTACTGGAAGATCCTCCACCTCCCAAAACTTTGTGAGGAGGTTTTCCAACCGTTGGTCAGCCTTGACCGTGACACGAGTGGAAAATGCCGAGATAGAGGATGCAGCGCATGTAGTTATTGGGCCAGTAAGGATATAACCGAAAATGGTTTCTTGACCCAATAACGCACCACAGATGTTTGGAATGGAGCCACCAAGAAGAATGGATGGAAGGATATCTGCGCCTAACAGCACATCTATCTGCGAAATCCTATAGAAAGAAGGGTCAGCCAGTGGAATATTGGGCAGGTCTCTCACGGAACTCTCGGGGACCGGATGTGATGGTAGAGTCCCTGCCACACTTGGAAGTACAAACGCCGACGCTTCAATGCGAACTCGCGGCCTTGTAGTGACTTGTATTGAAGTGACATAACTTCTCAGGATTGGCTGCCACTGCTTGATTTAGTCCGGCCACTTGGGCTGTCACACGTTTAAAAGGAAGCTTGATGATTCTAAACATTCGCTCTGAAATGAATGTTGCTTCGGAGCCAGAATCAATCAACGCACGAGCCTTATAACACGTGCCTAGGTGGCATATGTTAATTATGGCCGTGCCGAGCAAAACACCTTGCGTGTTGGACGTGAAATAATTGTGGATATTAGCCGGACTTTGATTTGAAGCGGACTGTATATCTGTAGTTGGAATGTATGGAGTAGCAGCCGAGCTTAAGGATGCTCCGGAAACAACTTGGGAAGGAGGGTCGCCACGATGCAACAGAGTGTTGTGGCGACCTTTGCATGTGTAACAGTTAAAGCTACTTGTGCAGTCTTTAAGCTGATGCCCTCTGGAGAAGCAATTTAAACAAAGTTGAAGCTGCCTTATGTAGGAGGCCCTATCGTTAACTGCTATTTGCAGAAACTTTGGACATGAACGGATGGGGTGGTTCTCTTTGGAACACAGTTTGCAGGTCAAAGTTTGCTTGGAAGGTTGCGCATTCACTTTGACCTTTGCTTCGAAAGAGTTAATTTTTTTCTGGGCTGCCTCTTTACGATTAAATTGAGCTTGGACTCCCGTGTTAGGCCTTATGTCTTCTATCGCCTCCAGCGTGCGATGACGCTCGCTAAGGAAACTGTCGAATTCGACCCAAGTTAGGATATCGGATTTATTGTGCAGTGACTGTTCCCATAAGCATAGGGTAAGCTTCGGCAGTCTGGACGAGCAGAGGAAAACGAGTAAACAATCCCAGTTTTCAATGCTGACCTTGGCCAACTTGAAAGCTGTCAAACATCCCTGGATTGTACTCTGGAGCTCTTTTAAAGCATTCCCGGACTCTTGGGAAACTGATAGCAGATTATATAGAATCTTAAGCTTGCTGTTCACCAACAGCCGCTTACTTTCGAATCTTTCTGAAAGATTCTGCCACGCAGACTGAAAACTGTCATGTGTCAGTGGGGATTTCGAAACGATACCCTTTGCCTCGCCGCTTGTCTTAGCGTTGAGGTGGAACAGTTTCTCGACTTGGGTCAATCGCGGATTATCGATATAAATCGCAGTGAAAAGATTGCGGAAGGTCGGCCAGCGCAGATAGTCTCCATCGAAAACCTCAGTGTCAATTGGGGGGAGACTATAGCCCCTGGATACAGACTGGACCATGGGCTGTGCTTGCTTTTTGGTCGAAGCAGCGTCAATACTTTCACTCAATTGAGCGACACAGCGTTCATAAACGGAATAGCAATGCTCATACTTCGCTTGCATGATTTCAAAATCACCGCTGGAACCGGCGCCTTGGGACCCGTGCTCGAAAGCTAACTCTACTTTCTCCCATATGGATCGGATCTAGTCCCGACGCACTTGAAGTGTAAACAGGGATGCGCCTTCCGAGCCTGCAAATCTTGCCTCAAATTGGCTAAGTCTGTCCGACACAGCGATAAAATCCTTGAGGGCCATGTCTGATTCGGTCACAGCTTTTTGGGATGTTTGCCTGGTTACGCGTGCGGTTTCTTGCGAAATTGCCAAACTCTCGGATTTGGGTTCGGATATGGTAACAGACGATTTTTGTCTGGGCACGGATGACGCGGACAAGCTGCGAACACTTGACAAGGATGAACGACGAACGTTAGACAATGAAGGACGCGGTTTCGATTTTTCCTTCTGTGCCTTTGACATAATAAGCTCTCTATGGAGCTGGAGACTTATGCAGTGAGAAGCAAAAAAAAACTGTTACCTTGACAACAGAAAAAACTGCCAAAGACAATGTATTATTTGGAAGGAATATGCCTTTACAGAGTATTTATTTTTACGGGGAAAAATTCAAAACATCTTTTTGTGTATTGAATTTAATTTATTTTTACATATATTATATAATAGATGATGGAATAAAAAAAAAATTACCAACAAATAAAAATTTTATTTTTTTTTTTAATATTATTTTTTTTTGTATAAATGGTTTTTTTTTTTGTGTGTACAAATAATTTGTATTTATTTATTTTGTGTGTATAAATAATAGTATATATATTTTTTTAAATAAATTTTTTTTTTTTTTTTAGTGTATAAATGTAAAAAAGGTAAAAAGGTTTTTTTTTTGTGTATAAAGGGTTTTGTTGCGTATGGAAAAATATTCAAAACATTTTATATTTTGAATTTTATTTTAAATAGATTATATTTTTTGTAGTGTATAAATGACACAAAAAAAGGTTTTTTTTGTACATTTTATGTATATAATGTAAAGCAATTTTTTTTTTTTTTATAACCCAAAAAAAAGTGTACAATAATATTTAGGTAGTTTATGCTTAGTCGGATGTGCCCCACTTGCGGAAAGGGTATTTTTTAGAATTATGTCGCAAGCTTATTCGATATATACGGTATATACCCCACTTAGTGGAAAAAAGCAGGGTGTGTCAAACCGTTGGTTACTGGCATATGCTGCGTAATGAGCAGAATCGGAACGGCTTGGAGTCAGTGACCAACATATATACACTGAGTCAAAAAAGTATTGGCACACTTAACAAATCAGAGTTTTCTGTGTAACAACTTTTCTCCCAATAAAGCTTTAACAAAATGGAAAACGGTTTTCGTTAAACGCATTTATTAACAACAAATTCCAAAAAAAAAAAACTAAATTTATGCTATGGTTTCTTAGCATAACCTTAAAAAGTAAAAATAGGCACAAATTTACATCAAAAAAGTAATGGCACACACTGTATTCTAGCTGCGCTTTTGGCGCAACAACGGTGAACTCCCGTTATTTTTCACTTTTTCCTTCAACTTAGTCGTTCGTTTTCGGAGTAGAATATGACTGCAATCACTTTCGATCGCAATTTTAACAGAAGAAGAGCAATATGGCAAGAGGTGCAGAAATTTCAATTGAAGTGCGTAAATTGATCATAAAACTGTACTTGGAGAATAAATCTTATCGCGAAATTGGCACCATTATCAGCAAATCATGGTCCAGTGTGCGGAACATTGTTATGCACTACTTAAACTCTGGAAAAATAGCATCTGAATGCAGATCAGGCCGCCCAAAAAAATTAACGGAGCGCCAGGAGCGAGTTGTAGTGTCCACAGTGGCACAAAATCCAAAAACCTCGGCCGTGAAATTATGCGAGAACCTCCAAGAATCGTTTGACATCAATTTCACCCCACAAACTGTGCGGAATACCCTATATAAAGCTGGGTATCATGGTCGAGCTCCTCGACGCAAGCCCTTCATTTCGGAGGTCAATAAAAAAAAGAGGGTACTGTTTGCCAAACAGCATTTAGATAAGCCGGATTCATTTTGGCACACTATTATATTTAGTGATGAGTCCAAATTTAATCTATTTGGGTCAGACGGAGCACAGAAGATTTGGCGGAAGCCCAATAAAGAGCTTCAAGAAAATAACTTGCTCAAAACAATTAAACACGGTGGAGGTAACGTGATGGTTTGGGGGTGTTTTGCGGCGTCTGGAGTTGGAAACCTGGTGTTTATTGACGAGCGAATGGACAAGCATGCTTATCGCGACATTCTGAAGAACAATTTAGGTCCAAGTGTCGAGAAACTGGGCCTTAATGGCACGAATTGGCAGTTTATGCAAGATAACGATCCCAAACATTCTTCCTATCTGGTGCAGGAGTGGTTAATATATCATTGCAAGCAGCTTAAAACACCCCCCCAGTCACCGGATTTAAATACTATTGAGCATGTGTGGCACCTACTTGAGCGGAAGATACGATCTCACCACATTACATCTAAGGATTCGTTAAAACAGGCATTATCTTCAGAATGGATCAAAATAACACCTTCTGAAACGGCAAAACTGGTAAACAGTATGAAGAGACGTTTGCAAGCAGTTGTGCAGTCAAAAGGAGGCCCCACACAGTATTAGCGTGTTTCGGTTGCAATGAATAATACTGATAAGGCTATCTGTGCCATTACTTTTTTGATGTAAATTTGTGCCTATTTTTACTTTTTAAGGTTATGCTAAGAAACCATAGCATAAATTTAGTTTTTTTTTTTTTGGAATTTGTTGTTAATAAATGCGTTTAACGAAAACCGTTTTCCATTTTGTTAAAGCTTTATTGGGAGAAAAGTTATTACACAGAAAACTCTGATTTGTTAAGTGTGCCAATACTTTTTTGACTCAGTGTATAAGTATGTTTGTCTGTGCGGAGTGTCACCGTTGATTTATGTCTGTATGTATTCACTTATTTGGTGGATGAGTTTTTCAACCAATTATTCTTTTATATGCACGTATGGAAAACAACAAGTGGTGGCGGATAGAGGAAAATGAATACACTTGTTAGTTTTCTTTATATTCTTGGCGAAAAAAAAAAGAAATGGAATTATATGCATATAAAAAAAATGTATGTAAAATATACATACATACATAAGTAAACACCTTGCATGTCAAAGTCTCGACAAGTATGCAGACAGCCAAGACACAACAACAACTTGGCTGACGAGACTCAACAACAACAACACAAGCAGTCACCATATCACGCGCAGACACAGGTTGCGCAAGAAGCCACGAGCGCTGACCAAACATCAGCAGCGGCTCACCGTGGGACAGGCGGATGCAACCGGACACCCTCATACTGCAACGCTCTACAGGTGCGAACGGCAGAGGGCACAGAGGAGAAGCCACGTGCGCTGAGTGCGCACTCTAGAGGCCAGCGACCGTAGGACCAACAACGACGGCGGTATTGACGGCAGCGGAAGCATAAGCAGAGACGCCGGCAGAGCGTAGGTTAAGTGGTAAATTATAAGTCAATTTGTAATTAGTTCTTAAACAACATCTCAAGAATAAAGTTGTTTTTTTTATTAAATTAATTTTCTAATGATTTAATTGGCGCCCGAGCAGGGACCGCGAAGAATAAAAAAGTTTACGCGTCGAAAAATAGAGAACCTAGAAAAAATAGCTACTGTTCGCGAAGCGCATAAAGTGACCAAGTGAACGCGACCGAGTATAAAGCAATCAAACCCAAAGATTGCGAATATACAGTGAACTAAACTTTCTTCGCGGTTCCATAAAGAAACCAGATTGCTGATACCCTATAGTGTCCGTCCGTAGGGTACCGCGAAATTGTGTGTGAGCTGCAGGATCCTGAGTAACTATACTCCACCGAGGGAATAGACGAAAGAGATAAATCCGGGCCACCGTCGCGGGAATCACCAATGATTAAAATACTACTGTAAGCGTATACTTTAGGATAAAATTGTCAATATATAAGAAAAATCATAACAAGAAAACAAGAATTTAGGCATATGAATGCCAATCAAGAAAAAATGCAAAAACGTTCAAGAAATAATTAAAAGCGAATTTAAAGTAAAGTAAATAAAGTGAAATATTTTTTCTCAAGCTAAAAATAAATAGATAAAAAAAATTTTTTTGTTTAAGCTAAAATTTGAAAAAACTTAAATATAAGGAATATTTTCTCTAATAGAATCATAAAAAAAAGGAACTTAAAAACATAGAATAACAAAACAAAAATCTTTACACCAATTGAAAATAAGAAAAAAATAACTCTTATACCATACCATAAAAAAAATTACATAATTCTCTCTTGCTTTTGTTGGAAAACCGACAGCAAAATTTCCTCTCCCACACCACAACATTCAAACTTTTCGCAAGCTATTACTCAGCTAGGCGAAGCATTTTCCAAATTAAAAATGCCTGACGATAATATCATGAACGACAACCCCCCAACTACGCCCAGTAGCTCATTGGGGACAACACCTATCGAAACGACAGTAGAAAAATATATTAGGAAGATACTAACAGAAAAAGGCAAGGAATTATTCCAATTAAATGCTGATTCTAAAATACTGACCGACCAGACTATAGCACCAGAATATGCGGGCAGAATTAGCAACTTAGACAAACTTCCGGACATTGTAAGAATACTAAAAGAATTTTCTGGAAACAAAACCGAGTTTACCTCATGGCGCAAAAGCGTAGATAGAGTGTTTGAAGTCTACTCCGCACACCAAGGCACCCCGAAACATTACGGGATCTTATTGGTTGTACGTAGTAAGATAGTGGGAGAAGCCGATGCCGTACTTGAGGCATATAATACCCCATTGAATTGGAAAGCAATTGCACAGTGTCTTACAGATCATTTTGCAGACCGCAGAGATCTAAAGACGCTTGAATACCAATTATACACCCTAAGCCAACGCGGCAAATCCATCGACGAATTTTACCAGACGGTTTACTATCATCTGTCTTTAATTCTGAGTCAAATAAACAACCATGATTCATCGTCAGAAACATTGAGAGCCCTCACAAAGATCTACAGGGACAAAGCCCTGGATACTTTCATAAGAGGACTCAATGGGGATTTACCCCGATTGCTCGCCATCAAAGAGCCGACTGATCTAAAACACGCCCTTCACCTGTGTCGACTTATCGAAAATCAATCCATCAGAAATAATGTAAACCCTAACAAAATTCCTTTGCTACCACCAAGGAATATTCAGCAACCTCAAAGATTCAATAATCAACACGTATTCCGATCTAACATCCCTCAAGCTGTATCTAGAAACAATTTTAATCCAAATCTATATTATCCACCAAAACCCACTTTTAATTCACAACCACCCAGTTTCGCCCCAAGACAAATGTACCAACAGCCACAACAATTCTTTAATGTACCACCAAGGCCATCAGCCCCTAAACCACAACCACCTCCACAACCGATGGAAATTGATTCGTCTATCAGGACAAAAAACATCAACTACATGAACAGACCAGACAACAACCAGTTCGCTGGAAAAAGACCACTATCTTCAAGGGCAGATCAAATGCCAAACAAATTCCAAAGACAATTCCACATAAATAATGAAGAAACATTAGGACAGGCCGCGGACGATCAAGTTGACGGCGAAGCTAGCACTTATGCCGATGCATACGCTAGCGACTACGCTGACGCCTATGCACGCTATGTAGACGAACAAAATTACTATGCTCCAACAGAAGAACAAGACACTCGCGAATCCCCATACGAATACGAAACCTTAGCAAGTGATGATACCCCTGTCGAGACAGTCGACATGTCCGAACTAAATTTTTTAGCTTGAATCGTTCCTCGTTACCCTACTTCCAATGTAAAACGGGGGACGGCAAAGTACTTAATTTTCTCATTGACACTGGATCGAACCAAAATTATATACAACCTTCACTCGTAGCAAACCCCAAAATAAACAAAGAAGCCTTCTACGCAAATTCGATCGGCGGAAAAATAGCAATTACCCATCACGTTCTACTAAACTTAATCAGTCTCTACGACACTCCAATTAGATTTTTCTTATTACCCACTCTCAAAACATTCCATGGTATCCTGGGTAATGATACGATGAAACAACTCAATGTAATAATCGACGTTAGAAACGACATCCTCGTAATAAACAGCAAAAGACAAATCCGAATCAAACAGCTGCCTGCACAGGCAATAAACAATATCAAAGTACGAACCGATCACATGTCCGATAGTCAGAAAAAAACAATAGACACCCTAACGCATGCATTTAAAAACCTTTTCGCAGACCCAGAACAGAAATTAACTTACACTACAAATGTAGTAGGTGAAATCCGAACCTCTTCAGATACCCCAGTCTATAGCAAACATTATCCATACCCTACCGCACTCAAACAAGAAGTAGAAAAACAGATTTCAGATATGTTAGATGACGGAATAATCCGACCCTCTAGATCGCCATACAATGCACCAGTATAGGTAGTACCAAAAAAATCTGATGCCTCAGGAAAAAAGAAATACAGACTAGTAATAGATTACAGAAAACTTAATTTGGTAACGATATCCGATCGCTACCCTATGCCCGAAATAGGAGACATCATAGCCCAGTTAGGGGACAATAAATTTTTCACGGTCCTCGACCTAAAAAGCGGTTTTCATCAAATCCCTCTAAAAGAAACGGACATAGAGAAGACAGCATTTGCGGTCAATGGCGGGAAATACGAATTCACTAGACAACCATTCGGTCTCAAGAATTCTCCCTCAATCTTCCAAAGAGCCCTAGATGATATTTTAAGGGATCATGTCGGTAAAATATGCTATGTCTACATCGATGACATTATCGTCTTTAGTAAAACCGAAAACGAACATGCTCATCACTTGAAACAAGTCTTCACGACTTTACAGAACGCAACTATGAAAGTCCAGATGGATAAGTGCGAATTTTTTAAAAAAGAAGTCAATTTTCTAGGCTTCACTATTTGGGATCATGGTGTAAAAACCAATCCACAGAAGGTCCAAGCAATTTCAAAGTTTCCCATACCCAAAACACTCAAAGAGCTGAGATCATTTTTAGGCCTATCAGTTTACTACCGCAGATTTATAAGAGACTACGCGAAACTAGCAAAACCACTCACTATCTTACTAAGAGGCGAAGGAGGTCGAATTTCAAGCAAAGCATCAGATAAAGTCCCAGTAAATATGAATGAACAAGCAATAGAGGCTTTTAACAAAATTAAACGACCACTTAGTTCCACTGACGTTATTCAAAAGTACCCGAATTTCAATAAAGAATTTCACTTAACAACTGACGCTTCAAATTATGCAATAGGAGCTGTCCTCGAACAAGAAGGTAAACCTATTACTTTCATATCTCGCACTTTATCAAAAACAGAGGAAAATTACGCGACAAATGAAAAAGAAATGCTCGCAATAGTTTGGGCTCTACAAAGCCTCCGAATATACCTTTACGGTACAGCTAAGGTGGTAATTTTCACAGATCACCAACCTCTTACTTTTGCCTTAAGCAACAAAAACCATAATGGTAAATTAAAACGTTGGAAGAGTTATCTGGAAGAATTTAATTACGAACTGAAATACAAACCAGGAACATCCAATGTAGTAACAGATGCATTGTCCAGAAACCCAATAAGCGAGGTAAATAGCACCGAAGCCACAATAATGAGCGATGAAAGCTCGTCCCACAACCTAATCCCATCAATGGAAGTTCCCATTAATGTTTTTAAAAATCAACTTTTTATACTAATCGGAGAAACACCCGACAACAGATTCGAGATACCATTCCCAACATACCATAGGCACATAATAACTCAACCAAGCTACACAGAAGATGAATTAATCCAAATTTTCAAAGAAAGACTCGATCCAAGGCTAGTTAATGGCATGTGTACGCCTGAACATATCATGGGACGAATTCAAAATTTCTACCCAGTCCATTTCTCATCATACAAAATTAGATACACCCAAAGACAGGTAGAGGACATTACCGACATTACCAAGAACACAGAAGAGCTCACAGAAACGCTTCAGAGAACAAAGCCCAAATCTTAGAAAAATATTTTTTTCCACAGTTACATAAAAAGGTAAAAGAAATTGCGAAGTCATGCCTGACATGCAAAGAATCTAAATACGACAGACACCCCCCAAAGTCCGAAATACAAGCAACACCGATTCCCCAATCTCCAGGTGAAATCGTACATATCGACATTTACATTACTGAACAAGTAAGAAGGCTCTAGTCGGGAGAGCCCGACTAGAAGATACCCAGAACCCAGTTGCAATAAATATATTAAATTTATATAAGTCTTTGGTATACTGACTTAACTTCAATCGATAAAATTAGATATCTCCGGTGTTTCTTAACCGATTTGGACGAAATTTTCAGAAAAGCTCTATCGTTACCCATTCTTTCAACCCTCATTTTTACATTTTCCAAATTCGATATTTTTTGTTATCGATATTATGTGTATATCGGAAACCAGAATAGTTATCGATAATTTGAGGCAAACTTGTTCTGCTCATGGTATAGGAGAACTTATATAGAAAATCTGAAGTCTCTAGCTTTTGTAGTCTCTGAGATCTACTCGTTCATACAGACGGACAGACGGACAGACAGACGGACAGACGGACATGGCTAAATCGACTCGGCTATTGATGCTGATCAAGAATATATATACTTTATAGGGTCGGAGATGCTTCCTTCTGCCTGTTACATACTTTTGCACAAAACCATTATACCCTTATTTACCCATTTTATGGGTTAAGGGTATAAAAACACACCATACTAACAAGCATTGACAAATTCTCAAAATACGCTCAAGTAAAAATTCTAAAGTCTAGGGCCGCAGAAGACATAAAAACTCCACTAAGAGAAATTTTAATAGCATTTGGAATCCCAAAAATAGTAGTCATCGATAACGAAAGAGCTTTAAACTCAGCATCAATAAAATTCCTTTTACAAGATCAACTAGGCATACAAGTTTTTACCACACCCCCCTATAGTTCAACGAGCAATGGCCAGATTGAAAGATTCCATTCCACCCTATCAGAAATAATGACATGCCTTAGGAAAGACAATAGCGAAATGAATTTTACCGACACTCTTTTCAAAGCGATTCAAGAATATAACTCATCCATTCACTCCGTAGTTGGAAAAAAAACCAAGAGACATAATTTTCGGCACGTCAGTCCATAACGACCCAGATAAATCAGAAGAAAATAGGAAAAAAATAGTCGAAAAAACTCAAAGAAAAACAAAACACCGACTTACAGCACCACAACAAGAAAAAGAAAGAGGTAAAGAAATTCGAGCCAGGGGAAACAGTATACGTCAAAATTGATAAAAGACTAGGATCAAAACTTACACCTAAATATAAAAAAGAAATAGTAGCAGAAAATAGAAACTCAACCATTATAACACAATCAGGAAAAACAGTACACAAGAATAACATTAGAACTTAATTTACAGATTTTTTTTACCAACATGCCTGGGGATAACGACAGTCCTCGACTACTCGAACTCACAGGTTATTTCAATCGACACCGGACTAGCAGCTAAGCAGGACGGCACCTTTAAAATAATTCACCTTTTCGACTTGGAAAAATATACTGCTACCTACTCATCATTGGAAAAATCGTTACAAGACCTCAACTCATCCCATCCTCTATACCCATACCTTTCACTCGAACTGGCACAAATAAAAAATGATCTAAAAAGACTTAAACCTCAAGCAAAAAGCAAAAGAGCAATTGATGCCATAGGCACAGCGTGGAAATGGTTGGCAGGAACTCCAGACCACCACGATCACGAAGTAATAGTCAATAAAATAAATAATCAATTAGATAATAATAACAAACAAGTAGTTATAAACCGATTAATAAACGAAAAAATCAACGAACTAACTAACGTAACCAATACAATAATAAAAGCAACACTAAGTTCAGAAGAAATTGCAAATAAAAAAGCAGACATTCTTAAATATAAAATTCAATTGGTAAAAGAAGAAGTAACTAATGTTCTATATGCAATTACATGGGCAAACTCAAATACCGTAAACTCATTCATATTTTCAGCCATAGAGACCGACATAGTAGAACAAATTTTCAAAAAAGAAAATAACCTTTTTTTCAACATAGAAGAACTTCTAGAATTTGCCGAAGTTAAACTAGCTACAAACACTAAAGATTTAATCTACATAATTAGCCTCCCGACAATAAGTTCAGATGAGTGTAGAACACTCAAAGTCAAAGCTGTAAAGAAAGCCCACATAATATGATATAAAACATGAAAACTTGTTAGAATGTAAGAATGAATTATATGCTATTAAAGAAAATTGCGAAAATCATAACGATAGGACAATTTGTAACAGAAATAAATTACTAGATTTAAGTAACGACACTTGCCTTTACGCACTGCTCAACCTTAAAAAACCGGAATGTACCATAATTAATAACCAACACGTCCCCGAATTCGAGGAGATACTTCCGGGTACAATAATGCTGAACGGATTCAACGGGTTCGTTATGCTAGACGAAAAAAGACTGCAACTTCAGGGAACATTCCTCATCCAATATAGAAACTCCACAGTCAAAATTAAGGACAGAATCTACAAAACAGAAGAGATCCAACCCGCAGAGCCAGAGCCACCCCTGTTCCAGCTTTCAGTAGAAAAAACTAAACTGGATGAAGTTCTTTCGCTACAGATGATCAACGAGTTAAATATAAACAACACAAAAACACTGGAGAAAATCGGAGCCAAAGAAACTTTACAGGACACCCTCAGCTACACTTCGCTCAGCATCCTATTTTTAATTATAATAGGATTAACCATCGAACTCATCAGAAGAAACAGAGAAACAACAACTATGAAGAGAAAAGTAAGCGAAGACAACACTTCAAGCAATAAGGCTCTAGAAGGAGTTTATGTAGCGACCGAGGACGCTCGCACTTAAAGGGGGAAGAGTTAACACCCTGCATGTCAAAGTCTCGACAAGTATGCAGACAGCCAAGACACAACAACAACTTAGCTGACGAGACTCAACAACAACAACACAAGCAGTCACCATATCACGCGCAGACACAGGTTGCGCAAGAAGCCACGAGCGCTGACCAAACATCAGCAGCGGCTCACCGTGGGACAGGCGGATGCAACCGGACACCCTCATACTGCAACGCTCTACAGGTGCGAACGGCAGAGGGCACAGAGGAGAAGCCACGTGCGCTGAGTGCGCACTCTAGAGGCCAGCGACCGTAGGACCAACAACGACGGCGGTATTGACGGCAGCGGAAGCATAAGCAGAGACGCCGGCAGAGCGTAGGTTAAGTGGTAAATTATAAGTCAATTTGTAATTAGTTCTTAAACAACATCTCAAGAATAAAGTTGTTTTTTTTATTAAATTAATTTTCTAATTATTTAATTCATATATAGAGGCAACGGACGAAACGAAAATGCGCAAGAATTATTTTTATTAGGAAAGCTTAAACGGGCTGCGTTAAAGACTTAATAAAAAATACTTGCACATATATATAAATAATATAAAATAGGAATTTATATTACTTATCTGGTTTAAAAAAAGTGGACAAAATGCTTGTAGATTAGTAGTGTGTGTGTCGATGAAAGTCCACCGTAGCTTGCTAGGGCGAGCGATAATTATTAATCCTTTAAAATCCGGCTCGAAGGACCATGTAAAGGTCGGGGGGTGGAGTCTTTGTATGGCGCACACACTACAAGAAAAATATTTGCAAACGCAAATATGTTAAATAAAATGACACTTAGAATTTTCGGGTTGTTTGCGCGTGGGCGTAGAACTTCTTTTATTTAGTTGAAAATCAGTACTAACTTACAAGCCTACTGGGCATGCTCAGCAAGCTAATAACATTATGTTAACATTAAAAGCATGAAATGAACGGAGAGAGTGCGAGCTTTTATGCAAGCTTCAGGTGGGGAGAACAGATGCCGCTGCATACTTTCCGGCTTGAACACCCTGAAATGGGTAAAAAAGGGTATAATTGTTTTGTGCAAAAGTATGTAACAGGCAAAAAGAAGCATCTCCAACCCCATATAAAATATATATATTTTTGATCAGCATCAACAGCCGATTAGATACAGCCATGTGCGTCTGTCCTTCTGTCCGTCTGTCCATCCGTCCGTCCGTATGTATGCACTATAAGAGCTAGAGACTTCAAATGTGGAACATAACTACTTTCAAACTATCGGTAACTATTCTGATTTCCGATATACACATGGAATCGATAACGAAAAAATCTCGAATTAAGAAAGTTTAAAAATAGAAGTTGAAACTATGGATAACTTTATAACTTCCATGAAAATTTGATACAAATCGGTTAAGAAACACTGGAGATATTTTCAATTAAAGTTAAAGTCAAGAAAAACTCACTTCTGCAAGTCATTTAATACACGGGTTCAGGGTATCTTTTAGTCGGGATTTCTCGACTAAAACCTTCTTACTTGTTTTCAGATTCGCTCGCGCATCGCTCTTCATGATCGGCGCTAGATGACAAATTATTTTTAAATCGCGCCTTCGTTGCTGGCTATTTTGGCTAATTCTTTTATCTATGCGCGCGCTCTGCAAGTCAAACAAAGAGCGTAGTATCGCTACCTTCTTCACACGCACTGAATCAATGCAAAACATATCTAAGAGGCTGCAGTTAAGTGAATTGTATATTGCCTTTAGCTTTAATTTAGAGTGTGTGCGGAGGAGCTAGGGGCATTAAACTTTATGATTGACATGCAAAGCGCGCACATAAAATAGAGAGTGAACGTAAATGAGCAACAACAAAGGCGCATGATCGGAGCGAGATTTAAAATTATCTGATTATCATAAGAGCAACACACGCGCTTTTTGCTTATTCGAAATTGTATATCAATAATATATCAATAATGTGTGTTACGTTTTGTCTAAGTTTTATAAGCAGCAATTAGGCGAATCCACCCCCATAACATATTCTGGTGTGGGAAATTTTTCTAGACGCACCAAATTTTGTCATGTTGTTGTTGTTTTTTTAAAATCAATGACACCAACAAAAAGTAGCAGTGCGGGCCCAACAACAAACGCTACTTGGGTCGTAAATCAATTGTCAAAGGCACACAAATTTGAAAAAAGAGAATATGCACTGTGCGAAGTGATACATGTACATAAAATGATGAAAATTATTTTAAAGCGCATTGTTCAACTAATTGTGTATGCACATATTCCTTAAGAAGCAGAAATCCGTTTCGTTTTTGCAAGTGTCGAACCTTTTTTTATGACTTTGCTTGTGCGACGCGAAGGAGTCACTGCGCATTTGTTTTGTTTTCGTATTCTCGCTCGCGATCAAACCCTCAGCTTGTGCGACAATCAGGCGACAGTAGTGGAATGGGTACTTGTTGTAATTGTAATTTGTTTTTTAAAATGGGTAAAAAGTGCTCCAAATCGTATGGGAGGTACTTGAAGGAGTTGTCCAAATAAAACTTCCCTTCTTAGTGCTCACCTCCTACCTGCATGGAAAATTGTGTGAAAATTTCAGCCTTCTAGCTCTTTTTGTTTAGGCTGTGGCTCTTCCATTATCATCAGGACAAACTCTTTTATATACATATAAATAGCTTTCAGCAGCTATTTACAGTCGTAAAAAAAACAACAACATGTCGGTCAAGAGCCGGCTTAAACATTTTTCTGATAATATTAACAAAGTTGACCTAATTCAGGCTCCAATAGAGCCATACTTATTGTTTTGGAAGTCAATGCTGCGCAAGTATTGAGTAAAAATATATTAATAAATTAATAAGGTACAACTTGTAACGAACCTAAAATTGTCACGCGGTTTTTAGCTGGGCTAACTCTCGCGGTGCTGAGGGTACGTGCCAACAAATTTATATTTGTGGCGGCTGCGGCAATAATAGCACAATTAGGTTTTGCTTTTTATACATATATTTTAAAACTGCACTCTCTGCTAGTTTTCACGTTGGGCTTTACAATTGAGCTGTGCACTTAATGATATTTCTTATTAGAGTTTAGTAAATCGTACGGCTCTTGTGTCGTGGTTTTATTTGCAATGCTGGCGCTCTCGTTGCACCAAATATTCAGAGTCAATGTTACGCCTACTAAACGAGGTTTTAGCTAGCAACGCCCAAATTCGCCAGGCTCTACTATGGCCTCTTTGTTACCACAAGGATTTTGCCAATAGTCTCGCCTACTCTCAGGATCTGGCTTTAGCTTCACCTGTCCTTCGCCAGGCTCACTTGTCTGATACTTGGTTTTAATTCGAGGTTGCTTTGCAAATGCAACGCACTACAAGGCTTGATAAATT
This sequence comes from Scaptomyza flava, assembly GCA_030179655.1. NCBI lineage: Eukaryota > Metazoa > Arthropoda > Insecta > Diptera > Drosophilidae > Scaptomyza > Scaptomyza flava. Next base: position 43,755,957 of record JARNME010000012.1, on the reverse strand, counting down.
CCGCGTATCGATTTCTTAGTAAAATGTTTGATAATCGCTAAGGACACGATCTGCTTTGTCCTTATTGCGATATGAATCCTTTTAATTCTTAAATTATCCTTTCGCGTAGGATTTTTTGCCCTCTGAGTCCTTGGTTCACTTTATGTTTCGCGCTGACTTTCCACTTCGCACTCACACTAACTTTGTATTCACTCTTGTACTAACTCTTGTACTGACTTCTGTACTGACTCTTGAACTGTCTTGCCGCTCTGTCAAAGGCGGCTCCTTTTATACCCTTGTGCTGTCTCGCTGGACCGGGGCCTGTCAGCGCTGCCAATGTCGCGCCAAGGGCAAAGGTGGCGTGATGTTTCCAGTGAGAATTGCCTAGCAACAACGGTTCCTCGTTTCTGATCACGCCTGTCGTTGGTGTGACGGTAATCACTATATCTCGTGGATGCACCGCTCGCACACCAACGGCACTTTGTCACTACTTTTACGGTACGTGTTTTGCGGCTCCCATGTGCCAAGCACGTACCTTTGCGCTGACATCCTGTGTCAGAGCGAGACAGCATGCGAATTCGCCGCAACTCAGGTCCGGCTGCGGCTTTAAGTGCAATCGCCTTCTGTGAGGCGCTATACGTGAATATGGCTCCTGACACTCCCCTCGTTTTCCGGAAGTGGAAGCCTTCCACTTAATTTTGCGTCTTTCAAATCGCACGCCTACGTTTTGAATTTTGGCGTCCGTTAGCAGTGAATTTTGCGTCTTTCAAATCGCGCGCTTCCGTTTTGAACTTTGGCGTCCGTTAGCAGTGAACTTTGCGTCTTTCAAATCGCGCGCCTCCGTTTTGAACTTTGGCGTCCGTTAGCAGTGAACTTTGCGTCTTTCAAATCGCTGTAACGATCAGCTGGTGGTCGCGTAACGCCATCTAGCGGCTTTGCATCGCCCGGTGTTATTCGATACGGCCAGATCGATAATTGCGATGTGGCCAGATCGATATGGCCACCCGCAACTATCCAACACTATTCGGCCATGACACACGATTTGCACTTTGGAATTGTTTTGTTGTTGCTGAAAAGAATCTAAAAAGGGTCTCCAAAACTGTGATGCAGATTTTTGGGGGTCGATGCCAGCTATCTTTTTACCAAATTCGGTGGCTCTAGCTCCACAACTCTGGAAGATACACGCATTCCTGTTTTTGTTGGAACGTTGGGGCAGCTGGAGGCGGCTAGGGCGGTATTGGTGGGCGTGGCATCCAAACTTTTGATGCAGTTTTTGGGGGGTCATCATCACCTATCTTGGCACCAAATTTTTGATGCAGTTTTTTGGGGGTTGCTAGTAGCTATCTGCTTACCAAATTTGGTAGTTCCAGCTGTAAGGACGTGCAATATATGTGGATTTATCGGTTTTGAGTTATCGAATTTATCGATTTGTCAGCCCTCCAGTTATCGTAGAACCCCCATCTTGACACTTTAATTTACTATCCCATAGATAAAGAGAATTGAAAAGTTTCAAGTCTCTAGCTTCAAGGGTGTGGAAAAAAGTTGCGAACATACAGACGGACGGACGGACGGACACCATGACGGACATTGCACAAACCCAATATACTCTTTACCTTCGCTATCGAGTATAAAAACAAGGTCAGTAACATATTTTTCGCGCCTTGCGCCATTCCCACCATATCCTAAGTCATGTTCTCTTTTCCAGGCCATGCCGTTTTGCCGCTCGCGCTGGATCACACACACATTTTATGTGAGTATGCTTCCAGCAAATTTCACCCCCCCTCTTGCAGTTTAATCCACCTGCTCTTCTTTAATTCTTTTCAAATTAAAATAAATGTTCATCTATATATTTTTATTTTTTTTATATATATTTTTTTTTATTGGGCGTTTTAGTGTTATTTGCGTCTCTTCTACTCTGGCAAAAAGGCCCGCGTGCCTCTGGCCGATATCCGCACGCGGTATCTTTGGCCGTGCGCCCAAACTATGCGCGACGTGCGCCTGTCGCTCCCTCATTCTGCGGCTGCTATCACCTCTGGTGGCCAGTCCCCTAGTGCCACCTCTCTCCACCCTGAAGCCGCCAGTGGTGCGGACGCCTGCCGCTGTAGCACGGGGCGAGCCGGCCGTTCCCCAGATGGGCACGAAGCCTGCTGGCCGAACGCTGGGCGTGCCGCATTGGGCGCCCATGTTGGTGGCGGAGGCGGTGTCCTGGGGCGAGGCGGCGTGTCCATCTGCAGCGGTGTCGGCCACACCCAAGGTGTCTTCCGGTTTGTAGGGCTGGTGGCCGTGTTGCCTGGTGCTTGGGGTGGTGCCTCTAGTCTTCGGGGTGGTGACGGCGTTCGTGGTCGTGGCGGTGACGGCGTTCGTGGTCGTGGCGGTGACGGCGTTCGGGGTCGTGGTGGTGTCGACTCCCTTATAAAATCGTCGCGGGGTGGGTGCCACCTCCTCGCACCACTCTACCACCGCGATTGCTTTGTGGTACCACCTACCATCCGCGTACCTCCTCTCCCTTGAGACGGTCACCGTCGGTGGTTGCGCCTCCTCGGCCTCCGGTGTGTCACCCTCCGAATCAGACGAAATTGAGATAACCTCGTCCTCCCCGTCCGACACCTCCTCTCCGCGTGGGAAAGGCGATGGCGGTCGTGCTAGACGCCACTCCGGGGGTGGAGTATCCGGCAGCGGCGGTGAGGTGACCCGCTCCGGGCTGGCTGGGCCCACATGCTCATCCTCAGGGGTCGGCGGTGCCTCCGGGTGGCACTTCTGCACCCATTCGGGATTTACCTCTACGGAGTCCCTCGGCGGTGATTCCTCGCCCCTTCCGACCACTGGGCCAGCGTCGACGTCCACCTCCCAGTCGCTGCTACTCAAATCTTCGCCATAAGCCCTGCGCACCCAATCGCGCTCTTCCTCCAGCTCCTGGCGGCGGCAACGCTCCCGTTCGGCCGCCTCCCGCTCCTCAGCAGATTCCAAAATGGGCGACGCCCGCAGTTCCAGCACATCTGGTGATGCCTCCCGCTGCGGCTCGACACGCGCATATGGCTGTCCGGCCCAACGCCCTCGAAGTGCCACGTTCCTGCGCCCCATTGCGCTGGCACCCATGGCTGCCATGTCGACCACATGCACCTCTCCCGCTGGTGTGCGAGGATGCACCCGTGGATCACGGCCCGATACTGGCTGCCCTTCTTGCTCCGGTGTTGCTGCTAAAATTCTCCATCTTAATTGTGAGTGCTCAGATTTTGTAAAATATCGCAAAGTGATCGACTGCATGGTAGTCGGCACCTTTTATACCCCTACTCCGTACGCATGTGCAACAGTGTAGGTGTGCATGTTACGGTATCCTTCCCGCAGGCGACCGCCATGTTTTGTCAGCGCTCTCTTTGCGATATCGCTAACCTTGTCCATTAACCGTTTTCTAGCAGCGTTTGTTTCGCACACATTTTCGCCGCGTTCAGGTCAGGTTTTTGTAATGCCCTTGGTTGGGCCGTGGCTCTTATTATAATTTTTTTTTTTCTCTGCCATCCATTCTCCCCGCCCACACATTCATTGTTGTCTGTTATTTTTAATAAATATGTAATACCTTACATATTTCTTTTTATTATTTATATAATATGTAATACCTTACATATTTATTTTTGTTATTGTTTAATAAATATGTAATACCTTACATATTTATTTTTATTATTTATATAATATGTAATACCTTACATATTTATTTTTGTTATTGTTTAATAAATATGTAATACCTTACATATTTATTTTTATTATTTAAATATCTGTTAAATGTGTTGAGTAGGGAAAATACTTAATATGTATTAATACATATTCACCCCTTTTTTTTCCCAAAAAAAAACCAAATCAACTAATGATTTTTTTTTTTTTTACTTTCTATTTATAATAGGTGACGGAGATTCAGGTGAGTAAATGAGATACGTCCTTAACAAAACCAATTATTAACCGATCTTTTCTTTTCCAGATGTTCATAAAAAAAATTTTACTTTTTGTTCTAGGGTCTTAAACTAATTTGTGCCACCCAAAAATTTTTTTTTATTTTCTCACCCGTTGTCCGTTCCACCTCCGTGGGGTCCGATCCTTTTCACCAGTTTTCCCCTGTAGTTTAGAGATTACAGGTGACACAAAATTTATTATAGTGTATGGTACCTTGTCTCCTACGGATGGTTTCCACTGCCGTCTCCGTAGGGTGTAATGTCTTGCTTGGTCCTGAGCGGCCTTTTCTAAACTCCTGCGCGCCAATTCAAAAATTCTCTAAGTTTTTTCACATTGTCGCTGGATGTTTGTGTCGGTTGCCCTGTGCCGAGTGTAACGTTGTCGTACAGCGCATTTGGCAGCCTTGGTTCACGCCCTTGCGTGATAAACGCTGCACTGTAGCCCGTAGACGCCGATACGCTGGTGTTAATAACCAGTGACAACTCTGGCAAAAATTCATCCCAGCACCGCTGGTTATCCTTGGTAAATTGTGCGATCATTGTTTTTATCGTGCGGTTCGCACGTTCCGTGGGATTCTCTTTCGGTGTGTATGGTGCCGTAAATTGTTGTCGCACTCCCAATTCTTCGAGAAAGCGTTTGAAGGCTTTACTCGTAAACTGTGTTCCATTGTCCGTTATGAGAACTTTTGGTACCCCAAATCGTGCCAAAATTCTGTCTCTAAAACCCTTCTGTAAGGTGGCTGTGGCTGCGCTCCTCAGCGGAACCACCTCAGTCCACTTAGAGAAACGGTCGAACATTACTAACAGCATTGTGTTGCCGTGTTTTGACCTTGGCAGTGGGCCAACAAAGTCAGCACACACGGTACTCCATGGCTCTTCAGGGATTTGTGTGAACATCTTTCCTGCCGCTGCCATTTGACTTGGCTTATATTGTTGACACGTTTCGCAGTTGTGCACATATGTGCGTACGTCCCTGTATAAGCCTGGCCAGTAGTAGCGTGTCGCTACTCTTGCGATCGTTTTCCGGCTTCCCAAATGACCGGCTGTGGCTGCGTCGTGATTCTCCAGTAATACATCCTTCCTTTTACCTTTGGGTACACAAAGCTTCCAAGCTTCCACATCTCCGCCTCCAGCGCGATGTGGGATGTGTCTGTACAGGTTGCCATTTTCCTCCATGTAATCCGGATATTTCCTGGGATTTTGTGCGATTTCCTTTTTTAATTTTTGAACCCATTTGCAGTTTTCGTTGTCTGCCTAAATCCCTTCTATTGCAATTTTCACTAGGCAGCATGTCTCCGGAAGTGGCTGTCTCGAAAGTGCATCGGCTACGACATTGAGGTTGCCTTTACGGTATTTGACTTCAAAGTCGTATTGTTGCAGTTCAAGCGCCCAACGCGCTATTCTGCCTTATGGACTTTCAATTGAGTTTAGCCACTTCAGCGCCATGTGGTCCGTTATGACCACAAAATGGTAGCCTTCCAGGTATGGCCGTAGCTTTCTGATTCCCCACACTATGGCTAGACACTCATTTTCAGTTGCCGAATAGTTCCGTTCGGCTCCGTTTAGTGTCCTACTGGCGTACGATATTACCCTTTCACCTTGCTCCGAAGGTTGGGTGAATCACCCAGGCCATAGTTACTTGCATCCGTCTGCAAGCAAAATGTTTTTGAGAAATCCGGGCATGCCAATACTGGGGACTGCGTCAGCTTCTCTTTGACTTTGTCAAAAGCTACTTGCCGCTCCTCAGTCCACTCCCATTTTGCGCCTTTTTTCATCAATGCGTTCAGAGGTGCTACTTTCGTCGCGAAATCTGGTACGAAGCGCCGTTGCTTGCCGGCTTCAATTCTGCGATTGCAGCAACTTTCTCCGAATCTGTGCGAATTCCTTCCTCTGTGACTCTGTGGCCCAAATATTTCAATTCCTTTTTAAAGAAATCGCATTTGTTCACGTTGATGCGCAGATTTGCTGCCCGCAGCCGCCGAAATACCTCTTTGAGATTTTCCGTATGCTCTTCGCGCGTTCTTCCGATGACTATAATGTCATCTAAATATGCAAACGCGTGTGGCATCATTTCTGGTCCAATAACGCGATCCAAAGCCCTCTGAAAAGTTGCCGGTGCCGAGTGTAACCCAAATGGCATTACTTTCCATTGATACAATCCTTTGCCTGGGACTGTAAATGCTGTCAGTGGTCGGCTCGTTTTCTCCATCGGGATCTGCCAGTACCCATCTTTCAGATCCAAGCTAGTGATGAAGTGGGCTTCACGTAGCTGGTCTAAAATGTGGTGCACTCTTGGTAATGGATACGCGTCCTTAATGGATCGGCTGTTGAGTTGCCTGAAATCCACGCACAGTCGCCATTTGCCATTCTTCTTTTTCACCATCACGATTGGTGCGCTATGTGGGCTGTTTGATGGCTCTATGCAAATTTTCGCAAGGAGTTCCTCTACTTGCTGGTTAATTTCCGCTTGCATTTTTGGATTCTTTGGAAAATAACGCTGTTTTATAGGCCTGTCGTCGCTCATCACAATTTTGTGTTCCGTAATTTGTGATGTGCCCTTTAGGTGTTTGAAGCCTGCAACTCCCCGCAATAGAAATTCATTAATTTCTTGCTCCTCGTGTAGATTTTTGCTTTCAATAGTTGGGCTTCTGACATCATGTAATGCTTAGTCTTGTTCTGCCACCGACAGTCTCTCTTCCAGCTTTCCAACCTTGTGCCGTCGTGCTGGGATGGTGACCACCAATCCCGCTCACTGCAACACTGTGCCCATGCCAGTCATAAAATCCCAGCCCAGCACCAAATCGTCTATCACACCAGGCATAATTAGGAACGCTATTTCCAAACTGCGATGCCCGAGTCTTATTTCGACCGTTATTTGTTCTGTAGTCCTGCTGTTATGTCCGTCTGCTTACTTCACCTGTCTGCTTGCGACGCTTCTCCGGCCTACAGTGCTCAGTCTACAAGCTAGCTCTTCGCTAACAAAGCTGCTTGTAGCCCCTGTATCGACTGTAGCCTTATACTGACACTCACCGATCCATACGTTGGCAGTCAACTGCGTCCCTTCGTCCTTCAGGTGACCGACTAGCGTCTCGGGGCGGACCTTGGCGGCTCCCGCTCGCCCCTCGATGGCGGACGCCGCTGGCCGTTTCCCGACTGACAACATAGTGCTGTCCGCTGACCGATTCTGCCACAGACCCAGCAGAACTCCAGCATTGGGTTTCGGCACTCTATCGCCCAGTGTCCCTCCTGTCCACACACGCGACATGCCCTTCCTGGGTTGTTTATGTGTGTCCTGGCAGGATTTTGCTGGGTCCTAGGTGTTGGGGTTGGCCGTTCGTCCATTCCTCCAGTGTGTTGGTTCTGCTCCTCCATGGCCATAAATCGTGTACGATTTGCACGATTCTGATGGTGATCGCGTCCATTTTGATGCGTATCTCGGTGTTGTTGAGGCTGTTGTTGTTGATTTTGGCTGTATTGTTGTTGGGCTGTAGCACTTTGTAGCCTCAGTTTCAGCCTATCCTTTTCTAGTTCTTCGAATTCTTCAGCCAGTTGCATCAGCTGGGTCAAATTCGAGAACTGGTTTGGCCGTGCGTATCCGCGCAAGTCAGGAAGGCTGTTGGTGTAAATGGTGCGCACTTCCTTCTCTGTTGAGAGTCGTAGGGGTCTCATCAGAGTCTGCATCTCCACCATATAGACTTTAAAAGGCTCATCCAGAGCTTGCCGCCGTCTGCGTACTTCGTCGTACAAATTTTCAAAATAATCTCGGATAAGAAGTATTCTTGAAAACTGTCGACAAAATCCACCCATGTAGTCCAATGCCTGTTGTTAGCTATGTACCATTTAAGTGCCATTCCTTTCAGCAACTCCGGCATTGCTCTTGGAATTAAATTTAAGTTTAATCCATATGTGTCTGCCGACCATTCCACTTGCTCCAAGAATTCGAGAGGCTTCGATAGTCCATCGAATTGAAAGCTCCACTCTCGAACTTGTTTGGCTACTTTTTGGTATTCACTGGCCCTTGCATTGGTCTGATCATGTGTGTGGGTGTGGCTACGCTCTCCTGGCTGTTGGGTTGTACTCCAGGGCGATCGGCGATATTCCTGTAAATCTCGCGCCCTAGCCGCCGCGCTGGTGCATGGGACGCTCAGCCTTGCTACGTCTATGCCGGCAAACTCCTTTTCCTCTTCGTATTCCCCTTCCTCGCGCATGAATTCGGGTTCTTTATTCGGCGACTGTCGGCTGTATATTTTCGCCAGTTCGCTAATGCGAACGCTGTATGGAAGATTATTCTCATTTTGACTTACCCAGTCTCCGAATTGTCTTCTCATATTTTCGACAGTGCCTTCAAGCTCCAGACCGAATTCCAATCCGCATTTCACTAGTGCATCCTTTTTTAGATTGTACACCCACGAACGAACCATATTGTCAATTATTTATATGTATTTTATTAAAGAAAACTATGTGATATTAGCCGTAGATCCACAGTTGGGCGCCAGTTGTAACGAACCTAAAATTGTCACGCGGTTTTGAGCTGGGCTAACTCTCGCGGTGCTGAGGGTACGTGCCAACAAATTTATATTTGTTTCGGCTGCGGCAATAATAACACAATTAGGTTTTGCTTTTTATACATATATTTTAAAACTGCACTCTCTGCTAGTTTTCACGTTGGGCTTTACAATTGAGCTGTGCACTTAATGATATTTCTTATTAGAGTTTAGTAAATCGTACGGCTCTTGTGTCGTGGTTTTATTTGCAATGCTGGCCCTCTCGTTGCACCAAATATTCAGAGTCAATGTTACGCCTACTAAACGAGGTTTTAGCTAGCAACGCCCGAATTCGCCAGGCTCTACTATGGCCTCTTTGTTACCACAAGGATTTCGCCAATAGTCTCGCCTACTCTCAGGCTCTGGCTTTAGCTTCACCTGTCCTTCGCCAGGCTCACTTGTCTGATACTTGGTTTTAATTCGAGGTTGCTTTGCAAATGCAACGCACCACAAGGCTTGATAAATTCTGCGTATCGATTTCTTAGTAAAATGTTTGTTAATCGCTAAGGACACGATCTGCTTTGTCCTTATTGCGATATGAATCCTTTTAATTCTTAAATTATCCTTTCGCGTAGGATTTTTTGCCCTCTGAGTCCTTGGTTCACTTTATGTTTCGCGCTGACTTTCCACTTCGCACTCACACTAACTTTGTATTCACTCTTGTACTAACTCTTGTACTGACTTCTGTACTGACTCTTGAACTGTCTTGCCGCTCTGTCAAAGGCGGCTCCTTTTATACCCTTGTGCTGTCTCGCTGGACCGGGGCCTGTCAGCGCTGCCAATGTCGCGCCAAGGGCAAAGGTGGCGTGATGTTTCCAGTGAGAATTGCCTAGCAACAACGGTTCCTCGTTTCTGATCACGCCTGTCGTTGGTGTGACGGTAACCACTATATCTCGTGGATGCACCGCTCGCACACCAACGGCACTTTGCCACTACTTTTACGGTACGTGTTTTGCGGCTCCCATGTGCCAAACACGTACCTTTGCGCTGACATCCTGTGTCAGAGCGAGACAGCATGCGAATTCGCCGCAACTCAGGTCCGGCTGCGGCTTTAAGTGCAATCGCCTTTTGTGAGGCGCTATACGTGAATATGGCTCCTCACAAACTTAAATAACATATAAACAGGATTGTACTGCCACTGATCTATTACAAGGTATAGATCTGTAAGGTGAATTTGCTTTGAGTCTTTTAAGTGGTTATGTTATGCACCGCCTTAAAATACACTTTGCATGATAAAGGTACTTAACGTGTGTTTATGGTAAAACATGTGTTTGCATTTCGTATTAATGGGCTTTTGTCTACGATTAGAACATATTTCATGTTCATAAATTGCACACAGGGTGTTAAACTAGAAAAAAACAGGGTGCGGCTATCATTATGCACCGCAGTGTAGGAACGGCAAAGTTAATTTGGTTTATTAATTCAGAAGAATCAATTTTACCATTTATTAATTTGTGAAAAAAGGAAAATGCTAGCACTATTCTACGATCGTTAAGAGAAGGAAGATCTATTAGTAAAAGTCTACTACGATAAGATGGCAAATTATTGTTAGTGTCCCAGTTAAGACCTCTAAGTGCGAAGAGCAGAAATTGTTTTTGTACCGATTCTATTTTATTCTGATGAATTTCGTATTTGGGAAACCATATACAAGATCCATATTCCAGAATCGGTCGTACAAGAGAAGTATACAGAGTTTTTGTTAAGTAGGGATTGTGGAACTCCTTCGAACAGCGCTTAATGAAGCCCAAGACACCGGATGCTCGATTAGAAATTGAAGAAATATGCTTGTCAAACTTAAGCTTTGGGTCCATGACGATGCCCAAATCGTCAACCCATTCAATTATATCTAGTGGTTTGTTGTCAAGAACATATCTATTAAAAAAGGGCAAAGATCTAAAAAATGACATTACTTTACATTTACTACAATTAAGATTTAAAAAATTTACTTCACACCACATTTGAAAGTTATCTAAATCTCTTTGAAGCTGTTGAGCAGCTAGGGGAGTTGCAGCTGACGTGCATAATTTTACATCATCAGCGTACATCAAAACCCTAGAGAACTTTATAACCGATGGAAGATCGTTTCTAAACAAAATAAATAATAAAGGGCCAAGATGACTATTCTGTAGAACGCCTGAAGTGACCTGAACCTTTTTGGAAACGGACCCTTTAAATAAAACCCTCTGAGTTCTAAGAGTTAGGTAGTCTTTTATCCAAAGAACCAGAATATTTGAAAAGCCCAAGAGCTCTAGTTTATGTATAAGGATGATGATCTACAGAGTCGAAAGCCTTACTAAAATCAGTATAAATAACATCAGTCTGCAATTTGTCCTGAAAACCCTTGATAACAAACGAAGTAAATTCTAACAAGTTAGTGGTAGTAGATCTTTGTTTCATAAATCCGTGCTGACACGGTGAAATAATAGATTTGCAAAGGTGTTGAAGATGGGAGGTTATTAATTGTTCAAAAATCTTAGGACTAGCGGACAACTTGGAGATACCCCTATAATTTTGAACATTAGATTTGTTTCCTTTTTTATGGAGAGGAATAATAAATGACTCTTTCCAAATTTTTGGAAAGGAGACTAACTCCAGGGACAAGTTAAACACTTTAAGCAACGGCTTTAAAAGACCATGAGCGCAGTGTCTAAGCACACAGCCTGGCACTCCGTCAGGTCCTAGGGCAAATATAGGTTTCAAAACATTTAGATTATTTAAAAGTGAGTTTTCAGTGATTTTCAGTCCAAGGATGCGGTTCGAGCCATTCACCTGATAAGGGTAAGGCAAACCGACTTGAGATTGATATGAACTAAAAGTCGTTTGAAAAAATTGGGCAAATATATTTGCAATCTCCTGATCAGAATTGGCCTTCGTTTCCTCAAAGAATACTTCCGTTGGGAGTGTCGCTGACCTACGCTTCGCATTAACAAAATCAAAAAACCGCTTTGGATCCTGCTGAAACTGAAACACCGAGTCAGGTAATTCTTATAACATTGGTTGTTTAAGATATCAAAACTGGCACGAGCAATCAAGTATTCAGAGTAGGCTACCGATGAGCCGTTTTTTCTAAATCTCTTTTAGAGTTTTTTTTGTTGCGAATTGTCAACTCTCGGGTAAACCACACAGGTTTGTTAGACCTGTTTAGCTTACCAACCGGGACACATAAATCAAATAAAGAATATAAGGTATTGTAAAAAATACTGATTGCCACGTCCAAGTCGTCAGACTCGTAGAGGGGAGACCAGTCAGTTTGGGATAAAAGCAGGGCGAGTCCCTCAAAATCAGTTTTCCGAAACGAACTCGACACAAAGGCATCTTGACATTGCAACGCGTCCGGGAAGGTAAATTAATCAACAGCTCCAACGTAGGATGGTATACGTCTTCGGGATAAGATATAGGCTGGGAACGGGAAACGGATGAAGATGATGAATCCAAAACAAAAATCAGATCAAGCATTTTATTAAGAGAATTTGGGACAGCATTAATTTGACTCAATGGCATCCCAAGTAAATCGATTAAAAATTCATTCGGGGCCGTGGGAGTCAGGGCACCAGAGTCAGGACAAGAAATCCAAGTAGCTTCAGCAATGTTGAAATCACCAAGAACTACAAGAAAATCGCGATCAGAAAGCAAGGCAGAGACAGAATGAATAGCAGATAGATAGCAGATAGAGATCAGAGCAAGGAGGTATATAAGAACAAGTGATAAAAATGTTAATACCGTAAATATTTAGCTTTACAGCAATAAACTCTATATCAAAAGAACTATCTAATACGACTGTTTCAGAAGGAAAGTCTACATTCACAGCAATAAGCACTCCACCACCACGCCTAAGAGTACGGTCCTTTCTATAAATAGAACATGTACTACATAGAATTTCGGAATTGAGAATGTCTTGCCTTAACCACGTCTCAGTAAAGGCAATGACATGGAAAGGGAAAGAAAGACTATTAAGGTATAAACTAGTGCGTTTACTACAAAGACCTCTTACATTCTGATAGCCAAGTAAGAAGGAGGATGTTAGTTTTTTGAACTATCAGTAATTGGGAGGGTTAACTTAGAACGAAACCACCGGAAGGGGAGATACAATCGGGGGCCGATTTTTTTTTCTTGCAGTATACTCTTTCACAATTATGTGTTCTGGCCAAAATGGTTCTAGGTCCTTGGCAGTAAGGTTAAAATGCTATGGGTAGACTCCCCAGAAGAAAAAACATATGTAAATGACGGACGGTCAAGCACGGGTTGGGATGTCTACCCTAACGTCGGAGGAAAAGGGTGCTACCGCCGGCGGGCACGGGGGGAAATATCTCTTCTGCGTGTCGCCAGCAACCGTGCTGGTTGGAGCAGGCCAGGACGGCTGCAAAGACGCTGCCAAAACACAACAACAACCAAATCTTTAAAATAATGTGCAAAATATACGACAAACTAACGCAATATATGCTAAAGCTACAAAGGTATGAATGCCGAAGACCTGTTTGTCTCCTGACAGGCATAACAGACAACAACGAATGCAGGAAATGCAAGGATCCAGTTGTCAAGGAAACGCTTGAGCACCTTCTTTGCAGCTGCCCCGAAATGGCCGCACAAAGACTACGCTACTTCCAAATTCCCTTTTTAGCTTCGCTCGAAGAAGCCAGCAGGCAGGAACCCAAAAGGCTTCTGGCGTTTGCCCGAAGCATACATACTCCGTCAAAGATATTCCTAACCATCTCTAATCACCGACCTCACTAAGGACCCTTTAACGAACTATATGTGACACTCCCCTGAGAGTGACAATGCAATAATTTATTAATCCTATCTATATATATAAGCCAAACTGCATGTTTTGTAAGTAAAACTTGCATTGCATAAGTGAAAATTTTGATTTGCATACAATGGTATTTACAGTTGCATAAGCAACGTTTGTCTTGAACCTTTAAAATATTTCCATCGATAAATCATCTCGTTAATTCAACGGTTCATAAGGGTAGCTGCTGCTGCGGTTGATGTCTTTGCTGCTTATGATATATGCTGCAAAAAACCTGCAATGAAAAACTGCCCGAGCTATTTATAAATACAATGGTCAGCAGAGGGTGAGCAGTAGTGATCAAAACAGCCAACAGAAACAGCAGGAAGTGAGGCCGGTGATCGGAGATGGGTAGGACTATCTCTGTGTGTGGTCCGTCGGAGTATGTGTGCTTCGCGCAAACGCCAGAAGCCTTTTGGGCTCCTGCCTGCTGGCTTCTTCGAGCGAAGCTAAAAATGGAATTTGGAAGTAGCGTAGTCTTTGTGCGGCCATTTCGGGGCAGCTGCAAAGAAGGTGCTCAAGCGTTTCCTTGACAACTGGATCCTTGCATTTCCTGCATTCGTTGTTGTCTGTTATGCCTAGCTTGTTCGCGTGTAAACAAGCGTCGGCATTAATGCCTTTGTAGCTTTAGCATATATCGCGTTAGTTTGTCCTATGTCTTGCACATTATTTTAGAGATTTTGCAGTCAGAGGTGTTTGTCCACCTTAGTTTTGCTCAATCCCGAGCCTTCGTTTCCATTTAGGAGTGTAGCGTTCGCAGTGAGATCGGAACTTCATCAGTACCACTGTTGAGTCCCGTTACACCTTGCTTAGCTAGAGTGTCTGCTTTTTCGTTGCCCTCGAAGCCCTGATGGCTTGGAATCCAGTAGATTTTCACTTTTTTAAAGGTGCCGAGTGCATCTAGAGTTTCCTTGCTCGGCAGGACTCCCTCGCCGACTGCCTCCCTCATTTTTCAGCCGTTTGTATTCATGTTGATGGCCGTCTGCTCTGCTCCTGAGCGCTATTCATCTTTTCCTAATAGCTTGGACGTAAAGTTAGAATTGTTTCCTGGGGTCATAAGTCTGTTTCGACTTGTGTCCCTCTTCCAATTGTACTATTCCCGTAGTTTTGTATCTTCATGTTGCCTTTCGTGCAAAGACGTTGTGCAGTGTTTTTGCCATTCTGCGTGCCTGTATGTCCTCGGGGTTGACATTCAGTATGGTCTGTAGTGCTTTAGTTGGTGTAGTTCTCAGCGTCTTGTTGATGCACGTAAGTGCATGTCGCTTAGTTTTCCATTCATTTTAGGTTTGTGGACATCTCTGTGGCTTCCCACCATACCAGTATTCTGTAGAGCAGTATGGGGCGCAAAACCGAGATTAGAATCAAATTTGTAAGTCTTGGTGAGAGTCCCCGATTGCTGCCCACCGTCTTTTACGATGTACAGTGGCTATGGTGGCTTTCTTCACCCTTTCCAACTCAACTTGCTGTCCATTACAATCCCCAGGTATTTGATACTTTCTTTTGGTATCAGCTTCTTATCGTTTATTTTCGGTGGAGTTCAGCGAGGTAACTTGTATCTCTAAGTGAAGAGAATGGGGTCCGTCTTGTCCGCGTTGATACTTAGAACGCTTTCCATTGCCCAATGCCCTTTCTTGTATCTCTTTGAGTGTGTGGTCCATGACTGAGCTGATTGTCGATGGACACTTTCCCGTGATAATTATGCTTATGTCATCCGCATAGGCAGTTATCTTCGGGGCTTTCCGTTTGAATTTCTTAAGTAGGTTATTTACCACAAAGTTACACAGTAGGGGTGAGAGCACTCCTCCTTGGGGAGTGCCACACTTGACTTCCCTGATTGCGGTAGTGGTTCCCCATTCCGCAAGTATTCTCCTGCTGCTCAGTAGGTTCTGGACGCAAGAGTAGACTGCTTCTGCTATGGTCACAGGTCATAGGCTGTGCATTATTGCTTCCGTAGACACATTGTTTAATGCGCCCGAGATGTTAAGAAATGCGCATAGTGCGTATTCTTTATGGTGTAGTGCTTTCTTTATAGTTGCTACGAAGGAATGTAGCGCTGTTTCAACCGACTTGCCCTTCGTTTATGCGTGTTGGTTATGTTCTAGAGTAATTTCTGTTTTCTCTCTGATGTGGAGATTTATTAGTTTTTCTATAGTTTTTGGCAGGAACTAAGTCAAGTCTGTAGTCTTTGTCCTGCTTTTGGCAGAAAAAAGAGCCGTGCCTTCCTCCAAGCCACCAGCACATAACTAAGGCATCCCCTAAATATTTTCCTCAGTCATGGAGTGATCATATGCTTGATCTTGTGCAGCGTGGCTGGGAATATCCCGTCTAGCAGCTTCCTTATTCTTGCGGTGTCAGCAGTCTTCTCAATGCCTGAACAGAAATTTGCTATGCGTATCTTTTAGCTACTCGTACTTTTTTCTTGGAGCCACGAAGCCGTATTCTGTATTCGGTCCATACTAGCTCTTCTTCCGCTTGTTTTGCGAGTTTAAAGAGTTCTAGTACGTCTTTTCTTAGTTCCTTGAGTTCTGGAGTCCACCATGGGGATTTGAGTCTCTTCTTCTCTTGGGACGGTTTACATGTTTTATGATAGGCTGCCATTTGATTTTTATTAAGTGTTTCCAGGGACTTTTCTAATTTATTTGTGGAGGCTATCTTGGGTGGTCGTCTGAGGTTTCTTTCGACCACTTTGCCGAACAGCTCCCAATCTGTGTACCGCGGGTTTCTGTACGACTTCTTGTTCACTATTCGTTCAAAGTTAACACGGACTTTAATGTACCTGTGGTCCGAAATGGAATGTCTGCTAAAGACTCTCCAATCTTTAACCACGGTATTCTTATCAACGCGACGGTAATATCTAAGACGTTAGATGAGGTAGGGCCAACATATAAAGGTTCTTCTTCCTCGTTTGCTGTCTTAAGACAAGCTTGATGTATGAAATTAAGCAGTGACTCACCTCTGTCGTTTATGTCCCCGCTTCACCATACCGTGTGATGTGCGGTGGCTTCTGCTGATGAAATGATGTAACCTAATTAATAATATGGGATACGTGAATTTATTATAACATAGTTCGATGCTTTTAAAAACCGCACAGAGAGTATGCTTAAAATTAAAGCCGACCTGAAAGTATGCTTTCTAATAATTTTAACTTTTCTGAGAGTTTTTTTTTTTTTTTTTTTGGTGTTATTTTATTAAGGCATACGGGGTAAGCTAGAAACCCCTTTGTTTCCTTCGTTTCTCTTCATTCAGCCCTTATGGGCGCACTGGCTAACGAAGATTAGCTGCAGCAATATAAATAACAATAACATATATACAACTACAATAACAAAAATACAAAATAACAAATGCAATGATGCGTCAGCTTTTGATGACTGACATCAAAGGAGATCGAACTACGAGATCTTTTGGTTGTCGTCTATTGAGTCTCCTTGGTGGACGGGATCTGGTAAGACTGTTTGCCAGCCGATTTCTGTGTCGCCCAAGTCTATCATGGTAGCGACTCAAATGCTGGTTAATTTCATCGAAGACCTTGGACAGTTTCAGGTCCCTATGCAGCGTGGTATTCCACACGAACCACCCGCAACCGGTGATGATCCTTGTAATCATATTTTGGTCGACCTGAATTTTGCGAATTTGGCTGTCACAAGCAGGCCCCAGATTTGGCAGCCATATTTCCATATTGGTGATATAATTTACTTGGAAATTGTCACTTTGTTGGAAAGTGACAATTTACTGCGCGAGCAGAGAAGCCAGTAGCTCTGATGGCAGTAACTTTCTGGAGAAGGCGAGCCTGCGATCAAGCGAAACACCAAGATATTTAGCAGCGTTCGACTGTGGTACAGGGGCACCCTCAACAAACACGGCCGGTGACGTTCTCCGCCTAAGAGTAAAGCAATCGTTAGACGATTTGTCGCTATTGATGCCGATGTTCTAGCGTCTTGCCCAATCCGCAAACTTAGTGGCATAGTCCTGGATGCCGTCGGCTGCACATGTTCGCATCGGGACCTGTAGGTAACGCGCACGTCATCGGCAAATGTGGCTAGCATTGATGTCCCGCACAGCATTTCATCTGACTGCGGCATGTCGTACCTATACAGGCAATAAAGCAGGGGGCCGAGGACACTTCCCTGTGGTAATCCAGCTGCCACATCATAATCAGTAGAGAGTGCCGAGTGAAACCGAACCGCAAATCGTCTTCCCTTAAGATACGTCCTTAGTAGGCGAAAATATGGTGCAGGCAGCGTTTGCTTGATTTTAAGCAGGATTCCTGTGTGCCACACTCGATCAAACGCTTCCCGAATATCCAACAAGAGGGCGTAACAATACTCCTTACTTGCGTAGGCAGTCAGAATTTGCTCGAAAGCCCGATGTAACTGCTCAACAGTGCAGTGGCCAGCACGGAATCCGAACTGGTGCTCAGAAATAATCCCCTTAGCTTCCATGATCCTGACCATCCGGGCGGCAATGATTTTCTCAAACACCTTGGAGATGGAAGGGAGAAGGCTAATCGGCCGATATGAAGTGGGTTCCCTTTCTGACTTGCCAGTTTTGTGGATCATGGTGATAATCCCGCGTTTCCACTGAGAAGGAAAATATTGCAACCATACAATGGCGTTGAACACCAACGCAATGAAGAGGATCGCTCGACTGGGCAGTGTCTTTAAAGTGGCATTGCAGATGGCGTCATGGCCTGGTGTCCATTTGATATTCTGGCTTGCAATAACATCAGCTATCTCACTAGGATCAAATGGCTTGATAGACAGACAGGCTTGAGTTAGCTGGTCGTGTGTCTCTCTAATCTACTGGAGACTGGCAAGATTGAATTGCTGAAAGCGTTTAGCGAGGTGTTCAGCAAACACATCAGCTTGACTTTGGTCAGTTCGACACCATGTCCCGTTACTGTTTACCAGTGGCGCTTTCCTTGCGCAACGCCTTTTAATAGCGCGTGTGGCCTTCCAGAGCGAGTGCGTCGCTTCGCTTTCGACTCCAGTATTGGCTAGCCTGTCATCAAACCACGCTGATTTGTGTGCCACCAACACGCGGTGGAGCCTACTCTGCGCTCTATTCCACTCAGCTTTGTCCAATGGGTGACGAGACCTCATCCACCTAGTACGTAAGCGCCTCTTTTCAGCGATGAGCAGCAGAATCTCTCTCGTTATCGGGATTCTGTCTGCTGTGGGCCTCCGAGATAAGGGTGTGAGAAGCCATTCTAGCTGCTGCCTTGACTTTATGAGTGAACGAGTCGATAGCATCAACTATGTCCTTTTCATTGTTTAACGCCGTGTTGAGGTCCAGCGAAGACTCTAGCTGCTCTTGAAACGATTCGAGGTTAGTCCGTCTGGTGATTATCCGCTCCGTCTTAGGGTAAGTTGCCACATTCAGCGTAACTACGAGCGGAAGGTGGTTGAAGCTAAGCTCAACAACCGGCCAATTATCTGCATGGCTGCCCAGGACACCCCTTGTCATCGCAAAATCAATATAGCCTGATGAGCCTCTACTGCTGTACGGGTACCTCGTTGGGCCTCCTGTTGTTAGTGAGTTTACCTCTGAACTCAAGACAAGATTTGCTAGCGCATTGCCTCTTTGGTTGCACCTCCCCGCTCCCCAGAGCCAGTGAGGCGCATTCCAGTCGCCCGCTACGATGAACTTGGAGCGCTGTTGTTCCGAAAATGGTCTTTAATTCATCCATAGTCCATATAAACCTCGGGGGGCAGTACACTGCTCCAAGTTGATAGTAGTTCTTCCTTGATCTGGCTAAGCAGCGTGCTGTAGTGCAAGCCTTTAACGCAAACTCTGATTGGCCTGCCTTCTTTCAGCTGGTAGAAGTGAAATTCAAACTGCTGTTTCTCAAGCCAACTGACAATGCTGCGAAATGTGCACGCATCAGCCGTGTAGAGTCTCATGACACCACCCAGTGATGCCCTAGCCTCGACCTTGTTCACATCCGAGACACTTTTAATGCCTTACATCAGTAAGTTGACATCATTAATGCCCTCCATAAATATTGGCGGTGGCTTAGGTTGCGCTTTTTCGGCAGTGTCAGTTCTGCCGGCTGTGGAAGCAACCCGCTTCGAAGCAGCAATATTATTTTGGTGACCGGTGCGGGGCTGATCGCATAGCACGTCACTTGCATTTTCTGACATATCAGCTGCAGGTTGCGCAAGTATCCCGAAACGGTTTAAACTGCCGCTGTAGCTGGGTTGTAGTGAGGAGAGGTTGCCACCCATCATGCCGGGTTTTGACTTTCTTACTCTCAAGACATGGAGAAGCGCATGAAATTGTCTTACGCTTAATATTTTGGAAGCGCTGCAAAGCTGAATTGGTGGTTGAGAAGGCATCAGTTGCCAATGTTTGTCCAGTCGTGGCCATTTCAGCTACACGGTTGATCTCACTAACTGTGGGTTCGTTGACGGCTTTGCTAAGTGCTTCGCCAAGAATCGCTTTGTTTTAAGTCATAGCAGGCAACTTTGTCTGATGCTTCGCAATTTTCCCGGATTTTATACTACTCTTTAAAGTATGCATCAGTTTCACCAAGATACTAGCCTAGGCTCGAACCTTGGGATGGTTTCAGTAGTAGCTCAAAGCTTCTATCTGGCATTTGAACCAAACAGACTGTGAGCTTAAATTTAAAAAACAGAGATGTTTTGCGACCACGTGGTCGCTCCGCAGCGAAGTTCCGCTTTTGGTAAAATTGCACTGACTTTTAAATGTTATTCACTTTGATATCACTGACAGTGACTTAATAGATCACTATTCACAAATTGTGCCACTATTGTGGGCTTGTCTTTTATTGTTAGCGGCGAAAATTTAATTTGGACCACTAGCGTTATACGGATGCGTGCTGCTCAGCTTGAGTGTGACCAGAGGACTTTTTGCACTTCACTTTTCTAAGAGTAACAAAAAAACAATGCACAAGTTTTTATACTTTTCACACATGTGAAACAAGGTATATTGAGTTTTTCATGAATCTGTAACGCCTTAAAGGAATGATGATAGACCCCATAAACTATATATCAGAATGATCAGGACGAGCTCAGGATTTGATTTCCGCGTGTCCGTCCGTCCGTCTGTCTGTTTCAACACGGTTTCTGGCCAAACTGCTGAACCGATCTTGATGAAATTTTCACAGATTGCTAAGATCATATCAGGTTTGTTCACTATGGAATTTCATCCCGCTCGGAGCATTCTACGACATAGCCACCATAAAAATTGAACATATCGTACTATCCAAAAAAAAAGGGTGAAGGGTATCATAGTCTTGGCATAGCCAAAATTAACTATGCGGCACTAGTTTTTTAATTAAACCTTCTCTATTTAGAATCTGTCTATTGAGACAATAATTGTGTAATTCACGATGTAATGCATCATTCAGTGGTGAAGAAAACATTAATGATTGGTCAATTTTACAACTAGTTAAAGCGGAATGGGTGGCCGAGAGGGTGGAATCTTGAGAGACGCCGGACCTGATTGCTGTTGTCCAG
Source organism: Scaptomyza flava (assembly GCA_030179655.1). Taxonomy (NCBI): domain Eukaryota; kingdom Metazoa; phylum Arthropoda; class Insecta; order Diptera; family Drosophilidae; genus Scaptomyza; species Scaptomyza flava. Next base: position 43,735,229 of record JARNME010000012.1, on the reverse strand, counting down.
CAACTGTAGCGCCAGTACATTTTCGTTGTTTTCCATTTTCATCAAATAACTCTGGCTGTAGTTTGTTATCGTTTCTTGAACCGTTTGCATCTTGAGATCCTTATGTAAAACAATGTTTCTAATATAGTACGGAGCACCCACTATGGTGCGCCGAACTTTGTTTTAAAAATTTTGAATATTTTTAATGTTAGAGTCAGCTGCAGTACCCTAGATCTATATTCCGTAGACCCAATTTGGCTTGAGAGTCGCCATACAAGTGAAGCTAATAAATATAGTTTAAAACAAGTGGATACGTTTCAGTCGGACTCAACCGCCTGCGACACACTCGATACCAGTATTAAAACCGGTAAAAACAGGCCTGATTGCGAAGAGGTACGGATGCGGCAGGGGTGTACGCTGCCTTGAAGATTCTCCGATGCAGATGGGGATGCCACCAGCTATCTTCTTTCCAGATTCGGTGACTTTAGCTCAAAGTTTGAAAAAAGTGGGGAAGGGGGGCTGGGGGCAGTATGGGTGGGCTTGGCATCCAAATTTGTGATGCAAATCTTTGTCGAATGTCAATTGCTATCTTCATACCAAATTTGGTGACTCTAGCTCGAAGTTTTTAAAAGGTATGGAAAGGGGGCGAAATGGGGGTCATTGCCAGCTATCTTCATACCAAATTTGGTGGCTCTAGCTTAAAAACTCTGGAAGATACACACATTCCCGTTTTTAACGAACCTTTGGGGTGGATGGGGGCGGCTAGGGCAGAATTGGTGGGCGTGGCATCCAATGTTTTGATGCAGATCTTTGTCGAATGTCAATAGCTATCTTCATACCAAATTTGGTGACTCTAGCTCGAAAATTGTAAAAAGTTGTGACAGAGGGCTGGAGGCGGTATGGGTGGGCGTGGCATCCAAAGTAATGATGCAGATCTATGTGGAATTTCCTTGCTATCTTCATACCAAATTTGGTGACTCTAGCTCGAAGTTTGTAAATGGTGGGGAAAAGGGGGCTGGGGGCAGTATGGGTGGGCGTCGTATCCAAATTTTTCATGCAGAGCTTTGTTAAATGTCAATTGCTATCTTCCTACCAAATTTGGTGGCTCTAGCTTAAAAACTCTGGAAGATACACACATTCCCGTTTTTAACGAACCTTTGGGGTGGATGGGCGCGGCTAGAGCAGAATTGGTGGGCGTGGCATCCAATGTTTTGATGCAGATCTTTGTCGAAGGTCAATAGCTATCTTCATACCAAATTTGGTGACTCTAGCTCGAAGTTTGTAAAAGGTGCGGATAAGGGGGCTGGGGGCAGTATGGGTGGGCGTCGCATCCAAATTTTTCATGCAGATCTTTGTCGAATGTCAATTGCTATCTTCATACCAAATTTGGTGACTCTACCTCGAAGTTTGTAAAAGGTGGAGAAAAGGTGGCTTGGGGCTGTATGGGTAGGCGTCGCATTCAAATTTTTCATGCAGATATTTGTTAAATGTCAATTGCTATCTTCATACCTAATTTGGTGACTCTAGCTCAAAGTTTGAAAAAAGTGTGGAAAGGGGAGCTGGGGGTGGTATGGGTGGGCTTGGCATCCAAATTTGTGATGCAGATCATTGTGGAATGTCAATTTCTATCTTCATACCAAATTTGGTGACTCTAGCTCGAAGTTTTTAAAAGGTATGGAAAGGGGGCGAAATGGGGGTCATTGCCAGCTATCTTCATACCAAATTTGGTGGCTCTAGCTTAAAAACTCTGGAAGATACACACATTCCCGTTTTAAACGAACCTTTGGGGTGGATGGGGGCGGCTAGAGCAGAATTGGTGGGCGTGGCATCCAATGTTTTGATGCAGATCTTTGTCGAATGTCAATAGCTATCTTCATACCAAATTTGGTGACTCTAGCTCGAAAATTGTAAAAAGTTGTGACAGAGGGCTGGAGGCGGTATGGGTGGGCGTGGCATCCAAATTTTTCATGCAGATCTTTGTCGAATGTCAATTGCTATCTTATACCAAATTTGGTGGCTCTAGCTTAAAAACTCTGGAAGATACACACATTCCCGTTTTTAACGAACCTTTGGGGTGGATGGGGGCGGCTAGAGCAGAATTGGTGGGCGTGGCATCCAATCTTTTGATGCAGATCTTTGTCGAATGTCAATAGCTATCTTCATACCAAATTTGGTGACTCTAGCTCGAAGTTTGTAAAAGGTGCGGATAAGGGGGCTGGGGGCAGTATGGGTGGGCGTCGTATCCAAATTTTTCATGCAGATCTTTGTTAAATGTCAATTGCTATCTTCCTACCAAATTTGGTGGCTTTAGCTTAAAAACTCTGGAAGATACACACATTCCCGTTTTTAACGAACCTTTGGGGTGGATGGGGGCGGCTTGAGCAGAATTGGTGGGCGTGGCATCCAATGTTTTGATGCAGATCTTTGTCGAATGTCAATAGTTATCTTATACCAAATTTGGTGGCTCTAGCTTAAAAACTCTGGAAGATACACACATTCCCGTTTTTAACGAACCTTTGGGGTGGATGGGGGCGGCTAGAGCAGAATTGGTGGGCGTGGCATCCAATGTTTTGATGCAGATCTTTGTCGAATGTCAATAGCTATCTTCATACCAAATTTGGTGACTCTAGCTCGAAGTTTGTAAAAGGTGCGTATAAGGGAGCTGGGGGCAGTATGGGTGGGCGTGGCATCCAAATTTTTCATGCAGATCTTTGTCGAATGTCAATTGCTATCTTCATACCAAATTTGGTGATTCTAGCTCGAAGTTTGTAAAAGGTGGGGTAAAGGGGGCTGGGGGCAGTATAGGTGGGCGTGGCATCCAAATTTTTCATGCAGATCTTTGTCGAATGTCAATTACTATCTTAATACCCAATTTGGTGACTCTGGCTCAAAGTTTGAAAAAAGTGTGGAAAAGGGGGCTGGGGGTGGTATGGGTGGGCTTGGCATCCAAATTTGTGACACAGATCATTGTGGTGTGAGGTAGGCCCAGCGCTGGCCTCCCCCACAATACATTACATGTTAAATATACATATATCTTCAACATAACACACAGAATAGCATATTATTGTATTAGACTTAACATTAACATAGAACATAGATATAGTATGGTAAAGGGTAAAGGCAATTTGTAAGCAAAGTATAAGAGCGGCCAGACCAGCGTAAGAAGAGCGAAGGTCGGATGCGCGTTCGCGACCCACGATCAAGGTTTCGCGATCCACAAGAGGAGGAATAGCGTGCTCAGGCCGAGCGCGAGACCGGCAAATCAGTCGGTGGCTGGAGTTAAAGGCGTGCGGTTCCCACGAGGGACTGCTGGAGAGCCGGGGGCAAAGTCCTTTGGCTTGCTCACGGAGCAGAAAAGAGGGCTCAGCTCTGACACCTGGAAGCTGCTCAGGTGGAAGGAGGCTGAGGGAGGCAAGATCCTGACGCTAGGCGTGGAGGATGACGCACTTGCTCTCCTAAAGAACCGGGGCATGCTGATGAGCTTTCGATTTGGGCAGCTCAAATGCAAACTTCATGGGAAGAAGGAGGAAGCGGCGGCGGCTGATGCGGAGGCGAAAGCTGACGATGTGCCTGGCACTTCAGCAGCCTCAGCCCAGACGACGCATGAATGCCCGCCAGATGGAGCAGCGGAAGCAGAGGCGTTGGCGGTGGTGGAGGCCGAGCTAGACTCGGTGTCCCTCAAGGGTCTGGACCTGTCCAAACTCAACGTCCGCGAAGATGACAACAATAGTAAGGATGGGCCATCCGATGATGAGCGAACACCCACCGGGGCGCAGTCAGAGGCATATCTGACGCTCTCGGAGGGTGAAGAAGAGCTCTAGGGATGGAGACCACCAGCGTTGCTCAGATTAACCTGCATCATGCGAGGGCAGCTTCGGCTGTCATCGGCAGGTTGGTCACCAGGTTGGACCTGGGGCTGGTGCTCATCCAGGAGCCATGGGTCGTCAGAGGCAGGATCTGCGGCCTTAACCACGTAAGTGCAAGAGTAATTGCGGATGTAAGAGAGGCATCGCCAAGAGCTTGTATCTTGGTACGGAAGAATACTAACTTTCTATGTCTTTCTAACTTTCTCATCAAAGATTTAGTAGCAGTGCTGATCACTGGAGAGCGCGGAAGTATAGTGGTGGCGTCGGCGTACTTCCCGGGAGATGAAGCGGAGGCTCCTCCATTAGAGGTTCAGGCTCTAGTGGACTACTGCAGCAGCAAGAAGCTGCCATTGCTGCTGGGGTGCGATGCCAACGCACATAGCATCACATGGGGCAGCACAGATACAAACAACAGAGGTGAGTGTTTACTTGATTTTCTACTAGTTAAGGATCTCACTGTTTTCAACGTGGGGGCAGAACCTACGTTTGTAACCAAAAGCAGGGCCGAGGTGTTAGATATCACCTTTGGCAATGACGGAGGCTCCAGGTTGGTGCGCAACTGGAGAGTCTCTACTGAACCATCATTGTGGGACCATAGGATTATCCTATTCGACATTTGTAGTAACCTAAGTTTTAGAAATCAGAAATCCTCGACAGACAGATTGGCGACAATATCGGTCCTGTCTGGGGTTAAATCTGAGCAGACTAAACTACAGTAAAAGAGCTTCCTCACAGGAAGAGATTGAGCAGCTATCTATTGACGTGGGCAAGACTATCTTGGATGCTTATCATTCAAGCTGTCCTATCAAGAGCATTAAATCCAGCAGGGATAATCCATGGTGGACTAAGAAGCTAGGACTACTTCGAGTGGAGGTCAGGAAACTGTTTAACTCAGCTAAAAAGAGTAATGATAAATGGGATTGTTATACCAGGAAGCTTACTGAGTATAACAAGGAGATACGTAATAGCAAACGGGATCACTTCAGGAAGTTTTGCTCCACTCTAGAGCAGGCCACGCCCGCTGCAAGGGTGTTCAAAGCCATCTCAAAAGGGAAAGTGCTCTCGGAACTTTGCCTTAAGAGACAGGATGGGACTTTCACGGACAATGAGGTAGAGAAGGATGAACTTCTCTTACAAACTCATTTCCCGCTTTGTAGGACCATTTCAGATAGTGATAGCAGCTACCTACAAACCTCTGGGATGAGACCCGAGTGTAGATTAGCTGCAGAAATTGTAACTGAGCATAGGATCAAGTGGGCCATCGGATCACTCAGTCCCTACAAGGCCCCGGGGGTGGATAGCATCCTGCCCATCCTCTTACAGAAGGGTATAGACCCTCTCTTAGTATTTCTAATCAGAATCTTCCGTGGGAGCATTGCCCTGGGGTACATACCTAGGGAGTGGAGGACGGCGAGGGTGATTTTCATCCCGAAGGTAGGAAAGAAAGACCCATTTCTTCCCAAATCCTTCAGGCCAATCAGCCTTACCTCATTCCTGCTAAAAACCCTCGAAAAGATAGTAGACAATCACATTAGATCTGTGTACCTAGTGGCCAAGCCACTACATGCACATCAGCATGCGTATAGGGCAGGGATGTCAACGGAGTCAGCTCTGCTTGACCTAGTGAACACTCTCCAGAAGTCTGTGAAAGTAAAAGAGGTTGCACTCTGCGCCTTTATGGACATAGAAGGTGCTTTTGACAACACTGCGCATGACGTGGTGGTCAGAGCTCTTGAGAGTAGAGGAGTTGAATCAGGACTCACGTCTTGGTTAAGCAAACTCCTGGACTCTCGCATAGCAGAAGTAACCGTCAGCAACTCGACGATTAGAGCACAAACCACCAGAGGCTGTTCTCAAGGAGGTGTCCTATCACCTCTCCTTTGGAGTCTGGTGGTGGATGATCTCTTATCTAAGCTAACGGATAATGGCTTTCGATGTCTAGGATATGCCGATGACATAACTATTATCTGCAAAGGGAATTTTGAGAGCACATTATGTGATAGAGTCACCCTGGGCCTTCGACTAAGCCTGGACTGGTGTGGGGACGTGGGGCTGAACATCAACCCAGCAAAGACCACGATTGTCGTCTTCACAAATCGGTACAAGCTTAAATCTATGAGACCCATAGTCATTGGAGGTACAAGTATACCAGTGTCCACGGAGGTCAAATATCTGGGGGTTATACTAGATAAAAGACTCCTCTGGAAACAGCAGGTGGAGCACGCTGTTCGGAAGGGCACTTTAGCCCTGATGAGCTGCAGAACTCTTGCGGGGAAAAACTGGGGGCTTTCACCTAAGATTCTGATGTGGATGTATACTGCTATGGTAAGGCCCATGGTGTGCTATGGAGCTGTGGTCTGGGCTGGACCCATGGACCGGGAAGGTGCGAGAAAGCAACTGGGTAAACTCCAGAGGCTTGCATGCTCGTGCATCTCGGGCGCAATGCGCACCTGCCCCTCCACGGCTCTAGACGTTCTACTAGGGCTTCCACCGCTGCACATATACATAAAACACAACGCAAGCAGAAGTCATATGAGGTTAACGGGGGCATTAGCAACCGGATCGGCTGCAGGAGCCACAGGCTCACTGTTAGAATACCCACAGGATGCGCAGTTGGCGCAATTTAGCTTCAGTAAGCTCTTTAACATAGAGCTTAGCAATAAGGCAGAATGGACCAACCTGTCAAGTACCTATAATGTGAAAACACATGCTATTAGGTGGTACACAGATGGTTCGCTTACAGAGGAGGGGGCCGGGGCCGGAGTCTGCGGACCTCGACTCAATTACCATGAACCCCTTGGCAAGCTCGCCAGTATCTTCCAAGCGGAAATACACGCGATAGAGAGATGTGCCGCTTTCAACATCGACAGAGGGTACGATCGCAGAGACATAGCCATCTTTTCAGACAGTCAGGCAGCTATAAAAGCACTAGGTGCTTATAAAATAGCTTCCAGGCTGGTTTGGCAATGTATATAAACATTAAACAGGTTGGGGACTTATAATAGAGTCACCATCTATTGGGTCCCTGGGCACGCGGGAATCCCGGGTAATGAGGTAGCGGACCAAATGGCCAGGAAGGGGGCAAGCACTCCTTTCTGCGGGCCGGAACCCTTCTGTGGGTTGGGCCCTGGGGTCATCCAGCAGAGCAGCCGCTCTGACCTTTGGTCCGATAGTACGAACTTCGGGTTGTGTTCGCAGGGGGCGAGACAAAGTAAAAGGCTTTTAGGCAACTACAACAAGACGAGGACTGAGGACTGTCTGAAGCTGAGCAAGGTCTCTCTTCGGATTGTCACAGGCTTCTTGACAGGACACTGCAGATTGCGTAGGCATTTACATAGGATACGCATAGGGAACGAGGCTACATGCAGGCTCTGTCTGGAGGGGGACGAAACTCCAGAACACCTACTAGTGGAGTGCCCTGCCATAGGTCGGCTGAGATTATCTCAGCTCGGGCGGGTCACACTAAACACTGAGGAGATGAGGGCTCTCCGTCCAGGCGACATCATCGCGTTTCTGCGATCGATTGCACTGTACGGGGAGCTGTAGCTCATACAATAGGATGAAGGCACAATAGACCCAGGTGGTCGCAGTGCACTAACCTCCTTTTTCATAATAATAATAATAATGTCCCACGAGAGAAGTTCGTCAATTTGGAGTTGGCGGAGAGAAGTTCGATTGAACCCACGCGTGTCGGAAAATCTTGAGTTGATATTTTAGTTAAGCGGAGTAGAATAAAGTATAGTTGTAAGTTCGAAAGGAAAATATAACGCAGAAACAGAAATAAGAAAGTGAAGCAAATAAACGTTTTATAATTTAGTTAAAACTAAGCCTCTACCCCTCTGCTACTCTTTTTGGTTGTTAAAGTTGGTTTGCAGCTGTCAGTTTTGCATATCGACGTGCATACACGCGAGCCGCTAAGTTTCGCGCACACTTGCGCATATACACGCGTCTGATACCCTAACCCCGGTGAAACAGTCTGAGTAGCCAGTGGTACTCGTACTGTGGGCTGCCCAGTACATCTCCCCCCCGAACACTCAGCCGTTTTCGACCAGCGCGGGTGTCAGGCGACACAAATTACACGTGCCTATACTTCACAAGGCGTCACTGGTGTTTTAAATAAATTTCTTGTGACGCAGAACTTTGGCCGGACTGAGATATATACCCCGGCCAAAATCTCTACCTTACAAGTGGCGCCCGAGCAGGGACTAAAAGTGAAATAGGCGTAGTACAAGTTGGAAATAAAAACCCCAAACGTGCTACTAACAAGTGTAAAGTGCAAAATCAATCCGCATATACCCGACGATACCCTGGTTATCGTGCGCGCAGTTAAACAAAACGAAAAGCCGACAGAGTTTTTTTGTGCGATAAGCGGCGCAACGAAAGTGACGGTGAAAAGGTAAACACCGATCGCATAACGGTGATGTGCAACGTGTCAACGACAAGAAGTACAGCTCGCGCCATATTATCAAAACCCAGTTGGTTTAGAGCGCAGCTGTGAGCTTCGAACAGTGGGGCGAGAATATTCGTGATTTGGTGGGAAAGTTTTGGTTTCGCAAACGAAGGTTAAATTAAACAAATAATAAAATAAATGTAATAATAACAAATAATAAAATAAATATAATAATAACAAATAATAAAATAAATATAATAATAAATTAACAAATAATAAAGCATCGCCTAACGAGTGTGAAGTTTATGAAACCATATATGCCCCACAATACTCTGTTCGATGGCGCGTGGGTGAAACAGAGGTAAAACAAATATCTTTGTACAATTGTCGCGACACAAAGATTTTGACGGTTGAAACGGGCGAGCCGATTAAGTGAACGGGGGTTGAACACCTGCAAACGAACGAAAATGACGGCGAAGACGTGGACACCGATTGCTTAACGGAGCAGAGAGCGGGTCAACGTTCGAAGTACAGCACGCGCCAAATCGACTAAGTGTGACTAGTTTTGGGCGTGGCTGCGAACAATCAAACGCTGAGACGAGAATAGTTGAAAAGTGCAAATTAAACAGTTGAACAAGTACAGTAGAAAATCGATTGAAATGAATGAACAAATTTAATTAAACGGAAAAATCAATCAATGCAAGTTATTTTTTGAGAAAAAAGAAATAAATAATTATAAAATAAATAAATAATAAATAAAATAAAATAATAAATGAATAAAAAATAAAATAAATAAATAATAAATAAAACAAATAATAATTAATAATAAAAATAAAATCAAATAATAATAAATAAAATAAAAAATAATAAATAATAATAAAATAATATTAAAAATAAATAATAATAAAAATATATAATAATTAATAAAAAATAATAAATTAATAAATAAAATTTAATAAAATAATAAATAAAAATTGAGAAAAAAAGAGAAAGATATTGACGGCATTATCAAGGGATCAGAGCACAACCGAATTTAAACCAACGATGAGGGTAGACGATCTAAGGAAACGGGTATGTGCGTTCATAAGGGAAGGGGGTCATCGCACAGAAACTTGGAAGCGATTGGCCAAGTGGGAATTACAATTTTTGAAAATTCCGGAACCGTCCGCCTCGTATAATACTCTCAATATAGGTATGCGACAGCGGCAAAAGTCAGAGTCAGACTTACTGACTTTGTCTGGGTCATCGAAAGGGGAGTTTCCACCACTCGGGCGAGCGCACCATTCGCCGGTAAGGCGGCAGATTGGGACGCCATCTGGAATTTATGTAGGGCCGCCTGCTATTTCCCCTGTGACTAGTACCCAGGTGGGACAGAGGGACTACAAACCTGATATGGCCACGAACTACTGGGGAGCTGAGAAGAATAAACATATCGTGGTCGTCCCCGAGCAAATCAGGAAATGGGGAATCCGTTTTGATGGTCACTCTGACCCGCTTGAGTTAATAGATGCACTTGAAGAACGCGCGATGACATACGAGGTAGAGCTAGACCGTATTCCCAGGGCAATGAGCGAGGCCTTCACAGACTCGGCGGCGAGCTGGTTCTCAACGAGTAGGCTAAGAGACGTGACATGGGACGTCTTCAAGAAAGAATTTCTAGATTTTTTTTTACCACCCCACTATTTTGACAGGTTGGAGGATAGCATCAGAGCCCGACGGCAAAGAGCCGGCGAGGGTTATAAGGATTATTTGTTAGATTTAAAGAAACTGATGCATCATGCCGGATATAGTATCGATCAGGAATTGAGTAGGATTTATGAAAATCTAGCGCCAGACTACAGGTTGTACATCCGTAGGAAAGATTTTCTGACGCTAGCTCAACTGACTCAGATGGCCGCTGAATTTGAGAATGTTCGAAGCCAGAGCCGCTGGGAAGCAGGTTACAGCCAGGCGATGGGGGTCGGATACCCAAACAGGCTAGGAGGCGTGGATGCACCCGCCAGGCAGACTTATCCGTTGCGGAACCCGCCAGCCCAGGTACCGTTTTCGAGGAACGAGCATAATAATTTCCCAATCAGCAGAACAGAAGAGATTTCAAATGGGATTATTGGGAAAGAGAAGCTTAGGTCACACAGCATCACTCTGGTGTGCTACAATTGTTCGCAGGGTGGACATTTTGCCAGAGATTGCCCGAATCCGCGAGCTGTGTCATGTCAAGCAATGTGGCACTCAGGGTACAAGCAGCGTAGCATGCCGCACAAAAGGATGGGGGAAAGAGCAGCAGCGTAATCCGGAGCAGTATCGGATTGGCGTCGGTGTGAAGCAGTTCAGGAGTTAGAGTACCCGCTGAAAGTGGAAAACAGTCGCATTGTCGCCAAAGTGATGATCGGGGACCAAACAGCATGGGCGACGGTTGACACTGGGGCCACTAGGAGCTTCATTAGCAAGGAGTTTTTCAAAAAGGTTGCAGTTGGAGGGAAAGTGTATGCAGTAGACGCAAAAATACAATTAGCAGACGGCTCGAAAGTGGCCGTAGAAAGACTGTTGCGGACGAAAGTGGGTCTAGCTGGCAAGTAAGTAGATGTAGACATGCTCGTCATGCCGTCCATGCTAGATAGTCTCATTCTAGGAATGGACGTTCTGTGTAAGATGGGGATGACCATACAGTGCGGTAAGGCGAATCTTATTTGCCAGACAGGCGGAGCACCGACCAAAGAGTTAGACGGAGGCAACGCGGAGTCTACGCTGGAGCGACGGGGGAATGTCCTGGGGACACCTCATGTGGAGGACGCCGAGGAGAGCAGCTGTTCCGAGAGAGAACCAATCCCGGGTCCCCGCACGCATCAGCGGTCGTGAGACCCCTTTCGAGACCACCACCGTTATCAGGATAATGAAAGGAAGGTGTCCCCACCCCTTTTCATGCACACAGGATACGTGCACAAAGAGTCGAGGATGGACATGGTGGATAGCGCGGTTACCACGATGACGGTAGAGACCGCGACGATCATCACAGAGAGGCCACGCGCACGAGAGTTAACGCCATACGCTGAACATCCATCATTAACTCTAACTTCCGAGGCTATCGAAGAAGAGACACCTGAGGGGGCAGCGGAGATATCCCCAATCCCAGAGAAGGTAGGCGCAGCAGTCGAACCAGAACCATGTGAGGGAAAGGACAAAAGCGAGTCGTCAACAAAATTGAGTAACGTCATTAAACGTTTTCATCGCGAGAAGGCGATAGCGCTGGATCAAGAGGAAAACTAGTTGGGAACCTTGGAGCCGTTAGAGCGAGTAGACGGATGGCAGGAGGGCCTCGAATCGGAGTTAGGCAAGGACGAGATCCCTTTAAAGCGCATCCCAAAGGCGGGAGCATCGATACCAACGTCGTGGACAGTTCACCGCAGCAACAAGATTTTGACGCCGGTGGCCATTACAATCATTGCGGCAGAGCTGGAGCGGAAGAAACTAAAAGGACGCCGTAGTCGTTTCAAGGTGATGGCAGGGGCGGACCAGTTTGTGGTGACTCAACACCGCGACGGTGAAGTGGTACTCGTACTGTGGGCTGCCCAGTACATCTCCCCCCCGACCACTCAGCCGTTTTCGACCAGCGCGGGTGTCAGGCGACACAAGTTACACGTGCCTATACTTCACAAGGCGTCACTGGTGTTTTAAATAAATTTCTTGTGACGCAGAACTTTGGCCGGACTGAGATATATACCCGGCCAAAATCTCTACCTTACAGTGGAATTTCAATTGCTATCTTCATACCAAATTTGGTGACTCTAGCTCGAAAATTGTAAAAAGTGGGGAAAGAGGGCTGGGGTGGTATGGGTGGGCGTGGCTTCCAAAGTTTTGATGCAGATCTTTGTGGAATGTCAATGCTATCTTGATGCCAAGTTTGGTGGCTCTGGCTAAATGTTTGTAAAAGGTGGGGAAAGGCGGACGAAACTGGTGGGCGTGGCTCCAAAACTTTGATTTTGATTTTTGGGGGTCATTGCCAGCTATCTTCCCACCAAAGTTGGGGTGGATGGGGGTGGCTAGGGCAGTATTGGTGGGCGTGGCATCCAAACTTTTGATGCAGTTTTTGGGGGGTCATCATCACCTATCTTGGCACCAAATCTGGTGGCTCTAGCTAAAGAACTGTAGGAGATATAGCCATTTCTGATTTCAAAATGCGGGGTGGCTGGGGCGGAATGGGTGGGCGTGATTCCAAAATTTTTGATACAATTTTTTGGGGGTTAATAGTAGCTATCTTCTTACCAAATTTGGTAATTCTAGCTGTAAGGATGTGCGAAATATGTGGATTTATCGGTTTGAGTTATCGAATTTACCGATTTGCCAGCCCCCCAGTTATCGTAGAACCCCAATTTTGACACTTTTATTTACTATCCCATAGATAACGAGAATTGGATAGATTCAAGTCTCTAGCTTGAAGGGTGTGGAAAAAAGTTGCGTTCATACAGACGGACAGGCGGACAGACACCATGACGGACATTGCACAAACCCAATATACTCTTTACCTTCGGTATCGAGTATAAAAAACACTAAAACATACGCTTTTAAAAAAATTAAACTAAAAATTTAAAAAATAAGTTTTTAAATTAAGCTTGAAACAATTGGGGTGTTCAACAGCTCGTTTCATCGTTTCACGTTTCAAAGTTGAAACGTCCGCAACAACAACATACATAGAAAATTTCTTGAAACGTTGAAACACCCCAGCCTATGTATACAAAAAGTGTTTTAAGTTTCAACAAAGTAAAGATGAGAAGAGCACGATATTTATTCGATATTTGCTATCGATGTTCAGTACTTTTTAGTATATTTGGTGTATTTTTGTGCAAAAAAGTATAAACACATATGATTAATGGCCTCCGAAAACAAAAGTAAGTAAAACAGGTTTTGTTTGATAAAACTAATTTTCTTTTTATTCTATACAGTGGAATCAACAAATAATTTGAAGCGCAAGTCTCCCGAGCGGAAAATTCAGCACGGGAGTGGTCTGAAGCAGAAGTGATGGATTTATTAAATTACATGCGAATGCATAAAAACGTGGAGGTAAGAAATGACCAACATTTCAATTAAATTTTATATAAGTAACTTTATTCTTACAAATCTTGCAGAAAACTACCGCTCAAATCTATTATAGCAAGCTAATTAGCGAAACCAGCATTGCTGCGACATGGAACTCTGTCCGACACAAGGTTCGTAACCTAAAACTCGGCTGGCCGTGAAGTATCTACAAATGTTGAAAGCATGTAATTGAGCAACTAATTCAAACAACGAGCTCTTCTCACCTTCAATATCCTCTATTTCTCTAATAACTTGCTTTGCTAAAGCATCGCATAGCATGTCTTTAGCACTTGGCATTTTTACAAATAAAATATAACCGCAGTAAACAGCAACAGTGACAAAAATTGAAGAATAAGAAATGTAAACAAACAACAGCTGACTGCACAAACATAAAACGCATTGACACCCAAAATTCCGTTCACGAGTTAATCGTTTCAACTTTGAAACATGAAACGATGAAACGGAGCTGTTGAACACCCCAAATAATAATCGAATAATGCTAGAATCATTGTGAAAAAAGCGTGGATGCTTTGTGTAATATTTTTCATATATCGAGCGCCAAACGCTTTTTCAGAATGTAGTGTTGGGATCATTTCGACCAACGGTCGATGAAGCCAATGACATTTTCACCATCGACGATATATGAGAATAAACTTTAATTTTCGATCAAGGATAATGCCAAATAATTAATTTCAAAGACGCGGTCAATTGGTCAACCATCAAGGAAGTAGTGAGCAGTGCGAATGGTACTTCTACAAAATGACATGACTTTACATTTTAAACAAATTAAATTAGTTATAGGAACCGTTGAAGGTCTAATGCTAGCTGCCAGAAGTGGCTAGGTGGGCAAGATAGGTGGGACAGAAAGCGGTTGAGGACCCAATGTCTTTTGACGCTTCGGAGAATCGTTCAACATCTTGCAATTTTTGTAATAAGAAATTGCTCTTTGAAGCAACCATACAGACTATTAAATGCAATATCCATAGGTTTAAAGTCTACATGAGTCTGCCTTATGTACTTGAAAGTTGCCTTCTCCACCTAATTGCAGGAATCCCAATACCATTTAAGGCCAGTACCAGCAACTTAAAAGTCCATGATTTTGGCAATGAAGCCAGCAGATCTCATGTGAATATTGTTGTTTACAACCTACATAAAATTAAGGCTTATGTGCTCCAACCGTTTTGATAATTTTGCTTCAACACTCAAGCATTTTGAAATATTTGAATAATGTTATATGACATTTTATAGCTACTCGCTGGTCCCACAAACGTCGTTGTGCCAGGCCAGAATTTGATCTGTACCGATAAGTAAGCCATTCAATAGTTCAGGTGGTGTTTCTATATCCGTAAGTTACACATTTCCTGCTGAGCAACACATCCCGACTGGCTCATTTTTAAATTTAAGTGCACGACAATGCGGGCATTCCTTGTCCAATGTACCAATGATCACTTTGGAATGAACACTATATTCAACATCTGACTCATACTAGAAGCAGCAGACGTTCATCACGATGTTCGCTTGAATCCCTCGTAAGACTTTCTGTTGCTTTATGCCTTTCAATAGCGTTTCCTGTCGTGGTTTGTTCACATAAAGGCTCTCTCGCCACGTTTATGTCGTGCCTCATTGCTACGGGCATTATAGAGGTTCGATTTTTTTGGTGGCGTTCTACTGGCAAAACAACGCAATTAAAACCGTTAACTGTCTAGCCGTTTTCTTGTTTAATGATTATCGAAATCGCACCAATTCAACAGCACGCATACACATTCGCCGATTAGCTGTCAGCTTATTGTATTAAAGTTTCAGTATTTTTCAAACGGAAATTTTATATTTGCTAACACATTTTACAGGTTTAAGCCCCGTTTTCTTAATGTCCGGTTAGCGTAACTATCCTAAGTTAAGTCGAAATTGAGTTGGTCAATGTCCGATTAGTGTTAAATGAGACATAAATTAAAATGAGGCAACTGTCTTAAGCCGACAATTGCATTGTATTTATTTTATTATTTAAGCAAAATGGCATCGCATAAGCGCATTTTTAACGTTCACGCAATGGAAATTTAATTAGGAGAAATGGAGCAACGAGTGAAAAATTCTAGTTATTATGGAGAGACGGTAAATTATTTCACTGCATTGGATGAAGTACATTTTGTCAACGGTTCAGGTTGACAAAATCAACATGAAAAATAATTCTTGCCAATATGGACACTTTCTGCCATGCTTCTCTTTCTGCTTCCAAGACACAGCATCGCTCCTTCTGTTCACCAAAAGGTTACTATTTGCCTCCACAAGGTCAACAAGCATATTCTCTTCAGAAACAGAAAAGTTTTTAGCCCGCTGCCGCTTACGGGTTCCAATCGGGCTCATTAAAGGCAATTTATTTTCCATTTTAAATTTTAATTTAAGTTTTAAATTTGGCAGTCACAAAACAAAAAAATACCATACAAAACTGCTGATTTGCTCGTGAATTCTGGCAGCACCATTAATGCGATACTATCTTAACATAACCGGTTAACTTTACATTGAAGAAACCAAATTCGTTAAACACTGTATAACACGAGCATTAAATTTATGCAGCTTAACTAACTGCGACTTTAACCGGACATTGAGAAAGCGGCTACAAGACAGTCAACTACCTAGGTTAATTCGACATCTGCTAGAATCTTAATAAACCAAAATATTAAATTGAGTTCTAAACTATCCTATAGTTCAAGTTGGAACAAAACCTAAAAAACAAAACTAAAGTAGGGTTCAAGTATGTAAGTATTATGCTATGTTTACACTACAGTGAGTTTGCTATCGATATCGTCATCGACGCAATAACTCAGAATTGGTGTTTACATTGGCTCAAAAGTGAGTTATTGCGTTAAGCGTCAACAGCTGTGTTTTGCTTCGAGTTTGTAAAAGTCAAAAAATTTAATTCAACAAATTTAATAAGCAATGGATAATAAGAAATTATGCATGATTTTATCTGCGATGGAGCAAAACAACGCTATGATGATGAGAGCAAAGAATATGGCAGGGGCCTCTTCGGCAACTTGAAGCTCAAAATGCACACCAAAATGATCAGCCAGAGTTTGAGGTTTGGCTTGGCAATACGAATTAAAGTGCTGAAACAATAAGGCAAGCCCTAGCTATAAATTTCCTCAGCAATAATTCCATTTAGATAAATAAATTCAATTCATAAAAAAGGTCATTTATTTTTATCTGTTATTGGCCCTCATTATTTCTATCATTTCTTTTTGAAAATTTTCAGCTCGTTCTGCCATACGCTCCATGACCGCCAACTTGCGCACCTCTATTTCAATGAGCTTGTCAATTTTGTCCACCCGTCGTCGCTTGAGAAGGCGTCTTTGTTATTGAGGTGTCCGTGAGTTTTTGCGTGCTCCACGAAATCCGTCAATATTTTCTTGCCATAATTCAATTAATGTGTGTGTTGCAGCAGTTGACCACACAAATCTCCTATCCGAGCCAATAATTTGGTTGTAATGAGTTCAAAACATATTATAGCAGTAATTACAGCACTTACTTACCATTTTTTTGAGACATAATTAAATAATTTGATAATTTATATATTTTAGTTGTGAACTTGTATGTGTTGTTTACATTAGCACCAGTGGTGACAGTTCAAAAATATAACCGATTATATACTTAAATGGGCAGCACTTTTGAGTAAACCGAATGTATATCGAGTAAAAGCAACTAACTCAAATAAGCAGTGCCAGAGTAAACACCATATTAAAGTGTCAATGCAATGAGCACGATAAAACTGTAGAGAGCAGTAGAGCACTAAGGAGAGAGAGAGAGAGTGTGCGAGAGCGCTTAGGCAGATAAAATCGCAACGTGGGTCAGGTTGGCTCTAGCTCCACAAATTTGAAAGATACGCGCATTCCCGTTTTTGACGAAGCGTTAGGTTGGCTGGGGGCGTCTAGGGCATTATTGGTGGGCGTCAAAAACTGTGGAAATTAAAGGCGTTTCTGGATGGTCCATAATCCTTCATCTTCTCAGCCATTTTCTTATAAATATGGGAGTTCTTCCTGGATTCCCAAACCCATCAATGTTTTCCTTCCATAGTTGTTTTAGAGCTTTTGTGGCGGCAGTCGACCACAAAAATATCTTATCATAGCCTGAAATTAAGTTAAAATGGGTTAAACATGTACATATAATATTTAAAAAAAACAATTGCTGACCATTTTTTTGCGAAACGTTAACAATGAATTGCTATTAACTTTTTGTTTTTGTTTGCCGGCAAACCGCTTAATTTAATCAGTGGTGATATTTGAGTACGATATACGAAAGTGGGCAGTTCCTTTGAGTCAATCGAATGCATTAGTTACGTAAATTGAATACACGCAACTACATCCAAATTAACTCCACTTTTTTGTCACCACTAGGTCCCTATGCTATTTGTATGGGTAGGAAGCTGCTTGTAGCCAGTTAACGCAAAAAGCAACACGCAACCGTAATGTGAACACCATAAAAGGATGTGCGAAATATGTGGATTTATCGGTTTTGATTTATCGAATTTATCGATTTGCCAGATCTCCAGTTATCATAGAACCCCAATCTTGATACTTTAATATACTATGCCACAGATAAAGATAATTGGAAAGTTTCAAGTCTCTAGCTTGAAGGGTGTTCAAAAAAGATGCGTTCATGCGGACGGACGGACGGATAGACACCATGACAGACATTGCGCAAACCCAATATACTCTTTACCTTCGGTATCGAGTTTAAAAACTCTCCTTCAGTACACCGCAAATCTTCGACTTGTATGAATTTTTTTCGATTATGAATATTTATTTTTATATATATTATACGATATAATAATGAGACAAGATACATTTTTCGCATGTATGTATCTATTTGAAACAAATTTAAATTATTGCTTAAATAAAGCGTTTGGAGAAATTTCAAAGCATTATAGAAAATTTCTTACTTCAAACAATTTATTAACTGTGGAAAACGTAGTTTCGCTGTGATATTTTTAGTTTCGCTTCTAAGTCCCTGTTTCTGTCCCTAGTTTAAAAGTAACACCCAATTAATAATGAATTTTTATTATTTCAAACATCATACCATCAAGTTTTTTAACACATCATATCTGTTTAACGCATGCGCAAATGTAAATGGCAACCGAGAGCCACCACTAACGAATTAAAAAAAAAAAATAATAGATATATGTGTAACTTTATATCATACTACATTTTTTTCAAAACTTCAATTGAAAAATGTGTCAATTTGTTAGCAAGTTGTATACATTGAGAACGTACAAAAAATATTTCCAAATGTGAAGTTTTTTTTAAGAAATTTAAAAACATCGTAACTTTTACCACTAAATAGTGCACAGCTGATTTTTGGGGTTGCTTTTCGCATTTAATATTGCAGGAATCTGTGCTGTGACAGAGCGTCGCTAGTTTTGGTTATCTATTTCACGTAGTTCTGTGCGAGTACCTAACGTGCTTTATTTGCGCGTACCGAAAAATTTTTGTGCTTGCCTTAAAATTTAAAATGTTTGTGTAATTGTGAAGCGGTCTTTGAGCCTAAATATGTTAATATTGACACTTATTCATTTTTAACAAAAAGTGTGAGTGCAATTTTTTATATATGTATTTCTTAGCACACATATATAATATATGTATACAGTACAAACTAAACGTTAATACAAATTAAAAACAAATTTAATTCAAAAGATAGATTTTTAATCAATAGAGTGCCATTAATTAACTTATAAAATATAGTATGAATATATTATACCATTATTACTCTAAACGCTCAAACTAAATTTTCACATGTACCACAAACACTCGTTTGGATATTTCTGAGTAAGTGTTTTTGTTTTTAGCTTTGAAATGACTATTTTTTCCAAATACATATGTATATCGACCTGTTTGTAACCACACCCTTATATGCACATCCAAATATATGTATATGCATGACAGTTATTGTTTCGTTTTCGTGATACTAAATAATAAATTAATTAAACACATATGCACAGTACAAGATTGTTGGTAGAAATGGCACTACGCTTGACTTGGACTTAAACCTTATATAAGATATGGTCAGCTACTGAGTTTCAATAAAAAGATTTTGTTCGGTAAAGAACTCAGTTATTGACAATTGCTGGTAGCGGCCTAAAACCAAAATTAAAGAGGCCTTCAATATCTCAATTAAAAGATACCCTGGAAACAAGACTATACGCGTAAGTTCATTGCTATTATGTGCCCGCGTATATATGTTAATTTCGGTAAAAACTTGCATAGATAATAAGTTTTGGGTTTTTCAAATTCAAGGTTTCATTGTTATCGAAAGGAAATGGGAGGAGTTTTTGATTTCAAACGGTGATATAATTTATTTTGTAAATCTTTGAAGGACGGCACCAGCTTACATCAAAATTTGGTCAATATAGCTGCACAAATGTGGGAAATTTGTATGTTTTATTCATTTACATCTCAAGGGGTATCGACTTGTCATCAATATTCCAGAATCCTAGTGGGCGTAACGCAAAGCCCAATCAAACCAGATGTTAGAAATACAGAAAGTAAAACTTTGAAAATCACAGAAATCCTTTCCGCTTGATTTTCAGCTTTCTGATTTTGAGTAAAATAATTCAGCGCTCAATCCGCTGATGTCCGATGCTCCAAACCAAGGTATACTTAACAAGGTAGTCGCACTCTTTATGTCGCCATCTTACTTTCGCCCTATATTTCAGTCTCGTGTCGAACGTTGTGAGCGACACATCTCCTACATATTGCTTTGATGAAAGCCAGGAATTCGTTACTCTCTCGCTTTCTTTCGTTCTTAAATAAGGCGAACGAGAGAGCGAGTGCGGCTACCTTGTTAAATATACCTTGCTCTACTAGTCCAATTCCGATTTTAAAGTCAGGGTTAGCAATGGGTGCGTTCACCAGGAAAATTGCTGCACGAAACTGGATCAATGGGTGCGTTCACCTGGAAGTTTCGTGCTCGATACTTGATCAGAAAAGTGATACTTATCGGAGCGTTCTGGTGAACGTTTTGCTCTACTTTTGGGCATTTAGCGCCAGTTCTGAACCGTTGCCGATTATTGTTTGCGACTACAGAACACTTTTGTTACCTTTTTTATATCGGTTTTGTGCAATGTCCGTCATGGTGTCCGTCCGTCTGTATCTTCGCAACTTTTTTCCACACCCTTCAAGGTGAAACTTGAAACTTTCCAATTCTTTTTATCTATGGGATAGTAAATTAAAGTGTCAAGATTGGGGTTCTACGGTAACTGGGGGCTGGCAAATCGATAAATTCGATAGCTCAAAACCGATAAGCCCACATATTTCGCACATCCTTACAGCTAGAGAACTACCAAATTTGGTGAGAAGCTACTAGCTACAAGCAGCCCCCAAGAACTCAAAAATTTGGAGCCACGCCCACCCATTCCGCTCCAGACCCCCCCCTCGAATTGAAAAGTAAAAAAGCCTATTTCTCCCACAGTTTTTGAGATCGACGCACCAAGTTTGGTGCCAAGATAATTGATGACGACCCCCCAAAAACTGCATCAAAAGTTTAGATGCCACGCCCACCAAAAAGGGGAATGCGTGTATCTTCCAGAGTAGTGGAGCTAGAGCCACCAGATTTAGTAGGAAGATAGCTGGCAACGACCCCCAAAAATCTGCATCAAAGTTTTGGAGCCACACCCACCCTTTCCGCCGCCAGCCCCCTGTTCCCACCTTTTACAAACTTCGAGCTTGAGTCACTAAAGTCACTGGTGGCATCCCCATCTGCATCGGAAAATCTTTAAGGCAGTGTTAATCTCTACCGTGACCGTACCCCTTTGCTATCAGGCCTGTTTTTACCTGTCTTAATCCTGGTAACGAGTATACCGCAGTCGGTTGCGTCCGACTGCAACGTTTCCACTTGTTTTTACTGATACGTTAAATCTATACGCTCGGTAGAGTGACTATTAAAAGTCACACATTTTCAAAGTTCTCTGCTGTAACTCGCATGCATAGGTCGCTGTTGTAACTGGCTACTGTCATTGACAAATAATGAAACAAGACAGGTCTTAAGAGCTGGAATGTAATGTTAATTAACATAAACGCAACCGATGGGCATGTACGTGGGGAAACAGCAAAAAGCCAGTATTCTTATCACTGTTTACCTACTACACTCGCTACAATGTCAGCTGGTGCGAAGTCGGCCATCATTGTTTAGCTTTTTGTTGTGACTGCAAAGTGTGCGAAGCGCAAGGCATAATTAATTGTTGCCGCACTTCAGTTCTCTTGTTGTTGTCACAAAAATTGAAATCGACAATTTTAGACTTTTGCTTCAACCCGCTTGCTGCTGCTCAACAAGAAAGGGTGGTATAGACTTTATATGAACTTTGTGCAATTCTATAGCTAAACGATATGTGGATGAGGTATCGCACGGCGGGCTTATAAAGCCGTCAGACCAGTTTACTGCTACATTAAAACACTTAGAGTCTATATTTATAAAT
Organism: Scaptomyza flava; assembly: GCA_030179655.1. Lineage (NCBI taxonomy): Eukaryota > Metazoa > Arthropoda > Insecta > Diptera > Drosophilidae > Scaptomyza > Scaptomyza flava. The sequence goes on along the minus strand of JARNME010000012.1, from coordinate 43,713,463 downwards.
AATATTCACAATACTATTGAAATAACTAAAGACATAAAAAAAAAATTATTAATTGCTGCTAAACATGTACAAATTGATAATAATGTAAAACAATTTTATTTTAAAACTAGAATTTATTTTAGACTTAAATATTTAAACAAAAAATTAGCTATTAAGAATCAAAAACAACGTTTAGTTGGAAATTCAAAATTATTAAAAATAAAATTATAAACACAAAAATAACATCGTCTCAATTCATTATTGTAGGCTATTTTCCACCCCAACAGGCAACAAGGGGTTAATCAACTCACAGCAGTGCCTTTCAGTCGCACTCATGTACTATGTGCCATTTCACTCGCACTCATTGCAATCATACAAGAGCTAGTTTGGCAGCCGAGTAGACTACCTTACGAAGGCACTCGTTTTGCCATGGCTAAACGTGAGATACTTTAATATTCGCCCGTATTCCCGTTGTCGTCGTCGACGTAAAACGTTGTCGTCTGACCAACTTTGGTGTTCTCATAGTCGTCATCGTTACCTATCGACAACTATCGTCACATAACCGGTATTCTGTAAATAAAAGTGACGACGATATTGTCTTGACACGACTCTGTTTTTGTCGTTGAGATTTTTTGTGACGACTGCCAACGACTGTTTAAGAAATTAATTGAATTTGAAAAAAAAAAATACAAAAATTGCGTTTAAATGAAAATAAAAAATTCAAAACAATTTGAAAAGCTTGTGGAAGAGTTGGAAAAAAATCCATCTCTTGCAAAAGGATTCCGAAGAGGAACTGTTCCGTGTGATTTCAACGAGAATTGGAAGATTATCGGCAGTTTACTAAACGCTTTTGGACCGCCGATAAGAAATGGCGATGGCTGGCAGAAGGTATAATATCGCATTGCATCGCATTGAATTTGTCGCGATTTTAACAATTTTATTAAATTTTAGGTTTGGAGAGATTTAAAGTTTAAGGTAAAAAAAAAAAAAAACCCTTAATAATAAGGCAGAATGCAGGGCAACCGGTGGTGGGCTGAACAAGCAAGTTGCGCTAAGTTCTTTGGAGGAATCCGTGGCAAACTTTCTGCAGTTTGAAAAACAGCTTAATCCCGGGGGAAGTGCTCAAGAAATTGCAATTTCGGACGATTCCGATGTGTTGGATGAACCGCCAGAAATGGTACCGGATAATTGTACTGAAGTTGAATCGGCGGGTGACGAAGAACAACCAACAACATCGCGAAACGCAGAAATGTCAACCACTCTATTATCGCACAAAAAACCAACAAGCAAGCATAATTTACTGGAAAGTCATAGTGGCATGCAACACAAGGTGCTTTCAGATATTTCAAACACTCTAACATCCATCAAGCGCACTATGGAAGATGCGTCCCAGAAACTATTGGAAGTCGAGGAGAAAAAACTGAAGCTCCTGGAAAAGGGTGATTTAGGGGAAATCGAGCTACACGAAAAAGAGCTGCAATTAAAAACAATTGAGATTGCTTTTAAAGAAAAAAAAACTAAAAATGTTATATATAAATAATTAAAAATTAAACTTTATTTTTGTTATTTTTTATATTTAAATGAAACTTAATTTTATTTTGTTTCGAATATCTGTGGCTTCGGAACTTGGTGAATGGTCAATGTCACCGATTCCAACGTCCATTTGACCAATTTCTTTAGATTCTTCGATTTCCTCATGTACACTTGTAGCATATTTAACACATACATTATGCAGTGCTGCACAAACATTTGTTGCCTTGAGTTGCTTTTGCCGGTTTGGAGTTGGCGGGCACCGATTATACATCGGAATCTGTTCTTCAAAACACCCATTGTGCGCTCTACAACATTTCTTGCCTTGGCGTGCTTTACCTTGTAAATCGCCTCAGCACTTCTACTTTCGGCAGATCGATAAGGCGTCATTAGAAAAGGTTGCAGAGGATATCCAGCATCACCTAAAAAACTTTTAAAATGGTGGGCTTTTTATGTTAATCATTCATACCTAAAAGCCAATTGTGTTGATCACCAGCACGATAATTTTCTTCCAAAACGCGTTTGGCATGGCTTACATTCCATATTAAGCTATCATGCGCTGAACCAGCATACCGGGCATCCACAAAGCGAATTTTCATTTTGTGATCGCAAATCTGGATTAAATTGAAATAAATCTTGATTTATGTAAGACTTTTTTTATATACTTATAAATTATACTTACAATCATGGCAAAAAAATCATTTTCGATTGTAATAGAGGTGCTGGTCTTCCTTGTTTGGAGCCAAGATCTTAATGTGGGTGCCATCCACACACCCAAACACACCAGGAAATCCGGTTTTCTCAAAGAAATATAGTTTGGCCTCAGCTTTTTCCTCTTCAGTCATCTCAAGCTTTATCCAAAAGGGACAAATAACACTTTCTAGTACATCAATTTTCTCCGACAAAACCCTTGAGACAACCGGCTGCGACAAACCAAGATTAAAGTCGTTGCCGACACTAAGTTGGTAGGATCCCTGACCCAAAAACAGCAATGTTGCAGCCAACTTCGATTTGTTGCTCAGACAAGACGACCTGACTCCATTTTTCATTCCAGGCTCTATTTTTTGGAGAACATTTCTGAATGCTTCTTTGCTAAGGCGAAAGTATGTTTCAAATCTTAAAAAAAAAAAACAAGTTAGCGCGCACCATTGAACCCAAATTGTGATTTTATTACTTACTTCTTGTCAGGCAAGTTCATTATCATTATATTATTATTTTTATAAGATTACATATTTTTTCATCATCACTAGATGAATCAGATGCGAAAAACATGTTTATTTACATATATAAATTTTATTAAACTTGCAATCAACTGTCAAATTTCTGTGTAAATGGTGTTTTTGCGATAGAACTATCGATAAAAAGACGTCGTCTTCACAAGTCTGTTACAGAATACCGAAATATCATCGAAGTGATACGATATTGATGTGATGTGACAACAACTCTAAATTGACAACGACGTCGACGACGACAACGGGAATACGGGCGATTATATATATTTTATATGTTTATTTGTATTATGGCAGTAGGTAAGGGCATTCATAACTAAAGGTCCGGTTCCAGTACAATAAAAAATTCCTGGCAGGAATTTGTGATATATTTTGGAAGCGTGGGCACAAGATTTTATAGTGTGACCATAGTCCACTAATTTGTGGTAAAAATATGGCATTTTGCCTTATATAGCTTAAGAGATACATGGTCACACTAAGGCATCAAAATTAAAAAGTAAACAAACCCACGAACACAAAATAAAAATAGTGCGAATATGCTTATTCCGTTGTTGGTAGCATATTTTGTTGCAGTGTCAATACTTTCCCATGTCTGTCTCACCGAAATAAAGTCAAAATGTTATTTTTTTTCTGTCAACCTCCAAAGGCATGGTCGCGACTCGACTGATTTAATAAGCAAAATCTTCCCCTCGTGACTAAAATTTTCCACCCGTTTTAGGTTTTTCTTTCCATTATTATTTATAAGTTTTTATAAACGTTTTACAAAATGTGTTTGCTGGCCTAGGCACAAAAAGATATATGATTTGGTATTGCCTGCGCCCAGCGCCAGTGTGTACATATTAAATAAATCGATACTATCGATAAGCAGTTTAGTATTTTTTGCTACGTTGCTGGAAACCTAGAACACACGTAGCAAAAAAAAAAAAAAACAATTCCTGCTGCGACGATTTTGTATGAAAAATTTTTTTTTCGCTGTACTGGAAACGGACTTTAAAAAAACAAGTTGTTTATAATTTAATTAACTAACACTAAAGTAAACGTATTTTGTATTCATATACTGAAAATAAACTATTTGTTTAATAAAATTATGTATTTGAGTTTTATTGACTTTTATTTTGTACAGCTTGTGCGTCGCATCTACGACAAGCCAGCACGTTGCTTGGTTTGTTTGAGTTCTGCTTTGCGTTCAGCGGCCTGTATATTAAAGGAGAGGCGGAGCAACAGCGGAAAGCAAAGACGGTAAAAATGTGTTATTATGTGAATGCATGTGCGTTTGCTTTATTCTTGATGGGCATTTCGTGTTTTCGGCAAATGCTTTGCACAAGTGAATAGCTGATTACTCTTTCAACATTTGTGCGCATCGCTGCATAACTGTATGATAGTTGCGATGGCAAAATTGTTCGAAAGTGTCATGAGCCAAACACATGAAAGAGTATGAATGACCAGCAATGCAAAACTGATATTTGCCTGCCTATTTTACTAGACGCTTGTTTTTTGTGCTGTGCGTCTAATCAGCAAATAATCGACCAGCACCATTTAGAAATGCACATGTATAGAGACGGGACACACACATGCTTATGGGAGATAGAAAAACAAAATATAAAAAAATTTTACAAAGCCCAGGCCCACCAAAACTGCAAACATATGAAAACGCACATTTATATAAAAATATATGTATGAAGCACTTTCAAATGTATATAGTATGCATGCATCTTTATTTGATTACATTTTAAAATAATTGTTGTATTTAAATAGTTGTATTGTATAAATGCCTATTTAATTTTTGAAATTTATTTAAATTATTGTTATGAAACGATATTATAAAGTAGTTATTGAATTTATTTATAATTTAAACTATGAATTTTTAAATTTTGTCATAAATTTAATTAAATTTACTGAAATATACTGGTAATGATAATCAAAACAAGACAGTTTTTTTTAATTGTTGTATTTAAATAGTTGTGTTGTGTAAATGCCTGCGCTAAAAAACGCGTCAAAAATAAATAAAATGGTTTAGCAAACATATATATGTATCATAATTTTATATAAAATTTTGCATTTAAATGAAGAATTTAGTACAAAATGATAAATTGCATGTTTCCGTTTGGCAATATAACATGCAAAAATGAATTGACTTAGTTGCCTAGGCAACTAGCTAGCTAGCACTGCACACCAGCACGACAGCAGTGCAAAACAACAACAAAGCATATCAAACATGGCGGCCGATGTGTATGGGTTAAGGGTATAAAAACATGGGGTCATGTGTATTGTTAACAAAGAAGCAATAATCAAAACAAGCGCAGCTGCTTGTCATAAGGGGAAACCGACTTTTCTACTCGTTAGTGTGTATGCCCATCGGTTGCTGTTTTGTTTACAGCTCGTTAACATCAGCAACTCTTAAAACCCGTCTTTATGTTTAATGGTCGTAGGCTACTGTAACTCACACAGCTAGGCAGTCAAAAATTTAAATAGTATGTGGTTGTTGTACAACAATTGTCTCTCACTGCGTTTTGGTTCAACTTTCAGTGTGTTTTGTTCTCCATATAACAAATTTGAAATTTCCCTATAGCGAATATTTCTTTATAACGAATTTGTTCGTAATTGTTTCATTTTATGTACGAATAACGTTGAGAATGCGAAAACAAAGCAATAATACATTTTTGCTTATACCGCTTTGTTTTCGTGTTAAGTTTTGCTAATTCTCTGATCTTCGACAATCCTAATGCAATCGTTACGTACACACCAACAATGCATCAAACATCTTCAGCTGTCGAAGTACTTAGCAATTTTGTGGAAAGAAAAAATGACGTAAATGAATATGTATTTGCTTCACTTAACGTGCTTGAAGTATTTATCGAGGAAGAGAAGTCAAAAACTATATACAAACTAAAATAACTGAATATTTTAAATAAAACTATTTTAATCACACAAGTTTTCAAACATATCTCTATAACGAAATTTCTATGTAACGAAGTTTTTTCTTGTCCCCTTCAGATTCGTTCTATGGAAGTTCGACTATATTACGTACAAGCAATAAGCATGAATAGAAATAGAACAGCACTATGGGGAAAATGACCGCTTTATCTGGCATTTGCATGTTTTTTAAAAGTTTTCTAATTAGCACAAATTTGCTATTAACGTTTTAAGAAAAGATCAGACTTCTATGCCCCAAACTCAAAATGTTAAATTTAACCTTCCCATGCGAGCATAACAGCTGTTAAGTCAGCTGTTGCAATCGAAAGCACGTGCGGCTAAGTTTTGTAAATTTTTGCATTAAGCTTAGTACGCAGGAACTAGAAATATTTCTAGTTGTGTCAAACTCCATATAAAAAAAACGCTAGAAATCATTTCTGGACATAATTTCTAGAGACATTTCTAATGAGTATATGCAGCAGCTAGAAATGTATACTCAAAAAATGTTGAGAGTTGCCACATCGATTACATTGAATTGGATCGTGTGGATGGCATTGAACAGCTGAATTTCTGCTAGAAAAAATGAGCAGCACATTATTTCTAGGCACAAGTGTGCCCGTATTACTCTTTTACCTTTTTGTTTTGCCATTTTTTTGCGTTTTTGGGATTTTTCGGTATTTTTAAGGGGCACACAGGGTCTTAGGATACACATTAGAAATAATGTGTAAATTTCTATCAGAAATAATTCTAGTTCCTGCGTACTTAGCTTTAAGTTTTGTTTTTAATATTCTGTGATGGCAACACAATTAGAAGAAAATGTGCAACTTCTCTGGAACAAAAATTTCAACTGAAAAATCATCCCACTTACATACAGTCTGTCAAGAAACACTTTACACACTGCAAAAAAAACCGATTTATTTACTTTGAATGTAAAAAACACAGGCTTTTACTTATTTTTTTGAAATTTCTTTGATGGCAAATTAATAAACAATCTATTCTTAGTTAACTAGCGAAAACCCCATATTAAAATTATAAATGCTTTAGAAGAAAATCAACAAAGTGCAAGTTTACACACTTTTGACACTGTCAAGAAACTGTTTACACATGTTCTTTTTCAATTCTCTTTTGCTCTCATTTCTACGAATAACGGTGTTTAACCGTTATCTATGCTTTGGTCGTAGCTCACTGCAACGCAAAATATGCACATCTTTTAATTTAGTTGTGAAATTTAGCTGACTGAGCACTGAAAATTTGATTTAAATTAATAATTAAAATGCCTGGCAAAAGGTTAAGCTTTGACGTTGTCCAGTTAGATTTCTACAATCACCAGTTGGGCAAATCTGTTGCAGAATTGGTCGAAATGTTTTCAGTGTCAAGGAAGACCATCTACAACATAATAAATCGCGCGAAAAACGAAGGCAGGCTTGAGTTAAAGAGTGGAGGTGGGCGCAAAAAAAAAATTAGCCAACGTGCAGATCGCCATATAATAAGAAAAGTCAGCCAAAATCCGCAAGTGTCGGTGAGAAATCTTGCCAAAGATCTGAAGGAAGAATATGGTTTGGATGTATCGCACGAAACAGTGCGCCAAGCCATTCTCCGCCTGACAGATAGGTAAGAAACACAATTGTGCAAACATAGAAATAGTAGTTAATAACACTACCATACCAAACGTACAACAGCTTAAATTATTAGGATTAGTTTTTGACTCAAAACTCTCTTGGAACGAACACATTAAAACTTTAATAAAATCTATAAACTCTAGGTTAAATATACTAAAATGTTTAAGCAGCAAAAATCTAAAGTGTAACACAACATCTCTTGTAAATATTTCAAAATCAATAATACTATCAAAAATCGACTACGGCCTCTGTATATACGGCAAAACAAACAAATCCAATATGAAAAAATTATCCACCCCCTATCACACGTCCATCCGCCTTTCCCTAGGTGCATTTAGAACCACCCCAGTCTACAACATGCTTGCAGAAGCTGGACTACCTGATCTAACGACCAGATTCCAATGGAGCATTCGCAAACAAATCTACAGAATCACTAACACACCCGACTCATCTTTACACGGAACACTAGTTAACCAACTCAAACGTAAAACGAGATCGCGAAAGACATCGAGCCTGCAGCTAATTATTGATAAAGCAAGAGAACTTGACATACTCATTCAGCCAAAAAAAATGCATAAAGAAAAACTCCCACCATGGTTCTTCAGCAACGAATCCGTCATTTTACAGCTAGCAAAGTACCAAAAAGACACGACATCCAATGAAACATACCAACTCTACTTCAACAAAATTAGAAGCGAACACTCCGGATGGAACTTCATCTACACAGATGGCTCAAAAACGGAAAATGTCACTGCCTTTAGCGTGGTTAACGAGCAAAATATCATATTGAAGGCAGCTATCACACCAACATATACTTCAATCTTCACTGCAGAAGCGGAGGCTATACTAACAGCGGCCGAGCTGGCAAGCACAATTAAACGGAAGAAGCACATCATATGCTCGGACTCGCTCTCGACTCTTCTTGCTATACGAAACGTCAACAACCACGAGCCCACAGCACAAAAAATACGGGAAATTATTACTTCAAACCACAAAAAGATAAAACTGCTGTGGACACCAGGTCACGCAGGGATAAGAGGAAATGAGCAAGCGGATAGAGCAGCCAAATATGCCTCCCTCGCACCATTACCACTACACAACACTAACAACAAAAAAGATATAAACAAGTATATCAACCATAACACAAACGAAATTTTAAAAACTGTCTGGAACAATTACAATCACTTCTACAAAACAATAAACCCAAAAAGACAGCCAATTAACATACCAACAACAACCAACAGGAATGACGCAATAATATTCACGACTTTTAGACTGACACACACAAGTCTAACACACGAACATCTACTTAAAAAACAGCCCGCGCCAGTCTGCCCATTTTGCAGCAAAACAACACTCACTATCCAACACTTCATAAACCAATGCATCTCTATAAAAAATATTTGCTCATCCCTAAATATCCCTACCCCTAACCAACTCCTTACAGAGGTCAACCCCAAAAACATTAAAAACTTTGTAAGACTAATAACTGAATTAAAATTAAGAAAATAGCATAAACAAAAACAGCCTGAAGGCCTTCGTTGCTCTGGCTATACCATTGTACCATAGAATTTAATTCTAAGATTCAATTAAAAATAATAAGAAGAAAATCAAGTCATGAACACTGATTTCGCAGGTTTGCACTATGTGTTTAATATAACAAATCTTTCAAACTGTGCGTGTGTATACTAATATTTTGTATTTTTATGAGCGCTTCTAAAGCTGGATTTTTATTAACAAATTTCAACTTTGGAAAGGATTATGTAAAAGAGTTTAGAATTGTTTAGGTGTTTGTCGAAGTGATTGTTGTAGCGTTGTCAATTCTGAGTTAATAGGTATTGGTCGTAATTTCCTATTTTTCTCTCTTTTGGCGCAATTTTCATTTTTATGAGTTAACCTCGTTTTTTCCAACGTTGATTTGTTTGCTGTGTGGAATAGCGAGAGGGGTCGGCACGAACAAGAGAAGGCAACTCAAAGATATTTTGAACTGCATGCGTGCAATAATGTTGATGCAAATATTTTAGAAGTAAAAAGCCACCAATTTTGCAACAATTTGCATTATAATTGGCTTAAATCAAATAGCACTTTTAATAACTTTGAAAAAATACATTCGCAATGGATAAACGGTACTACAACTTTGCCTTAAAAAAAAAGTATTAGGCCGGTTGGACGGCCACTTCTTCCATTCGAAAGGCGAAAAGGCTCAAAGACTGCAAGCAGCAGAACTATGCAAACTTCAAGGTGATAATGTTTTCTTGCTAGTTCATGCAGCATCACTCTAGAAAGCACAGCCGATTTGAATCTCTGTGCGATGTGTATAAACGAGCTTTGGATACATCAGATCCAATAATTTCTTCCCTTGAGGTAATTCAGCTTCTTTCGTGTGAACACGAATACATTAATGACTTGTCAGAAAAATATGAGTTTGAAGACAACAGCCTACTTTTTCTTGAAAACTTTGAGCTGAATAATGAAGAAAATGTTGAAAATAAAGAAAATTAAAAAAAAATGATTTTCCATAATTTTGGGTGCGGAAGGGGGTGTGGTGAAACTCCTTCCTGCAACGTAAGCACATATAGATGACTGAATTTGGAAAGTTTATATCTAAAAATGCACGTGAAAAAATTTTTTTTTTCGATTTTTTTCGACACGCCTCCTTTGGTTAACTCACAATAATAAATGCCAGATAAAGTGGTAATTTTCCCCATAGTGCATTGGTGTCCAAACTCACACAATGAAAGCTTTGCGCTTGTGTGCGAAGCAGCGAAACACGAAGGCAACGTGACGTTTTACTGCTTTACACTGAAAATATAAAATGCGTGCGATTCAAACATAAAACAAATTAAATGATGCGCAGCATATCTCTATTGTATCGTCGATATTAGCATGCTGAAAAGAAGAAAACAAAGTTTAGGATTTTTAGCTGATTGAGAATTAATTTTTGCATAACTGACCCAAATCGATGTCTCTTTTGTATTCTTTAATCCGTAAGAGATCTGATAGGTGCTGATCGGTTAATTTGTGGCGACTTTTACTTAGTATTATTTTCAAAGTAGAAAACGCAACCTCACAATTGTATGTTGTTCCAAACATTGAGTATAGTCTACCAATCTCATTTTTAAGAGAATAATATTTATTATCGAGTTCTCGCCAGAAATGCTCGCAATTTTTTAAAGGAATTTCAATATCATCTCGTAACTCTTTTAGATCGCTTTGGATTTCTGCGTTATGTTCCTGGACTTCGCATATAAGAGGGTAGTCGTGCAGATCAATCAAATTTTTAATGCAGCTTATGTCTTGAAATCTTTGGTTGCAATTATTTTCAATTGATGTTACGATGTTGGCATATTTTTGAAAGAAATCCAAAATACTCAATTTTAAGCCAGAATAAATATAGTTTAAACAAACTAAAAAACACGCTTTTAGAGCATATCAAACTAAAAAGTTAAAAATAATTTTTCAAATAAGCTTAAAACAATAATAAATGATAAATACTAGCATTATTGTAAAAAAAACCGTTGGGCGCTCGATGTACGAGAATTATGGACAAAGCGCCCCACGCTTTTTTTTACAATAATGCTAGTATTTATCATTTATTATTGTTTTAAGCTTATTTGAAAAATTATTTTTAACTTTTTAGTTTGATATGCTCTAAAAGCGTGTTTTTAAGTTTTTTTAAACTATATTTATTTTTCACTTTTTAGTTCGATGTATTATAAAAGCGTGTTTTTTAGTTTTTTTAAACTATATTTATTTTTTAATTTTTAGTTCTATTAATTATTGAAAAAAAAAAATTTGTAAGTTCTAGTGAACATGAACATGGTGCAGATTTAAAAAAAAAAATTTTTTTTTTCGGCCGTGGACGTGATTAGAACCCACGATCGGTGAGTCCGGGAGCGAAGACCCGCGCCTTAGACCGCTCGGCCAACGAACGAACTTGAGGTAGTGGGATATACTGACAGTAATAAGCCACTTGCTTTTAGTCCAAAGGAGAGTTACATACAAAATACATACAAACATACATACATACATACAAGTGAAGCTAATAAAAGCGTGTTAAAAAATGAGTGAAGTTTTCTGTAGAGATTTAAGGCTATTGTTTTTGAGTTGGTCTTTTAGTAAAGTCAGCTTTCTAGTAAAATGGTGTATTATTGTTACAAGAGTTATTATATTGGTGTTTTTGCCTTGAAGAGATAAGTTCAGGTCATTTAGCATTTCGGTTGGGTCGCATAAAAACGCCAAGTCCAGTTGAAATTCCTTATCTTCCAATGCAATGACAGTCATCGGTAGTCGGTGTTGGTGACGATTTTAAAAATAATAAAATTTCTTGTCTTAAATTAAAAAAACGCTCCAAACTCTTTCCGCGACTGAGCCATCGCACTTTTTTTTGCAGCAAAAGATCTCCGTAGTCAGCATGCAAATCTTCTAAAAAACTCTTCAATTTTCGGTGGGTCAGTGCATTGTGTCCGCTTCTTATTTTATTTATAATTTAAATTGCCGTATCCATAACGTTTTTCATTTTCATTTCCTTTGCGAAAAGTGCTTGCTGGTGAATAATGCAATGGAATGCTGGACAAAACAGACCGTTTTTCGCATTATTCCCACGAGACCATTATTATTTCCTCTCATTACTTTTGCACCATCTGTGCACATAGCGCTCATTTTTCCTTTATTTACGATTGAAAAGACACGGGATTCTAAAACGTCATATAAAACTTTTCCTGTTACATTGCCGTGCAAAGAACAACATCAGAAAATTCTTCAAAGCAGTTTAAATTAGCATCAACTGTTTTAGCACAAATTATTAACTGGCAAATGTTATTGATGTCGTTACTCTCGTCTAGCGATACAGAAAAAAATGTGCAATTTTCCAGGCGCTTTCTTGCTTCGGAATAAATAAAGCGGCCTATATCTTCGGTTCTGCGTACAAGAGTATTACGTGATATGGGAATACTTTTACAAATTTCAACGGCCTTATAGCACTGCTCTCCAAAGCACTGTAACACATCTGTCGTTAAATTCATAAAAAATATTCCACCACTAAATGGGCGACATTGTCTGGCCAGAACTAAAGCAACCGTATAAGATGCTAAGTTTAGCGAAGTTTTATCAATTTTATTGTTGTCAGGTTGGATGAATTCTTCTTTGTCAGCTATAAACATTAAAAAATGTCTTGCCTGCATCTCTGAAATTTTTAAATCTCGCTCCCTCCCCTTTATTTCAATATAGCCACCGTAGCAAAGTTGGTAGTGCCTTTTAATAATATCAAAGGTAAAGCGACATGCAACGTAATGGCATAATAAACATTGAGCATTACCATCCATATTCTTAATGAAAAATAATTCATTTTCCCAATTGAGATCAAACCTTTTTTTCGGTGTAGTGGACAAATCATGCGCTTTATGTCTTTCCTCACTGAATGCAGCATAGCGAATAACTGCGCGTTTGACTTTTGAGCTTCAGCCGAACACATGAGTCGTGAGAGCAATCGCAGCCGAACACGCGCAACGTAAGAGAACAAGCTGCCAAGCACACATTCTCTCTCTCTATATATGTGTCGGCTGCAACGCTGGCAGAATTTTTCTTGCCAACCAATGAAATAGAGCAACCAAACACCGAAATTCCAACCTTCAGTTGGAAGCAAGGCATACTTAACCTTAAGTATGCCTTGGTTGGAACAAGGCGTATTTAACAAGGTGGCAGCGACGTCGACGTCGCCCTCTTTGCTGTTGCCTTCAGGTTTCAGTCTCGATTCGAACGTTGCGAGCGACGCACGACTACGGACGAATTTTTAGCTGCTTTGTGATTTTATGCATACGTGTGTGTGTATACATGTGCATGCGAGAACAAATTTCTTTGAGTTTATTACTCTCTTGCTCTCGCTCTCTTTTTCTCGATTGCTCTCATTTTTCACAAGGCAACGCGACGTCGACGCTGCTGTCACCTTGTTAAATACGCCTTGGGTTGGAAGCTGCTAGCGTGGCTACCACCCGCTCTGAGAGCGCATTTCGTGCTTTTCTCGTGTTTCGTGTGTCTTTCGCCAGCCACTTCGCTTGCTGGCTTTGCTACGACATGTTTGTTCATAGCACAGCCAGCCAGCAATATTGTGTGCTTGCGCCGCTAGCCAGTGATTTGCTAGCGTGCAGTGGCTTGTTCGATTGCTGTGCCTTTTTGCCCTTTTTTTTCCTTGTATTCTTTATGTGCGTTTATTTTCTATATATATATATATATATATATTTTGGCTAGCTCCCATAAGCATGTATATGTGTCCGTATCTCTATACATGTCCATATATTAATGTATGCGTACCATTTTCCTTGACTTCACTTCATTGATTTGCTTAAGCCAATTATGAATTTCGGCAAATCTTGAACAACCTGAGTAAATATTTGTTTTGCCTACAGTAACTTTATCAAAAATAATACTTCCAAGGCAGCCAAATTTAATTTTTGGTGCTCATCGAACATTTGCTGACCAGGCGCACAGCACAAAAAACAAGCGTCTATCAAAAATGGCAGTCGAATATCCATTTTGTATTGCTGGTAATACATACGTCTTTATAATTTAAACTCTATAAACGTTCCCAACCATTTTGCCATATCAACTACCATTCAGTCATGCAACGATGCCTACAAATTTCGAAAGTGTATTCACACGTGCATTTGCCCAGGTCATTTTTAAATTCCCAGCAACCATCAGAAAAGTTAATCGATAGTTTCGATAGTGGAACAATTGTGGATTCCAAAATCAGCTGTTCTTAAAAACGGTATAATAGCTTTACAATTATTACGGGCAGCATAAAAAACGGACGCACATTAAAATGTAAAACGAAAGCGTTTCGAAAGCTTCCGTCGGGAAGATAAAATCGCTTTAATTAATGCGATAAAAAAACAAGTGGAAACGTTGCAGTCGGACGCAACCGACTGCGGTATACTCGATACCAGTATTAAAAATTTTGATCCCCATCCATGTGGGATGTCAATTGCTATCTTCATACCAAATTTGGTGACTCTAGCTCGAAGTTTGTATAAAGTGGGGAAAGGGGGGCTGGGGGCGGTATGGGTGGAATTGCATCCAAATTTTTGATGCAGATCTTTGTGGAATGTCAATTGCTATCTTCATAACAAATTTGGAGACTCTAGCTCAAAGTTTGTAAAAGTGGGGAAAGGGGGGCTGGGGGCGGTATGGTTGGGCGTGGCATTCAAATTTTTGGTGCAGATCTATGTGGGATGTCAATTGCTATCTTCATACCAAATTTGGTGACTCTAGCTCGAAGTTTGTATAAAGTGGGGAAAGGGGGGCTGGGGGCGGTATGGTTGGGCGTGGCATCCAAATTTTTGCTGCAGATCCTTGTGGAATGTCAAATGCTACCTTTATACCAAATTTGGTGACTCTAGCTCAAAGATTGTATAAAGTGGGGAAAGGGGGGCTGGGGGCGGTATGGTTGGGCGTGGCATCCAAATTTTTGCTGCAGATCCTTGTGGTAGTCAAATGCTATCTTCATACCAAATTTGGTGACTCTAGTTCGAAGCATGTAAAAGGTGGTGAAAGGGGGGCTATGGGGCTTGGGGCGGCATGGGTGGGCGTGGCATTCAAATTTTTGCTGCCGATCCATGTGGGATGTCAATTGCTCTCTTCATACCAAATTTGGTGACTCTAGCTCGAAGTTTGTATAAAGTGGGGAAAGGGGGGCTGGGGGCGGTATGGTTGGGCGTGGCATCCAAATTTTTGCTGCAGAGCCTTGTGGAATGTCAAATGCTACCTTCATACCAAATTTGGTGACTCTAGCTCAAAGTTTGTATAAGGTGGGGAAAGGGGGGCGGAATGGGTGGGCTAGGCTCCAAAACTTTGATGCAGATTGTTGGGGGTCGTTGCCAGCTATCTTCCTACCAAATTTGGTGGCTCTAGCTCCACTACTCTGGAATATACACGCATTCCCGTTTTTGACGAAGCGTTGGGGCAGATGGGGGTGGCTAGGGCTGTATTGGTGGGCGTGGCATCCAAACTTTTGATGCAGTTTTTGGGGGGTCATCATCATCTATCTTGGCACCAAATTTGGTAACTCTAGCTAAAAAACTGTGGGAGATATAGGCTTTTCTGATTTCTAAATGCGGGGGGGTTGGGGGCGGGATGGGTGGGCGTGGCTCCAAAACTTTGATGCTGTTCTTTTGGGGTCGTTACCAGCTATCTCCTACCAAATTTGGTGGCTCTAGCTCTACTACTCTGGAAGATACACGCATTCCCGTATTTTACGAAGCTTTGGGGCATCTGGGGGCGGCTAGGGCGGTATTGGTGGGCGTGGCGTGGTGCAGTTTTTGGGGGGTCATCATCAGCTAAATTGGCACCAAATTTGGTGGCTCTAGCTCAAAAACTGTGGGAGATATAGGCTTTTTTGACTTTAAAATGCGGGGGGTCTGGGGGCGGAACGGGGGGGCGTGGCTCCAAAATTTTTGATGCAGTTTTTTGGGGGTTGCTAGTAGCTATCTTCTTACCAAATTTGGTAGTTCTAGCTGTAAGGGTGTGTGAAATATGCGGACTTATCGTTTTTGAGTTATCGAATTTATCGATTTGCCAGCCCCCCAGTTATCGTAGAACCCCAATCTTGACACTTTAATATACTATCCCATAGATAAAGAGAATTGGAAAGTTTCAAGTCCCTAGCTTGAAGGGTGTGGAAAAAACTTGCACACATACGGACGGACAGACGGACAGACACCATGACGGACATTGCACAAAACCAATATACTCTTTACCTTCGGTATCGAGTATAATGAAGGAATTTGGAACACTAAATCCAAAAAATACTCAATAAGAAGCACCTGGGAACGTGTTTGCGTTACCATCGCAAAAAAAAATTTAAAAGTGAAAGCGCGGCAAAAGCAGCCGAGTGTTGGGGACGCAAAATATTGTGAATTTTACCAGTACATGAATTATTTGAAAAATTTGGCTGCGGAGAGAGTGATGACATCCAGTAATTTAACTGAAAGTGGGAGCCCAGCTAATTGCTTGACACCCTCGGCGTCACCGGCTGCTGACTCAATTGAGTTTTTATTTGACGACAACAGCGCAACTTCAGAGCCGGCAAATGAACCAAGAACATCTAGTGCTTATACTTTTAAACCATGGCTCGCAAATAACAGTGTAGCGTTTTTTTCTTTACGCTCAATAACAGTGCAGAAGCGAAAATGCTCAAAAAATTCGTTCTCACTCTGAGCAAGATTCTGTTTTTCAATTTTGCATCGGCTTTCGCTTGTGTGTGTACCAATTCTCTTTTCAGAAGCAATAAAATTGTCGTTCGCGAGTTGAGACTCAGTAAGTGAGTAAATTACAGAATAAGACTGCGTACACATGGTGCCTTTTTAACGCTGCAACTTTGGGCTTGTAGGCAAGGGAGGTGAGGAAAGCAGTGTTGGTAAAAAGTTGCACTATGACGAAGACGTGCAACTCTTAACGTGCGTTCCCTTTTGTGCTTATTCCGATTTGTTGCCTGCAGGGTTGTAATTTTAAATAATCACTTGGCTTCAGGGTTGTTTATTTCGATAATTATTTACAATTACGGTTATATGTTGTTTTTGTTCTAAGTTACAAAGCATAAAATAAAGTATGTGGACTCAAGCGAACACGGAATTGTTGCTGTCAAATAATGCTGTGCAATTTGAGCTATAAACCGATACTCAAAATAAATCAGTGCGGCACAATCGAAAATTTTATCGAAAAGAAGCAGCAACTAAAAAGCATCGTGTGTGTGTGAGTTGCAACTCGAAGCAACTTTCAAAAGAAAATCAACAAGAATGCATGCGTTAAAAAAGCACCGTGTGTACGCAGCCTAAGTAACTGCAAAAACTCTTGCACACAATCTTAACATTAATTTGCCTGTTTACAGAAAAATGAATTTTTATACTCGATACCGAAGGTAAAGAGTATATTGAGTTTGTGCAATGAGTTTGTGTTCGTCATGGTATCTGTCCGTCTGTCTGTCTGTCCGTCTGTATGAACGCAACCCACCCATACTGCCCCCAGCCCTCTTTTCCCCACCTTTTACAAACTTCGAGCTAGAGTCACCGAATTTGGAAAGAAGATAGCTGGGTGCATCCCCATTTGCAACGGAGAATCTTCAAGGCAGCGTACACCCCTGCCGCATCCGTACCTCTTTGCAATCAGGCCTCTTTTTACCGTCCGACTGCAACGTATCCACTTGTTTTATATTGAATATTTATTTAATTTTTACTTATTGTTAAGCTTTATAACTTAAAATGTTTTTAAATGTTCTGCGCTTATTGAACTTCGACGTTCAGTTAATATGAAATGGAGGGCTGAAAATGCAAGTTCAATGGAAACCTGGGTTGCCGGTGTTGCTAGTACAACTTGTGCGAGCGCAGTCAAATTTGGCTGTCTAAGTTTGACATCATTAAAAAAATATAGTATGTTAAAATTTATTGGCAAGCGACCATACATTATGTCGAAATTCTCAATATCACCATAAATTTTAACAAGTTTTTCAGAATAAGGTTCTTCCTGCGTTCTGACACTGTCTTTATTCAATCCATATAGGCCGAAAACAGCGAACTCTCTCCAGTTGAGGATACGTTTAATGCATTTGAAGATAATGAGGAGTCAAAGAGATCTTCATGTTCATGAGTTACAAGCGCTAGAACATTTTGTGTTGAATATGCCTAAAATAATAAAGCAATAATAAATTGAATATAGTCATTTGATTTAAGTTAAGGACAAGTATTAGTTTTTGACGAACACAATTTTAATTATTAATTCGAGTTTTTCAGAACTAAGAGCACCAACCATAACTGAAACAGGACAACAATTACAATCAAACAGCTTACTTGTTTCAACTCGATTAAACGATATGCTATTTTCTTCAAATTTTTTTTGCCAATTCTTTTTGATCGTGCGTAAATCGCAGATAAAAAAGTTAATTTTCTAACAATTTCTTTTCCCTTACTTTTATCTGAGCGGATAGTTTTTTTTAAATGAAATTGAGACTATTCTCACATTTCAATTTCAGTTCCATCCATTGTATGTAGAACTCACTATAAACTAAATTTGTATCCTGAAGCTTTAAGGTCGCCTCATATGTGTCTTTAAACGCCTCAATGTAAGTCTCAATTCACTACTAGTCAGCATCTACGCAAATTTTAGTCTGCGTAGTCAGGAACTCCTTCAGGTCAAATAATTTAGTGACCATTAGATAGGTCGAATTCCATCGTGTTATAACATCGAGCGTTGGAATGTTTTTTTTTTTGTTCTCGATTAAGAAACGTCTAAATGTTTATGGATATGTTTATTTATTTTTTTAGAAAAAACAAAAATTTATTATTTACCTATTTGTTTCTGTGCGGAGCGATTTGCACAACGTGCGACAGGAACTAATTTTATCGCTGATATCCTTCACCTTGTTCACCTCAAATACTCATCTGCGCATCTCACAAGGTGAAATTATCCTTCTAAAAGCATCCGCTGGCTAATTCATCTCTAAAGTCTTAACAACGATTTCAGTTTTAGATAAACTTGCATGAATCATTTGTAAATTCACACCAAGAATGGCTTTATCCATACTAGGGCAACATCGATTTTGAGCGACACTAGCTTTCCCTTTACTAACGCCCTTATGTTGTCTTTGATAGATTGCTCTTTAACAGGCACAAAATTCATGATGTTTCGGGACGTTACGGGGTTCATGCCAAGTGAGCTATAAATTGGGTCTATGATTTCTTTAAACCCTTGACTATCCAGGAACAGAAATGGTTTTCCTTCTGTGGTGACAATTTTAACTAAAGAAGAAATGATTCCTTCTTCACTTGTGTGATACGAAATTTTTCTTTTTGATGTGTTAACATCTATTCGCGCGGGTAGCGTAATAGCACTAAACTCAATTCGCTGCGTAATTTCGCCGCTGTAATACTCGCTGCATTGCTGCTGCGTTGTTTCGCCGAGTAACTCGCACCCATAGACAGTAAAAAATTGGAATAGTGTGTGGTTTTTGTACATCAATTGTCTCTGCTTTCAAACGAATATGATAGTATTGGTGTGCTTAGTCATGATACAAATAATAAGGAAGGTGAGTGCGAGGGAGACAGCCGTGTTGCTCTCTTTATATTTCTCTCTTGACCCTCTTAAGGGGCTGTTTTGTTAGTGGTTGTATGCAGCCTATGAAATTTTTTAGTTTCGTAAAAATATTTAGCTAAATAAATTTTTGAGTGAAACGCTTTCGATTATATTAATTAAATAGTTTTTAATAGCAAAGATTAAAAGTTGGTGCTGAAACAAAGAGAGCGCTCTCTCCCAAGACTCTACAGTATTAATTGTATCATGGTGCTTAGTTGCAGAGAAGCAGCCGACTGAGACGGTCGAGTCACGCGGTTCTTCCGTTTATGTTATGCACACAAACAACCACAAAATAAAATACTATTTCGCACAAGCTTATTAATTTGTTGAGTTGGAAATTATTAACATATTTAGTTATAATAGAGAACAATGGAATGGCAATAATTAAATTTAGCTATAAAAAGAAGTGTGAGTTTGGGTGCATTCACAAAAGAAGCAAAACGGAAATGCAATTGACGAATGATGAATGTTGGATACCCTAAAAAAATATAAGTGCTATTGTGGATATGTAGTTATAGAATATATTTGCAATTATTACATATTTTGATTATTTTGATTAGCAAAGGTTGGCGTCATCACACGATTGAGAAATAACTAAAAACAGCTTAATAACATATCATCTTCCAACATTTTAAGAGTATCCAACATTTATCATTCGACTAGTGCAGTTCTGTATTACTTCTTTTGTGAATGCACATACCGGACTTCTTTAATAAAGGCCTCTACGAAGATGCTAGTACATCGCCCGTACCGTAGAAACTTCATATAAAAAAAACAGTCTCGTACAGCGCCCGTACCGTATTACGAAACACTGGTATGCAGCTCTGTTAGTCACAAGCAGTAGCTTAGTGTTGAACAATGAAAATGTTAAATAAAAGCAGTGCTGTTGTTACTGAAGGAATCAATGTTCAGCAATTGTTTACGGGTCTTAAAAGTGAAACAAGATTTCGGCAAAAAAAAGTAGATTCGAAAATTTTAATAGGTATTCGGAGAAAATTGCTTGAATAAAGGCTATGGAACGTCGGCCAGTCTTGTGGGGCATTACGAGCAAGTTGGACTTTAATAACGTAATCGTTAAATGCGCGTGGGAGAAAATTGGAAATTGTCGGGCAAGAGCTGGCATATACATTTTTCGGAAAATTTTAACAAAGTTGGCCTATTTCAGGCTACAATAGAGCCATTCTTAATGTTTTGGCAGACAATGCTGCGCAAGAAGTATTGAATAAAAATATATTAATTAATTAATAAGATACAATACAATACACAATAAACATTGATCCATCCATATTTTCAATGAAAAATAATTCATTTTCCCAATTGACATCAAACATTTTTTTCGGTTTAGTGTACAAATCATGCGCTTTATGGTCTTCCCTCATTGAATGCAGCATAGCGAATGACTGTGCGTTTGACTTTTGAGCTTGAGCCGAACACATGAGTCGTGAGGCCAAATTCAGCCGAACACGCGCATCGTACGAGGACAAACTGCCGAGCAAGGCATACTTATATAAGTAAGCCTTGCTGCCGAGCGTTATATTTATAGAATACACATATTCTCTCTCTCTATACATGTGTCGGCTGCAACGCCGGCAGAATTTTACTTGCCAACCATGCGTGGCTGCCTTTTCAAATTTTTTGGACATCGCTGTTATAAACCAAAGAAGCCCAAGGCCAACGAGGTGGATCCAACCAATCAGCAACTGGTGGGCGTTATAGACCGCCAAACTTAGCCACTGATGTGGAAGTGGAAATTAAAAATTTAATATATAGTAAAATTAAAGCTTATGAGCATGAAATAGAAAAACATTAAAATTAAATTATAATTGAATTCAATATTTTATTTAATTTAAACACCAGCTAAATTATTTTCCCAAGGAACAGAACCTTCGCTCGTTATTTATAACAAATTTGGATAATCTTCCAGGCGTCCCCTAATGCTATCCGACCCAAGATCAGGAGTGCTTTCAACTTGATAAATAAGGTGACCAACAATATTGGCACAGCTGAACACTCTTACTTTATGTGGAACCTAACGAAATATTTGAGCACTTTCCCTAAATGAATTTTTTTGTCTGGGAATGGGCGTTTAAAATTATTGAAGCGTTAATGAAGCATATGAAGCGGAAAAAAAGAACGTTGCATTTGTGACATTTGCGCTTCATTTATCGAAATACGATAAGAACAGCTGACTGAAGCGGGGCATTTGTAAACAACACAATATGAAATCTTATTAAAATATGTTAAATAAATAATTTCGTACTGCAGGCCGTAACGGATATGTTTTTTAATATAAACAAATAAAAAAGCGAACAAAAGCATTTTCTACTCGCTAACAATAATCAGCTATTAGAGTTGAATAAGTTGGCAATGCTTCAAACTGGCATTAAAAATTAAGCACAGCGTTTGCCAGAACGTTTCAACATGAATCACTTGTCTGATTTAGTATCGTGAAGCAAAACTTCCTGGTGAACTCAGCCATAGTTTCATTGCAGAATATGTAAGAGACTGAAAAAACGAATGAGAAAAAATGTATTTGCCTTTGCTGAATCTTGGAATAATTAAATTACAAACGCGTTGAAAACTAAAGAGTTTAGATCGAAATATCAATATGTTAATTTTTGTCTCTGGACTGACGAAAGTGGTTATAAATACCTAAAGACCACATTATAAGCAAGCCGGCACTGAGAGCTATCAATGAGCGCACTGGTAGCAAAAGTCCGACTTATGTACAGTGTCCTTAACAGTCATGTTAGTTACACTATTTATAATTCAAGAACGGCTGAACTGATTTGGCTGAAAATTGGTGGGGAGGTAGCTTAGAACCAGGAGAAGGACAAAGAATACTTTTTATCACGTTTCCGTGGCATCACTCATATATTCATATTATATTGTTTCATATATCAGTAGTATAATTAATATAAGATTGGTTCTCATTAAATTCTGTGACCGAACGCGTGCAAAACTAGCTTGCAACGCCGATTCTTTGATTCTTGGAAATAACCTCAACGTAATGAGAACTGATCATATATCGAGTACAACGCACACATAAATTATACTACCGATATATGAAAGGATATATTACATACTAGTAAGTGGCCCGCTTACTTCGCTGCGCGGAAAGTTTATATACATTTAAGCAATAGATGATAGATACAAAATAAATAAATAATAATAAATAAATAAATAAAAAATAAATAAATAAAAAGAAAATATATCACAAAATATTAAAGCAAAGTATTTAATATTCTCTTTTCCACGTCATTTTTTTATTGTGGTATCCCCAGTAGGCCTTATCCACTTATTGAACTTAATTTGCAATTATTAACAACTTTTAAGAGCTCTTTATAAACGACATTGGTTGTTTTTCCGTCAGGGTCTAATACAAATAAATTTTTTGGTGAACTGACTCTTGAGCAGGCTACATAAAATTGGCGCTGAGAAAAACATTCGTGTCTTAAGTGTCCGGCTAATTTAAGAGTTTGTCCCTGTGATTTATTAATTGTTAAGGCAAAGCAAACTTTTAAAGGAAATTGCAATGTTTTAAATTGAATTGGCAATTCAGAATCAGAAGGTATTAATGGAATTCTCGGTATAAAAACCGTTTCCCCTATACCATTGCCAGTAAAGATAATTGCTTCGACAACATTCTTATGAAGGACTTTAACTTGCGATCTTGTACCATTGCACAGTTTTGGAGGTTTCAATTTCGAATCAACATTACAGGTGAACCAATCTTTAAAGTTAATTTATGTTGAGGCAGGCCAGCCGGATTTAATGAATTAAGAAACTCGACGGGGTAATGAACTGCATCTTCGATTTCAGTCACAGAATCAATAGAGTTATATGTCATTTCTTCACTTTGAAATGATTTTAATAAAAACTCGTTTATTTCCAATGCATTGCCATTTCTCGCAGTCAAAATAGCACCAAGTCTGGAAACCATTCGAGTGATTTTTCAGAGATATTTGTAATATCCGTATATATTTTTAGAGTTAGCTCTTCAATACTTTTCCCAACATGACACAAAGTTGATGGTAGAGCTATTTTGCCATCATGGGTTGGAAATAATCCATTTCCTATTTGAAAAAGCATTTCTGCAAATTCACCAGCTATGCTATCACTTTTTAAGTGCACTCGCATATTCTTCCTTAATGCAATTTTCGGTAATTTGCCACAAAATTGAAGACTTTAAGCACGCATTTATTTCATCTGCTCTTGTTCCTCTGGGGATCACTGGAAGAGTTTGTCGAAAATCACCAGCTTAGAGAACAGTTATGCCACCCATTAACTATTCACTATCTCGAATGTCTTTCAAAGATCGATCTACAGCTTCAAAAGCACCTCTATGGCCCATAGTACACTCATTCCAAACAATAAGCTTGCAATCTTTGAGCACATCAGCAATATTAGATTGCTTTGAAATTGAGCAATGTGGTGCTTCTAAATGAAACAAATTAAATGGAATCTTAAGTGTAGAGTGCGCTGTGCGACCACTATTAAGTAAAGTGGCTGCGATACCGGAAGAAGCAACGGCCAATGCAATTTTTTTACTTATACGTCGTATGTTTTTTGTTATACTTACGCAGTGGGGTTGCAGCAAAACGTTTAATTTTTGGGCACGACATTTAACAATAGTTAATTGTTAATTAGAGCTTTTTTTCATGAATTTTTGAGAAGGTAGAGATAATTTGTTATAAAATATAAAATTAGTCCAGTTCGTCTAAGTCAAGTTCATGCTCACGCGCATCATGCGAAGCAAGATTGATTATTTTGCTTTCAAACGCCGCATTTATCTTTCTCCAACCATTGTTTAAATTTTAATAAAACCACCTTTAAGTGTTTTTTTATAACAAAATTCCACTAACCTTCACAAATTAATTCACTAATAAATCACTCTTGCCAAACAAAATTGATCGACTGTACGCCTTAGCCAAAAATTTTACACTTGGCAAAGAAAAAAGAAAGAGATTATGACACGTGTTCAATGCAATTTCTATTCACTTTGCATGGCACGTGTAACAAACAGAAATAAGAGCGCCACTCTCACTCTCCCACGCTATTTATGCAAGAAAAAAGAAAACAAAAGCACTTTTCTTATGCCTCTCTCTCTCTTAATTTCGCTCTTTCTGTCAAACGATCGGGATCGGTCGTGTCACTGCGACGCATCACCGTACTTAAGAACAGCGCAGGATTGACGAAAAAAAAGTCAGTGTGCATGCCGTACTGGAGGGTATGTTTAGATTAGAGTTGGTGTTTAGCACGCTGTTACTCTTGTGTTTAAGATGTCAGCTTAAAAGAGCAATGAGAGACAAAGCATAATAAGATAAAGTGTTGTTGCCTAGCTTTGGTACGACTGGCGTTTTGTGAATTTAAAAGTCAATTTTAAATGTGAATTAAGTTAAATATTGCAATCACTTAAGACTGTTCTGACAGTTATCACAACATTTTTGCACTACTTTGTACAAACTCTATCGCAGTTAAATTCAATTTATTTACTTAAATCAATTTACTTCTTATCGTTTTATAGCGCTTTGGTGAGTTTACGTGTGGCGTTTTTCAGTTTTTGCTTTGCAGATGGCGATCCGTTCGATTGCCAGTCACGTCGTAAGCGCCGCTTTTCAAGAACGAGCTGTTCAATTTGTAGATTTTTTAGTCTTTTGGTTGTGTATTGGGGTGTTAACAAAACTATGAATGTCAGCTTCATCTTCGAGTCTCGGCTTAAGCTCAATGTGTGAGCTTATATATTTTTATACCCTGAACCCATAAAATTGGTAAAAAAAAGTATAATAGTTTTGTGCAAAAGTATGTAACAGGCAGAAGGAAGCGACCCCATAAAGTATATATATTCTTGGTCAGCATCAACAGCCGAGACGATATAGACAAGTTCGTCTGTCCGTCCGTCTGTGGATCTCAGAGACTACAAGAGCTAGAGACTTCTGGTTATGGATTTAAGTTCTCCTATACCATGAGCAGAACAAGTTTGCTTCAAATTATCGATAACTATTCTGGTTTCCGATATAAACATGGAATCGTTTACAAAAAATATAGAATTTGGAAAATTAAAAAATGAGGGTTGAAATAATGGGTAACGATAGAACTTTTCTGAAAATGTCGTCCAAATCGGTTAAGAAACACCGGAGATATCGAATTTAATCGATTGAAGCTAAGTCAGTTTACCAAAGTCAACTATAAATTTAATATATTTATTGCAACTGGGCTTAGGGTATCTTCTAGTCGGGCTCTCTCGTCTAGAGCCTTCTTGCTTGTTGTAATGTATTTTGTTGTATGTAATTTCAAATTTGGTACAGTCGAACTTCCATATAGCGAATCTGAAGGGGTCAAGAAAAAAATTCGTTATGTAGAAATGTTGTTATATGGAAATGATGATAGAAACTGCAGACTAAAGAATCGTGCAATTTTTATTCTAAATACAGTTAATCACAATCCGTTATTCTTTGCTTTGGTGCCTATAAAAAATAACGGAGTAATTCCAAGAACAACATCTACTTCTACATCTTCGATGTGCACTGAGCAATAAAAAATGTTCACAAAAAACTGTGCAGCGAAGATCAGAGAATAAGCAAAACATAGCACGAAAACAAAACGGTATATGCAAAAATGTTTTATTGTTTTGATTTCGCGTTCTCAACGTAATTCTTATATAAAATAAAACAAAAACGAAAAAATTCGTTATAGTAAACGCATGAGCGTCCGAACTACGTCCTCAAAATAAGTTCTTAATAAAGAAATATATTCGCTATAGGGAATTTCGTTACATGGAGAAAAAAACACACTGAAAGTTGAACCAAAAAGTAGTGTTCGCGAAAATAATTCGTTATATGGAAAAATTTTGTATATGGAAGTTCGTAATATGGAAGTTCGACTGTAGTATGTAATTAAGTTTATAATATGTAAAGATAGATATCGAATTTAATCGATTGAAGCTAAGTCAGTATACCAAAGTCAATTATAAATTTAATTTATTTATTGCAACTGGGTTCAGGGTATCTTCTAGTCGGGCTCTCCCAACTAGAGGTTTTTTACTTGTTTTATATATGAAATTTGTTTTTTGTTATACCCTTAAGCTTAGTACGCAGGAACTAGAAATATTTCTAGTTGTGTCGAACTCCATATAAAAAAAAGCTAGAAATAATTTCTGGACATAATTTCTAGAGACATTTCTAATGAGTATATGCAGCAGCTAGAAATGTATACTCAAAAAATGTTGAGAGTTGCCACATCGATTACATTGAAGTGGATCGTGTGGATGGCATTGAACAGTTAAATTTCTGCTAGAAAAAATGAGCAGCACATTATTTCTAGGCACAAGTGTGCCCGTATTACTCTTTTACCTTTTTGTTTTGCCATTTTTTTGCGTTTTTGGGATTTTTCCAGTATTTTTAAGGGGCACACAGGGTCTTAGGATACACATTAGAAATAATGTGTAAATTTCTATCAGATATAATTCTAGTTCCTGCGTACTAAGCTTTAACCCATAAAATGGGTGAATAAGGGTTTAATGGTTTTGTGCAAAAGTATGTAACAGGCAGAAGGAAGCATCTCCGACCCCATAAAGTATATACATTCTTGATCAGCATCAACAGCCGAGACGATATAGCCATGGCAGTCTGTCCGTCTGTCTGTCTGTCTGTCTGTCTGTATGAACGCGTGGATCTCAGAGACTACAAGAGCTACAGATTACAGATTTTGTATATAAGAGGGGGCGTGTTGAAACAATATACGAAATACTGAAGCCATACATCCCAGTCTTTTTTATAAACCGAGAGAGAGATATATGATCGAACATTCATTTAAATCATTGCGCTCACCAGGCCGAATTATCCGCAGCGGCAGCGGCACGAATATTTAATTACATTGCGTCTTATAAACGCACGCACACCAAAGCGGTAAGAATTAGTTTTGACAGCGAATGTGCCGGTTTTATTTTCGGTGAATATTGAGAACTGCGCTTGCAGCGGTCTTATCGCTTTCCGCCAAGAACGATAAAACTCAGATTACGCTGAAACTGGCTTATGTTCTGCGCAGATGACGTCACATATGATGCATGTGTTGAATATTTGCCTTGTTGACATGTTAAATTACTATATTTTGGCTTTTAATACAATATAATAATAATAATATAAATAATAATAATAATTATTTTTTTATTTTTTTTTATTTTGCGGTCGAGAAGGGGTTGGAAATGCCTATTGCACTAACCACTACTTATCGTCATAAGTGTGAGTGTCACGTGGACTAAAACCATTCCCCCTCTGTGCCCTTTCCTGCTCTGGTACTCCTGTGGTTCTACTTCAAAGCAGGGGGCACTAGGTCATTAAGACTTCTTCAAATTGATCCGCGTCCGGATCCCGCTTTGCAAAGTACCGCATCGTGCTACTGTGCATTAGTCTGCGCGATGCGTCGCTCGACTATTATAAACGCATCCAGATCGCGTTTCTTCTCCTGTAATATAAATCCAGCAAAGCTCATTACAGCATCCCACGACTCCTGTTTCAAAATCATTTTGGCCACTATGTTTCCGGGGTCAATGTGTCCTATCGTAGTTTCGAGTGCGCATCTATTCTCATTCAATTTTTGGCAGTGGAAAAATGTGTGTTCGCCGTCGTCTACAGCCACATCACCATAGATACAGCAGCTGCCTTCTGTTTTACCCATGCGGAATAGGTATTTGCGGAAATACCCATGCCCGGACAGCAGCTGCGTAAGGTAGTAGTTAACCTCTCCATGTTTTCTCGTTATCCAATTTGTTAAGTTGGGTATAAGTCTTGCAGTCCATCTGCCTATGGTATGTGCGCTCCAGCGTTCTTTCCATTGCTGCATTGACTGCCTTCTAACCCCTTGGAAGGGGATAAGCCTTCCTTCTCCTTTTGCTACCCAGCGTTTCCTACGCTCGATGGCAAGCAGATCGATAGGTATACAGCTGGTAATACTGCAGCCTCAGACACTGTCCGGTACGCAGAAGCTATCCTGAGTGCCGCGGTGCGCTGCACCGCCGCGTACACCTTGCGTCGGCAATCCGCTTTTAAGGCTTCTGCCCACACTTCGCATCCATAGAGTAGAATGTTGTTAGTGATCCTCAGGAGTAGTTGCCGCTTGCTCTGCGTGGGGCCTCCGATGTTTGCCATCAGTCTGCCTAGCGATGCTGTGGCCCTGCTGGCTTTCTCAGCTGCGTATTTAATTTGTGCCCAGAAGTTAAGCCTGGAGTCTAGCTGCAGCCTCAGGTACTTTGCACTCTTCTGAGTGCTTGTGGAGTGGCCACAGACCTGCATTCGGATTTCCAGCCGCATGTGGCTTCTTGTAAGGAAAAGCAACTCCGTTTTCTCCGCGGCTAGTTTAAGGCCATGTTCGCCTAGCCATGCTTAAACCTGGAGCATCACAACGTTCAGCTTGCGTTGAGCTTCAGCGGGAGTTCTCGCGACAGTTACTGCAGCGGCGTCATCAGCAAATGCCACCAAGTGAGTGTCATCTGGCGTTTCCATACATAGGATACCGTCGTACGTGTCGTTCCATAGGTCAGGTCCGAGGATTGACCCTTGCGCTGCGCCGCACGGAATCACTCGTGTTCTGCTGCCGTCTCTAGTGTCGTATGTGAGGACACGATCCTTCAGGTAACTCCTAACCATTCCCATTAGGTACTGTGGCGTTTGGAACCTGGTCTCCAACGTTTTGATCATGTCACTCCATTTTATGCTGTTGAAAGCATTGCGGACATCTAGCGTCGCCAGGAGTACTATTCTTCGCCACTCTGTGCTGCCTTGACGGTGTGGATTACGTCTTGGATTGCTCCTATTGTGGAGTAGCTGCTTCTGAAACCATGCTGTCTTGTAGACAGTCCAACAGCGTTTTCGACCGCAGCAGCAAGTCGTGGCTTAATCAGCCTCTCCAGTAGCTTTCCAGATGTGTCTAGCATACATAGTGGTCGGTACGCTTCGGAGCGCTCTGGATTCCCTTTGCTTTTACTTATAAGTGTCAACTTCTGCTGCTTCCAGATTGCGGGGAAGTTTCCTTCTGCTAGACAGCCGTTATACATGCCAAGCAGCACTTGTGGGCGATTCGCTGCGATTACTTTCAGCACCTCAGACGGGATCCCATCCGGTCCCGGCACTTTATTGTTCTTCAACGCGCTTGCAGAGGATGCAAGCTCTTTAAGAGTGAACAATGGTATCGCTTCATCTGACAATTCTTCAGACCGTATTGGCAGTGGCTCATGTGTCGGGAATAGCGTATCAACTATGTCTGCCATTTTGCTGGAGTCTAGAAGTGGGGGCGATGGGTTTGCTCCCAACTTCTTCATGACAATTTTATAGCCCATGCCTCAAGGGTTACTATTAATGTCGTTTCTGAATTCCTCCCAATTGGCCTTTTTGCTGCTGTTTATGGCTGCCTTTAAAGCCTGCCTGGCTATTTTGTAGGTGACTGCTTCTGCTTCCGCAGGGTTTCTTCTTCGAGCTCTGGTGAGCTTTCGCCTACAACGGAGACAAGTGCTTCTTAGCTCGGCTATCTTGTCTGTCCACCAGTATGACGCCTTTCTTTGGTTTGCTTGTCTGATCCTCGGCATAGCTGCATCACAAGCCTGAGCAATGATTTGCATAGTCCGCTGGACAAGAGTCTGTGAGTCTTGTGCTGTGGTCTGTTGGGCGGGGCTGCTATCAAGGGCTGCCAGTAACGCTGGACTGTTAAGGTGCTCACTCTTCCACTTTCGCGTCTCTCTAAGGGTCTTGGTTGGGTCCGGATGCCTTGTCAATTTGATCTCAAACTCGATGTACTGGTGGTCGCTGCCAGTATAGTCCTCGAGTACTCTCCACCTCCTGAGCGCTCTTCCAAGACTGTCAGACACAAGAGTTATATCTGGTGAAGTGGCTGTGCAACCAGCTCTTCGAAACGTGCTAGTCTCTGAGTTTGCGACTTTTAGTCCCAATCTGGAAGCCATATCAAGTATCCGCCGGCCTCTCGAATCCGTAGTGCTCGATCCCCATTCCAGAGCCTTGGAGTTGAAGTCTCCCGCAATGATCAGGAGTCCTCCAATTTCTCTCGCTGAGTCTTCGATGCCATCGAGTTTGGTCTCGAATTCCGCGATTGTGTCGCTCGGTGTTAAGTAACAACTCATTAGTGAGTAGTTTCTGCTCTTAACCCAAACAAAGCCTCTTCCTTTGCCGCTGCTGATTATTGGGGCCATTTCGCCGGATAAAATCCATAAAGCTGCGGTCCCAGTGTCGTCCTGAAACCAGTCTCTATTCCTAACTTGAGAGTATTGCTCGCTGATGACAATTGCGCCTATCCCCTTCTCCAGCAGTAGCTGTTCTAGAAGGTTGTCCGCAGTTCTACTCCGGTGCATATTTGCCTGGAGGACTCTCATTTGCTATTTTTTGCATTCTACTGCTTGCGCGCTGGGCATCTGCCGGAACCCGTCATGTGATCTACGGGGGTCAGCTTTGCGTCGATGCACGCCCAGCATTTGGGAGTCTTTTGGCACTGTGCCATTTTGTGACCGGTTTCGCCGCACCGGAAACACATGCCATCTCCTTTCCGGTTGTGTCCCTTGCAGTCATACTGCATGTGACCAATACCCAGGCATTTGTAGCACCTCTTAATGTTGTCCCATCGCTTCATTTTGACTTTCAGCCAACCAATCTTAATTTTGTCTATTGCAAGAAGCTTTTCGGCATTGTCTTCTGGAAGCGTGATGAAGGCCTGTGTCTGTTCCCGGTTATTTGGAACGGACACTTTCACCTTGATAACGCTCGGTACCTCGGGAAGTACGTCTTTGACAGCTTTAAGCACATCTTCTTGCACTGTCAGCTCATCGAGGTCCCTTATGACTATTGTGGCCATGGGCCTGGCGCTAGCCACATCAGCAGTGTTTTGGAGCACTGTCTGTAGCTGTGCACAGAGTTCCGGCTTTCTCCAACTCGAGGAGGAGAGCACCGGTCTTCGTTTTGCGGACTCCCTTTATTTTGACGTCTTCGTCAAACTTGGCATTTTCTCGCAGATTTTTAAGGACATCCGCGTAACTGTGTCCCTCTGCTGGTTTTATTAATACCGCGTCTGATTTCCGGTTTGAGGTGCGGCTAATTCTGCCTCGCTCGCTTTTCTCTTTTATTTCGGTTCTCGTTGCGCTTTGGTCTGCTGCTTTTGCGTCTTCTTGGCTTTCTTGCTAGTGATTGTTTGCCACTTCTCAGAACCTTCACCCCGCCCCTTTTTTAGAGGCATCACCACCTCGGCAGGACTCGTAGCTGCTCGCTTGCTTGTAGGAAGCGTTTCCACTAGCCGTTTGCTTGTTGTGGGTGTCCCCACCGCTACATCTACATGGGCAGTTTCTCTGGCTTCTCTCGTAGCTGTCTCAGCTTTGAGCCAGCCTGACCTACAGGTCTCGAGGATAGTAAGGATTTCCCCAAGCTCAGATACGCCATCCTTGACATCCATGCTTATGTTCCGCTGTTTCATCGTGGCCGCCTTGATTTTTCGCAGAACTCGTCTGCACTCAGCTACAGCTGCTTCCTCATTTGTCCGCATTTTTGCGATAAATACCTGAGTTGGCGTCATCAAACGGCCTCGTGGCTGGGCTGCTGGTGTAGCTGCGGTTTCTGGGGTGTTTTCTACCTCAGGTACCGGTTGCGGAGTTGCCAATGTCTGCTGCGTGTCACGGCAGATAGATGACTGCTGGATCTTACCATTTCTGCAATAAGGGCTACCATGTGCCGATTTTTCGTCTAACAGCTGCTTTGTTCTTTGATCAGTTGGTGATCTCGTCATTAGAGTACTTCTGCCAAATGTTTGCCTCTCTTCCGTTTGTTGTTGTTGGAGATTGTTATTCATTCTAAATGGGTCCCCGCTCCAGTCCGCTATCCTCACACGAAAGAACCGTCTTCCATTGATCCCCGTGGTTGTCTGTGGTGGCAATAACGCCAACAGGGAGGCCACGCGAGGGTTGACAGTAGTCCTTATGGGTGCTTCTGTTCAGAGGCAGGTCCGGATGCTAACTTGGAGTAAACTCAACAAGACCGGTACCGCCAATTCAATGGTGACGTGCTTAGAACGTAAATGGAGACTAGCCACAGTTTTAGCGGGACGGAGGCGACTGGCAGCATTAGCCGGAAAGCCGTTTCAGCAAGATATCACTCTTGCGTACTAAGGTAACCGAATACTGCAGTCGTCAGCCCAAAGCGTGTATTCCATATCGTATCCATATCGTAGTCCGTGTCCATAGTCAGGTTGTTATGGACGCCTTCTCACCTTAGCCAGATCCTTGTAGGATGACGAAGAAAACTGTTTCCGGATTTGCCACGTGGAGGCGGTGAGATGCTTGAAGTTTATCATTAAATGGATCACGCTGGGATTTACCAAGTTATAGCCGAGCAGACGCTTTACCATACAGACAGAACTTCCAACTCCATAATAATAATAATAATAATAATAATAATAATAATAATAATAATAATAATAATAATAATAATAATAATAATAATAATAATAATAATAATAATAATAATAATAATAATAATAATAATAATAATAATAATAATAATAATAATAATAATAATAATAATAATAATAATAATAATAATAATAATAATAATAATAATAATAATAATTTTATTTTTTTTTTTTTTTTTTTTTTTTAATGGAGGGGAAAATGCATTTACGCACTTCCAACTAACGTCTTAGTTAGGGAGTGTGGGGCTCGCTACATAGTAGAATACCCACTAAACAACCCCTCCCCGTTAGGCCTTTCTCCACTTCGGAAACGCTTTCGCAATACTTCGAAGTGGGGCCTTCATGCGCCAAGCGCCGTTTTCTTATAGAAGCATGAGCCTTAGTTATTAGATGAGACATCTAAGCACTAAGCTCTTATCTGCGTCCAGACACCCTATTACGACCTCTCATCTAGGTCTTTTTTCTTGCTTCTTAAGATTTGACTGATGAAGGCCGCTACTTTCTTCCAGTTGTCGTCTCTGATGATCATCTTTGACACAAGGTTGTCCGGTGTTATTTGACCGATCGCTTGTATAAGTCGTCTTCTTTCTAATGTGAAACGCACACAGTGAAAAATTGTGTGCTCAGCATTGTCGATCTCGGCGTCGCCATACACGCAGCTGGCTAGTGCGCTTTTCTCTATCTTGTGTAGAAGGGCACTAAAATATCCATGTCCTGTAAGCACTTGGGTGATGTAGTAATCTACGTCCCCATTCTGACGTTCGACCCATGCCTTAAGGTTAGGTATGAGCCTGGCTGTCCATCTTCCTGTGCTCTCTCCTGCCCATCTTTCTTGCCATAATGCTAACGTTGCCTGTCGACATGTGTCTGCGGTTTGCCTAGAATATTGTCCTAGTTGTCGTAGCTCGTAGATTGTCTTTCGTTCCTTAGCTAAGAGGTCTATCGGTATCACGCCTGCGATGGCTAGTGCGACAGCGCCGGACACCGTTCTGTATGCACTGTTTATCCTCAGTGCGCTCGTTCTCTGAATAGCGAGTAGTGGCTTCAGCCTACTTTTGGTTTCCAAAG
This sequence comes from Scaptomyza flava, assembly GCA_030179655.1. Taxonomy (NCBI): domain Eukaryota; kingdom Metazoa; phylum Arthropoda; class Insecta; order Diptera; family Drosophilidae; genus Scaptomyza; species Scaptomyza flava. The sequence continues at coordinate 43,679,550 of JARNME010000012.1, read as the reverse complement.
TCTCTGCCCAGATTTCGCTTCCGTATAGCAGAATGGAGTTGTTGATCTCCATCAAGAGTTTTCTCCTTGCTTGAGTTGGTCCGCCGATATTTGCCATGAGCCTGGTGAGGTTTCTCGTTGCCTCGGCTGCTCTTTTTTTAACGTACTGAAGATGTGGCTCGAATGTAAATTTGGTATCTAGTCTAACGCCCAGATATTTGATCACCTTTTGTGTCCTTATATGACTGTCGTTGACTCTCATATCCACTTCTAGAGGGATTCTTCTACCGGCTATTACAATAAGCTCTGTTTTTTCAGTCGCTAGCTGCAAACCGTGTGCGTCCAGCCAGTCCTTGACTCGTACCATCACCCGAGTAAGTAGCCTCTGTGCGTATTCTGTGTTCCGCGCCGTGATCACTGCTACTATGTCGTCTGCGTACCCCACTAGAAAAGTGTCTTCAGGCATTTCTATGCGGAGGATTTCATCATAGCTTATGTTCCAGAGCTCCGGCCCAAGAATGGAACCTTGTGCAGCTCCTGAGTTTATATTTATACACTTTTCGCCTGAACTGGTCTTGTATATTAATTTCCTGTTGCTGAGGTAGCTGTCAATTATGCACATTAGGTATTCCGGTATGTGCGATCGTCTCTCAAGTGCTGCCAACATATCTGTCCATCTGACGCTGTTGAACGCGTTTTTTACATCCAGCGTTGCTAACAGGGTTATGGGTCTCGAGTAGTGGTTTCCTCGTTTTGTCTTGAGCGCCTCATTCACCACCTCTTGGATAGCTCCTATTGTAGACCTGCCTGGTCTAAAGCCGTACTGCCTGGGAGAGAGACCTCCAGCACGTTCTACTGCCACTGCTAATCGGGAATTAATCATCTTTTCTAAGAGTTTCCCTGCTGTGTCTAGCATGCAAAGAGGGCGGTATGCGGATGGCGTCGTAGGGTCTCCTTTTCCTTTCCCTATCAGTACTAGTCGCTGTACTTTCCAGGTATCGTGAAAGCTCCCATTAAGTATACACGCGTTGTACATGTCGAGCAGTACATTTGGCCGACTTTCTGCAATAACTTTCAGAACTTCCGAAGGGATGTTATCGGGTCCTGGGGCTTTCTTATTCTTTAGGCTGTAAGCTGCCCTCGTCAGTTCCTCGTTGGTGAAATGCTCTATTTGCGCTTCCGTCGTACGACGTGTTGTCCTGGCGGGTCTTGGGACATGCGTGGGAAACAGTGTTTTGCCTATGTTGTCCATCTGTTTTTCCTCAATGTCTGGCGTAGCACTCCTCTTTCGTAGTTTTTTCATCACGATTTTGTATCCCAGCCCCCAAGGGTCGATGTTCACGTCATCGCATAGTGCTTTCCATTTTCCTTTTTGCTGTTGCGAATGGCAATGCTAAGGTTTTTCTTGGATATCTTAAACTGGGCTTCCTGTATCGCGAAATTTCCTCTCCGTCTTGCCCTGGTAAGCTTGCGCCTATTCTTAATGCATGTCTCCCTGAGTGCTTTTATTTCATCCGTCCACCAATAGACCTCTTTTCCTGCTCTGTGTGGGTTGCCTGTTCTAGGCATTGCGGCATCGCAGGCTTTTCTTATTATCGTCATGGTTTTGTTGACGATGTCTCCCTCGCGTTCTACCCTTGCTTGCCGGTCTATTTCGTGGATAAGGATCGTCCTGTTGAGCCGATTTACATTCCATCTGCGTCTCCCAGTTGTTTTATTGACGTCGGGTGGTCGCGTTTCTTTGAGTTCGAACGAGATGTACTCATGATCGCTTCCATTGTAGGTATCTAAGACCTTCCAGTCTATGATTTGGCCTGCGAGTCCTTCTGAGACGAGCGTTATATCCGGGATTGTACCAATGGTTCCTGGCCGTCTGAATGTCGGTGCTGAGCCGACGTTTGCGACCACAAGTCCCAATCTTGCCGCCATATCGACAACCTTACGGCCTCTTGAGTTTGTCGAGGGCATGCCCCACTCTTCTGCTCTTGAGTTAAAATCACCTGCTATGATAAGGTTTCCATTCATTTGCAACGCCGCGTCCTCGATGTCATTTAGTTTCTCTTTGAAAGTGTTGATATCATCGTTTGGCGTTAGGTAACAGCTCATTATGTTGTACTTCTCTATGCGTGCATGAACGAAGCATCTTCCTTTCGTTGAGTTGTGAACAACAGCCTTGCTTGTGCCCGGGAACCATATTGCGGCCGTCTTCGATTCGTCTTCTAGCCAGCATCCATTTGATTTGTTCCTGTACTGCTCGCTGATTATAACTAAATCTGCTTGCTGTTCGAGGACTATTTGGGATAGCAGAGCATCTGCTGTCCGGCTTCTGTGTAGGTTTGCTTGCAGAATTATCACTTTTTGGTCTTTCCGGGTCCGGCTTTGCAGTAGGTCGTTCCTGGTATGTGGTTCGTCTCTTTGTGGCCTTCCTGTGTGCATAAACAACACTTTGGCGTTTTCGTGCAGTCCTTCATTTTATGTCCTCTTTCCGAGCATCTCATGCATACATCTCTCCGGTCTGGTCCCCTGCAATCCTTCTGTACGTGTCCCACTCCAAGGCATTTAAAGCAACGTTTGATGTCGAGGCATGATTTAATTCGGCATCTTGTCCACCCAACTTTGATCCTCTGATCCTTTAGTAATTTTAATGCGTCTTCCGTTGCCATGGTGACGAAGGCGCGTTTTTGCTCCGAACTGTTGACCTTTGTCAGATGTACTTCAAAATCCTGACATACGTCGCCTACCGACGCTTTTATTGCCACAATGATTTCCTCCTCCTCTGTCAGACTGTCCAAGTCGCGGACTTCTACCTTAGTCTTTGGTTTGATAACCCTTACTGACCCATTCTCTTTGATTGTGTCTCTTATTGTTTGACACAGGGTGTCCGTTTTGCTTCCTTTTGCTAGTTCTACTAGCATGTCCCCCTTCATTGTTTTCCTTACCGAGCGTATGGCGTTGTCGGCTTCTTCTGTCTTCATGTTTTCTCGTAGTTTTTTAAGTACGTCAGCGTAGCTTTTGCCTTCTGCAGGTTTAACTAGTAGTGCGTCGGGCCTGGGCCGTGTCCTTGTCCTTTGGTTAACCCCACTTTTAGCAGATGCCCTAGTGCTTGATAGTGCGGTCTCCTTTTGTTTGTCGCTCTTCGGCTTTCCTTTTTTGTGTGAGACAATTTGAAAACCGACGTCATCCTTCTTATTTTTCTTTTTTCTGCTGGAGTCTAGCGCTGCTGGGCCAGTAGCGGCTCTCTTAGGTACCGACACCGGAGTTTCGTTTCCCTCAACTGGTTTCTGCGTAGAAGCCTTGTATGCCTCCACCAATCTCTCCTTTTCGGCAATAATCCAGCTTTTCCTGTAATTTTGCATCACGTCAAAAAGCTCACTTAGTTCCGAAGCGCCGTCCTTGACATCCATGCTTATGTTTCGCTGTCTGAGCATGGCGTGTTTCATCTTCCTCAGAACTGATCTGCACTGTGCCAGTGTCTCATCCTCTAGCGCTCTCATCTTGCTTATCAGCGCCTGCCGGGGTGAGCTGTGAATTGGCATCTCACTTTGGCTACGCGAAGGCGATTGCACATCTACTAGCATTGCACTGGATGTAATCTGGCTCCCAAGCGCTTGTAACGCATGCGGTGTACCCTGCGGCAGAGGTTCTGCCCGCGTTGCACTTTGTATAGGCGACCTTGCGATCATGCTGCTTCTGTTGAATGCTCCTCCTTCTTCACTCTTTCCTGTTTCTTCGTTTAGTTTGTTGTTTTCATTATTGTTCATGCTATATGGGTCCAAACTTAAAGCCGCTATCTCGTCGCACATGTACAGTCGTCCGTAATATCCCCGTGGGTCCCTTTGCAAGCAGTGAGGTCCACGCAAGGGTTGACAAAAGACCTTATGAGTGCCTTTGTTCAGAGCCAGGACGGACGCTAAGCAGGAGTTCTCTCAACTGCACCTGTACCACCAATTCAGTGGTGTTGCGATTTGAACGTACTTGAAGACTCGCTAGGTTTTAGTAGGACGGCGGTGACTGCAACATTAGCCCAACAGCCATTTCGTCAGGGGTTCAATCTGGGTACTCAGGTGTTGGATTGCCTTAGTCATCGGCGACGGATCTTCTTTTTTGTCTACCGATTCGGAGAAAGACGTAGAAAGTAGCCGCCCACTATGGGTCAGACGCTAACCAGGATGCCGCCCGATCCGGGTGCAGTCGCGTCCTGGATTTTCTCCGACAGCCTTAGCCACGAATATGGCTGAGCTGCGGAGCGCCTTCTCACCTTAGCCAGCTCTTTATCTTTATAGATAAAGAAGCTGTTTCCGGAGTCGCCACGTGGAGGCGGTGAGATGCTTGGAGTTTGTCGAATATGGATCACGCTGGGCTTTTCCAGATAAAACCAATCAGACGCTTTACCATACCGGCAGAACTCCCGGAACTCCATAATAAAAATAATAATAATAATAATAATAATAATAATAATAATAATAATAATAATAATAATAATAATAATAATAATAATAATAATAATAATAATAATAATAATAATAATAATAATATAATAATAATAATAATAATAATAATAATAATAATAATAATAATAATATAATAATAATAATAATAATAATAATATAATAATAATAATAATAATAATAATATAATAATAATAATAATAATAATAATAATAATAATAATAATTTTTTTTTTTTTTTTTTTTTTTGGGTTGGGAGGGGAAAATGCATTTACGCACTTCCAACTAACGTCTTAGTTAGGGAGTGTGGGGCTCGCTACATAGTAGAATACCCACTAAACAACCCCTCCCCGTTAGGCCTTTCTCCACTTCGGAAACGCTTTCGCAATACTTCGAAGTGGGGCCTTTATGCGCCAAGCGCCGTTTTCTTATAGAAGCATGAGCCTTAGTTATTAGATGAGACATCTAAGCACTAAGCTCTTATCTGCGTCCAGACACCCTATTACGACCTCTCATCTAGGTCTTTTTTCTTGCTTCTTAAGATTTGACTGATGAAGGCCGCTACTTTCTTCCAGTTGTCGTCTCTGATGATCATCTTTGACACAAGGTTGTCCGGTGTTATTTGACCGATCGCTTGTATAAGTCGTCTTCTTTCTAATGTGAAACGCACACAGTGAAAAATTTTGTGCTCAGCATTGTCGATCTCGGCGTCGCCATACACGCAGCTGGCTACTGCGCTTTTCTCTATCTTGTGTAGAAAGGCACTAAAATATCCATGTCCTGTAAGCACTTGGGTGATGTAGTAATCTACGTCCCCATTCTGACGTTCGACCCCATGCCTTAAGGTTAGGTATGAGCCTGGCTGTCCATCTTCCTGTGCTCTAGCCTGCCCATCTTTCTTGCCATAATGCTAACGTTGCCTGTCTACATGTGTCTGCGGTTTGCCTAGAATATTGTCCTAGTTGTCGTAGCTCGTAGATTGTCTTTCGTTCCTTAGCTAAGAGGTCTATCGGTATCACGCCTGCGATGGCTAGTGCGACAGCGCCGGACACCGTTCTGTATGCACTGTTTATCCTCAGTGCGCTCGTTCTCTGAATAGCGAGTAGTGGCTTCAGCCTACTTTTGGTTTCCAAAGTCTCTGCCCAGATTTCGCTTCCGTATAGCAGAATTGAGTTGTTGATCTCCATCAAGAGTTTTCTCCTTGCTTGAGTTGGTCCGCCGATATTTGCCATGAGCCTGGTGAGGTTTCTCGTTGCCTCGGCTGCTCTTTTTTTAACGTACTGAAGATGTGGCTCGAATGTCAATTTAGTATCTAGTCTAACGCCCAGATATTTGATCACCTTTTGTGTCCTTATATGACTGTCGTTGACTCTCATATCCACTTCTAGAGGGATTCTTCTACCGGCTATTACAATCAGCTCTGTTTTTTCAGTCGCTAGCTGCAAACCGTGTGCGTCCAGCCAGTCCTTGACTCGTACCATCACCCGAGTAAGTAGCCTCTGTGCGTATTCTGTGTTCCGCGCCGTGATCACTGCTACTATGTCGTCTGCGTACCCCACTAGAAAAGTGTCTTCAGGCATTTCTATGCGGAGGATATCATCATAGCTTATGTTCCAGAGTTCCGGCCCAAGAATGGAACCTTGTGCAGCTCCTGAGTTTATATTTATACACTTTTCGCCTGAGCTGGTCTTGTATATTAATTTCCTGTTGCTGAGGTAGCTGTCAATTATGCACATTAGGTATTCCGGTATGTGCGATCGTCTCTCAAGTGCTGCCAACATATCTGTCCATCTGACGCTGTTGAACGCGTTTTTTACATCCAGCGTTGCTAACAGGGTTATGGGTCTCGAGTAGTGGTTTCCTCGTTTTGTCTTGAGCGCCTCATTCACTACCTCTTGGATAGCTCCTAGTGTAGACCTGCCTGGTCTAAAGCCGTACTGCCTGGGAGAGAGACCTCCAGCACGTTCTACTGCCACTGCTAATCGGGGCTTAATCATCTTTTCTAAGAGTTTCCCTGCTGTGTCTAGCATGCAAAGAGGGCGGTATGCGGATGGCGTCGTAGGGTCTCCTTTTCCTTTCCCTATCAGTACTAGTCGCTGTACTTTCCAGGTATCGTGAAAGCTCCCATTAAGTATACACGCGTTGTACATGTCGAGCAGTACATTTGGCCGACTTTCTGCAATAACTTTCAGAACTTCCGAAGGGATGTTATCGGGTCCTGGGGCTTTCTTATTCTTTAGGCTGCAAGCTGCCCTCGTCAGTTCCTCGTTGGTGAAAAGCTCTATTTGCGCTTCCGTCGTACGACGTGTTGTCCTGGCGGGTCTTGGGACATGCGTGGGAAACAGTGTTTTGCCTATGTTGTCCATCTGTTTTTCCTCAATGTCTGGCGTAGCACTCCTCTTTCGTAGTTTTTTCATCACGATTTTGTATCCCAGCCCCAAGGGTCGATGTTCACGTCATCGCATAGTGCTTTCCATTTTTCCTTTTTGCTGTTGCGAATGGCAATGCTAAGGTTTTTCTTGGATATCTTAAACTGGGCTTCCTGTATCGCGAAATTTCCTCTCCGTCTTGTCCTGGTAAGCTTGCGCCTATTCTTAATGCAGGTCTCCCTGAGTGCTTTTATTTCATCCGTCCACCAATAGACCTCTTTTCCTGCTCTGTGTGGGTTGCCTGTTCTAGGCATTGCGGCATCGCAGGCTTTTCTTATTATCGTCATGGTTTTGTTGACGATGTCTCCCTCGCGTTCTACCCTTGCTTGCCGGTCTATTTCGTGGATAAGGATCGTCCTGTTGAGCCGATTTACATTCCATCTGCGTCTCCCAGTTGTTTTATTGACGTCGGGTGGTCGCGTTTCTTTGAGTTCGAACGCGATGTACTCATGATCGCTTCCGTTGTAGGTATCTAAGATTTGGCCTGCGAGTCCTTCTGAGACGAGCGTTATATCCGGGATTGTACCAATGGTTCCTGGCCGTCTGAATGTCGGTGCTGAGCCGACGTTTGCGACCACAAGTCCCAATCTTGCCGCCATATCGACAACCTTACGGCCTCTTGAGTTTGTCGAGGGCATGCCCCACTCTTCTGCTCTTGAGTTAAAATCACCTGCTATGATAAGGTTTCCGTTAATTTGCAACGCCACGTCCTCGATGTCATTTAGTTTCTCTTTGAAAGTGTTGATGTCATCGTTTGGCGTTAGGTAACAGCTCATTATGTTGTACTTCTCTATGCGTGCATGAACGAAGCATCTTCCTTTCGTTGAGTTGTGAACAACAGCCTTGCTTGTGCCCGGGAACCATATTGCGGCCGTCTTCGATTCGTCTTCTAGCCAGCATCCATTTGATTTTTTCCTGTACTGCTCGCTGATTATAACTAAATCTGCTTGCTGTTCGAGGACTATTTGGGATAGCAGAGCATCTGCTGTCCGGCTTCTGTGTAGGTTTGCTTGCAGAATTATCACTTTTTGGTCTTTCCGGGTCCGGCTTTGCAATAGGTCGTTCCTGGTATGTGGTTCGTCTCTTTGTGGCCTTCCTGTGTGCATAAACAACACTTTGGCGTTTTCGTGCAGTCCTTCATTTTATGTCCTCTTTCCGAGCATCTCATGCATACATCTCTCCGGTCTGGTCCCCTGCAATCCTTCTGTAGGTGTCCCACTCCAAGGCATTTAAAGCAACGTTTGATGTCGAGGCATGATTTAATTCGGCATCTTGTCCACCCAACTTTGATCCTCTGATCCTTTAGTAATTTTAATGCGTCTTCCGTTGCCATGGTGACGAAGGCGCGTTTTTGCTCCGAACTGTTGACCTTTGTCAGATGTACTTCAAAATCCTGACATACGTCGCCTACCGACGCTTTATTGCCACAATGATTCCTCCTCCTCTGTCAGACTGTCCAAGTCGCGGACTTCTACCTTAGTCTTTGGTTTGATAACCCTTACTGACCCATTCTCTTTGATTGTGTCTCTTATTGTTTGACACAGGGTGTCCGTTTTGCTTCCTTTGCTAGTTCTACTAGCATGTCCCCCTTCATGTTTTCCTTACCGAGCGTATGGCGTTGTCGGCTTCTTCTGTCTTCATGTTTTCTCGTAGTTTTTTAAGTACGTCAGCGTAGCTTTTGCCTTCTGCAGGTTTAACTAGTAGTGCGTCGGGCCTGGGCCGTGTCCTTGTCCTTTGGTTAACCCCACTTTTAGCAGATGCCCCAGTGCTTGATAGTGCGGTCTCCTTTGTTTGTCGCTCTTCGGCTTTCCTTTTTTGTGTGAGACAATTTGAAAACCGACGTCATCCTTCTTATTTTTCTCTTTCTGCTGGAGTCTAGCGCTGCTGGGCTAGTAGCGGCTCTCTTAGGTACCGACACCGGAGTTTCGTTTCCCTCAACTGGTTTCTGCGTAGAAGCCTTGTATGCCTCCACCAATCTCTCCTTTTCGGCAATAATCCAGCTTTTCCTGTAATTTTGCATCACGTCAAAAAGCTCACTTAGTTCCGAAGCGCCGTCCTTGACATCCATGCTTATGTTTCGCTGTCTGAGCATGGCGTGTTTCATCTCCTCAGAACTGATCTGCACTGTGCCAGTGTCTCATCCTCTAGCGCTCTCATCTTGCTTATCAGCGCCTGCCGGGGTGAGCTGTGAATTGGCATCTCACTTTGGCTACGCGAAGGCGATTGCACATCTACTAGCATTGCACTGGATGTAATCTGGCTCCCAAGCGCTTGTAACGCATGCGGTGTACCCTGCGGCAGAGTTTCTGCCCGCGTTGCACTTTGTATAGGCGACCTTGCGATCATGCTGCTTCTGTTGAATGCTCCTCCTTCTTCACTCTTTCCTGTTTCTTCGTTTAGTTTGTTGTTTTCATTATTGTTCATGCTATATGGGTCCAATTTTAAAGCCGCTATCTCGTCGCACATGTACAGTCGTCCGTAATGTCCCCGTGGGTCCCTTTGCAAGCAGTGAGGTCCACGCAAGGGTTGACAAAAGACCTTATGAGTGCCTTTGTTCAGAGCCAGGACGGACGCTAAGCAGGAGTTCTCTCAACTGCACCTGTACCACCAATTCAGTGGTGTTGCGATTTGAACGTACTTGAAGACTCGCTAGGTTTTAGTAGGACGGCGGTGACTGCAACATTAGCCCAACAGCCATTTCGTCAGGGGTTCAATCTGGGTACTCAGGTGTTGGATTGCCTTAGTCATCGGCGACGGATCTTCTTTTTTGTCTACCGATTCGGAGAAAGACGTAGAAAGTAGCCGCCCACTATGGGTCAGACGCTAACCAGGATGCCGCCCGATCCGGGTGCAGTCGCGTCCTGGGTTTCTCCGACAGCCTTAGCCACGAATATGGCTGAGCTGCGGAGCGCCTTCTCACCTTAGCCAGCTCTTTATCTGGATAGATAATTATAATAATAATAATAATAATCATAATAATAATAATAATAATAATAATATACTAATAATATAATAATAATAATAATAATAATAATAAAATAATATAATAATAATAATAATAATAATAATAATAATAATAATACTAATAATAATAATAATAATAATAATAATAATAATAATAATAATAATAATAATAATAATAATAATAATAATAATAATAATAATAATAATAATAATAATAATAATAATAATAATAATAATAGTAATAATAATAATAATAATAATAATAATAATAATAATAATAATAATAGTAATAATAATAATAATAATAATTTTTTTTTTTTTTTTTTTTTTTTTTCGGGGAGGGGAAATGCCTGTGCGCATCTCTCAATCTGCCGCTGCAGAGAGGTATGTGGGGCTTGCACCACGAAAACCCCTCCCTGCCGTCGACCAAATCGACTCACCTCGGACACTAGCCTGGAACCGTTTAACACATTACTTCTGGCTAGATCCTTCCTGTGGCCCTTATCGCCATCTTCTTCTTTCTCATATTACATTTTTGTTCGCCTAAGCGGGTATTTCCGGGTTGTGCTCACGGCGTGTTCAAGCTCGCTGCAAGCTCAATTTCCTCCTGAGCTCGGTCCATATCGGCCTTCTTTGTCCTTAGCACCCTCTGTACGTATTGTGCCACTCTTCTCCAATTCGTCTCACTCTGGAGCATCACTGCTACTATAGTGTCCGGTGTTATTTGGCTCTCTGCTTGCTGAGCTAGCATCACTCGCTGCCTTTCCCATTTTTACACACAAAGAAAGCATGTTCGGCGTTGTCTCTGCTTCTAAGACAGTACAGACAATCATCTGATTCTGCCTTTCCTATTCGATGAAGATAGTGGCGAAAGTAGCCGTGTCCCAAGAGTAGCTGTGTCAGGTAGAAATCTACCTCGCCATGCTTCCTCGTTATCCACTGCTCCACGTCTGGGATGAGACGTGCCGTCCATCTTCCTCGACTTTCCCTCTGCCAGAGACTCTGCCATTCGCGGATTGTGTGGGCTTTCTCGTCTTCTTGGGGCGCTATTTCACCGTCGGACGCAGTTTTCCTTAAGAAGATAGCACGCCGCTCCTTAGCAAGGAGGTGTTTGGTGTCACTCCAGCGATCACCAAAACCGCAGGCTCCGACACCGTGCGATAAGCCGAGGCCACTCTCAAAGCCCCCCTTCGTTGGACCTGTGCGAGCCTCATCCGGTACATTTCTTTTTCCATAGAGTTGGCCCAGATCTCTGCTCCATACAGCAAGACCGACTGAACCGCGATCATCAGCAAGCGGCGCTTGCTGGAAGACGGGCCCCAACATTGGCCATTAGCCTACTGAGTGCAGCCACGCCCCCTGCGGCCTTGTCAGCCGCTTGCTTGATCTGTTGGTAGAAGCTCAGTTTTGTGTCTATTAGCATTCCAAGATATTTTACTGCAGGTTTCGACATGATTGTAGCATCTCCGACTCTCACTGGGATGATCGTCTGTATTCTCTTCTTTGTAAGGACTACAACTTCCGTCTTGTGTAATGCAAGTGATAGTCCATGCTTTGTCATCCAACTTCCAACAATTCTCATCACTTGGTTGAGCTTAAGTTGGGCTCGTTCTAGATCCCGCGCTGCAACCAGTGCAGCAACGTCGTCAGCATACCCAATAAGGCAAGACTCCTCTGGCATTTCCTCTCTCAGTAGTCCGTCGTAGGTGGCGTTCCATAGATCCGGTCCTAGGATAGATCCCTGAGCCGCCCCGATGTGATCGCCTTTCTCTTAACTCCCTCTTTGGTCTCGTAGAGGAGTCCTCGATCCGAAAGGTAGGAGTCGATCATACGGAGCAAGTACGCCGGCACTCCGAAGCTGTGTTCCAGAGCCTCCATCATGTCTGTCCAACTGGCCGAGTTGAACGCATTCTTAACGTCAAGAGTTACTAATAGAACCACTCGTCGAGAGAAGTGGTTATGGTCCTCGGCTCTTTTGACCGCTGCAACTACCTCAAGAACCGCATCCCTCGTAGACCTGCCCGACCTAAACCCGTACTGCCTCGTCGAGAGCCCACCGGCGTTACAAATTGCTGTTTTTAGCCTAGACTTCATCAGCTTTTCCATCACCTTTCCCGCTGTGTCTAGCATACACAACGGACGGTAGGACGATGGAGAGTCCGGATTGCCTTTTCCTTTGCTGATCAGTGCCAGCCTTGCGGTTTTCCAGCCTGTGTAGAATACGCCCTCTACCAAGCATGCATTATACATGCGCAGTAGGAGTCCTGGGTTCTGTCGGTACACTAGCTTCAGAACCTCACTTGGTATCCCATCCGGGCCTGGTGCCTTTTTATCCTTCATCGTGAAACCGCCTGCTCCAGTTCTTCCAGAGTAAACAGAGGAATTTCTTCAATTTGGCCCCAATGCCTCTGCGGCCTTATCGTGTGCTGGGGAAACAGAGTATCAACAATGCTCTCCATCAACGCGGCTTCTTTGGGTTCCACAGGTTTCAGAGCCCCCAGCTTCTGTGTCACGAGTTTGTAGCCCAGTCCCCAGGGATCCCTGTCTACATCTTCCACCAACTCCCTCCAACAACGGGCCTTGCTCTGATTGATGGCTCGACGCAGTTCCTTTTTCGCAGCCTTATGGTCAGCCGATCTTTCATTAGCTTCGACTCGGTTCCTAACGCGTTGCGCGGCACGTCGAAGCCTGTGGCATCTCCTGCGCAGTTCCGCTATCTCCGGTGTCCACCAATAAACAGGTCTTTTACCGTGTCGGGGCCTACTGCGGGGCATGGATGCCTCACACGCCGTCCTTATGACACTCATTGTCGAACCCGTCAGTGTCTCCGCTGTTACGCCCCCATTCCGATTAACCTCCTCCATCAATGCAGCGCCGCCATCAATTTTCCTCTGAAAAGCCTCGGTCATCATCCTCGCCAGATTTCATCAAGTGAATTGCCTTCGCGTCTCCCTGCGCTGGGAGCCACCGTCTCTTACATCAAATGTTATGTATTGGTGGTCACTACCAGTGTAGTTTTCAATGACCCTCCAGCCCTGGACGAGTGGTCCGAGGCCCTCTGAGCCGAACGAGACATCTGGGATTGTTTCCCCATATCCCGGCCTCCGAAAGGTCGTCGCGTCTCCTATATTCAGAACTATAAGCCCCGCTCTTGCAGCCATTTCCAGCACGAGCTTACCCCGGCCATCAGGGTAGGGCATACCCCATTCCAGGGCTTTCGCGTTGAAGTCTCCGGCCACCACCTTGTGTCCAGAAAACCCCATCACTGCATCTTCCAGTCCATCCAGCTGTCTTCTGTAGCTTTCGATCATCTGGTTAGGCGTTAAATAGCAGCTAAAGAAGGTCACCGCACCACATCTCACCCAGACATATCCATCACCTCGACCATGACTGGCGACATGAACCGATAGCTGCAGTACCGAGGTTATCGGAGAACCAAGAGGTGGACTCCGCATTCCCATACTGCTCACTCCAATTGGTGAAGTAGGTCGTTGGCTGTTCGGCACCTATTCATGTTTGCCTGGAGAACGCGAATCATGGCGTTTTCTCTCTGGCCTTCTGGAGCGCTTCTCTAAACGTTCTGCAGTTTCCGGACCCAGGTTTGTGTCCAATCGCGTCTTCGCTAATGCCTTTGTCGGCACATATGAAGCAGCGTACCGCCGCGTTACACGTCTTGCCTCTATGCCCAGCTGCCCCACATTTATAGCACATGGAGCTTCGATCGGGCCCCTTGCACCCCTTGGCAACATGTCCATATCCAAGGCATCTGTAGCAGCGCGTCACAGTTATTCTTTCCCGCAGTCGGCAGCTTACCCAGCCAATGCGGATCTTACCACGCTCCAGGAAGTGAGATGCATCGGACTGATCCATCTCAACCACCGCCATCCTTTGTCCCCTCATCGTTCCGGGGATGAATCCAACCTTAACATCCCCAAGATTGGGCACATCCCGTTTAAGGGCTGCTTTAATATCGGCCACCTCTTTTAGACAGTCGATGTCCCGGATCTCCATAGAGCACCTAGGTTTCAGGGAGGAAACAGCTGCCTGTCCACCGAGCGCCGCCGCAATTGAGTGCCGAAAGGCAACACTGTTCTTGGAGCCTGGTCCAATTTCGAGTAAGACTCCCCCAGTTCGGGTCTCTCGGATAGTCCTTATTTGGACGCCTGTGCTTTCCGGGTTCACCTTGTCTTTCATCTTCTTTAGTATGTGGGCATAAGACTGACCTCCCTCGGGTCGAATCAAGATCGCCTCCGTTCGTGTCCTGGCTTTCGTCCTTCCCTTCTTTTTCTTCCCGGGAGCTGGTTCATTCCTAGGGACATCTTTCTTGGCCAAGGGAGCTAGAACCTTGGCGTTCTTTTTTGCTGCCAGCTTAAGCACCCGTTTTGTCCTCTTCGAGATGACCAAACGTTCTGGGTTAGTTTCCACAGTCTTAGTGCGTTTTTCAGCATTCTGCTCCGCAGGGCTAGAAGCTAAACGTTGCTCTGTTGGCGTGTATGTTTTTTCCTCCTCTTTATTTTGTGTACTTTTTTTTTCTTCTTCCACTAGGCCGTCCCAAATTGACCTGCAGGCCTTCATAGCTGAGAACGTTTCCTCCAAGGTGGCAAGGCCATGCTTAACATCGTTGGAGATATTCTTCTGCCGGTTCGTTGCCGCCTTCATATTGGCAACTACCTCAAGGCACCTTTCCATTAGGTGTTCTTCCTCCCTTCGAACTTGCGCAATCTGTGCTCTCGTTGACTGATTTGGCTTTCCGGTCTTCGTAGTATTATGTGGGGTATCCTTACTAACGGTGGTAGCTGTCTCCCCAGTCTGATTAGTATGGGCTGGGAAGAGCTTGGGCATCCTTTGAGGGTTGGGTGCAGAATTGATTGATGGCAAAACCGTGACTCCAATAGCTCGTGGTGGAGTCCTCTGCAACCTGGAACTTCTCTGAAATGGTTGATTTCCCTCCCCTTTTCTTATCTCGTCGTTTGGCGCTTCCGCTGGCGGCACCTCATGCTCACTTGTCTCTATATCAGCAACGCAGGCCAAGTGGTCCACCTCCGATGCTTCGCGGTTGCATGATCTCGACGCCCCGGGGCCCGCTCGAACACCCCTGTCGGCCGCCGGTACTGGGGATCCGACCCCCTGCACCGTAACTTTTCCTCCTATATCGACACTCATCGTTGGTTTTATTTTAAGGTTCCTTCCCTTAGGACTGCTCTTAGCGACACAACAACACGCCTGGCTTGACGTGCTTTGGTTCGGGCCCCCCCACCACGACAAGGTGGCAGTCCGCGGGGGGGGAATAATAATAATAATAATAATAATAATAATAATAATAATAATAATAATAATAATAATAATAATAATAATAATAATAATATTAATAATAATAATAATAATAATAATAATAATAATAATAATAATAATAAAAATAATAATAATAATAATAATAATAATAATAATAATAATAAGAATAATAATAATAATAATAATAATAATAATAATTTTATTTTATTTTTTTTTTTTTTTTTTTAAATGGAGGGGAAAATGCATTTACGCACTTCCAACTAACGTCTTAGTTAGGGAGTGTGGGGCTCGCTACATAGTAGAATACCCACTAAACAACCCCTCCCCGTTAGGCCTTTCTCCACTTCGGAAACGCTTTCGCAATACTTCGAAGTGGGGCCTTCATGCGCCAAGCGCCGTTTTCTTATAGAAGCATGAGCCTTAGTTATTAGATGAGACATCTAAGCACAAAGCTCTTATCTGCGTCCAGACACCCTATTACGACCTCTCATCTAGGTCTTTTTTCTTGCTTCTTAAGATTTGACTGATGAAGGCCGCTACTTTCTTCCAGTTGTCGTCTCTGATGATCATCTTTGACACAAGGTTGTCCGGTGTTATTTGACCGATCGCTTGTATAAGTCGTCTTCTTTCTAATGTGAAACGCACACAGTGAAAAATTGTGTGCTCAGCATTGTCGATCTCGGCGTCGCCATACACGCAGCTGGCTACTGCGCTTTTCTCTATCTTGTGTAGAAAGGCACTAAAATATCCATGTCCTGTAAGCACTTGGGTGATGTAGTAATCTACGTCCCCATTCTGACGTTCGACCCATGCCTTAAGGTTAGGCATGAGCCTGGCTGTCCATCTTCCTGTGCTCTCGCCTGCCCATCTTTCTTGCCATAATGCTAACGTTGCCTGTCTACATGTGTCTGCGGTTTGCCTAGAATATTGTCCTAGTTGTCGTAGCTCGTAGATTGTCTTTCGTTCCTTAGCTAAGAGGTCTATCGGTATCACGCCTGCGATGGCTAGTGCGACAGCGCCGGACACCGTTCTGTATGCACTGTTTATCCTCAGTGCGCTCGTTCTCTGAATAGCGAGTAGTGGCTTCAGCCTACTTTTGGTTTCCAAAGTCTCTGCCCAGATTTCGCTTCCATATAGCAGAATGGAGTTGTTGATCTCCATCAAGAGTTTTCTCCTTGCTTGAGTTGGTCCGCCGATATTTGCCATGAGCCTGCTGAGGTTTCTCGTTGCCTCGGCTGCTCTTTTTTTTAACGTACTGAAGATGTGGCTCGAATGTCAATTTGGTATCTAGTCTAACGCCCAGGTATTTGATCACCTTTTGTGTCCTTACATGACTGTCGTTGACTCTCATATCCACTTCTAGAGGGATTCTTCTACCGGCTATTACAATCAGCTCTGTTTTTTCAGTCGCTAGCTGCAAACCGTGTGCGTCCAGCCAGTCCTTGACTCGTACCATCACCCGAGTAAGTAGCCTCTGTGCGTATTCTGTGTTCCGCGCCGTGATCACTGCTACTATGTCGTCTGCGTACCCCACTAGAAAAGTGTCTTCAGGCATTTCTATGCGGAGGATTTCATCATAGCTTATGTTCCAGAGTTCCGGCCCAAGAATGGAACCTTGTGCAGCTCCTGAGTTTATACTTATACACTTTTCGCCTGAGCTGGTCTTGTATATCAATTTCCTGTTGCTGAGGTAGCTGTCAATTATGCACATTAGGTATTCCGGTATGTGCGATCGTCTCTCAAGTGCTGCCAACATATCTGTCCATCTGACGCTGTTGAACGCGTTTTTTACATCCAGCGTTGCTAACAGGGTTATGGGTCTCGAGTAGTGGTTTCCTCGTTTTGTCTTGAGCGCCTCATTCACCACCTCTTGGATAGCTCCTAGTGTAGACCTGCCTGGTCTAAAGCCGTACTGCCTGGGAGAGAGACCTCCAGCACGTTCTACTGCCACTGCTAATCGGGGCTTAATCATCTTTTCTAAGAGTTTCCCTGCTGTGTCTAGCATGCAAAGAGGGCGGTATGCGGATGGCGTCGTAGGGTCTCCTTTTCCTTTCCCTATCAGTACTAGTCGCTGTACTTTCCAGGTATCGTGAAAGCTCCCATTAAGTATACACGCGTTGTACATTTGGCCGACTTTCTGCAATAACTTTCAGAACTTCCGAAGGGATGTTATCGGGTCCTGGGGCTTTCTTATTCTTTAGGCTGTAAGCTGCCCTCGTCAGGGTCTTGGCGGGTCTTGGGACATGCGTGGGAAACAGTGTTTTGACTATGTTGTCCATCTGTTTTTCCTCAATGTCTGGCGTAGCACTCCTCTTTCGTAGTTTTTTCATCACGATTTTGTATCCCAGCCCCCAAGGGTCGATGTTCACGTCATCGCATAGTGCTTTCCATTTTTCCTTTTTGCTGTTGCGAATGGCAATGCTAAGGTTTTTCTTGGATATCTTAAACTGGGCTTCCTGTATCGCGAAATTTCCTCTCCGTCTTGTCCTGGTAAGCTTGCGCCTATTCTTAATGCATGTCTCCCTGAGTGCTTTTATTTCATCCGTCCACCAATAGACCTCTTGTCCATAATAATAATAATAATAATAATAATAATGATAATAATAATAATAATAATAATAATAATAATAATAATAATAATAATAATAATAATAATATAATAATAATAATAATAATAATAATAATAATAATAATAATAATAATAATAATAATAATAATAATAATTATTTGTTTTTTTTTTTTTTTTGTTTTTTTTTGGGCAGAGGCGGGGAAAATGCCTTCTGCATCTCACGTTGCCGTCGCAATGTGGTATGTGGGGCTTGCACCCACTAACAACCCCGCCTCTCTGGGCCTCTTCCACTTCGGAAAAGCTCTCGAATTACTTCGAGGTGGGGCCCCTTGGCGCCTAGCGCTCTCTTTTTGGTCTGCGTCCAGACTACCCAATGCTCTCGTCCAGGTCCTTATTTTTCAGCCGGAGGATGTCGCCGATGTAAGCAGCTATTTTCTTCCATATTTCGTCATCGCTAATCATTTTGCAGACTATATTTTCCGGGCAGAGGCTCCCAATTGTTTCAAAAAGCCGAAGTCGCTTTTCTGCGAATCGTTTACAGTGGAACACAGTGTGTTCTGCATCATCTCTTTCGGCGTCACGATAAACACAACTAGCTTGTGTACTTTTTCCAATCATATGAAGATAGGCGTTAAAGTATCCATGACCAGTGAGCATTTGTGTCACATAGTAATCAACATCTCCCCCCTTTCTTGTTATCCAGTGTTTGATGTCGGGTAATAGTCTCGCCGCCCATCTTCCGGTGCTCTCATTTGTCCATCTTTCTTGCCAAAGGTCGAGTGTCTGCTGTTTGCATTGCTGGAGTGATTGTCTATTTGCCTGTCCGGATATTCGTAGCTCGTAGATCTTTTTCCGTTCTCTTGCCAACAAATCAATGGGCGTCGCGCCTGCAATGACCAGTGCAGCAGCTGCAGAGACCGTCCGATAAGCACTTATGATTCTCAGCGCGGATGTTCTTTGTACAGCGGTGAGCTGTTTTACTCGTGTTTTTCTATTCATGGTGTTTGCCCATATCTCACAGCCATACAGCATGATGCTATTGGTTGCTTCCATCAAGAGCTTTCTGCGGCATTGTAATGGGCCACCAACATTTGCCATGAGTCTGCTGAGAGAGCGTGTGGCAGCAGCAGTCTTAGTTATTGCGTGTTTGATCTGCGCCTGATAGGAGACATCTTTGAGTCCAGTCGTACTCCTAAATATTTAATAACCTTTTGTGTCCAGAGCGAGCTCTTTAGGAGGGTAAATTCTGCCTCTATAGGAATCTGCCTTCTCGTGACTGATAAAATTTCTGTTTTTTCTGCGGCTAGCTGTAATCCATGGTGATCTAGCCACCACTTAACTTTTGTCATCATCTGTGTTAGCTTACGCTGCGCATATATAAGATTGCGCGCGTTGATGACTGCAACGATGTCATCTGCGTAGCCGACGAGAAAAGTGTCGTCTGGCATCTCTAGTCTAAGGATGTCATCATAGGCGATATTCCAAAGATCAGGCCCTAGTATGGATCCTTGCGCCGCACCCGCAGTTATCTGAAAGCTCTTTTCGCCTGTCATGGTTTGGTAAACAAGCTTTCGGTCCTCTAAGTAGCTACTTATTATCCGAAGCAGGTAACTTGGGATGCGAAAACGGACTTTAAGTGCCTCAATCATGACTGACCACTTGGCGCTGTTAAAGGCATTCTTAACGTCTAGTGTGACCAGCACCACGATTGGCCTTGAGCGGTGGTTCCCTTGCTGGCTTGCTAGTGCTGCTTGCGTCACCTCTCTTATTGCTCCTATTGTTGACTTGCCTGGTCTAAAGCCGTGCTGCCTAGGTGATAGTCCACCCGAATTTTCAACTGCTGCTGCCAGTCTAGGTTTAATTAGTTTTTCCAAAAGCTTTCCTGTAGTGTTAAGCATGCATAGTGGTCGGTATGCCGATGGTGAGTCAGGATCACCCTTGCCTTTCTCAATTAATGCTAGCCGCTGTATCTTCCAACACTTAGGGAAGATTCCCGAGTCGATGCAACTGTTAAACATTTTTAAAAGAATTTGGGGTCGGTTTGCTGCTAGAGCCTTAAGTACTTCTGTAGGGACATTGTCAGGGCCGGGTGCTTTCCCGCTTCTTATACTTCTGGCCGCCGTAACAAGCTCATTTTCGGTAAAAAGCTCGAATGGATCATCATATCCTTGCTCTGTATTAATAGTTCTCGCCGGATGAGACGGAAACAAAGCTTTTACAATATTCTCTAATTTCTCATCCTCCATGATGGGAGTTGTGTTGTTGGCCCTAAGCTTTTTCATAACAATTTTATACCCAAGACCCCACGGGTCGTTGTTAATATCGTCGCAAAGGCCTTTCCACTTTTCCTGTTTACTCCTACGTATGGCTGCATTAAGTTCTTTTTTTGCTTTCCGACTGTGAGCGTCCTCTTCCGCGAAATTTCCTCGTCTTCTGGCTCTGGTTAGCCGCCGCCTGCACCTTACACAGTTCTGTCTAAGGACGTCAATTTCTTGCGTCCACCAGTATACTTCCTGCCCAGCTCTGTGCCTATTTCCCGATTTTGGCATTGATGCTTCACAGGCTCTTTTGATAGCATTCATAGTGCGATCAACTATGTTCTCTGTGGTCCCAGGACTTGAGCTTGGGGCGATAATTCTGTCAAATTCATTAATGAGGGCATCTATGTTTAGGCGTCGGGCGTTCCATTTTCGCTGCCTAATTGAAGTGGGTGGGCTCTTTATTATAGAGGTGGATCCCAATTCAAATGAGATGTACTGATGGTCGCTAGCGGTATAAATATCCAGGACTTTCCAGTTCTGTATCTCTTCAGACCGTCTTTCCGAGACCAGAGTGATATCTGGGATCGTACCTTCACATCCGTCTCTGCAAAAGGTTGGGGTTGTACCTGTATTAGCTACTACAAGACCAGTTCTAGCTGACATTTCTACCACTCTTCGACCCCTGGGATCAGTTGATGGCATGCCCCATTCTTCCGCTCTTGAGTTAAAGTCGCCTGCTACGATGCTTTTTCCTTGTAGATGCACAACAGTGTCTTCGATCCCATCCAATTTGTGCTTAAATGTTTTGATATCATCGCTTGGCGTTAGGTAGCAACTTAGTATGTTATAGTCACCTACTCGAACGCTGACGTACCCATTGCCTTGTCTTACATCCCTATGCCGTATTCTACTTCTTGCTGGAATCCATATAGCGGCTGTTTTAGTGAGATCCTCAAGCCAGATACCATCTTCCCTGTTCTCATATTGTTCGCTTATTATTACCATGTCAGTTTGATGTTCTATTATTATTTGAGACAAAAGAGAGTCTGCTGTTCGGCTTCTGTGTTGATTATTTTGAATGATTTTCATATTTTGGCTTTCCTGGTACTGGCTATGCAGTTATGCGCCCCCGGGAAGTGATTGAGTTCTGTTCGATTTTCGTATGCGCATACACAGCACCTTGGGGGCTTTGTGCATTCTTTGATTTTATGCCCGACTTCTCCACATTTAATGCATAGGTTACTTCGATCCGGCCCAGTGCAGTTACTCTTAACATGATTGTTACCGAAGCATCTGAAGCAGCGTTTAGTGTCTTCACAGCGCTTTACTCGGCATCGGGTCCATCCGATTTTAATTCTCGGTTCCTTAAGCATTTTTTCTGCGTATTCGGCTGGGAGTATGACGAAGGCTCGTCTTTGTTCCTGCTCATTCGTTTTTGTCAAGCGTACCCGTATTTCATCGATTGATCCGTTTGTTGCGGCCGATATTGCGAGCTTGACTTCCGATTCTTCTGTATAGCTGTCCAGATCCCGGATCTCTATCTTAGCGGATGGTCTCAGAACTTTTGCTGTGGCTGTGTCTTTAAGAAGGTCCTGAATGCCATTGCAAACCTTTTGAGTTTGGCTTCCTCTAGTAAACTCCAGCAGCATGTCTCCCGTTTTAGTTTTTCTTATAGCACGTATTGAGCTCTCGCCGTCGTCAACTATTACGTTTTTACGTAGGTTGCCGAGCACTTCTGCATAGGTTTTACCTTCAGCTGGTTTAATTAGAACAGCGTCGGGTCGGATTCGCGTCCTTTGTTTGACATCGTTTCGTGTCCTTGCTCTAGCGGGTTCTTTGTTGTTTTCCACGTTATCTTTCATGTTTTTTTGTTGTCTATTCTTTTTGGAGCAAACTATTTGGAAACCGTCTGGCTCCGTACTTCTTACCTTCTTTGCAGATGCCGGCACAGCTGGGCTGGAAGCGACCCTCTTTGAGATAGGGGTCCCTAGAGTATTGTACTTATCTCTTTCTGCCTTTGCCGCTGCTTTTCTATAAGTTTCGTCTGATCTTTCTTTCTCAGCTGCTTTCCAGCTTCTCCTGTGGCTCTCAAGCACATCGATGAGCTCGCAGAGTTCTGACACTCCATCTTTGACATCCATGCTAATGTTTCTTTGCTTGCTAATTGCCTGGCGCGGTGAGCTGTTTGCTTGAGTTGCATTTTTGTGCAGGCCCAGGGTTGCAGCTGGAGTTTCCATGCATTGTGCTCCTCTATTGGGTTCTGCTTCACTCTCAATTTCCACTTCTCTCTGTTGGTTGGCCGTCTGAGTTGGTAGCCTTGCCATCACGCTGTTTTGCTTATCTGGTGCTTCTCTGATTGGCGTTGGCGTTGTCTGGTTCGTGGTTTGTTTGACCACCTTCTCTGTGTCCGTGGCCATCTGTGTCGGTGACCTCGTCATCATCCGGCCTCTGCTGAAAACTCCTATCTCTTCCTCGCTTTGTTTTTGTTGTTTGTATTGATTGTTCATTTTATATGGGTCCAAACTTTAGGCCGCTATCTCCTCTCATGTGTTCAGTCGTTCGTTATGTCCCCATGGGTCCCTTTGCAGGCAGTGAGGTTCATGCAAGGGTTGACACAAGACTTTATGAGTACAAGTGTTCAGAGCCAGGACGAACGCTAAGCAGGAGTCCTCTCAACTGCACCTGTACCATCAATTCAATGGTGATGAGATTTGAACGTACTTAAAGACTCGCCGGCTTTTAATAGGACGGAGACAGCTGCGGCATTAGCCCAGCAGCCATTTCATCAGGGGTTCAGTCTGGGTACTCAAGTACTGGAATGCCTTAGTCGTCGGCGACGGATCTTCTTTTATGTCTACCGATTCGGAGAAAGACCTGAAAGTAGCCGCCCACTATGGGTCAGACGCTAACCAGGATGCCGCCCGACTTCGGGTGCAGCCGCATCCTGGATTTTTTCCACGGTGCGCCTTTCTTGCGTCAGGCATCAGCTGGGACGCCTTCTCATCTTAGCAGGTACTCTGTCGGGTGACCGAAGTACCAGTATCCAGGGTCGCCACGGGGAGGCGATGAGCTGCTTGAAGATCGCTTGTATGGATTGTGCTGGACTTTGCCATGTTAAAGCTAACAGCCACGTTGCCATACAATCGGAGCTTCCGACCCGATAATAATAATAATAATAATAATAAAAATAATAATAATAATAATAATAATAATAATAATAATAATAGTAATAATAATAATAATAATAATAATAATAATAAAAATAATAATAATAATAATAATAATAATAAAAATAATAATAATAATAATAATAATAATAATAATAATAATAATAATAATAATAATAATAATAATAATAATAATAACAATAATAATAATAATAATAATAATAATAATAATAATAATAATAATAATAATAATAATAATAATAAAAATAATAATAATAATAATAATAATAATAATTATAATAATAATAATAATAATAATAATTTTTTTTTTTTTTTTTTTTGTCGATCTCGGCGTCGCCATACACGCAGCTGGCTACTGCGCTTCTCTATCTCTATCTTGTGTAGAAAGGCACTAAAATATCCATGTCCTGTAAGCACTTGGGTGATGTAGTAATCTACGTCCCCATTCTGACGTTCGACCCATGCCTTAAGGTTAGGTATGAGCCTGGCTGTCCATCTTCCTGTGCTCTCGCCTGCCCATCTCTCTTGCCATAGTGCTAACGTTGCCTGTCTACATGTGTCTGCGGTTTGCCTAGAATATTGTCCTAGTTGTCGTAGCTCGTAGATTGTCTTTCGTTCCTTAGCTAAGAGGTCTATCGGTATCACGCCTGCGATGGCTAGTGCGACAGCGCCGGACACCGTTCTGTATGCACTGTTTATCCTCAGTGCGCTCGTTCTCTGAATAGCGAGTAGTGGCTTCAGCCTACTTTTGGTTTCCAAAGTCTCTGCCCAGATTTCGCTTCCGTATAGCAGAATGGAGTTGTTGATCTCCATCAAGAGTTTTCTCCTTGCTTGAGTTGGTCCGCCGATATTTGCCATGAGCCTGCTGAGGTTTCTCGTTGCCTCGGCTGCTCTTTTTTTAACGTACTGAAGATGTGGCTCGAATGTCAATTTGGTATCTAGTCTAACGCCCAGATATTTGATCACCTTTTGTGTCCTTATATGACTGTCGTTGACTCTCATATCCACTTCTAGAGGGATTCTTCTACCGTCTATTACAATAAGCTCTGTTTTTTCAGTCGCCAGCTGCAAGCCGTGTGCGTCCAGCCAGTCCTTGACTCGTACCATCACCCGAGTAAGTAGCCTCTGTGCGTATTCTGTGTTCCGCGCCGTGATCACTGCTACTATGTCGTCTGCGTACCCCACTAGAAAAGTTTCTTCAGGCATTTCTATGCGGATGATTTCATCATAGCTTATGTTCCAGAGTTCCGGCCCAAGAATGGAACCTTGTGCAGCTCCTGAGTTTATATTTATACACTTTTCGCCTGAGCTGGTCTTGTATATTAATTTCCCGTTGCTGAGGTAGGTGTCAATTATGCACATTAGGTATTCCGGTATGTGCGATCGTCTCTCAAGTGCTGCCAACATATCTGTCCATCTGACGCTGTTGAACGCGTTTTTTACATCCAGCGTTGCTAACAGGGTTATGGGTCTCGAGTAGTGGTTTCCTCGTTTTGTCTTGAGCGCCTCATTCACCACCTCTTGGATAGCTCCTAGTGTAGACCTGCCTGGTCTAAAGCCGTACTGCCTGGGAGAGAGACCTCCAGCACGTTCTACTGCCACTGCTAATCGGGGCTTAATCATCTTTTCTAAGAGTTTCCCTGCTGTGTCTAGCATGCAAAGAGGGCGGTATGCGGATGGCGTCGTAGGGTCTCCTTTTCCTTTCCCTATCAGTACTAGTCGCTGTACTTTCCAGGTATCGTGAAAGCTCCCATTAAGTATACACGCGTTGTACATGTCGAGCAGTACATTTGGCCGACTTTCTGAAATAACTTTCAGAACTTCCGAAGGGATGTTATCGGGTTCTGGGGCTTTCTTATTCTTTAGGCTGTAAGCTGCCCTCGTCAGTTCCTCGTTGGTGAAAAGCTCTATTTGCGCTTCCGTCGTACGACGTGTTGTCCTGGCGGGTCTTGGGACATGCGTGGGAAACAGTGTTTTGACTATGTTGTCCATCTGTTCTTCCTCAATGTCTGGCGTAGCACTCCTCTTTCGTAGTTTTTTCATCACGATTTTGTATCCCAGCCCCCAAGGGTCGATGTTCACGTCATCGCATAGTGCTTTCCATTTTTCCTTTTTGCTGTTGCGAATGGCAATGCTAAGGTTTTTCTTGGATATCTTAAACTGGGCTTCCTGTATCGCGAAATTTCCTCTCCGTCTTGCCCTGGTAAGCTTGCGCCTATTCTTAATGCATGTCTCCCTGAGTGCTTTTATTTCATCCGTCCACCAATAGACCTCTTTTCCTGCTCTGTGTGGGTTGCCTGTTCTAGGCATTGCGGCATCGCAGGCTTTTCTTATTATCGTCATGGTTTTGATGACGATGTCTCCCTCGCGTTCTACCCTTGCTTGCCGGTCTATTTCGTGGATAAGGATCGTCCTGTTGAGCCGATTTACATTCCATCTGCGTCTCCCAGTTGTTTTATTGACGTCGGGTGGTCGCGTTTCTTTGAGTTCGAACGAGATGTACTCATGATCGCTTCCATTGTAGGTATCTAAGACCTTCCAGTCTATGATTTGGCCTGCGAGTCCTTCTGAGACGAGCGTTATATCCGGGATTGTACCAATGGTTCCTGGCCGTCTGAATGTCGGTGCTGAGCCGACGTTTGCGACCACAAGTCCCAATCTTGCCGCCATATCGACAACCTTACGGCCTCTTGAGTTTGTCGAGGGCATGCCCCACTCTTCTGCTCTTGAGTTAAAATCACCTGCTATGATAAGGTTTCCGTTCATTTGCAACGCCGCGTCCTCGATGTCATTTAGTTTCTCTTTGAAAGTGTTGATGTCATCGTTTGGCGTTAGGTAACAGCTCATTATGTTGTACTTCTCTATGCGTGCATGAACGAAGCATTTTCCTTTCGTTGAGTTGTGAACAACAGCCTTGCTTGTGCCCGGGAACCATATTGCGGCCGTCTTCGATTCGTCTTCTAGCCAGCATCCATTTGATTTGTTCCTGTACTGCTCGCTGATTATAACTAAATCTGCTTGCTGTTCGAGGACTATTTGGGATAGCAGAGCATCTGCTGTCCGGCTTCTGTGTAGGTTTGCTTGCAGAATTATCACTTTTTGGTCTTTCCGGGTCTGGCTTTGCAGTAGGTTGTTCCTGGTATGTGGTTCGTCTCTTTGTGGCCTTCCTGTGTGCATAAACAACACTTTGGCGTTTTCGTGCAGTCCTTCATTTTATGTCCTCTTTCCGAGCATCTCATGCATACATCTCTCCGGTCTGGTCCCCTGCAATCCTTCTGTAGGTGTCCCACTCCAAGGCATTTAAAGCAACGTTTGATGTCGAGGCATGATTTAATTCGGCATCTTGTCCACCCAACTTTGATCCTCTGATCCTTTACTAATTTTAATGCGTCTTCCGTTGCCATGGTGACGAAGGCGCGTTTTTGCTCCGAACTGTTGACCTTTGTCAGATGTACTTCAAAATCCTGACATACGTCGCCTACCGCCGCTTTTATTGCCACAAAGATTTCCTCCTCCTCTGTCAGACTGTCCAAGTCGCGGATTTCTACCTTAGTCTTTGGTTTGATAACCCTTACTGACCCATTCTCTTTGATTGTGTCTCTTATTGTTTGACACAGGGTGTCCGTTTTGCTTCCTTTTGCTAGTTCTACTAGCATGTCCCCTTCATTGTTTTCCTTACCGAGCGTATGGAGTTGTCGGCTTCTTCTGTCTTCATGTTTTCTCGTAGTTCTTTAAGTACGTCAGCGTAGCTTTTGCCTTCTGCAGGTTTAACTAGTAGTGCGTCGGGCCTGGGCCGTGTCCTTGTCCTTTGGTTAACCCCACTTTTAGCAGATGCCCCAGTGCTTGATAGTGCGGTCTCCTTTTGTTTGTCGCTCTTCGGCTTTCCTTTTTTGTGTGAGACAATTTGAAAACCGACGTCATCCTTCTTATTTTTCTTTTTTCTGCTGGAGTCTAGCGCTGCTGGGCTAGTAGCGGCTCTCTTAGGTACCGACACCGGAGTTTCGTTTCCCTCAACTGGTTTCTGCGTAGAAGCCTTGTATGCCTCCACCAATCTCTCCTTTTCGGCAATAATCCAGCTTTTCCTGTAATTTTGCATCACGTCAAAAAGCTCACTTAGTTCCGAAGCGCCGTCCTTGACATCCATGCTTATGTTTCGCTGTCTGAGCATGGCGTGTTTCATCTTCCTCAGAACTGATCTGCACTGTGCCAGTGTCTCATCCTCTAGCGCTCTCATCTTGCTTATCAGCGCCTGCCGGGGTGAGCTGTGAATTGGCATCTCACTTTGGCTACGCGAAGGCGATTGCACATCTACTAGCATTGCACTGGATGTAATCTGGCTCCCAAGCGCTTGTAACGCATGCGGTGTACCCTGCGGCAGAGGTTCTGCCCGCGTTGCACTTTGTATAGGCGACCTTGCGATCATGCTGCTTCTGTTGAATGCTCCTCCTTCTTCACTCTTTCCTGTTTCTTCGTTTAGTTTGTTGTTTTCATTTTTGTTCATGCTATATGGGTCCAAACTTAAAGCCGCTATCTCGTCGCACATGTACAGTCGTCCGTAATGTCCCCGTGGGTCCTTTTGCAAGCAGTGAGGTCCACGCAAGGGTTGACAAAAGACCTTATGAGTGCCTTTGTTCAGAGCCAGGACGGACGCTAAGCAGGATTTCTCTCAACTGCACCTATACCACCAATTCAGTGGTGTTGCGATTTGAACGTACTTGAAGACTCGCTAGGTTTTAGTAGGACGGCGGTGACTGCAACATTAGCCCAACAGCCATTTCGTCAGGGGTTCAATCTGGGTACTCAGGTGTTGGATTGCCTTAGTCATCGGCGACGGATCTTCTTTTTTGTCTACCGATTCGGAGAAAGACGTAGAAAGTAGCCGCCCACTATGGGTCAGACGCTAACCAGGATGCCGCCCGATCCGGGTGCAGTCGCGTCCTGGATTTTCTCCGACAGCCTTAGCCACGAATATGGCTGAGCTGCGGAGCGCCTTCTCACCTTAGCCAGCTCTTTATCTGGATAGATAAAGAAGCTGTTTCCGGAGTCGCCACGTGGAGGCGGTGAGATGCTTGGAGTTTGTCGAATATGGATCACGCTGGGCTTTTCCAGATAAAACCAATCAGACGCTTTACCATACCGGCAGAACTCCCGGAACTCCATAATAAAAATAATAATAATAATAATAATAATAATAATAATAATAATAATAATAATAATAATAATAATAATAATATAATAATAATAATAATAATATAATAATAATAATAATAATAATAATAATAATAATAATAATAATAATAATAATAATAATAATAATAATAATAATAATAATAATAATAATAATAATAATAATAATAATAATAATAATAATTACAATAATAATAATATTTATAATAATTTATTTTTATTTTTTTTTTGGGTTGGGAGGGGGAAAATGCATTTACGCACTTCCAACTAACGGCCTTTCTCCACTTCGGAAACGTTTTCGCAATACTTCGAAGTGGGGCCTTTATAAGTTTATATAAGTCGTCTTCTTTCTAATGTGAAACGCACACAGTGAAAAATTGTGTGCTCAGCATTGTCGATCTCGGCGTCGCCATACACGCAGCTGGCTACTGCGCTTTTCTCTATCTTGTGTAGAAAGGCACTAGAATATCCATGTCCTGTAAGCACTTGGGTGATGTAGTAATCTACGTCCCCATTCTGACGTTCGACCCATGCCTTAAGGTTAGGTATGAGCCTGGCTGTCCATCTTCCTGTGCTCTCGCCTGCCCATCTTTCTTGCCATAATGCTAACGTTGCCTGTCTACATGTGTCTGCGGTTTGCCTAGAATATTGTCCTAGTTGTCGTAGCTCGTAGATTGTCTTTCGTTCCTTAGCTAAGAGGTCTATCGGTATCACGCCTGCGATGGCTAGTGCGACAGCGCCGGACACCGTTCTGTATGCACTGTTTATCCTCAGTGCGCTCGTTCTCTGAATAGCGAGTAGTGGCTTCAGCCTACTTTTGGTTTCCAAAGTCTCTGCCCAGATATCGCTTCCGTATAGCAGAATGGAGTTGTTGATCTCCATCAAGAGTTTTCTCCTTGCTTGAGTTGGTCCGCCGATATTTGCCATGAGCCTGCTGAGGTTTCTCGTTGCCTCGGCTGTTTTTTTTTTAACGTACTGAAGATGTGGCTCGAATGTCAATTTGGTATCTAGTCTAACGCCCAGATATTTGATCACCTTTTGTGTCCTTATATGACTGTCGTTGACTCTCATATCCACTTCTAGAGGGATTCTTCTACCGGCTATTACAATCAGCTCTGTTTTTTCAGTCGCTAGCTGCAAACCGTGTGCGTCCAGCCAGTCCTTGACTCGTACCATCACCCGAGTAAGTAGCCTCTGTGCGTATTCTGTGTTCCGCGCCGTGATCACTGCTACTATGTCGTCTGCGTACCCCACTAGAAAAGTGTCTTCAGGCATTTCTATGCGGAGGATTTCATCATAGCTTATGTTCCAGAGTTCCGGCCCAAGAATGGAACCTTGTGCAGCTCCTGAGTTTATATTTATACACTTTTCGCCTGAACTGGTCTTGTATATTAATTTCCTGTTGCTGAGGTAGCTGTCAATTATGCACTTTAGGTATTCCGGTATGTGCGATCGTCTCTCAAGTGCTGCCAACATATCTGTCCATCTGACGCTGTTGAACGCGTTTTTTACATCCAGCGTTGCTAACAGGGTTATGGGTCTCGAGTAGTGGTTTCCTCGTTTTGTCTTGAGCGCCTCATTCACCACCTCTTGGATAGCTCCTATTGTCGACCTGCCTGGTCTAAAGCCGTACTGCCTGGGAGAGAGACCTCCAGCACGTTCTACTGCCACTGCTAATCGGGGCTTGATCATCTTTTCTAAGAGTTTCCCTGCTGTGTCTAGCATGCAAAGAGGGCGGTATGCGGATGGCGTCGTAGGGTCTCCTTTTCCTTTCCCTATCAGTACTAGTCGCTGTACTTTCCAGGTATCGTGAAAGCTCCCATTAAGTATACACGCGTTGTACATGTCGAGCAGTACATTTGGCCGACTTTCTGCAATAACTTTCAGAACTTCCGAAGGGATGTTATCGGGTCCTGGGGCTTTCTTATTCTTTAGGCTGTAAGCTGCCCTCGTCAGTTCCTCGTTGGTGAAAAGCTCTATTTGTGCTTTCGTCGTACGACGTGTTGTCCTGGCGGGTCTTGGGACATGCGTGGGAAACAGTGTTTTGACTATGTTGTCCATCTGTTCTTCCTCAATGTCTGGCGTAGCACTCCTCTTTCGTAGTTTTTTCATCACGATTTTGTATCCCAGCCCCCAAGGGTCGATGTTCACGTCATCGCATAGTGCTTTCCATTTTTCCTTTTTGCTGTTGCGAATGGCAATGCTAAGTTTTTTCTTGGATATCTTAAACTGGGCTTCCTGTATCGCGTAATTTATAATAATAATAATAATAATAATAATAATCATACTAATAATAATAATAATAATAATAATAATAATAATAATAATAATAATAATAATAATTATAATAATAATAATATTTATAATAATTTTTTTTTTTTTTTTTTTTTGGGTTGGGAGGGGGAAAATGCATTTACGCACTTCCAACTAACGGCCTTTCTCCACTTCGGAAACGTTTTCGCAATACTTCGAAGTGGGGCCTTTATAAGTTTATATAAGTCGTCTTCTTTCTAATGTGAAACGCACACAGTGAAAAATTGTGTGCTCAGCATTGTCGATCTCGGCGTCGCCATACACGCAGCTGGCTACTGCGCTTTTCTCTATCTTGTGTAGAAAGGCACTAAAATATCCATGTCCTGTAAGCACTTGGGTGATGTAGTAATCTACGTCCCCATTCTGACGTTCGACCCATGCCTTAAGGTTAGGTATGAGCCTGGCTGTCCATCTTCCTGTGCTCTCGCCTGCCCATCTTTCTTGCCATAATGCTAACGTTGCCTGTCTACATGTGTCTGCGGTTTGCCTAGAATATTGTCCTAGTTGTCGTAGCTCGTAGATTGTCTTTCGTTCCTTAGCTAAGAGGTCTATCGGTATCACGCCTGCGATGGCTAGCGCGACAGCGCCGGACACCGTTCTGTATGCACTGTTTATCCTCAGTGCGCTCGTTCTCTGAATAGCGAGTAGTGGCTTCAGCCTACTTTTGGTTTCCAAAGTCTCTGCCCAGATTTCGCTTCCGTATAGCAGAATGGAGTTGTTGATCTCCATCAAGAGTTTTCTCCTTGCTTGAGTTGGTCCGCCGATATTTGCCATGAGCCTGCTGAGGTTTCTCGTTGCCTCGGCTGCTCTTTTTTAACGTACTGAAGATGTGGCTCGAATGTCAATTTGGTATCTAGTCTAACGCCCAGATATTTGATCACCTTTTGTGTCCTTATATGACTGTCGTTGACTCTCATATCCACTTCTAGAGGGATTCTTCTACCGGCTATTACAATCAGCTCTGTTTTTTCAGTCGCTAGCTGCAAACCGTGTGCGTCCAGCCAGTCCTTGACTCGTACCATCACCCGAGTAAGTAGCCTCTGTGCGTATTCTGTGTTCCGCGCCGTGATCACTGCTACTATGTCGTCTGCGTACCCCACTAGAAAAGTGTCTTCAGGCATTTCTATGCGGAGGATTTCATCATAGCTTATGTTCCAGAGTTCCGGCCCAAGAATGGAACCTTGTGCAGCTCCTGAGTTTATATTTATACACTTTTCGCCTGAACTGGTCTTGTATATTAATTTCCTGTTGCTGAGGTAGCTGTCAATTATGCACTTTAGGTATTCCGGTATGTGCGATCGTCTCTCAAGTGCTGCCAACATATCTGTCCATCTGACGCTGTTGAACGCGTTTTTTACATCCAGCGTTGCTAACAGGGTTATGGGTCTCGAGTAGTGGTTTCCTCGTTTTGTCTTGAGCGCCTCATTCACCACCTCTTGGATAGCTCCTATTGTCGACCTGCCTGGTCTAAAGCCGTACTGCCTGGGAGAGAGACCTCCAGCACGTTCTACTGCCACTGCTAATCGGGGCTTGATCATCTTTTCTAAGAGTTTCCCTGCTGTGTCTAGCATGCAAAGAGGGCGGTATGCGGATGGCGTCGTAGGGTCTCCTTTTCCTTTCCCTATCAGTACTAGTCGCTGTACTTTCCAGGTATCGTGAAAGCTCCCATTAAGTATACACGCGTTGTACATGTCGAGCAGTACATTTGGCCGACTTTCTGCAATAACTTTCAGAACTTCCGAAGGGATGTTATCGGGTCCTGGGGCTTTCTTATTCTTTAGGCTGTAAGCTGCCCTCGTCAGTTCCTCGTTGGTGAAAAGCTCTATTTGTGCTTTCGTCGTACGACGTGTTGTCCTGGCGGGTCTTGGGACATGCGTGGGAAACAGTGTTTTGACTATGTTGTCCATCTGTTCTTCCTCAATGTCTGGCGTAGCACTCCTCTTTCGTAGTTTTTTCATCACGATTTTGTATCCCAGCCCCCAAGGGTCGATGTTCACGTCATCGCATAGTGCTTTCCATTTTTCCTTTTTGCTGTTGCGAATGGCAATGCTAAGTTTTTTCTTGGATATCTTAAACTGGGCTTTCTGTATCGCGAAATTTATAATAATAATAATAATAATAATAATACTAATAATAATAATAATAATAATAATAATAATAATAATAATAATAATAATAATAATAATAATAATAATAATAGTAATAATAATAATAATAATAATAATAATAATAATATTAATAATAATAATTTTTATTTATTTTTTTTTTTTTTCGGGGAGGGGAAATTCCTGTGCGCATCTCTCAATCTGCCGCTGCAGAGAGGTACCCCTCCCCTGCCGTCGACCAAATCGACTCACCTCGGACACTAGCCTGGAACCGTTTAACACATTACTTCTGGCTAGATCCTTCCTGTGGCCCTTATCGCCATCTTCTTCTTTCTCATATTACATTTTTGTTCGCCTAAGCGGGTAGTTCCGGGTTGTGCTCACGGCGTGTTCAAGCTCGCTGCAAGCTCAATTTCCTCCTGAGCTCGGTCCATATCGGCCTTCTTTGTCCTTAGCACCCTCTGTACGTATTGTGCCACTCTTCTCCAATTCGTCTCACTCTGGAGCATCACTGCTACTATAGTGTCCGGTGTTATTTGGCTCTCTGCTTGCTGAGCTAGCATCACTCGCTGCCTTTCCCATTTTTTACACACAAAGAAAGCATGTTCGGCGTTGTCTCTGCTTCTAGGACAGTACAGACAATCATCTGATTCTGCCTTTCCTATTCGATGAAGATAGTGGCGAAAGTAGCCGTGTCCCAAGAGTAGCTGTGTCAGGTAGAAATCTACCTCGCCATGCTTCCTCGTTATCCACTGCTCCACGTCTGGGATGAGACGTGCCGTCCATCTTCCTCGACTTTCCCTCTGCCAGAGACTCTGCCATTCGCGGATTGTGTGGGCTTTCTCGTCTTCTTGGGGCGCTATTTCACCGTCGGACGCAGTTTTCCTTAAGAAGATAGCACGCCGCTCCTTAGCAAGGAGGTGTTTTGGTGTCACTCCAGCGATCACCAAAACCGCAGGCTCCGACACCGTGCGATAAGCCGAGGCCACTCTCAAAGCCCCCCTTCGTTGGACCTGTGCGAGCCTCATCCGGTACATTTCTTTTTCCATAGAGTTGGCCCAGATCTCTGCTCCATACAGCAAGACCGACTGAACCGCGATCATCAGCAAGCGGCGCTTGCTGGAAGACGGGCCCCCAACATTGGCCATTAGCCTACTGAGTGCAGCCACGCCCCCTGCGGCCTTGTCAGCCG
This sequence comes from Scaptomyza flava, assembly GCA_030179655.1. Lineage (NCBI taxonomy): Eukaryota > Metazoa > Arthropoda > Insecta > Diptera > Drosophilidae > Scaptomyza > Scaptomyza flava. The sequence continues at coordinate 43,645,624 of JARNME010000012.1, read as the reverse complement.
CTTGCTTGATCTGTTGGTAGAAGCTCAGTTTTGTGTCTATTAGCATTCCAAGATATTTTACTGCAGGTTTCGACATGATTGTAGCATCTCCGACTCTCACTGGGATGATCGTCTGTATTCTCTTCTTTGTAAGGACTACAACTTCCGTCTTGTGTAATGCAAGTGATAGTCCATGCTTTGTCATCCAACTTCCAACAATTCTCATCACTTGGTTGAGCTTAAGTTGGGCTCGTTCTAGATCCCGCGCTGCAACCAGTGCAGCAACGTCGTCAGCATACCCAATAAGGCAAGACTCCTCTGGCATTTCCTCTCTCAGTAGTCCGTCGTAGGTGGCGTTCCATAGATCCGGTCCTAGGATAGATCCCTGAGCCGCCCCCGATGTGATCGCCTTTCTCTTAACTCCCTCTTTGGTCTCGTAGAGGAGTCCTCGATCCGAAAGGTAGGAGTCGATCATACGGAGCAAGTACGCCGGCACTCCGAAGCTGTGTTCCAGAGCCTCCATCATGTCTGTCCAACTGGCCGAGTTGAACGCATTCTTAACGTCAAGAGTTACTAATAGAACCACTCGTCGAGAGAAGTGGTTATGGTCCTCGGCTCTTTTGACCGCTGCAACTACCTCAAGAACCGCATCCCTCGTAGACCTGCCCGACCTAAACCCGTACTGCCTCGTCGAGAGCCCACCGGCGTTACAAATTGCTGTTTTTAGCCTAGACTTCATCAGCTTTTCCATCACCTTTCCCGCTGTGTCTAGCATACACAACGGACGGTAGGACGATGGAGAGTCCGGATTGCCTTTTCCTTTGCTGATCAGTGCCAGCCTTGCGGTTTTCCAGCCTGTGTAGAATACGCCCTCTACCAAGCATGCATTATACATGCGCAGTAGGAGTCCTGGGTTCTGTCGGTACACTAGCTTCAGAACCTCACTTGGTATCCCATCCGGGCCTGGTGCCTTTTTATCCTTCATCGTGAAACCGCCTGCTCCAGTTCTTCCAGAGTAAACAGAGGAATTTCTTCAATTTGGCCCCAATGCCTCTGCGGCCTTATCGTGTGCTGGGGAAACAGAGTATCAACAATGCTCTCCATCAACGCGGCTTCTTTGGGTTCCACAGGTTTCAGAGCCCCCAGCTTCTGTGTCACGAGTTTGTAGCCCAGTCCCCAGGGATCCCTGTCTACATCTTCCACCAACTCCCTCCAACAACGGGCCTTGCTCTGATTGATGGCTCGACGCAGTTCCTTTTTCGCAGCCTTATGGTCAGCCGATCTTTCATTAGCTTCGACTCGGTTCCTAACGCGTTGCGCGGCACGTCGAAGCCTGTGGCATCTCCTGCGCAGTTCCGCTATCTCCGGTGTCCACCAATAAACAGGTCTTTTACCGTGTCGGGGCCTACTGCGGGGCATGGATGCCTCACACGCCGTCCTTATGACACTCATTGTCGAACCCGTCAGTGTCTCCGCTGTTACGCCCCCATTCCGATTAACCTCCTCCATCAATGCAGCGCCGCCATCAATTTTCCTCTGGAAAGCCTCGGTCATCATCCTCGCCAGATTCCATCTAGTGAATTGCCTTCGAGTCTCCCTGCGCTGGGAGCCACCGTTTCTTACATCAAATGTTATGTATTGGTGGTCACTACCAGTGTAGTCCTCAATGACCCTCCAGCCCTGGACGAGTGGTCCGAGGCCCTCTGAGCCGAACGAGACATCTGGGATTGTTTCCCCATATCCCGGCCTCCGAAAGGTCGTCGCGTCTCCTATATTCAGAACTATAAGCCCCGCTCTTGCAGCCATTTCCAACACGAGCTTACCCCGGCCATCAGGGTAGGGCATACCCCATTCCAGGGCTTTCGCGTTGAAGTCTCCGGCCACCACCTTGTGTCCAGAAAACCCCATCACTGCATCTTCCAGTCCATCCAGCTGTCTTCTGCAGCTTTCGATCGTCTGGTTAGGCGTTAAATAGCAGCTAAAGAAGGTCACCGCACCACATCTCACCCAGGCATATCCATCACCTCGACCATGACTGGCGACATGAACCTTTCCAGGATCCAGCACCCAGATAGCTGCAGTACCGAGGTTATCGGAGAACCAAGAGGTGGACTCCGCATTCCGATACTGCTCACTCAGCAGTAGCAGGTCGGTCATCTTCTCTATTGGCAACTGGTGAAGTAGGTCGTTGGCTGTTCGGCACCTATTCATGTTTGCCTGGAGAACGCGAATCATGGCGTTTTCTCTCTGGCCTTCTGGAGCGCTTCTCTAAACGTTCTGCAGTTTCCGGACCCAGGTTTGTGTCCAATCGCGTCTTCGCTAATGCCTTTGTCGGCACATATGAAGCAGCGTACCGCCGCGTTACACGTCTTGCCTCTATGCCCAGCTGCCCCACATTTATAGCACATGGAGCTTCGATCGGGCCCCTTGCACCCCTTGGCAACATGTCCATATCCAAGGCATCTGTAGCAGCGCGTCACAGTTATTCTTTCCCGCAGTCGGCAGCTTACCCAGCCAATGCGGATCTTACCACGCTCCAGGAAGTGAGATGCATCGGACTGATCCATCTCAACCACCGCCATCCTTTGTCCCCTCATCGTTCCGGGGATGAATCCAACCTTAACATCCCCAAGATTGGGCACATCCCGTTTAAGGGCTGCTTTAATATCGGCCACCTCTTTTAGACAGTCGATGTCCCGGATCTCCATAGAGCACCTAGGTTTCAGGGAGGAAACAGCTGCCTGTCCACCGAGCGCCGCCGCAATTGAGTGCCGAAAGGCAACACTGTTCTTGGAGCCTGGTCCAATTTCGAGTAAGACTCCCCCAGTTCGGGTCTCTCGGATAGTCCTTATTTGGACGCCTGTGCTTTCCGGGTTCACCTTGTCTTTCATCTTCTTTAGTATGTGGGCATAAGACTGACCTCCCTCGGGTCGAATCAAGATCGCCTCCGTTCGTGTCCTGGCTTTCGTCCTTCCCTTCTTTTTCTTCCCGGGAGCTGGTTCATTCCTAGGGACATCTTTCTTGGCCAAGGGAGCTAGAACCTTGGCGTTCTTTTTTGCTGCCAGCTTAAGCACCCGTTTTGTCCTCTTCGAGATGACCAAACGTTCTGGGTTAGTTTCCACAGTCTTAGTGCGTTTTTCAGCATTCTGCTCCGCAGGGCTAGAAGCTAAACGTTGCTCTGTTGGCGTGTATGTTTTTTCCTCCTCTTTATTTTGTGTACTCTTTTTTTCTTCTTCCACTAGGCCGTCCCAAATTGACCTGCAGGCCTTCATAGCTGAGAACGTTTCCTCCAAGGTGGCAAGGCCATGCTTAACATCGTTGGAGATATTCTTCTGCCGGTTCGTTGCCGCCTTCATATTGGCAACTACCTCAAGTCACCTTTCCATTAGGTGTTCTTCCTCCCTTCGAAATTGCGCAATCTGTGCTCTCGTTGACTGATTTGGCTTTCCGGTCTTCGTAGTATTATGTGGGGTATCCTTACTAACGGTGGTAGCTGTCTCCCCAGTCTGATTAGTATGGGCTGGGAAGAGCTTGGGCATCCTTTGAGGGTTGGGTGCAGAATTGATTGATGGCAAAACCGTGACTCCAATAGCTCGTGGTGGAGTCCTCTGCAACCTGGAACTTCTCTGAAATGGTTGATTTCCCTCCCCTTTTCTTATCTCGTCGTTTGGCGCTTCCGCTGGCGGCACCTCATGCTCACTTGTCTCTATATCAGCAACGCAGGCCAAGTGGTCCACCTCCGATGCTTCGCGGTTGCATGATCTCGACGCCCCGGGGCCCGCTCGAACACCCCTGTCGGCCGCCGGTACTGGGGATCCGACCCCCTGCACCGTAACTTTTCCTCCTATATCGACACTCATCGTTGCTTTTATTTTAGGGTTCCTTCCCTTAGGACTGCTCTTAGCGACACAACAACACGCCTGGCTTGACGTGCTTTGGTTCGGGCCCCCCCACCACGACAAGGTGGCAGTCCGCGGAGGGGGAATAATAATAATAATAATAATAATAATAATAATAATAATAATAATAATAATAATAATAATAATAATAATAATAATAATAATAATAATAATAATAATTATAATAATAATAATAATAATAATAATAATAATAATATTTATAATAATTTTTTTTTTTTTTTTTTTTTTTTGGGTTGGGAGGGGGAAAATGCATTTACGCACTTCCAACTAACGTCTTAGTTAGGGAGTGTGGGGCTCGCTGCATAGTAGAATACCCACTAAACAACCCCTCCCCGTTAGGCCTTTCTCCACTTCGGAAACGCTTTCGCAATACTTCGAAGTGGGGCCTTTATGCGCCAAGCGCCGTTTTCTTATAGAAGCATGAGCCTTAGTTATTAGATGAGACATCTAAGCACAAAGCTCTTATTTGCGTCCAGACACCCTATTACGACCTCTCATCTAGGTCTTTTTTCTTGCTTCTTAAGATTTGACTGATGAAGGCCGCTACTTTCTTCCAGTTGTCGTCTCTGATGATCATCTTTGACACAAGGTTGTCCGGTGTTATTTGACCGATCGCTTGTATAAGTCGTCTTCTTTCTAATGTGAAACGCACACAGTGAAAAATTGTGTGCTCAGCATTGTCGATCTCGGCGTCGCCATACACGCAGCTGGCTACTGCGCTTTTCTCTATCTCGTGTAGAAAGGCACTAAAATATCCATGTCCTGTAAGCACTTGGGTGATGTAGTAATCTACGTCCCCATTCTGACGTTCGACCCATGCCTTAAGGTTAGGTATGAGCCTGGCTGTCCATCTTCCTGTGCTCTCGCCTGCCCATCTTTCTTGCCATAATGCTAACGTTGCCTGTCTACATGTGTCTGCGGTTTGCCTAGAATATTGTCCTAGTTGTCGTAGCTCGTAGATTGTCTTTCGTTCCTTAGCTAAGAGGTCTATCGGTATCACGCCTGCGATGGCTAGTGCGACAGCGCCGGACACCGTTCTGTATGCACTGTTTATCCTCAGTGCGCTCGTTCTCTGAATAGCGAGTAGTGGCTTCAGCCTACTTTTGGTTTCCAAAGTCTCTGCCCAGATTTCGCTTCCGTATAGCAGAATGGATGGAGTTGTTGATCTCCATCAAGAGTTTTCTCCTTGCTTGAGTTGGTCCGCCGATATTTGCCATGAGCCTGCTGAGGTTTCTCGTTGCCTCGGCTGCTCTTTTTTTAACGTACTGAAGATGTGGCTCGAATGTCAATTTGGTATCTAGTCTAACGCCCAGATATTTGATCACCTTTTGTGTCCTTATATGACTGTCGTTGACTCTCATATCCACTTCTAGAGGGATTCTTCTACCGGCTATTACAATCAGCTCTGTTTTTTCAGTCGCTAGCTGCAAACCGTGTGCGTCCAGCCAGTCCTTGACTCATACCATCACCCGAGTAAGTAGCCTCTGTGCGTATTCTGTGTTCCGCGCCGTGATCACTGCTACTATGTCGTCTGCGTACCCCACTAGAAAAGTGTCTTCAGGCATTTCTATGCGGAGGATTTCATCATAGCTTATGTTCCAGAGTTCCGGCCCAAGAATGGAACCTTGTGCAGCTCCTGAGTTTATATTTATACACTTTTCGCCTGAGCTGGTCTTGTATATTAATTTCCTGTTGCTGAGGTAGCTGTCAATTATGCACTTTAGGTATTCCGGTATGTGCGATCGTCTCTCAAGTGCTGCCAACATATCTGTCCATCTGACGCTGCTGTTGACGCAATGACCAGTGCAGCAGCTGCAGAGACCGTCCGATAAGCACTTATGATTCTCAGCGCGGATTTTCTTTGTACAGCGGTGAGCTGTTTTACTCGTGTTTTTCTATTCATGGTGTTTGCCCATATCTCACAGCCATACAGCATGATGCTATTGGTTGCTTCCATCAAGAGCTTTCTGCGGCATTGTAATGGGCCACCAACATTTGCCATGAGTCTGCTGAGAGAGCGTGTGGCAGCAGCAGTCTTAGTTATTGCGTGTTTGATCTGCGCCTGAAAGGACATCTTTGAGTCCAGTCGTACTCCTAAATATTTAATAACCTTTTGTGTCCAGAGCGAGCTCCCTAGGAGGGTAAATTCTGCCTCTATAGGAATCTGCCTTCTCGTGACTAATAAAATTTCTGTTTTTTCTGCGGCTAGCTGTAATCCATGGTGATCTAGCCACCACTTAACTTTTGTCATCATCTGTGTTAGCTTACGCTGCGCATATATAAGATTGCGCGCGTTGATGACTGCAACGATGTCATCTGCGTAGCCGACGAGAAAAGTGTCGTCTGGCATCTCTAGTCTAAGGATGTCATCATAGGCGATATTCCAAAGATCAGGCCCTAGTATGGATCCTTGCGCCGCACCCGCAGTTATCTGAAAGCTCTTTTCGCCTGTCATGGTTTGGTAAACAAGCTTTCGGTCCTCTAAGTAGCTACTTATTATCCGAAGCAGGTAACTTGGGATGCGAAAACGGACTTTAAGTGCCTCAATCATGACTGACCACTTGGCGCTGTTAAAGGCATTCTTAACGTCTAGTGTGACCAGCACCACGATTGGCCTTGAGCGGTGGTTCCCTTGCTGGCTTGCTAGTGCTGCTTGCGTCACCTCTCTTATTGCTCCTATTGTTGACTTGCCTGGTCTAAAGCCGTGCTGCCTAGGTGATAGTCCACCCGAATTTTCAACTGCTGCTGCCAGTCTAGGTTAATTAGTTTTTCCAAAAGCTTTCCTGTAGTGTTAAGCATGCATAGTGGTCGGTATGCCGATGGTGAGTCAGGATCACCCTTGCCTTTCTCAATTAATGCTAGCCGCTGTATCTTCCAACACTTAGGGAAGATTCCCGAGTGGATGCAACTGTTAAACATTTTTAAAAGAATTTGGGGTCGGTTTGCTGCTAGAGCCTTAAGTACTTCTGTAGGGACATTGTCAGGGCCGGGTGCTTACCCGCTTCTTATACTTCTGGCCGCCGTAATAAGCTCATTTTCGGTAAAAAGCTCGAATGGATCATCATATCCTTGCTCTGTATTAATAGTTCTCGCCGGATGAGACGGAAACAAAGCTTTTACAATATTCTCTAATTTCTCATCCTCCATGATGGGAGTTGTGTTGTTGGCCCTAAGCTTTTTCATAACAATTTTATACCCAAGACCCCACGGGTCGTTGTTAATATCGTCGCAAAGGCCTTTCCACTTTTCCTGTTTACTCCTACGTAGGGCTGCATTAAGTTCTTTTTTTGCTTTCCGACTGTGAGCGTCGTTATTAATAATAATAATAATAATAATAATAATAATAATATAATAAAATAATAATAATAATAATAATAATAATAATAATAATAATAATAATATAATAATAATAATAATAATAATAATAATAATATAATAATAATAATAATAATAATAATAATAATAATAATAATAATAATAATAATAATAATAATAATAATAATAATAATATAATAATATAATAATAATATAATAATAATAATAATAATAATAATAATAATAATAATTTATAATAATTTTTTTTTTTTTTTTTTTCTTTTGGGTTGGGAGGTGGAAAATGCATTTACGCACTTCCAACTAACGTCTTAGTTAGGGAGTGTGGGGCTCGCTGCATAGTAGAATACCCACTAAACAACCCCTCCCCGTTAGGCCTTTCTCCACTTCGGAAACGCTTTCGCAATACTTCGAAGTGGGGCCTTTATGCGCCAAGCGCCGTTTTCTTATAGAAGCATGAGCCTTAGTTATTAGATGAGACATCTAAGCACAAAGCTCTTATTGCGTCCAGACACCCTATTACGACCTCTCATCTAGGTCTTTTTTCTTGCTTCTTAAGATTTGACTGATGAAGGCCGCTACTTTCTTCCAGTTGTCGTCTCTGATGATCATCTTTGACACAAGGTTGTCCGGTGTTATTTGACCGATCGCTTGTATAAGTCGTCTTCTTTCTAATGTGAAACGCACACAGTGAAAAATTGTGTGCTCAGCATTGTCGATCTCGGCGTCGCCATACACGCAGCTGGCTACTGCGCTTTTCTCTATCTCGTGTAGAAAGGCACTAAAATATCCATGTCCTGTAAGCACTTGGGTGATGTAGTAATCTACGTCCCCATTCTGACGTTCGACCCATGCCTTAAGGTTAGGTATGAGCCTGGCTGTCCATCTTCCTGTGCTCTCGCCTGCCCATCTTTCTTGCCATAATGCTAACGTTGCCTGTCTACATGTGTCTGCGGTTTGCCTAGAATATTGTCCTAGTTGTCGTAGCTCGTAGATTGTCTTTCGTTCCTTAGCTAAGAGGTCTATCGGTATCACGCCTGCGATGGCTAGTGCGACAGCGCCGGACACCGTTCTGTATGCACTGTTTATCCTCAGTGCGCTCGTTCTCTGAATAGCGAGTAGTGGCTTCAGCCTACTTTTGGTTTCCAAAGTCTCTGCCCAGATTTCGCTTCCGTATAGCAGAATGGAGTTGTTGATCTCCATCAAGAGTTTTCTCCTTGCTTGAGTTGGTCCGCCGATATTTGCCATGAGCCTGCTGAGGTTTCTCGTTGCCTCGGCTGCTCTTTTTTTAACGTACTGAAGATGTGGCTCGAATGTCAATTTGGTATCTAGTCTAACGCCCAGATATTTGATCACCTTTTGTGTCCTTATATGACTGTCGTTGACTCTCATATCCACTTCTAGAGGGATTCTTCTACCGGCTATTACAATCAGCTCTGTTTTTTCAGTCGCTAGCTGCAAACCGTGTGCGTCCAGCCAGTCCTTGACTCATACCATCACCCGAGTAAGTAGCCTCTGTGCGTATTCTGTGTTCCGCGCCGTGATCACTGCTACTATGTCGTCTGCGTACCCCACTAGAAAAGTGTCTTCAGGCATTTCTATGCGGAGGATTTCATCATAGCTTATGTTCCAGAGTTCCGGCCCAAGAATGGAACCTTGTGCAGCTCCTGAGTTTATATTTATACACTTTTCGCCTGAGCTGGTCTTGTATATTAATTTCCTGTTGCTGAGGTAGCTGTCAATTATGCACTTTAGGTATTCCGGTATGTGCGATCGTCTCTCAAGTGCTGCCAACATATCTGTCCATCTGACGCTGTTGAACGCGTTTTTTACATCCAGCGTTGCTAACAGGGTTATGGGTCTCAAGTAGTGGTTTCCTCGTTTTGTCTTGAGCGCCTCATTCACCACCTCTTGGATAGCTCCCATTGTAGACCTGCCTGGTCTAAAGCCGTACTGCCTGGGAGAGAGACCTCCAGCACGTTCTACTCCCACTCCTAATCGGGGCTTAATCATCTTTTCTAAGAGTTTCCCTGCTGTGTCTAGCATGCAAAGAGGGCGGTATGCGGATGGCGTCGTAGGGTCTCCTTTTCCTTTCCCTATCAGTACTAGTCGCTGTACTTTCCAGGTATCGTGAAAATAATAATAATAATAATAATAATAATAATAATAATAATAATAATAATAATAAATAATAATAATAATAATAATAATAATAATAATAATAATAATAATAATAATAATAATAATAATAATAATAATAATAATAATAATAATAATAATAATAATAATAATAATACTAATAATAATAATAATAATAATAATAATAATAATAATAATAATAATAATAATACTAATAATAATAATAATAATATAAATAGAATAAGAGAAGCAGTTTTTAACTTATTATCATTCATTTTTATTCAAAAAATATTAATAAAAAATAACTACACATGTGAACAGCTGTTTATGCGAAATATCTGTCTTTCTTGTATCATGGCTTCCCGAATAAAAAAAAAGACACGAATAATTTCGCTACAGTGTGATGACACTTGCGGCTTATCGCTGCTTATCGCCGCCGTTGCCGCTGCGGATAATTCGCTCTGGTGTGCGCAATGATAGGGTTGTGAAAAGATGTAAAAAAAATATCGTATCGATGATCATAATTTTTCAAAAATATCATCAGGTTTTCTCAATATTCATCACCAAAATATATCGATATATCTGATATTTTTGATATTTTTATATTTCAGTATAAAAATCTTAAACCCCCCCAAAATAACATTAATTTTAAATGCATTATAATTTTTTTGAACTTTTTATTAATTAAAAATAAAACAATAAACTTTTTCCATTAAAGAACCGAGATCTTAAGGTTGAATAGTTTAGGTAAGGATAAAAGAAAAAAAGTAAAAGACTTCATTCAATTTTTTAAACAATGAAAAAGTTAAATTTTCTAGAAAAATGATATATATTGGTAAGATGATTTTATCCCCAAAATTCTTTTGTTAAGGATTTCAAATAAACTCTTAGTTTTATATCTGAAGGAACCGAGCTACCAGGTGTTATATGGCCAATTTTGATAACTTCGGTAAAGTTTTTTCCTGGGATTTCCAAAACTCTAAGGCATCTGTCTTCCAGCCAGCGAGTGGTAAATTTAAAAATAGTTGTTTTTGCTGTATTTTCCTTGGCATCTGTAATTGGCTTTATGGCAATTGATCTATTGTGGGCCTATAGGAAGCTTTCGTTTGTTTCTACTTCCCTCCCCTCATCGAGTTGGCTTCCGTTTGGACCATTGACCATTGAGTTCTACATAAAGAATGAGAAAATATAATATAGCAAAAATCTTTATATAAAAGTCAACAATAAATAATTGACTATCACAGCCCAAAGAGCCAAAGTCGAGCTTCTCTCAATCTCTTCAAACAATAGATTTAGTTTATTTTAATGTTGTGTTAATTCAAAGATAGTTATTATTATAGTCAAGTATATTATGTTTAGATTAATTAATATTATATTACAACTGGTACTTTAAAGTTAATTCAAAGTGGTGTTAATAATTTTTTTAACATAATTTTACATACTCGTTTTTCAGTGCTGTCTGCCGATTCCTCGGTGATAATGTCTTGAATAGCTTCTTGAGAATTGAGCGGCTCTAAATATAATTTTTTGAATCGCGGGTCTAACATTGTCCACTTCACCAGTGTTTTGTTGTTTTTTAAAGATTGAAAACGGTCTTCAGAAACTTTTAGTAGAGTTTCTTTAGTAAGTTTTCCTTCAGCCGATTCTACAGTCAATGTACGTATTTTATTTATCAGTAAGGATATTAATGGAATTACCATGCTAACTGTGACGTAGTTTTCACCGCTTATTTTTTCTGTTGTCTTTATACGGACTTAGCAAATCACAGAAGTCTTTGCATATATCAATTTCGTGAGCTGTTAGCATGTCTGGCAATCCCTTCATAGAAGTTGATCGTTTTATTTAAACCAATGCGACTTTATTTGAAAGTTTGAGAAAAGAAACTAGCATGTGGAGACACGAATTCCGCCTCGTGTCTACACTTTGGACAAGAGTTTTTATTCGACCTACTGCTATCCCTTCGTCAGCCTGTAAATTTCGCTGCATGTCCATGGCTGCATGAATGTGTTTGAAATGAGTAACAATTTTCTTCACCTTATCCAAAACTTTTGAGAAAGATGCAACATTTTTTACCACATCATCGACAACAAGGTGAATTGTGTGAGCAAAACAAGAGGCGTGTTTGCCTTTTCCTACAAATAGACGTGACGCTGCTTTCATGTTGTTAGCATTGTCCGTTGTTAGTGTTCTCCACTTATACCGACCTATTTGAAATTCACGGCAAGCAGTCTCCATTAAACTACATATATAGTCGCTAGTGTGTGACTAAATAAAATCAAAGATTTAAGTTAGGGATTTTCTTAAAATAAATAATGCATTCGACATGACGAAACAGAACACGAGACACATCTAATAAAAATAAAAAACATTTTAACACGTAGACTTGGAAAAACAGAACACATAGACAAAAATTACATAAATTTAAAAAAAGCTAACCTGTGACATTCTTGCTGCTTGCAAGCAAACCGCCTGTAGAGAATTATCCTTTCTCCTCACCTTACGGTGAGATACGACCGAGTTGAATTGGTTATAGTGACACTGTCACAGGTGAAAGCTATGTCCTCAACACCTTGGAAAATTGTTCTAATCTTACCCACACACATGTCGTATTTCTCTTCAATGAGATCTGTTACCTGTAAATTAGATTTAAAGGGTAAACAAATATATTCAAATATCTAATTAAATCCAAAGCACTTACCTTGAAACGGCTTGGAATATTGTATTTTGGTACACAAATTTGTAACAAATTACAGAGGCCTTCCTTTTCAACACCACGTACAGGCAGGTTATCTTTGCAAATCATATAAACTATTGCTGCCGTAATATCATTATACTTATCTAAAATTAAAAAAAGGGTTTAAATAAAATCAAAATATAATATAAGAGAATGTTTACTTTTAGCAGACGCCGAACACTTAATGTCCATCAGAATTAATGTACAGCTCATCCGGTTAATTCGGTTTATGAATAAGAAAATTAGAGAATATTTCTTTATTACGAATTTATTTTACGCTCATGCTTTTTCTTCCCTATAACGAATTTTCTGGTTATTGTTTCATTTTATTTACGAAATACGTTGGGAATGCGAAAACAAAAACAATAGCACATTTTATCATTTACCGCTTTGTTTTCGTGTTATGTTTTGCTTGTTCTCTGATATTCGCTGCACAGTTTTTTATGAACATTTTATACTGCCCAGTGCACATCGAAGATGTAGATGTACCGTAGATGTTGTTGTTGGAATTACTCCGATATTTTTTATAGGCACCAAAGCAAAGAATAACGGATTGTGATTAACTGTATTTAGAATATTTGTACACATTGTAGAATAGTGAAAATTTGCGCGATTCTGTAGTCTGCAGTTTCTATCATCAATTTTATATAACGAAATTTCTTGTCCCCTTCAGATTCGTTATATGGAAGTTCGACTGTACAAATATTATTCCGAAGTTTGTTGTTGGTTTTTGAATATAATTAATTTGTAAGCGACAAGTTTGTATTTAGCGAAACATACAAATACACATACATAAGAATATAGAGGCCTACCGTGAATTACGCGGGCCCGGTGCCAGACTAGCGATATGCCTAGAACTCAGTGATGGGTACTGGTGCACACTCGCACCACCAGCAATGTATTTACCTATCGAATTTAACTATAGAATGTCCGCAGAGCGTACCGAGCGGTACGGCGGTGCAAACCCAATAGCTAACGATTTCCCTAGGGCCAGAGCCTAGGCATTACATTTTTTCTTACCTTCACACATGTTGAATACGCTTCCGGGTGCTTGTTGCTCAAATGTGACAGGAGATTAGTGGCGTTACCACTTGACCTTATAACTTTTGCACAAAGGCTGCAGGTGGCATTTTATGCGATTATATTTGTGTAAAACCTCTTTGCCGCGCTCATCTTCTCTTTTTAAGATTTCTAAGTGTAGTGTGACCAACCACAATATCAAACAAGTGGAAACGTTGTAGTCGGACGCAACCGACTGCGGCATACTCGATACCAGTATTAAAACATGTCTAATTGCAAAGGGGTACGGTAAGAGCAGGGGTGTACGCTGCCTTAAAGATTCTCCGATGCAGATGGGGATGCCACCAATTATCTTCCTACCAAATTTGGTGACTCTAGCTGAAAGTTAGTAAGAGCTGTTGACAGGGGGGCTGGGGGCGGTATGGGTGGGTGTGGCATCTAAATCTTCATACCAAATTTGGTGACTCTAGCTCAAAAATTGTAAAAAGTGGGGAAAGGGGGGCTGGGAGCGGTATGGGTGGGCGTAGCATCCAAAGTTTTGCTGCAGGTCTTTGTGAAATGTCAATTGCTATCTTCCTTCCAAATTTGGTGACTCTAGCTCAAAGTTTGTAAAAAGTGGGGAAAGGGGGGCTGGGGGCGGTATGGGTGGGCGTGGCATCCAAATTTTTGCTGCAGATCTATGTGGAATGTCAATTGCTATCTTCATACCAAATTTGGTGACTCTAGCTCGAAGTTTGTATAAAGTGGGGAAAGGGTGGCTGGGGGGGGGGGGGGGTATGGGTGCGCGTGGCATCAAAATTTTTGCTGCAGATCCATGTGGAATGTCAATTGCTACCTTCATACTAAATTTGGTGACTCTAGCTAAAAGTTTGTAAAAGGTGGGAAAAGGGGGCGGAATGGTTTGGCGTGGCTCCAAAACTTTGATGCAGTTTTTTTGGGGTCGTTGCCAGCTACCTTCCTGCCAAATTTGGTGGCTCTAGCTCCACAACTCTGGAAGATACACGCATTCCCGTTTTTGACGAAGCGTTGGGGTGGATGGGGGCGGCTAGGGCAGTATTGGTGGGCGTGGCATCCAAACTTTTGATGCAGTTTTTGGGGGGTCATCATCACCTATCTTGGCACTAATTTGGTGGCTCTAGCTAAAAAACTGTGGGAGATATAGCCTTTTTTAACTTTAAACTGTGGTGGGGCTGGGGGCGGAATGGGTGGGCGTGGCTCCAAAATTTTTGATGCAGTTTTTTGGGGGTTGCTAGTAGCTATCTGCCCACCAAATTTGGTAGTTTTAGCTGTAAGGATGTGCGAAATATGAGGATTTATCGGTTTTGAGTTATCGAATTTATCGATTTGCCAGCCACCCAGTTATCGTAGAACCCCCATCTTGACACTTTCATTTACTATCCCATAGATAAAGAGGATTGGAAAGTTTCAAGTCTCTAGCTTGAAGGGTGTGGAAAAAAATTGGACTCATACAGACGGACAGACGGACGGACACCATGACGGACATTGCACAAACCCAATATACTCTTTACCTTCGGTATCGAGTATAAAAATATATTTCCAAATAATATCGATATGAGATATATCAGTGAAAAAAAATATTCTGATATAAATATTTATTTTTTTGTAAAAATATCGATATATTGATATTTTGATATATTATCAACAAGCATATTCTATGACTTCTTTTATACCCTTAACCCATAAAATGGGTAAATAAGGGTAAAATGGTTTTGTGCAAAAGTGTGTAAAAGGTAGAAGGAAGCATCTCCGACCCCATAAAGTATATATATTCTTGATCAGCATCAACAGCCGAGCCATGTCCGTTTGTCCGTCTGTCTGTCTGTCTGTCTGTCTATATGAGCTAGAGACTTCAGATTTTGTATCTAAGTTTTTCTATACCATGAGCAGAACAAGTATGCTTCAAATTATCGATAACTATTCTGGTTTCCGATATAAACATGATATCGATAACAAAAAATATCGAATTTGGAAAATGTAAAAATGAGGATTGAAGTAATGGGTAACGATAGAACTTTTCTGAAAATTTCGTCCAAATCGGCTAAGAAACACCGGAGATATTGAGTTTAATCGATTGAAGCTAAGTCAGTATACCAAAGTCAATATAAATTTAATTTATTTATTGTTCAGGGTATCTTCTAGTCGGGCTCTCACGACTAGAGCCTTCTTACATGTTTGTAAGTCTTTTAGTTCGGATATTGTGATCCGTAATAGGGCGTCTGCCACAAAGTTGTCTTTTCTCTTGAGATATTCCACAGTAAAATCATACTCTTCTAAATCAAGTCACATTCTCGTTAGTTTCGAATTTGGGTTGGTTGGTCAATGGCTTTTGATCTGTTTTAATAGAGAAATGTTGGGCATATATATATGGTCGAAAATGAGTTATTGCCCAGTGAATTGCTGCCAATTGTTCTGATGTAATCTTGTTGCTTTCGCCTTTTGTAAATGAGCGAGAAGCTTATGCTACAGGCAATAGTTTATCTCCATATGTTTGGGTGAAAACTGCTCCGCAAGCCAATTTACTGGCATCTGTTATGATACAAAATTCTTTGCTAAAATCTGGATATTTTAGTAAAGTAGGTGTAATTAGAGCTTTTTTCAAATAATCGAATGCTTCTTGGCATTCATCGGACCATTCAAACTTTAAATTCTTCTTACATAATCTGCAACTTCCTTCATAAGTTAAAAACATTTATTTATTTATTTATTTATTTATTTATTTATTTACTCCAAACTACCAAAGAGCAACACAGTTCTCCGTTCTGGTATATTAACTTATAACTAATTAACACTAAACAACAAACAATAAGAACTCCAAACATCATCTTAAAAAATACTGCTTAAGTAGATGCTTAATAGAGTTAGAATTATGAATAAAATCGAAGCGCAACTCGACTGGCAGCGAATTATAAATACTTAGTGTCCTAGAAATAGGCTCATTTACACCATAGTTGGTGCGGTGAGTGCTTAAAAAGAATGTATTAACAACCCTGAGACACCTTGATGGGGTGAAAAACATTATTAAAGAAAGCAGGTCAGGACAATCAATCCTTCCAACAATAATATCGTTCAAAAACGACAATGCCGCTATCGATCGTCTATCCTCTAAAGATGAAAGCCGCACAAGGCGACATCTATCAGTATAACTACGTGACGGTTCACGAAACCCAAGAGGATGCAAAGCAAATTTTAAAAATTTTTTGACTATTAAGTCATCCGTAAACAAGAATGCTTGTGAAAAGTCTAATCCAGTGAATGCTATAGTCATCATTCTCTGAAAAGAATTTGGCGCTATTTTTAAACCATATGGTAATCGCGGAATATTTATTTATTTATTTGTTTATTGTAAACTATGAACAGCTGACATTAATTAGAAATTAATTAAAATACATTTTAAAATCGAAATTAAAATTAAGTAAAATAAAATAATATATAAATCTGAAAGTACGTTTAGGTAAAAAATTTATAAATTAACGTTAAAGCTCTGAGAAATTCAATTTTAGTAAGTTAGTACGGCACCAGACTGACAATGCACCCAAATCCGACTGTAGTAAATTACTCGGGGAAGCATCATTATAGGTGAAACATAGCTTCACATCATCAGCAAACATATATACAAAAGAGTAAGTAATAACTGCTGGAAGATCGTTAATAAACAAATTAAATAGCAAAGGACCAAGATGACTTCAATGGGGAACACCAGAGGGAACTAAAATAGGTTTAGATACAGACGATTTGCAAACTACTTTTTGTGTTCGGCCACACAAGTACTCCGAAAGCCACAATAAAAGTTTTGATGGAAATCCAATAATATTTAATTTATGAAGCAACAGGGAATGACTAAGAGAATCAAATGCCGTACTAAAATCGGTATAAACAACGTCAGTTTGCATTTTTTCCTGAAACCCTTTGATAACAAGCGAAGTGAATTCAAGATGGTTAGTGGTAGTAGATCTACGCCTAACAAAACCATGTTGATAAGGCGATATAATTGAACTACATGTGTTTTGCAGTTGAGAACATATAATTTTTTCAAAGACTTTAGGAATGGCGGACAACTTGGATATACCCCTATAAGTTTTAACGTTAGACTTAGAAGAATTTTTATGGAGTGGAATGATAAAAGACTCCTTCCATATAGCAGGAAACACTGTTGAGTCAACCGGCAAGTTAAATAATTTATGTAAGGGTTAACAAAGTGAATGCGCACAGTATCTAAGTATACAACCTGGCACTCCATCAGGACCAGGCAGATAGCCTGGATTTATAGAGTTAAGGTCACTTAGAACCGTCAACTCAGTTATAACTGGGATATATATGCAATTTGACGATTGAACTTGAAAAGGATAGGAATTACTGCAACTATGTAAATTCGTTGAATATACTAATTGAAAATACTCAGCAAATAGATCGGCTACTGCCTGATCAGAACTTGCTTTTATAATATCAAGGTATACTGAGGATGGCAAGCAAGAAGACTTACGTTTAGAGTTAACAAATTTATAAAAATGTTTAGGGTCACGTGAAAAGTTTAGTCTACAACGATTAAGATAATTATTATAACAAGATGTGTTAACAGAAATAAAACTAGATTTTGCTACTAAATACGAAGATAAATCTAAAGTAGTTCCCGATTTTTTAAATTTTTTATATGATCTTGTCTTCGCTTTTTTCAATTTCGATAGTTCACTCGTAAACCAAGGTGGTTTATTATCACTTGAAGAGCAAGTGAGGGGAACACAAATATTCAAAAGCGAATTCAAGGTCCTATAAAATATGGCAATGGCAGTTTCTATATCACTGCAGGAATAAAGACGAGACCAATTATTAATATGAAGAAGATAATTAAATTTATTAAAGTTAGTTTTACGAAAGCAGCAGGTTTTTAAAGTATTTTTAGACACTGAAATAGGATTAAGAATTTCGATGGATAGTTTAAAGGTTGGATGGTATGTATCTTCCGGAAGCACTAGAGGGGGTATTCTACAAGCAATACTGCAATCTGAGTCCGAAACAAACATTAAGTCCAACATTCTACCACTACAGTTATGCACCTTGTTAACTTGCGATAGGCCTAACTCCAGTATGCCATCGATAAAATCATCAAAAGTGACTGGTCATACCGCCGAAGATGTGTCATTCACAGACCATACAACATGTGGCAGATTAAAATCAGCAACCACTATCAGATTATCCATATCTGTCAACAATGACAAAACAAGTTGCAGGGCACTAAGATGGGTTGAGGAAATGTTAATATTAGAATGAGGAGGAATATAAGAACAAGTAACATAAAGTGAACGGCCACAAAATAATATATTAACACATAAAAACTCTATTTCCGGAAGATCATGAGAATGAATCTGTTCGGAGGAAATACAAGAGTCAACAGCAATGAGAGGATTTGGGAGGTGCGATCGCATCTGTACAAGTTATATTTTGCAGGAAAAACGGAATAATCAGAAATATCGGGTTTTAACCAGGTTTCTGTAAGTGCAACAATATGTGAATCAAAGGATAGGCTGTTAACATTTAATTTAGCAAGTTTACTGTTAAGGCTTCTAAAGTTTTGATAGGCCAAGCTAATAACTTTTGTTAGTTTTTTGCCGCCGAGGTGGAGGCAACTGGGTGGCTAACAGTTGGTGCGCTACTAATCCTAATACCGTTAATATTATTACTATTTCGCCTTTTCACATACTCCTTCACATCGAGCTGAGGCGGCTAATACTTTTCAGAACAAATTGTCGAAAAAAGTTCGGGCGGAACACTCAATTTGAAAGAAGATATGCTTAAATTTTTCAACCATAATATGTGGTGAATTACCCGTAGGCACAAACATCATCCGATAAAGTATCGGATGCTAGCCTAGACACGAAAATAAACTTATTAAGTGGGACAACGACAATAGGCTTGTGAGCCCCATTTGTACCTGTATTAGGATTAATAGGCACACGAGCTGCTGAACCAGAGGGCTCATGCAAAGGATCGGAAGATAAAGTGGCTAGGTCATTGATGGGACTCTTTGAAGGGGAGGTAAATAACATTAGTGGGCTAGCATTGGAACCAATTAAACGATTAATGTTAGCCACTAGAGAGGGTTTGGTTGGCAGAGCAGGTGGGGCAATAAGTGGATTAGGTCTTTTTACGCTTCGGAGATTCGGTAATCACCTAGCCATTTTTGAAATTAACTCAAGCTCGTTGAACAACGCTTGCAGATTATTAAAAGCTACATGCATAGCTTTAAAGCCAGCATGAGTCTGCCTCATCAATTTGTTCGATTCTTTAACCGCTAAATTGCAGGGCTCGTGTTGTCACACAATCCACACAAAATAAAATCTTGGTTGGTGGTTCCAACCACTTTGCAATTGGTGCTACAGCATGCAAACATTTTCAAATTATTTTAAGGTGTTAACTGGCAACTAATATGCTAGCACAAAACAAAGTAAGGCGCCGGTAAGTATAAGTAAAATGTACCACTGCAAAAGCAATATAAAACAGTAAATATCAAATGAGCGCCTAAATGAAAGAGCGTAAGCGCGTAGGCAGGTAGAACCGCAAGTGCGACGGATAATAGCGGATAAGAGCGGGAGATGCTGTAAAGCGAGAGCAAAAAAACTGGCAAGGTGTTTGTTGTTAGTAATCACACAGAATATGCAAATGCAAATATATATATGTAAGTATATACGTACTATGTCTCAGTTAAACTCGGCAAACTCTTTTATGCAAACGTAAATATATACAACATATATTTGCAATCACTGCTAAAACTATTTACCAGATTAAACAGAGTGAAAACACCGTTCACAAATACAAGAAAACAATAAATAATCAAGAGCACGCAAAAACACGACCGTCACCAACGAAAGACAACTTGTTTATATGATATGAGCCATTGCTCGTTGAAAAAGACGTAATATTTCTAGAGTCTTTTTATACTCGATACCGAAGGTAAAGAGTATATTGGGTTTGTGCAATGTCCGTCATGGTGTCCGTCCGTCTGTCCGTCTGTATGAGTCCAATTTTTTTCCACACCCTTCAAGCTAGAGACTTGAAACTTTCCAATTCTCAAGATGGGGGCTCTACGATAACTGGGGGGCTGGCAAATCGATAAATTCGATAGCTTAAAACCGATAAATCCACATACTTTGCACATCCTTACAGCTAGAACTACCAAATTTGGTGGGCAGATAGCTTCTGTCAACCTTCAAAAAACTGCTACTACTACCTTTTACAAACATTTAGCTAGAGGATGGGCTAGGGCCGTTATCGACCAAAAATACCAAGAACGGAATATATCTAGCTAATAGTTGGAGCTCTACCATGATGTATTGTAGTTTTTAATCTTGAATTATGGTTTTTAAATTGTTTTTGATGCGTTAATATATCTTAACGCGCGGTAGCGTGACTACTAAAAGTCACTCACTATCAAACTTCTCTGCCGTTACTCACATGCATAGCTCGCTGCCGGAAGTAGCTGCCGTTACACACACAGATAGGCAGTCCAAAATTTAAATAGTTTGTGGCTGTTGTACAACAATTGTCTCTGCCTGTAAACAAATAAAGAAAAAAGTGGTCGTAAAAGACGAGGTCTCGCTCGTGAATTAACGAAAACTGCTTTGCTTTGCATTCGCTTTGTATTGTTTGTGGTTAGATACAGAAAACCAGCCGACTGAGACGGTCGAGTCTCGCGGTTCTAGTGCTTATGTTATGCCCACAAACAACCACAAAAAAAAAACAAGTGGAAACGTTGTAGTCGGACGTAACCGACTGCGGCATACTCGATACCAGTATTAAAACAGGTAAAAAGAGGCCTGATTGCAAAGGAGTACGGATGGGGCAGGGGTGTACGCTGCCTTAAAGATTCTCCGATGCAGATGGGGATGCCACCAACTATCTTCCTTCCAAATTTGGTGACTCTAGCTGAAAGTTTGTAAGAGCATCCAAAGTTTTGATGCAGATCTGTGTGGAATGTCAATTGCTATCTTCATACCAAATTTGGCGACTATAGCTCGAAAATTGTTTAAAGTGGGGAATAGCTCAAAATTTGTAAAAGGTGTGGAAAGGGGGTGGAAGGGGTGCGCGTGACTTCAAAACTTTGATGCAGTTTTTGGGGGTCGTTGCAAGCTATCTTCCTACCAAATTTGGTGGCTCTAGCTCCTCAAATCTGGAAGATACACGCATTCCCCTTTTTTGACGAAGCGTTGGGGCATCTGTGGGCGGCTAGGGTGGTATTGGTGGGCGTGACTCCAAAACTTTGATGCAGTTTTTTGGGGTTCATTACCAGCTATCTTCCTACTAAATTTGGTGGCTCTAGCTCCACAAATCTGGAAGATACACGCATTCCCCTTTTTGACGATGCGTTGGGGCATCTCGGGGCGGCTAGGGTGGTATTGGTGGGCGTGGCATCCAAACTTTTGATGCAGTTTTTGGGGGGTCATCATCACCTATCTTGGCACCAAATTTGGTGGCTCTAGCTCAAAAACTGTGGGAGATATAAGCTTTCTGATTTTAAAATGCCGGGGGCTGGGGGCAGAATGGGTGGGCGTGGCATCCAAAGTTTTACTGCAGATCTTTGTGAAATGTCAATTGCTATCTTCATACCAAATTTGGTGACTCTAGCTCGAAAATTGTTAAATGTGGGGAAAGGGGGGCTGGGGGCGGTATAGGTGGGCGTGGCATCCAAATTTTCACTGCAGATCTTTGTGGAATGTCAAATGCTACCTTCATACCAAATTTGGTGACTCTAGCTCGAAGTTTGTAAGAGCTGTTGATAGGGGGGCTGGGGGCAGTATGGCTGGGCGTGGCATCCAAAGTTTTGATGCAGATCTTTGTGGAATGTCAATTGCTATCTTCATACCAAATTTGGTGACTCTAGCTCGAAAATTGTTAAATGTGGGGAAAGGGAGGCTGGGGGCGGTATGGGCGGGCGTGGCATCCATAGTTTTACTGCAGATCTTTGTGAAATGTCAATTGCTATCTTCATACCAAATTTGGTGACTCTAGCTCGAAAATTGCTAAATGTGGGGAAAGGGGGGCTGGGGGCGGTATGGGTGGGCGTGGCATCCAAATTTTTACTGCAGATCTTTGTGAAATGTCAATTTCTATCTTCATACCAAATTTGGTGACTCTAGCTGAAAGTTTGTAAGAGCTGTTGAAAAGGGTTGGAAGGGGTGCGCGTGACTCCAAAACTTTGATGCAGTTAATTGGGGGTCGTTGCAAGCTATCTTTCTACCAAATTTGGTGGCTCTAGCTCCTCAAATCTGGAAGATACACGCATTCCCCTTTTTTGACGAAGCGTTGGGGCATCTGTGGGCGGCTAGGGTGGTATTGGTGGGCGTGGCATCCAAACTTTTTATGCAGTTTTTGGGGGGTCATCATCACCTATCTTGGCACCAAATTTGGTGGCTCTAGCTCAAAAACTGTGGGAGATATAAGCTTTCTGATTTTAAAATGCCGGGGGCTGGGGGCAGAATGGGTGGGCGTGGCATCCAAAGTTTTACTGCAGATCTTTGTGAAATGTCAATTGCTATCTTCATACCAAATTTGGTGACTCTAGCTCGAAAATTGTTAAATGTGGGGAAAGGGGGGCTGGGGGCGGTATAGGTGGGCGTGGCATCCAAATTTTCACTGCAGATCTTTGTGGAATGTCAAATGCTACCTTCATACCAAATTTGGTGACTCTAGCTCGAAGTTTGTAAGAGCTGTTGATAGGGGGGCTGGGGGCAGTATGGCTGGGCGTGGCATCCAAAGTTTTGATGCAGATCTTTGTGGAATGTCAATTGCTATCTTCATACCAACTTTGGTGACTCTAGCTCGAAAATTGTTAAATGTGGGGAAAGGGAGGCTGGGGGCGGTATGGGCGGGCGTGGCATCCATAGTTTTACTGCAGATCTTTGTGAAATGTCAATTGCTATCTTCATACCAAATTTGGTGACTCTAGCTCGAAAATTGCTAAATGTGGGGAAAGGGGGGCTGGGGGCGGTATGGGTGGGCGTGGCATCCAAATTTTTACTGCAGATCTTTGTGAAATGTCAATTTCTATCTTCATACCAAATTTGGTGACTCTAGCTGAAAGTTTGTAAGAGCTGTTGAAAAGGGTTGGAAGGGGTGCGCGTGACTCCAAAACTTTGATGCAGTTAATTGGGGGTCGTTGCAAGCTATCTTTCTACCAAATTTGGTGGCTCTAGCTCCTCAAATCTGGAAGATACACGCATTCCCCTTTTTTGACGAAGCGTTGGGGCATCTGTGGGCGGCTAGGGTGGTATTGGTGGGCGTGGCATCCAAACTTTTTATGCAGTTTTTGGGGGGTCATCATCACCTATCTTGGCACCAAATTTGGTGGCTCTAGCTCAAAAACTGTGGGAGATATAAGCTTTCTGATTTTAAAATGCCGGGGGGCTGGGGGCGGAATGGGTGGGCGTGGCATCCAAAGTTTTACTGCAGATCTTTGTGAAATGTCAATTGCTATCTTCATACCAAATTTGGTGACTCTAGCTCGAAAATTGTTAAATGTTGGGAAAGGGGGGCTGGGGGCGGTATGGGTGGGCGTGGCATCCAAATTTTTACTGCAGATCTTTGTGAAATGTCAATTTCTATCTTCATACCAAATTTGGTGACTCTAGCTGAAAGTTTGTAAGAGCTGTTGAAAAGGGGCGGAAGGGGTGCGCGTGACTCCAAAACTTTGATGCAGTTAATTGGGGGTCGTTGCATGCTATTATCCTACCAAATTTGGTGGCTCTAGCTCCTCAAATCTGGAAGATACACGCATTCCCCTTTTTTGACGAAGCGTTGGGGCATCTGTGGGCGGCTAGGGTGGTATTGGTGGGCGTGGCATCCAAACTTTTTATGCAGTTTTTGGGGGGGTCATCATCACCTATCTTGGCACCAAATTTGGTGGCTCTAGCTCAAAAACTGTGGGAGATATAAGCTTTCTGATTTTAAAATGCCGGGGGGCTGGGGGCGGAATGGGTGGGCGTGACTCCAAAACTTTGATGCAGTTTTTTGGGGTTCATTACCAGCTATCTTCCTACTAAATTTGGTGGCTCTAGCTCCACAAATCTGGAAGATACACGCATTCTCGTTTTTGACGAAGCGTTGGGGCAGCTGGGGGCGGCTAGGGCGGTATTGGTGGGCGTGGCATCCAAACTTCTGCAGTTTTTGGGGGGTCATCATCACCTATCTTGGCACCAATTCTGGTGGCTCTAGCTCAAAAATTGTGGGAGATATAGGCTTTTTTGACTTTAAAATGCGGGGGGGCTGGGGGCGGAATGAGGGGGCGTGGCTCCAAAATTTTTGATGCAGTTTTTTGGGGGTTGCTAGTAGCTATCTTCTTACCAAATTTGGTAGTTCTAGCTGTAAGAGTGTGATAAATATGCGGATTTATCGTTTTTGAGTTATCGAATTTATCGATTTGCCAGCCCTCAGTTATCGTAGAACCCCAATCTTAACACTTTAATTTACTATCCCATAGATAAAGAGAATTGGAAAGTTTCAAGTCTCTAGCTTGAAGGGTGTGGAAAAAAGTTGCGTTCATACAGACGGACAGACGGACAGACAGACGGACAGACGGACAGACACCATGACGGACATTGCACAAACCCAATATACTCTTTACCTTCGGTATCGAGCATAAAAATACTATAACGCACAAGTTTATATATTTGTAGGTGCAGAGTTTTTGGATTGGCAATTATTAATGTATTTAGTTATAATATAGAATAATAAGTTGGCAATAATTAAATTTAGCTATAATAAAAAAGTGAGTTTGTGTGCATTCACAAAAGAAGCAAAACAGAAATGGACTAGACGAATGATGTATACTAAAATAAAATATAAGTGCTATTTTGGATATGTAGTTATAGAATATATTTGCAATAATTGCATATTTTGATTAGCAAAGGTTGGCGTTAGCACACAATTGAGAAATAACTTAAAACAGTTCAATAACATATCATCTTGCAACATTATAAGAATATCCAACATTAATCATTCGTCTAATGCAATTCTGTATTGCATCTTTTGTGAATCACACACACACACACATTTACTGACTAACATAGCGGACTTCTTTAATAAGAGATTGAACTGACGAATGATGAACCCAAATTCCAAAAGTAAGCCCAAATTCAATAAAATATTACTTTTGTTCAAGAAAACGTGCTCATAGCCCGTGAATTCCAACACTCATTGACTTTTTTATACCCTTAACCCATAAAATGGGTAAATAAGGGTGTAATGGTTTTGTGCAAAAGTATGTAACAGGCAGAAGGAAGCATCTCCAACCCCATAAAGTATATATATTCTTGATCAGCATCAACAGCCGAGACGATATAGCCATGTCCGTCTGTCTGTCCGTCTGTATGAACGCGTGGATCTCAGAGACTACAAGAGCTAGAGACTTCAGATTTTGGATATAAGTTCCCCTATACCATGAGCAGAACAAGTTTGTTTCAAATTATCGATAGCAATTCTGATTTCCGATATACACATGGAATCGATAACAAAAAATATCGAATTTGGAAAATCTAAAAATGAGGGTTGACGTAATGGGTAATGATAGAACTTTTCTGAAAATTTCGTCCAAATCGGTTGAGAAACACCGGAGATATTGAACTTAATCGATTGAAGCTTAGTCAGTATACCAAAATATTACATAAATTGAATTTATTTATTGCAAATGGGTTCAGGGTATCTTCTAGTCGGGCTCTCTCGTCTGGAGCCTTCTTACTTGTTTAAGTATCTAGCTGTATAACTGCGAAACACTAGAGCATATGCTTACCAACATGTTATATGTACATATGTATAACTATAAATTTGTGAACGTGAGTTTCCATATGTTTGCAGTTTTGCTGGCCTGCACAATGTCCGTCATGGTGTCGTCCGTCCCTTTTTCCGTCCGTCTGTATTAACGCAATTTATTTCTAAACCTTCAAGCTAGAGACTTAAAACTTTCCTAATATCTTTTTTTGTGGCCTGGACCGATAAAGTGTCAAGATTGTGGGCTACGATAACTGGGGGGCTGGCAAATCAATAAATTCGATAGCTCAAAATCGTAAAATCTACATATTTCGCACATCTTTACAGCTAGAACTACCAAATTTGGTAAGAAGATAGTCACAAAAGCCTACATCTCCCACAGTTTTTGAGCTATAGCCACCAAATTTGGTGCCAAGATAGGCAATGTTGACACCACAAAAACTGCATCAAAATGGATGTCACGCCCACCAATACTGCCCTAGCCGCCCCCAGCTGCCCCAACGCTTCGTCAAAAACGGGAATGCTAGTTGTGGAGCTAGAGTCACCAAATTTGGTATGATGATAGCAATTGACATTCCACGAAGATCTGCAGCAAAAATTTGGATGCCACACCCACCCATTCCGCCCCAGCTCCCCCAATCCCTTTCTATTACAAACTTCGAGCCAGGGTCACCAAATTTGACATTCCACAAAGATCTGTATCACCCCTCACCTTTTACAAACTTTGAGCTGGAGTCAATAAATTTTGTGTGAAGATAGCAATTTATTGAGATTTGCATCAACAATTTGGATTCCACACCTACCCAATCCGCCCACAGGCCCCCTCTCCATACTTTTTATAAACTTTGAACTAGATTCACCAAATTTTTAACGAACACAGCTGGTGGCATCCCCACCTGCATAGGAGAATCTTTAAGGCAGCGTACATCCCTGCCGCATCCGTACCCCTTTGCAATCAAGCCTCTTTCTACCGGTTTTAATACTGGTAACGAGTATACCGCAGTCAGTTTGCGTCCGACTGCAGCGTTTCTTCTTGTTATACTCGATACCGAAGGTAAAGAGTATATTGGTTTTGTGCAATGTCCGTCATGGTGTCTGTCCGTCTGTCCGTCCGTATGTGTGCAAGTTTTTTCCACACCCTTCAAGCTAGAGACTTGAAACTTTCCAATTCTCTTTATCTATGGGATAGTATATTAAAGTGTCAAGATTGGGGTTCTACGATAACTGGGGGGCTGGCAAATCGATAAATTCGATAACTCAAAAACGATAAATCCGCATATTTCACACACCCTTACAGCTGAACTACCAAATTTGGTAAGAAGATAGCTACTAGCAACCCCCAAAAAACTGCATCAAAAATTTTGGAGCCACGCCCACCCATTCCGCCCCCAGACCCCCCGCATTTTAAAGTCAAAAAAGCCTATATCTCCCACAGTTTTTGAGCTAGAGCCACCAAATTTGGTGCCAATTTAGCTGATGATGACCCCCCATAAACTGCACCAAAAGTTTGGATGCCACGCCCACCAATACTGCCCTAGCCGCCCCCAGATGCCCCAACGCTTCGTAAAAAACGGGAATGCGTTTATCTTCCAGAGTAGTGGAGATAGAGCCACCAAATTTGGTAGGAAGATAGCTGGCAACAACCCCAAAAGAATTGCATCAAAGTTTTGGAGCCACGCCCACCCATTCCGCCCCCAGCCGCCCCGCATTTTGAAATCAGAAAAGCCTATATCTCCCACAGTTTTTTAGCTAGAGTCACCAAATTTGGTGCCAAGATAGGTGATGATGACCCCCCAAAAACTGCATCAAAAGTTTGGATGCCACGCCTACCAATACCGCCCTAGCCACCCCCATCTGCCCCAACGCTTCGTCAAAAACGGGAATGCGTGTATCTTCCAGAGTAGTGGAGCTAGAGCCACCAAATTTGGTAGGAAGATAGCTGGCAACAACCCCCAACAATCTGCATCAAAGTTTTGGAGCCTAGCCCACCCATTCCGCCCCCCTTTCCCCACCTTATACAAACTTTGAGCTAGAGTCACCAAATTTGGTATGAAGGTAGCATTTGACATTCCACACAGATCTGCAGCAAAAATTTGGATGCCACGCCCAACCATACCGCCCCCAGCCCCCCTCTCCCCACTTTATACAAACTTCGAGCTAGAGTCACGAAATTTGGTATGAAGGTAGCAATTGACATCCCACATGGATCGGCAGCAAAAATTTGAATGCCACGCCCACCCATACCGCCCCAAGAGCCATAGCCCCCCTATCCCCACCTTATACAAACTTTGAGCTAGAGTCAACAAATTTGGTATGAAGGTAGCATTTGACATTCCACAAGGATCTGCAGAAAAAATTTGGATGCCACGCCCAACCATACCGCCCCCAGCCCCCCTTTCACCACCTTTACATGCTTCGAACTAGAGTCACCAAATTTGGTATGAAGGTAGCATTTGACATTCCACAAGGATCTGCAGCAAAAATTTGGATGCCACGCCCAACCATACCGCCCCCAGCCCCATAGCCCCCCTCTCCCCACCTTATACAAACTTTGAGCTAGAGTCAACAAATTTTGTATGAAGGTAGCATTTGACATTCCACAAGGATCTGCAGAAAAAATTTGGATGCCACGCCCAACCATACCGCCCCCAGCCCCCCTTTCCCCACTTTATACAAACTTTGAGCTAGAGTCACCAAATTTGGTATGAAGGTAGCATTTGACATTCCACAAGGATCTGCAGCAAAAATTTGGATGCCACGCCCAACCATACCGCCCCCAGCCCCCCTTCCCCACTTTATACAAACTTCGAGCTAGAGTCACGAAATTTGGTATGAAGGTAGCAATTGACATTCCACAAAGATCTGCATCAAAAATTTGGATGATATTCCACCCATACCGCCCCCAGCCCCCCTTTCCCCACTTTATACAAACTTCGAGCTAGAGTCACCAAATTTGGTATGAAGATAGCAATTGACATCCCA
This sequence comes from Scaptomyza flava, assembly GCA_030179655.1. Taxonomy (NCBI): domain Eukaryota; kingdom Metazoa; phylum Arthropoda; class Insecta; order Diptera; family Drosophilidae; genus Scaptomyza; species Scaptomyza flava. The sequence continues at coordinate 43,616,743 of JARNME010000012.1, read as the reverse complement.
CATGGATGGGCATCAAAATTTTTAATACTGGTATCGAGTATACCGCAGTCGGTTGCGTCCGACTGCAACGTTTCCACTTGTTTGACTTTAAAATGCGGGGGGTCTGGGGGCGGAATGGGGGGGCGTGGCTCCAAAATTTTTGATGCAGTTTTTTGGGGGTTGCTAGTAGCTATCTGCTTACCAAATTTGGTAGTTCTAGCTGTAAGGGTGTGTGAAATATGCGGATTTATCGTTTTTGAGTTATCGAATTTATCGATTTGCCAGCCCCCCAGTTATCGTAGAACCCCAATCTTGACACTTTAATATACTATCCCATAGATAAAGAGAATTGGAAAGTTTCAAGTCTCTAGCTTGAAGGGTGTGGAAAAAACTTGCACACATACGGACGGACAGACGGACAGACACCATGACGGACATTGCACAAAACCAATATACTCTTTACCTTCGGTATCGAGTATAAAAATGGCTTGCCTTTTACGAATCTTAGAAACTTTGGACATTTTGTTAACTGTTAGCAAGGGCAAAAAGCTTAACTAAAAATTTAAAGATAAAATACCTTTTTTTATATTTTTAATGTCAGAAATGTTAAGACCCCGTTGATAGCACGAACAATTGATAAAATATTGCGAGCTTATAAGCTTTAAGCATCTAAACCGAGCAAATGAAAAATTGTATGTGCTACTTAACATTTTTGTGTTTTTTTTTGCTGCAATTCTGTGATCGTTCATTCAATCGCTGGCTCGTAAAGCACTGTTATTTTCTCTATAACAGACAAGAGCCGAAGCAACAGTGCTGCCAGATTTTGGCAGACACCATAAGAAAGATTAAAGAAAAATGAGCTGGAATGAGCTGTTTACCTAGTTAGTTAGTCACATTGATACCAATTGACTCATCCAGAAATAAGCTATATTTTGAAGATCCTATGTGATTATTGCAAATCGTATAAGAGTTTATATTTTTATGCTTGATTTGGCTTTAAATAAGCTAACATGGCAACAATACGGTAGCAAGTAAAAATTTTTCTTTCCTCTGGTCTTTTACGAAAAAAACCGTGTTAAAAAGAGTTGGGTTTGTATTTTATTGTTTTATTATATTATAATTTTTATTTCACATGTTATATATTTAACATGTTCGTGACACTTGTCACGGTCGCAATGTTAAGATAAAAGATTTCGGTAATAATAAAAAGACGTCTTATTAGTTTCAAACATTGGTCGAGAGTGTTGTCTCGGATTTATTCAATATTGTATTTGGCTTATTACATACAGTATTCTAACTGAGCTCTGAGCCGCTAAGAGCGTCGGCAGAGAGAGAGAGAGAGAGAGAGTTGCAGTACATATGTGCCTATGTAGTCATGTATATATGTAGTCCCAGATTTCCGCAAATGCTTTTGTCCAGGCAACAAATTAATATTATAGTTTTACTTTATTATTATACATAAGTGATTATGTGTATAGTTATATTTTATTTATAAACGTTGTATATCATCTTTGTTGAGTTAAATTTCAAGTGTGTTTGTGCGTGCGTAGTAGGCGAGATCGCGGCATCGACTAATTATCACTCGCTTTTAATAGGGATGGCCACTTCTAGTGGTTCTCTCAGCTGCACTATCGATTACTTGCCCATCTGGTTTCTCATCGATTCCCACATTCGGCCCTCCTGACACTGGATTCGACCCGAATTCCTTCATGTATTCTGCGACAGTAGATGTTTTACCTGGGCCCTCAAAATCTCCCACCTTTTCTACCTCATACCTACCGTGCTTCAGAACCTTCAAGACTTTATACGGACCAAGATACTTCCCTTTTAATTTAAGACCTACACCATACTGCGTACGTTTTATCGCTACCAAATCATTGACTTTATAAGTCTTTTCGGCCTTGAATTGGAATCAAATACCCTTTTATTCTCTTCCTGTAGAGCTTTTATATTTTCTCTTACATCCTGACGTATCTTTGAACGTTCTTCATCTAGTTCCTGTAACAGCGATTCCTGTACTAGTTCTTTTAAACTTGAAACGTCTGCACAACGCATATCGACACCAGTCAAGATTTTAAAAGGCGTCCTTTTTGTACTTCTAGGCTCGATATTGTTTATTAACTGCTGTACCCTGCCAACATGTTTGTACCATAAACCTGGACTCTCTATGCTCAATTTTGACAGCAAAGGCACTACGACTTTATGCATACGCTCCACCTGTCCGTTACCACGAGGTACTCCTGTAGCTATTAGTAAATGCTGTATCTTCTGCTTCTCACAATATTCTTTAAACACATGTGAAGTAAACGGTGCCCCTCTATCCGTAACAATTCTGTAAGGATTACCAAAATTCACAGCTTGTTTTTCCAAGCAACCGATAACTTCCTCAACTCCAGTACTACGCGTAGGATATAGCCACACATATTTTGAAAATCCGTCAACAACAACCAAAATATGGTTATATCGTTTTTTTGTTATCTCCATCGGCCCAACATGGTCGATGTGGTATGTAATTAATGGCTTGTCACCCTTATCAATCGGTGTTAAGTAACCCTCCTGCCTACCAGCCTTGGTATTGACTAAAATACACTCCACACAACTTGTCACTACTCTAGCTACTTTTTCCTTGAGCTTTGGAATATAGTATGACTTTTCTATCAGTTCCTGTGTTCTTTTAGCCGAGAAATGGCCCTGTTTGTGAGCGATCTGTATTATTTCAGTCTCCATCTGAGACGGCACTACAATCAACTCTCGATTAGGGTCTTTAAACAATACCTGGTTAGCCATATAATAATCTTCGTAACCATTACTATTCACCAGACTTCGGACTACTTTTGTCCACTCGTCAGCAACCTGCGCTTCTTTCAGCCGATGCATGATGCTCTCAGTTAGTACATAACAATAAACACGACTTAATGCATCCACGTGCCGCATTTTCGTCCCTGAGCGGTGCTCTATCTCAAAATCGAAATCTTGTAGATACATAGCCCATCGTGCAACTCTCAATGGCACTTCATTCTTCTTCATCTTCATGGCGAATGCATTGCAATCAGTGACGATCTTAAACTTAACTCCCATGACATAGACTCTCCATTTAACTAAAGCCCCTACCTCTTCTAATACTTCCAATTCGTATGAGTGATAATTCTCTTCGCATGGCTTTGTTTTCTTACTCATATACATCACCGGATGCAACATGCCGTCCTCTAAGTTTTTTTGTAGCATCACCGCCCCAAACCCAAACTTAGATGCATCTGTGTGTATTTCTGTCGCAAGCTTCGGATTATACAGCTTCAACACTGGCTTACTAACTAACGCTGCTTTTAACTGCTCGAATGCTACCTGCTGCAACTCTTTAAACTCAAACTTCGAATCGTGCCGTAGCAAATCGGACAATGGTTTGGCTATCAACGCAAATCCTTCCTTTTTGCGACTGTGCCTCTACTGGTACATGGAATTACCCATTCGTCAAATCGAGCGTAGTGAAAATCTTCGCACCCTGCAATTTTTCAATAACACTGTCCATGTGTACCATCGGAAAGTTATCGCGCATTATCTTTTCATATAGTTTTCTATAATCACAGCATTTTTCTTCGCTACAAGAACCACAGGAGATGCATACTCTGACGTGCTAGGCTTAATAATCTTTTCCTCTAGCCACTCTTTAACCTGTTCATCCACTATCTGCTGTTCTGTATACGCCAAACGTCTCGGGTGCTGGTATACTGGTAATTCGTCTGTCAACACAATCTTCATTTCTACCGGACTCTTGGCACTCCGTTGCGGAACATATAGTTCGACCAATTTCACCGCTGTGTATTTCTATGCTTCGGACAACTCAGACAAATCAGACGCAATTTCATTAACATTTTGCTCAGCACTAATCATACACAAACCGTTAAACTCCTTAAATAACTCTGCACAGCTATTCTTGTATTCCTCCTTTTCTTTCTGTCTGCATGCTAATTCTGTACCCTCTTTGGTGACCTTCATATCGACATTCTCCAATATGGTTCTGCCAAGAATCGCTTCGAATGCTATATCTTCGTCTGCCACTACATGGAATTCAACTTGCATGTCAATGTTATCAATCTTTACAGAAATACTTAAACTACCAAACGTTACAATCTGACTCTCACCGATACCTGTCAAACACTTTTCACGCCCTTCTAACTGTCCTTCCCTTAGCTTCAAGAACACACTACGACGTATCTATAAGTCCCTTAAATGTAACAGCTACATGAACAATAGATTTCAACTCAAGTCCCGAAGCTGTAAACAAGCGTGTTGGCTTTTTTACTGACTTATCTTGAACTACATTTGCTCCCTGCTCTGTTTTTAACTCAACCTTACACTGCGCAGCTCTATGCCCTGGCTGATTACATTTGTAACACTTTATATCATTTTTCGGACAATCCCTATGAAAATGTGATTCGTCCCCGCACTTAAAGCATTTTTTTACTCCCTGACTTGCGTTTGCGGATGTACTTTGACTTCTTTCCGGCTGACTTTGCTTGTTCCACGATTTTATCTGACCACGCGTTTATTCGTATACTTCGATCTGTATTTTTAACTGTCTCATGTTTCTGGCACTATACAGTAGACCTTTATTCATTCTTGAATCAGGAATGCCTTCTACAAAATAGTCTATCAAACTTTCATCCTCCAAGTCAATTGGCCTTGCTATTTCCATCAGAGCATACAGATATTCAAGCAATGTTTCATTCTTCTTTTGTTGGCGCTTCGATAATCTTCTATGAATTTCTGCTGATGATACCCTTACCCCAAATTCTTCAACCAATGCATTTTTTAACGAATCCCAGTCACGAATATTTCTTTGGCTGCGTATGAACGACTTTGCTGCTCCACTCAGCAATTGTTTTGCATAAGTTTAAGTCTGTAACTGGCTCCAACCTACAGTTACTGCACATTCTTCACGCTTTTCAATCCACTGATTAATGTCTGGCAAATTCGTACCTGCGTAACTGCGATACGCTTCCCTCCACGTCTTTCAATGTGAACCATGATCTATTCATACCTGAAGTTCCTTGGTGTTGGTTCTGCACACCCCTATTCATACTTTCTACATTATCACCTTGCTGTGATGCAATATCAGCTCCTGTTGCAAACGATCCTTCGTTTTCGTCATCAGCAGAATCGCCGCGTGACTCAACTTGAATACCATAATGAGCAAGCAATCTGTTGTGCAGTTCTGATTTCCTTCCGCTGCTGCCTAATCCCAGTTCACTCAATTAAGCCCGCAATTCCGTTACTAGCAATGCCGAAATTTCCTCTCTATTCATTTTGTCTTATTTTAAACTGTAACAAATAGCAAATAAATTATTTTGGCAATGCACAAACACTTTTACAATCAATTGTTAAATATTTAATTTTACAGTATCGATATCTACTCATTAATTTTTATGTCGCTTCTCTCGTTCCGCACTTCTCGACTCGTACTTATTCCACAGCTCGCCGCTCTTGCCTTTCGCTAACGTCGTCTGCTAAGTCACCATTCCTCAAGTATCGGTTCTTTTGCGACTTCTCTTTCCCTTTTTCGGCGCGTCGTTCTCTGTATCTCTTTTGAGTCGGTTTTTCGTCGTCGCTTGCCCTTAAACGTTTTGTTTGTCACAAGAGTTTTATAGACAATTCTTTAATTGTTAACAATTTTTAAACAGCCACTGCACAACACAAATCACACCAGCTTCAATGTTTTTATAGTTTTATATAGATATAATTACAGCGTGAGCCACAATGTAAATCTTGGTTGAGCCCCCAAAATTTGTGGTTCCAGATTTCCGCAAATGCTTTTGTCCAGGCAACAAATTAATATTATAGTTTTACTTTATTATTATACATAAGTGATTATGTGTATAGTTATATTTTATTTATAAACGTTGTATATAAACTTTGTTGAGTTAAATTTAAAGTGTGTTTGTGCGTGCGTAGTAGGCGAGATCTCGGCATCGATTAATTATCACTCGCTTTTAATAGGGATGGCCACTTCTAGTGGTTCTCTCAGCTGCACTATCGATTACTTGCCCTTCTGGTTTCTCATCGATTCCCACATATATACATATACACACTCAAGAAGTGCTTACGCTAGCGATCTCACGCTGCGGCCAGTCCTCATAAGTGACGGATCCTATTACTGCACTTATGTATATTTATGATTGTATAAGCATAGCAACAAAGTGTCGTTGTGTTATGAGTTGTTACTCTTACTTTTAAGTTGGGCATATGACCACTTGTTATATTGTATACTCTACAATACTGTGGGCATATGCTCATTTGGCGTACAACATACTACAAAGCACAGGCTAGTCTTCTGATGCTGGTTTTGCCATCAGCTCTCGATGATATGCTACTTGGACTGGATTTCTTCAGCGCTATCAACGCCCAATTGCAGGTGGGTGGCTTGCTTATCCCATTGAGCATACCAAGCCCGAATGTTGAATTATACCATCGACCAGCCGACACGAAGTCTGGCCAAGCCTTGAGCAGTAGTAACCATCGAGGAGGTGAAGCCATTCAGCGGGCGGCACAGAAGGCCACAAGAAGATGCTATCCAGCAGAACCCGTTTTGCACCAAACACGAAACCGCGAGGCGCTGTTAATACATGAGAAACACGCCAGCATAACTGAGACGGATTCAGCGGGTAGCGAAAGCCAGCTAGAGCCAGACCCAGCCGAGTCAATAGCACCATGGGCACAAGATTTTTTTGAACAGGAATTGGCAAAGTTCGACGGAATGACGGGCGTGTCAAACATTGCGGAGCATGTGATCGTAATGCGGGACGATCGCCCAATAAAGCAACGATATAACCGCCGAAACCCAGCGATGCAAGGGATAATTCATACGCAAGTCGACGAGCTACATCGGGGATGCATCGAGCCTTCCAAAAGTCCTCACAGTGCACCCATTGTGCTGGTGGGCGAGAAGACTGGTGAAACACGCATGTGCGTGGACTTTTGTCAACTCAATAAACGATCCATACCGGACGCATACCCGCTGCCGAGGAGAAACTCTTTCCTGGAGAGGCTGCGGAACGCCAAATACTATAGCACGTTGGATTTGAAAAGCGGGTTTTGGAAGATACCCATGGCCAAGGCAAGTCGCGAATGCACCGCATTCACAGTACCAGGACGGGGATTTTTCCAATGGCGTGTCATGCCATTCGGTCTCCACTCGGCACCCGCCACATTTCAGCGAGCACTCGACAGCATCATCAGGGTGGACATGGAACCACATGCCTTCGCATATCTGGATAATATTATCATCAACGGGACAACTTTGGAAGAACATGTCGAGAATCTCCGAGAAGTGCTGAGACGCTTACGACCAGCGAACAACCGGCTTAAAAGGAAGAAGTGCGTCTTTTTCAAGCGCAGGCACGTCGTCAGCGAGAAAGGAATTCACACCGATCCGGGTAAAATCGCTACGGTGCTGCAGCTAGTAGCACTAAGGAGGAGAACTTCGCCGATGCCTAGGCCTTGCTTCCTGTTACACGCGATTTGTCCCGAACTTCGCAGCCGTGGTACAACCGATGTCTCAGCTACTGAAGAAAGGCAAGAAACGGATCTGGGAAACTCCGCAACAACAGGCATTTATGAAGCTAAAGGAGCTGTTAACCAAGGCACCCGTTCTCGCTTGTCTCGACTTAACGAAGAAATTCTTGTTACACCGATGCTAGTGACTACGGGCTCGGAGGAGTACTTACCCAGCAGAGTGACGACGGCGAGAGGGTCATCGCGTATGCCAGCATAAGGTTACAAAAAGCCGAGAAAAATTACTCCGCCACCGAGAAAGAGTTTTTGGCAATCGTCTGGGTCATTCAGAAGCTACGCTGCTACTTCGAGGGATACTTGACCCTCAAGAAGCTAAATACAATCGAGAACCCCACGGGACGCGTGGTGCGATGGGCTTTGGAACTTCAACAATTCCAGTTTGACGTACACTACAGGAAAGGGCGGCAGAATGTAGTGGCAGATGTGTCACGGCAGCCTATCGAAACTCTGCAAACAGCCATCGGAAGCAGAGCACAAGCGCATGGCTGCAACGACGCATAAAGGAGACGCGCGAGCACCCGGAGAAATACCCCGATTATGCACTGGAGAATGGACAATTGTACAGGAACTTAGGACAACGACCCCTGCAGGAAGACTTTAGAACATTGAAGCTGTGTGTGGGCAAGGAGCAACGGCAACGTGTGCTGCAAGAGTGCCACGACAAACCAAGCGCGGACATCTGGGAATATGCACGTCGACGACGCGAGGATGTCAACGATACTATTGCCCAGAAATCTTCTGGGACGTCGCCCGCTAAGTAAGAAAATGTGCTATGTGTCAGAAGTTTAAGGCGCAACAAGCTAAACCAGCAGGAAAGATGCTGACACGACAGGCGACCGAGCCGTTCGCGACTATTTGCGAAGATTTCGTGGGACCATTGCCGAGATCGAAGAAGGGTAATACGGTATTACTCGTTTTCATTGAACATTGTTAGTAGTAAGTAGCACATGATAGGTTAGCTCCAAGCTTTGAACATCGCACCAGACTATCGTTCTGTAGAGCATAGTTTGTATATAGGTTCAGGGGTATAGCCTTGTTTATATCCAACAGATCCGATAAAGTCATGGAAGAAGACGAAGAGTCAGGGGAGCAACAGTGGTAGCAAGATTGGGGCTGGGTTCCTCAATACCAGTGCCGGCTCAAAGGAGCTGACGAAGAGGACATCGAAGGCGAACGCTTCCGAGGACCGTCGATACTAGATGACCTCAGCATGGAGATCTGGCCGGATTCACCGAGAGCACAGCGACCATTGCTATCCCCTTCACCCGACTCATGGCTAATGCCGAAACCTGGGGGCGACGTAGTAGCAGTAACACGCATAGCAGTCGTGAGCGAAGAGGTGGGGGAGTCCACTACGAGACAGAGCGCTAACACCCCGAATAATCCGCTACCGGTGGTGAAACCTGTGTCACCACCACATTCCAGCGAGAGATTTATATAAGAGGTTAAGCGAGTGATTGTCACCCCTTTCCCTCACTCTCTCTAAGACTTAGTTTGGTGCGAGTAGGCAGGGCCTTAGAAAACTAGAATTGCGCAGAAAAAAATAAAGGAACGAAGGCGTATTGTTTTTAAAAGTGCCGCACAGTATTCCTTTTGTTCTTTTTACACGCTTTATAAAAAAACATGTCCATGGTGCAAGAAAGTGTGGTTACCCACCGTTGTGGGATATTGCAGACTAAACTTCGGTAACGCCGTGTTAGCCTTCGTTATTCTGAGGGCTGCGTTTGCCAACTTTCCAACTTGGTGCGGCCTTTTGGTAATACTGGGTGCATTTAAAATGAAAGTTAGCAAGGGTAGTGCACTGCTAAGCCAGCATTGTGGGAAAAAACACCGGATCATCGGTGCCTCCCTTTTAGTTCGACCCTTCCATACTTTTTCGAGCACGGCGTCTCATATCTTCCCAATCCTGATCCCGGCACAATACGGTGGCCCTGTTTTTCCATGTGATACTCCCGAAAAGATTTTTTTTTTTTTTTTAATGGACGCCGTGCGCAACGGCTTTTCATTCTTCTTAATTTGTTAAAAAAAAAGTTATTAAATTTACCAATTTAATGATTTTCAAATGAAATTTTGCATTGTAACGTTACAGTCGGACGCAACCGACTGCGGTATACTCGATACCAGTATTAAAACCGGTAAAAACAGGCCTGATTGCAAAAGGGTATGGATGCGGCAGAGTTGTACGCAGTCTTTAAGATTGTCTGATGCAGATAGGGATGCCACCAGTAATTTTCCTTTCAAATTTGGTGACTTTTGCTCAAAGTTTGTAAAAGATAGGTCAGGGGGTCTGGGGGCCTTATGGGTGGGCATAGCACTAAAATTTTTACGGGATGACATATGGGATGTCAAATGCTATCTTCCTACACAATTTTGTAGCTCTAGCTCAAAATTTAAAAAAAAAGGAGTGAAAAGGGGGCTGGGGACGGTCTGGGTTGGTGTGGCATCCAAATTTTTGATGCAAATTTTTGGGGGTTCCTAGTTGCTATCTGCCCACTTGATTTGGTAGTTCAAGCTGTAATTATGTGCGAAATATGTCGATTTATCGGTTTTGGGTTTTTTGCATGGACAAATGAACACACTTAAAACAAAACAAGTAAGAAGGCTCTAGTCGGGAGAGCCCGACTAGAAGATTCCCTGAACCCAGTTGCAATAAATATATTTAATTTATATAAGACTTTGGTATACTGGCTTAGCTTCCATCGATTAAGTTCAATATCTCCGGTGTTTCTCAACCGATTTGGACGAAATTTTCAGAAAAGTTCTATCATTATCCATTACTTCAATCCTCATTTTAAGATTTTCCAAATTCGATATTTTATTGTTATCGATATTATGTTTATATCGGAAACCAGAATAGTTATCGATAATTTGAAGCAAACTTGTTCTGCTCATGGTATAGGAGAACTCATATACAAAATCTGAAGTCTCTAGCTTTTGTAGTCTCTGAGATCCACGCGTTCATACAGACGGACAGACAGACGGACAGACGGACATGGCCATATCGTCTCGGCTGTTGATGCTGATCAAGAATATATATACTTTATGGGGTTGGAGATGCTTCCTTCTGCCTGATACATACTTTTGCACAAAACCATTATATCCTTATTTACCCATTTTATGGGTTAAGGGTATAAAAATATCTTTCGCATAAAAATACAATTTAACGACGCGCGGAAAAAGGGAAAGAGAAGTCGCAAAAGAACCGATACTTGAGGACTGGTGACTTAGCAGACGACGTTAGCGAAAGGCAAGAGCGGTGAGCTGTGGAATAAGTACGAGTCGAGAAGTGCGGAACGTGAGAAGCGACAGAAAATCGTTGAATATAACCGTCGGCGACTAGCAGACGTACCGAGAACAGAAAGAGCGAGTGCGAGAAAATTGCCAAGTACAGTTGTGTTGGTGCTTGTGGTACAATTTTGAGGCAACGCTGAAGTAACGGATTGCATTTGAGGGCTGGTGACTAAGCAGACAACGTTGGCGAGAGGCAAGAACGGCGGGCTGTGGTAAAAGTACGAGTCGAGAAGTGCGTGACGAGAGAGGCGACAGAAGATCGTGGATTCGAAGCGTCGGCGGCTAACAGACGTACCGAGAACAGAAAGAGCGAGTGCGAGAAAATTGCCAAGTACAGTTGTGTTGGTGCTTGTGGTACAATTTTGAGGCAACGCCGGACAGAGAGCTGTCTTCAGTATTGTTGTTGGCTGTGAGCTAACGAATTGTATGTGAATGCAGAGCAGAGAGCTGAGCGGCGAGGTACTTGTGCGAAAGGAGCTTCGCGGGAATTGGTATTTACAGAAACTTTTGTTGTTAACAACATAAAAATTAACGAGTAGATATCGATACTGCAAAACTAAATATTTAACGATTGATTGTAAAAGTGTGTGTGCATTGCCAAAATAATTTATTTGCTATTTGTTACAGTTTAAAATAAGACAAAATGAATAGAGAGGAAATTTCGGCATTGCTAGTAACGGAATTGCGGGCTAAATTGAGTGAACTGGGATTAGGCAGCAGCGGAAGGAAATCAGAACTGCAGAACAGATTGCTTGCTCATTATGGTATTCAAGTTGAGTCAAGCGGCGATTCTGATGATGACGAAAACGAAGGATCGTTTGCAACAGGTGCTGATATTGCATCACAGCAATGTGATAATGTAGAAAGTATGAATAGCGGTGTGCAGAACCAACACCAAGGAACTTCAGGTATGAATAGATCATGGTTCACATTGAAAGACTTGGAGGGAAGCGTATCGCAGTTTACGGGTACGAATTTGCCAGACATTAATCAGTGGATTGAAGAGCTTGAGGAATGTGCAGTAACTGTAGGTTGGAGCCAGTTACAGACTTTCATTTATGCAAAACAGTTGCTGAGTGGAGCAGCAAAGTCGTTCATACGCAGCCAAAGAAATATGCGTGACTGGGATTCGTTAAAAAAGGCATTGGTTGAAGAATTTGGGGTAAGGGTATCATCAGCAGAAATTCATAGAAGATTATCGAAGCGCCAACAAAAGAAGAATGAAACATTGCTTGAATATCTGTATGCTCTGATGGAAATAGCAAGGCCAATTGACTTGGAGGATGAAAGTTTGATAGACTATTTTGTAGAAGGCATTCCTGATTCAAGAATGAATAAAGGTCTACTGTATAGTGCCAGAAACATGAGACAGTTAAAAATACAGATCGAAGTATACGAAAAAACGCGTGGTCAGATAAAATCGTGGAACAAGCAAAGTCAGCCGGAAAGAAGTCAAAGTACATCCGCAAACGCAAGTCAGGGAGTAAAAAAATGCTTAAAGTGCGGGGACGAATCACATTTTCGTAGGGATTGTCCGAAAAATGATATAAAGTGTTACAAATGTAATCAGCCAGGGCATAGAGCTGCGCAGTGTAAGAGCAAATGTAGTTCAAGATAAGTCAGTAAAAAAGCCAACACGCTTGTTTACAGCTTCGGGACTTGAGTTGAAATCTATTGTTCATGTAGCTGTTACATTTAAGGGACTTATAGATACGTCGTAGTGTGTTCTTGAAGCTAAGGGAAGGACAGTTAGAAGGGCGTGAAAAGTGTTTGACAGGTATCGGTGAGAGTCAGATTGTAACGTTTGGTAGTTTAAGCATTTCTGTAAAGATTGATAACATTGACATGCAAGTTGAATTCCATGTAGTGGCAGACGAAGATATAGCATTCGAAGCGATTCTTGGCAGAACCATATTGGAGAATGTCGATATGAAGGTCACCAAAGAGGGTACAGAATTAGCATGCAGACAGAAAGAAAAGGAGGAATACAAGAATAGCTGTGCAGAGTTATTTAAGGAGTTTAACGGTTTGTGTATGATTAGTGCTGAGCAAAATGTTAATGAAATTGCGTCGGAAGAAACGTTTGTGCTGTGATTATAGAAAACTAAATGAAAAGATAATGCGCGATAACTTTCCGATGGTACACATGGATAGTGTTATTGAAAAATTTCAGGGTGCAAAGATTTTCAAGACGCTGGATTTGACGAATGGGTATTTCCATGTACCAGTAGAGGCACAGTCGCAAAAATATACAGCGTTTGTTACACAGAAAGGACAGTTCGAGTTTTTATTTGTTCCGTTTGGCATATCAAATTCGCCAGCCGTGTTCACCAGATTTATAATGGCAATTTTTCGGGAATTGGTACAGAAGGATGATGCAGTTGTGTACATGGATGATATTATCATACCGAGTGTCAATGTTGAGGAAGGGCTAGAAAAGTTAAAAAGAGTACTTGAGGTGGCAGCAAGAAACGGGCTAAGAATTAATTGGGGCAAATGTCAACTGTTGCAAAGAAAGGTAAATTTTTTGGGGTACATCATTGAAGATGGGAAAATTACTCCCAGTGAAGAAGAGACAGAGGCGGTGTCAAATTTTCCAACACCAAGAGATAGAAAGGGTATTCAACGTTTTCTCGGATTAACATCATATTCCAGAAGATTTGTGGAAGGATTTGCGTTGATAGCCAAGCCGTTGTCCGATTTGCTACGGCACGATTCGAAGTTTGAGTTTAAAGAGTTGCAGCAGGTAGCATTCGAGCAGTTAAAAGCAGCGTTAGTTAGTAAGCCAGTGTTGAAGCTGTATAATCCGAAGCTTGCGACACAAATACACACAGATGCATCTAAGTTTGGGTTTGGGGCGGTGATGCTACAAAAAAACTTAGAGGACGGCATGTTGCATCCGGTGATGTATATGAGTAAGAAAACAAAGCCATGCGAAGAGAATTATCACTCATACGAATTGGAAGTATTAGCAGTGGTAGGAGCTTTAGTTAAATGGAGAGTCTATGTCATGGGAGTTAAGTTTAAGATCGTCACTGATTGCAATGCATTCGCCATGACGATGAAGAAGAATGAAGTGCCATTGAGAGTTGCGCGATGGGCTATGTATCTACAAGATTTCGATTTTGAGATAGAGCACCGCTCAGGGATGAAAATGCGGCACGTCGATGCATTAAGTCGTGTTTATTGTTATGTACTAACTGAGAGCATCATGCATCGGCTGAAAGAAGCTCAGGTTGCTGACGATTGGACAAAAGTAGTCCGAAGTCTGGTGAATAGTAATGGTTACGAAGATTATTATATGGCTAACCAGATATTGTTTAAAGACCCTAATCGAGAGTTGATTGTGGTGCCGTCTCAGATGGAGACTGAAATAATACAGATCGCTCACAAACAGGGCCATTTCTCGGCTAAAAGAACACAGGAACTGATAGAAAAGTCATACTATATTCCAAAGCTCAAGGAAAAAGTAGCTAGAGTAGTGACAAGTTGTGTGGAGTGTATTTTAGTCAATACCAAGGCTGGTAGGCAGGAGGGTTACTTAACACCGATTGATAAGGGTGACAAGCCATTAATTACATACCACATCGACCATGTTGGGCCGATGGAGATAACAAAAAAACGATATAACCATATTTTGGTTGTTGTTGACGGATTTTCAAAATATGTGTGGCTATATCCTACGCGTAGTACTGGAGTTGAGGAAGTTATCGGTTGCTTGGAAAAACAAGCTGTGAATTTTGGTAATCCTTACAGAATTGTTACGGATAGAGGGGCACCGTTTACTTCACATGTGTTTAAAGAATATTGTGAGAAGCAGAAGATACAGCATTTACTAATAGCTACAGGAGTACCTCGTGGTAACGGACAGGTGGAGCGTATGCATAAAGTCGTAGTGCCTTTGCTGTCAAAATTGAGCATAGAGAGTCCAGGTTTATGGTACAAACATGTTGGCAGGGTACAGCAGTTAATAAACAATATCGAGCCTAGAAGTACAAAAAGGACGCCTTTTAAAATCTTGACTGGTGTCGATATGCGTTGTGCAGACGTTTCAAGTTTAAAAGAACTAGTACAGGAATCGCTGATGCAGGAACTAGATGAAGAACGTTCAAAGATACGTCAGAATGTAAGAGAAAATATAAAAGCTCTACAGGAAGAGAATAAAAGGGTATTTGATTCCAATTCAAGGCCGAAAAGACTTATAAAGTCAATGATTTGGTAGCGATAAAACGTACGCAGTATGGTGTAGGTCTTAAATTAAAAGGGAAGTATCTTGGTCCGTATAAAGTATTGAAGGTTCTGAAGCACGGTAGGTAAGAGGTAGAAAAGGTGGGAGATTTTGAGGGCCCAGGTAAAACATCTACTGTCGCAGAATACATGAAGGAATTCGGGTCGAGTCCAGTGTCAGGAGGGCCGAATGTGGGAATCGATGAGAAACTAGAAGGGCAAGTAATCGATAGTGCAGCTGAGAGAACCACTAGAAGTGGCCATCCCTATTAAAAGCGAGTGATAATTAGTCGATGCCGAGATCTCGCCTACTACGCACGCACAAACACACTTGAAATTTAACTCAACAAAGTTTATTTACAACGTTTATAAATAAAATATAACTATACACATAATCACTTATGTATAATAATAAAGCAAAACTATAATATTAATTTGTTGCCTGGACAAAAGCATTTGCGGAAATCTGGGACCACATTAATAAGTCTTAGCTAACAGTTCATTTTATTTGACTTGACTGTTGAGATGTTTAAGTCTTTATGAATGTTTTCGTTTCGAACATACCACGGTGCCCCGGTAATGGTTCTCAATATTTTTGACTGGGCTCTCTGGACAATGTCAATGCTGCTGTTGCTAGCGTTCCCCCATAACTGGGAACCATAGGTCCACATTGGTTTTAGAACAGATTTGTAAAGCAGGACCTTGTAGTCCAAACTAATGGAAGAGCGAGCATTGACGAGCCAATGGAGGCTATTGGATTTCAGTTTGAGATGTGTTCTTTTAGCTTCAATGTGTCGCCGCCATGTAAGTCTTCTGTCTAAGTTTACGCCCAGATACTTTACATCGTTTGCTTTTGGAAGTGTGGTGCTGTTTAACGTGAGCGGTGGACAATCTTGCCTGTTAAGGGTGTAAGTTACTTGCTTACATTTTTGTTCGTTTACCTTAATTCGCCAATCTGATAACCATTTTTCCACGTTGACCAGATGAAGGGCTAGTTGCGCTGTTGCTTGTATTGGGCATCTGGAGCGGCTGAGAATAGCTGTATCATCAGCAAAGGTAGATGTTGTCAATCGGCTGCTTATTGGGATGTCTGCTGTGAAAAGCACGTACAGTGTTGGTCCAAGTACGCTGCCCTGTGGAACACCAGCTTCGATACTGTGTTCGTCAGACATTGCAGTGTTACATCTTACTGCGAACTTCCTGTCGTATAGGTACGACTTAAGCAGGTTATGTGTGTTGTTTGGGAGCATTGCTTTGATCTTATGCATTAGACCTTCCAACAAAACTTTGTCGAATGCTTGAGAAACATCCAGAAATATTGCAGTGCAGTATTCTCTATTTTCGAACGCTCTTCGTATCTCTGATGTTATTCTGTTAACCTGCTCAATTGTTCCGTGCATGTTATGAAGATTCAGGAATGGATTTATCCGGGACAGCAAGCATTTCTCAAAAAGTTTTGATAGACACGGTAATAAGCTTATAGGTCTATAAGACGTGGGAACTGTGTGATCTTTTCCAGGCTTTGGTATCATAATAATAATTGACTTTTTCCATCTGTCTGGATAGTGGCCAAGTTTGGTGATAGCATTGAAGAGCTGGGCAATTATGCAGATTGCACAGTAAGGAAGCTCAATAATCATCTTTGGGGTTATTTGGTCACCTCCTGGAGATTTTTTTGGGTTCAGTTGCTCTTTAATGATTCTAACGATATCATTCGGGCGAAACTTGATTGGATCATCTTGAAGCTGAGTGCCGTTTGAAGCAGTCGGTAGTGCAAACGTATTTGTTGCAGGGTTAGATTGGAACACTTTTTGGAGATGAGTAGCAAATGTGTTAGCTCTTTCTTCATCGCTGCGCGCCCAGTCGCCTGCGAAGTTTCTTATAGGCATTACTGTTTCTGTTGGTGAGCTTAGAGTTGGGTGAGCTTTCCACAATGAGTTTTTCGTACTGGTGGTTGATAATTGCTCGATGTAACGGCGTTGAGAGCGCTCGTCCTCGATTTTTAACGCTTTGGTGAGTTTACGTGTGGCGTCTTTTAATTTTTGCTTTGCCGATGGCGATCTGTTCGATTGCCAGTCACGTCGTAAGCGCCGCTTTTCAAGAACGAGCAGTTCAATTTGTAGATTTGTTGTCCTTTGGTTGTGTATTGTTTTTGGTATTTGAGGCGTAGCGGCGTGAGCTGCGGCGACGAAGCCAGTCTCCAGAGTGTTAACAAAACTATCAATATCAGCTACATCAGCGAGACGTGGCTTAAGCTCAATGTGTGAGCTTATATATTTTTTGTATCTGAGCCAGTTAGTTTTATGTGATGTTAACTTACCGGGTCGATTTATGAACTCAGAGTGTCGTTGCAGATTTATTAGGACTGGCCGGTGATCGGATGATAGATCCGAAAGGCACTCTGCACTTATCAGTCTACGCTAAATGTTTTTTGTAGCTGCAAAATCAATCAAATCGGGTAGTTTTTTGGGATCTGTCGGCCAGTATGTTGGTTTGCCAGGAGAAACGTGGTCGAACTTGTTGTTAGCTCTTATAATTGCATTGTAGAGCTGCTTTCCTTTTGGATTCACTAGACGAGATCCCCAGTGTGTGTGCTTGGCATTGTAGTCTCCTGCTGCTATAAAGCATTCTCCTAGTGAGTTAAAAAATTCCATAAATTGGTCTTCAGATATGGTATAACGCGGAGGGCAGTATACAGCGGCAAGAGTAAGTTTGTTCCAATTGACTTTGGTATACTGACTTAACTTCAATCGATAAAATTAGATATCTCCGGTGTTTCTTAAGCAATTTGGACGAATTTTTCAGAAAAGTTCTATCGTTACCCATTATTTCACCCCTCCAGAGTGTTAACAAAACTATCAATGTCAGCTACATCAACGAGTCGTGGCTTAAGCTCAATGTGTGAGCTTATATATTTTTTGTATCTGAGCCAGTTAGTTTTATGTGAAGTTAACTTACCGGGTCGATTTATGAACTCAGGTTGTCGTTGCAGATTTATTAGGACTGGCGAGTGATCGGATGATAGATCCGAAAGGCACTCTGCACTTATCAGTCTACGCTAAATGTTTTTTGTAGCTGCAAAATCAATCAAATCGGGTAGTTTTTTGGGATCTGTCGGCCAGTATGTTGGTTTGCCAGGAGAAACGTGGTCGAACTTGTTGTTAGCTCTTATAATTGCATTGTAGAGCTGCTTTCCTTTTGGATTCACTAGACGAGATCCCCAGTGTGTGTGCTTGGCATTGTAGTCTCCTGCTGCTATAAAGCATTCTCCTAGTGAGTTAAAAAATTCCATAAATTGGTCTTCAGATATGGTATAACGCGGAGGGCAGTATACAGCGGCAAGAGTAAGTTGGTTCCCACTGTCCAAATGTATTTTTAGAGATGTGGCCTGTAGAAAGTTTTCAGCAAACTCTTTATAGTAGTGGTGCTTGAGGCGGCTTCTGATCAAAATACCAGTTCCACCGTGTGCTTTACCACCGGGATGATTTGTACCATAGAATAAGTATCCACTTATGTTAAAGTTATATTTGTTTGTAAGGTGTGTTTCGGAAAGTAGCATTACGTCGATGTGCTTATCGAGTAGGAATTGAGCTAATTCAAGTTTATGCTGTGAGACGCCATTGGCGTTCCACGTAGATATTCGTAACTCAGCCATTGATTACTTTGACTGTTGTGATACAAGCATTTGTATCAAGAGATTTTGATTACGCATTAGTTCCTGCATAGTTGTTTTCATGAATGACATAAACTCGTTCATGCTCTGCTGCAGGGTACATACGAGTGCTTCGAGGTTACTTTGTTGCTGCTCCTGTGCAGCGTTTGTGCTGACATGTTTTGGTTGTAAGTACGATGTGTTAGAGGCAGGAAGAGCCAGTCCGGATCTTAGGGCGCTTGCATAAGTTGCGTTATTGGTTGAGAACGCGGGGCCAAGTGAGGATCTGGCTGCAGATGAAAAGAAGACGTCTGGGTTGTGTTATGATGGAGTGAAGGTAGTCGGTGCGTTTTGTGAGCGTACAGTGGTACAGCGCTGATGGATACGATTTTTAAGTTCCTTGTTGACTTGGTAGCCTCTGTAGTTGGCTGTATGCAGTTCGCAGTTGTTGCAGAATTTTTTTGGTAGAGTCTTCTTTGCTTACTGGGCAACTTGCGGAGCTATGCAGTTCCCCACAGTATACGCATACCGAGCGCAGTGTACAGTAGGCTTTTGTATGGCCGTACTCTTGGCAGTTCATACATTGTACCGGATCGTTTCGTTTGTGCGGTTCTTCTACTGTGATTCTTCGGTGAAGTAAAAGCTGAAGTTTGTATATTGAGTGCACCTCGTTTTTTTTAAGCATCTTCGTTTCTGGTTCAAGTTCTATTTTAAAAAGTGGTTGCGGCATCCTGTTCCTGTTTAAGTTGTTTATGACGGTTTTTGCTCGAAATCCTTTCTCCTGAAGCGCCTGTTTAATTTCTTCTGGTGTTACATCAGTTTCTATGCCTTTTATTACGACCTGCAGGCCCTTGCAGCTTTTTAATTGATACGTATAATAATTAATGTTTTTTTCGTTAAGATACTTTATGAGAACTCTGTAATTATCTTCCGACTTTGTCTGGACTTTAATTTCTTGAATTTTACCCTGTACGAGAGGAACTATGTAGAAACTATCTTTGCCTATGAGCTCGATAACTTTGTTAACAAAAGCACTGGAGCTTTTCTCGCGTATATATTGGGGGTGGTTTCGGCTTTTTCGTGACAACCCCAACGGCTTCAGAAGGCAGATCATCTGTGTTTTCTGCCAAGATGTGAAATCTATTGCTATTGTATGTAGTATCATTCGAGGGTATATTTAAATTGCTACGGGTCATTTTTGGTTTATTTGTAGAATTTTGCGAACTTAGCTTTCTTTTGATATAAATGTAGCGATCCATACCAGTCTGCGTAGCCGGCTGAACATTTTTGCTGTTTGATTTGCTGACGGCGCAGCAGTCGTTGTGCTTGTTTAACGGGAAGTAGGTATCGGTGCAGTTGTGGTTGTAGTCGCTGTTGCGGTACCTAGAGAGGGCGCAGCACTTTCAGTCGTTGCTAAAAGAGACGGGGAGCACGAAAACTTTCGGTCGCGTGCTGTGTGCAATACTTCATTGGTCGGAATGGGTGTTGCCGACCGCGCGCGGTCGGATTGCGATGACTCGATAGATAACAGGGACGGAGACGGTGAGCAAGAACGTTCTCTGGCACGCGCTGTGTAAGAGAGATCGATTTGCGGGTTGGGGGTAATTGGCCGCTCGGGCTGCTCTGAAACTACGGAAAAGTAAGCGTTGCTCAGCCGACGACGCTCGTCTTGCTCGCGTTGTCGCTGGCCACAATTCTCGCGTTGACTCATTGTCTTAAGCGAGGTGAAGAATTTGTTAGTGCCTTTTGTTTTATATGTTTTTATTTGTTAAAAGTCAATTGTTTTGTTTGAATTGCAGATTTTTAAAAAGCAATTTGTGCAGATGCATTGCACTTAGCGTCTTTTCGCATAAAATATATATTTTATAAGCTTCTATATCACTGCACTTTTGCGTTTGGGAATTAATTAACCGGACCAGGATGAGAAAACACGTCTGCATTCGACGACAGTTGACATTTTTGAAAATGTTCTTAATCGTAGTTTTGTCAACACTAGTGTTCGTCCAGCTACATGTAATCCGTATGTTAATTCTGTGTCGTTAAATAACTGTTCTAGCTGTTTTAATTTTGTGGGTGTGAGTCAATGTGATGTTTTTAATGCAATCTTTAGAACCAAGTCAAATGCAAGTGGAAGAGATGGAATTAGTCCAAAGTTTGTAAAGATGTTACTCCCATTTATTTTAGGGCACATTACGCACATTTTAAATAATGCTTTAACCACATCCACATTCCCAGAGATGTGAAGAATTGCGAAAATTACACCCATCCCTAAAAATAAAAATGAATATAGACCTATAGCTATACTACCATTTTTATTCAAATACTTTGAAAAATTTTTTTCAACACAAATCATAACATTCATGGACACAAACAACTTTCTTAGTAACAAACAATCCGGGTTTATGAAAAAGAAAAGCTGTACAACCGCGGTTTAAAAATTGTTGAGGACATAAGAAGCCATATGGACAATAGCGAAGCTACTTTTTTAACGATTCTTGACTTTAGTAAAGCTTTTGACACGGTAAGCCACGAAATTTTGACAACAAAGTTAAGCAAACTTTATAACTTTTCCAACACGGCAGTAAAGCTTATGTCTTCATATTTGTACAATAGAAAACAGGCCGTCGATGTACAACACTCCACCTCCGACCTCATAGCAACAACCTGTGGTGTTCCACAGGGATCAATTCTTGGTCCTCTTCTCTTTGCAATTTATGTGAATGATCTTCCAAATATTTTGTCTATGTGTGAAACTCATATGTACGCTGATGATGTCCAATTATATGTGAGTCGTCCTGTAAGTCAGATTAACCAGTGTGTCATGTTTTGTAATAATGATCTGTTACGTGTATGTCGATGGGCAAGTAACAATGGTCTTTGCTTGAACCCCTCTTAGTGTAAATGTATTGTATTTAAAAGAAAAAACTAAATTTTGGCAGTTTAAGTAAACTGTGCATTGATAATGTAGAAATAAACTATGTGGATAAGGCTGATAATCTAGGAATAACATGTAATAATACTATGAAATGGAAAGACCAGGTCAATAAGGCTGTTGGGAAGACCTATGGCTTTCTTCGACAACTTGCGCTAACACAACCCTGGCTGCCGGTTAAAACAAGAATAACCATCGCCAAAACCCTTGTTACCTCCATACTATTTTATGGTATAGAAATATTTGCAAATTTTGATATTGCTAGTCAGCATAAGCTTAAAGTAGCATTTGATAGTATAGCACGTCACGCGTTTGGACTTAATAGGTATGTTCATGTTACATGTTTTGCAAATCGTATTTTTGACTTAGACTTAAGAAACTGGACGAAGTACAAGACTTTAAATCTGTTTCAGCAAATAATATACACAAAAACGCCTGATTATTTATATGACAAATTACGCTTTGCGGTATCATTAAGGACCTGAAATGTTGTCTGTCCAAGAACTAAGCTTGCATCCTCCGACAGGCAATTCTTTGTATGGGCTACCCGACTTTGGAATCAGCTGCCATTTGAAATTAAAACCGTAAGAAGCACATCAGATTTTCGATCTAAGCTAAAATCATACTTTCACTAACATATTTGATGATACATAATAATAATAACAACATTAATTGTAATGTAATGTAATGTCGAACGAGGGTGGGCTTGCGCCCTTCGGCACTGCGACCCACAAGGATCTATTGTGCCCCCTTACCACTAGTTCATTTTTAATGTTCTCAGGAACTGAGTCAGACCAGTCTGTGGGATATGCATCAGGTCTTCCTCTCTGAGAGTGTAGTTGCCTAACAGCTTTGCTCTATTACGTGCCAGGGCGGGGCAGTTTGTGATTAGGTGTTCCATTGATTCAACATCCTCTTCGCAGAATCTACAAGTTCTGTTTCTAGCAAGGCCCATCTTATGTAGATGGTCGTTGCAGGGAAAGTGGCCTGTTAACGCCCCACAAAGTGACCTAAGTTGTGATCTGTTTAAGGATAGAGCTACCTTTGCTCTTGCTGCATCAGGGCAAACATATCTTTTTGAGTGCCTAAGACCCTCTAGATTGTTCCAGTGCATTATTTTCTTTTTTTCTAACCAATTGTGTATGTCAGATTTGAGTTTGTTGTTTGAATAACCAAACATTGGACTTGGGCCTATAAACGGGGCTTCCGCTCCTAATTTAGCCCTTACATCCGCGGCCTCATTACCTGAGTGACCTTCATGTCCTGGGACCCAAACCAGAGAAACTCTATTATTGGTTGCCAGTGCATTTAGCTCACGGTGACATTCATGTATGAAGTTTGAGCTATAGCTATAGCTGTTTAGTGCTTTAAGAGCTGCTTGACTATCGGAGAGTATACGAATGTTAACTCCTACCAATCGTCTGCTATTCAGTCTATATACCGCCTGTAAAATAGCGAAGAGCTCCGCCTGGAAAACGGTGCATTCGGCCTCAAGTGAGAGAGAGATGTGTGTGCGAGGACCCACTATGCCTGCTCCTACCCCTGATGCTGTCTTGGATCCATCTGTGAACCAATTTTGTGCATCGTCATTTAGCCAAGATGGATTTGAAGTCCATTGCTCTCTTGTTGGAAAAATGACCTTGTAATTTTTCGTGAAACTATGGATGGTTTGTATTTGGTCTAGGGTTTTTGTTTTATCAAGGATGTCCTCTACCCTATTCAATATACCTAGGTGTCCTCTAAGGTTGCCCTTCTGGTATTTGTTACCTACATAGAGCCCCAGAGCCTGCTTTACAGCCTCTTCCTCTATAGCTAGGTGTAAGGGAGTTAGGTTTAGAATTGCTTCCAGACCTGCTGTCGGGGTCGTTCTCAGTGCCCCTGTGATACTTAGGCAAGCTAGCCTTTGTACCTTGTTGAGTTTATTGATAGCGGTGCTTTGTGTGGCTTTTTCCCACCATACTGCCGCCCCGTACAGAATCATTGGTCTTACCATTTGGGTGTACGCCCAGTGGGCCATTCGTGGAGAAAGCCCCCATGATTTGCCAAGCATCTGCTTGACAGCCCAGAGAGATCGAGTTGACTTTGTGGTTACTGCTCTCAGGTGTGCGTTCCAAGTGAGTTTGCTATCCAGAGTTACCCCTAGATATTTTACCTCTGTACTCAGAGTCACAACTGTGCCACTAACCTTTATGTCTGGGAATTTTAGAATCCTTTTATTGGTGAACGGGATTATGATGGTCTTACTAGGGTTGATAGAGAGCCCTTCTGAGGTGCACCATGTTACCGTTTGATCGAGAGCACGTTGCATGAGGTCTGCTAGGATCCTTTCATCTTTGCCCCTGATGATTACGGATATGTCATCTGCATATCCTATCGTTTTGCATCCGTTTGCATTGAGAGACAGAACTAAGTTGTCTACTAGGAGTGACCACAGTAAAGGAGATAGAACACCACCCTGTGGGCAGCCTTTTGAGGCATGTATGCTAGCCGAGGCAAGTCCAAGATCGGCCTTTATCAGTCTGCGGCATAGCATTGCCTTCACCCAGGCTACTACCTTAGGGTTTACCCCCTGTTTGTCAGAGCCCGGCTCATTGAGTCAAAGTTTGCATTATCGAAGGCACCCTCTATGTCCATGAAGGCGCATAGGGCGACCCCCTTTGCGTCAATTGCTTTTTCTATGTCAGTTGTCAAATGATGCAGTGCCGTCACCGTGGATTTACCCTTCTGGTAGGCGAATTGCAGTTTGTGAAGCGGGTTGGCTTCTAAAATGTCAGTTCTGACGTAGCAGTCTATCAGTTTCTCCATGGTCTTTAGCATGAAAGAGGAGAGACTGATTGGTCTGTATGATTTGGGAGAGCATGGTGGCTTGTCCCCGCCCTTAGGAATGAATATTACCTTTACTGCTCTCCAGGTCTTTGGAATATATCCCAGCAAAAGGCTGGCTCGATATATAGGAATCATTTTCCTAATGATGATCCCTTTGCCCTTTGATAACATGGCTGGAAATATGCCATCTGGACCAGGGGATTTGTAGGATTTGAAGGAGTTAATTGCCCATTCTACCCTTTCGTAGCTAACTATGTTTTTATTATGGGTCTATGATTCTTGTGTGCCTCAGTTCTTCTGTGTCAGGGTCTCCCTCTGTGCTACAGAATGAACAGTCAGGAAAGTGAGATTTTAGAAGAACCTCTAAAGTTTCCTGTGAGTCACTGGTGTATACACCGTTCGGGCCCATCAGTGTCCCAATCGGTCCTCCACTGGCTTTTGATAGGGCTCTATGGACCCTTGCAGTTGAGGGTATGTCCCTAAGATCTTCACAGAAATTCCTCCATGAGGATCTCTTGGATTTCCTTAACTCCCTATTGTAATTAGTTAAGGATGTCCTGTAGAGATCCCAATTGTTGGACCTTTTGGCCCTGTTGAACTCTGTCCTAGCTTCTCTTCGTAATTCTTCAAGTCGTGAATTCCACCAGGGGACCCTCTTGCTAGAGGTCTTAGCCCTTTGTGGGCAGCAGTCATTGAAGGTTGAGACTAGATCGTGCGTCAGGGTATTAACTGCCCTTTCTAGCTCCTCAGTATTCGTTATTTGTGGTCTATTACCCGATAATTTTCCTGTAAGGATTTCGGAGTATTTCGTCCAGTTAGTGGTTTTTGGGCTGCGGTAGAGCACAACGCTCCTCACCGGTCCCTCAAGGTCAAAGAGAATGTGTCTATGATCAGACATTGAGGCCTCCTCGGACACTCTCCATTCTTTCACCAAGTCTATGGCCCTGTCAGAAACCAGTGTTAGATCTAAAACCTCCTTCCTTATAGAATTAACAAAAGTTGGTTCATTCCCCCTATTTGCTACTGATAAGTTAGTTGATATAAGATAGTTTAAGAGAGACTCACCTCTGTTGTTCGTGTCTGTGCTTCCCCATGCTAGGTGGTGAGCATTTGCATCGCATCCAACTATCAGGTCTTTCCGGTGTGTTCTGCAGTACTCCACTAAAGATCTGATAGTATCCGTTGGAACAGCTTCGGAGTCACCAGGGAAGTAAGCCGAGGCCAGAACAGCCTCTTTCTTACCCCCTTCGATTTCCAGTTCCAGTAGTATGGCCACTGTGTCGGTGTCTATGAATTCTGTGAGAGGCAGAAATCTTATGTCAGTGTTAATGATAATTGCTGCCCTAGGTTTGGCCGCTTTCCTATCATATATTACCTGTGTGTTTTTGGTATTTAGGCCTCTAATGCGACCTTTGAAGAACCAGGGCTCCTGTAGAAGCCCGATGTCCTTGGTGTTGCTAGCAAACCTACTGCTGATTTCAGCCGTCGCCGCCTTAGCGTGGTGAAGGTTTGCCTGCAAACATCTTATTTTGGCGGCGGATCAGCACCGGAGACATTTGGAGAGCTTAAACTACTCTCTTCAATCTCCATAACGCTGACTTGTTTGATGAGCTCATCCTCTGTAGTATCATCACTTTTTATTCTGAGAGTAACTTGGCCAAGGCGGAAGTTCATCCTTCCCTTCGTTACCTCAATTGTGGCTGCCGACTTTTGGTCAACGGCTAGCACAAGCATGGCGTTTGAGCCCTTTTCCACTCTCTTTAGGGCCCTCCAGGCCGAGGTGTTTAGGCCTTTGTTTTGTGCCTGTAAAAAGTTGAGGACCTTGCCTGTCTCCATGGCTGCAGACTTGGGGAAGTAGCCGACCACAATTCTGGGGTGAGGAATCTTTGATTCCTCTGTCGACCAGAGTGTGGCGCCGTCCCACGGCGTCATTTTGACCACCGTCGCCTTCACCCACTCCGCTGTAACGCAGTCCTTGCAGTGAAGTGCTAGATACCCAGCTTTGTAGGTAGAGCCAAGGAAGGCCGGTTGTATCTGCCCATCCATCAGCTCCAGCACTTTGTCTTCAATAGCGGCTGATATGGAGTCCATTTGCGCGGTCGTTAGGGCCGTTGTTGGGTAGTCCCTTGCTAATACCGCCAACTTCACTCCTATACCAGCCTCATTTATTTTAGCATTTTGCTGTTTCTTGTCGGCCTGGGTACCTGTTGTCCCCCTAACCGGAATAGAGCCACGCTCCTTATGCACCTGTGCCTTGGCTGGGTGATGTGAGGCAGAGGGCTGCCTTTCATTACCCTTGCCTGCAGCCTTAGAGGTGGAGGGCATGTCATCCCTCATCTTCTTAGTGGCGACTACCTCTGAGCTGTGGTTTGTGGACCGCTGGCGTTTTGGGCATGCTGTTTCCCCTTTCTTCTCCATTGGGGTCCTAGCTCTGGAGTAAGCCTCTTCTTTGCTAAGCCCTGCCGCAGAAAGAAAGCCAGTCGCTTCTTGCCAGCGCCGCTCAGTTTAGGCAGTGTAGGGCCTACAACACTGTCGGTGGTTGGTGTGCTTGTGCCTTGTGGTGTCAGGTCCACCACTGAGGCACTACCGCGTTGGTGTTGCTCGTTTTGAGGTGTTGCCACCTCTGTTTTGTGTCCCTGGGGGCCACTCTCCTCTTCAACATCGGTTTTTTTGTTTTGTAAATCGTTCATTTTGATCCCACGAGTAAGATGGCAACCGGTAAACACTACGCCGTGCCGTACCGTAGTGTGGCAGATTAAAATGAGGCCGCGCCACCATACCCCAAGTCCGCATACTAGCAACTAGGCACCCCCTAGCCACGCATCTCCTGGCATATGCTGTTCCACCATTAGATTGGGGATTTTATTAAAAAGAGTTTACTCTCTTTCGCCCAACTTAATTTAGCCAGGTATCCTGCCAGAGACATGACCTACACAGGACCCTGTTACCAGCAGCCACCACGAGGAGGTATAAGTTGCACTACCGGCAGTCTGGCAGTTACGGAGTAGAAGCGGGGCACCACACTCCGCGATCGACTGGTCGATCACGGAGCATGGTTCACCACCCCTACTTAGTCCCCCTACACAGACTGTCGGCCGACTGCCAACAACATTAATTAAGGTTGTTAATAGTAATACCTATAGTCAATAAAATTAAGATTCGGATTTTTAAATTTCTACTGAAATGTTTTGTTTATATGTATATTAAATATTTTGTAGTCTTAAACAGCAATTTTAAATGTGACTAGTGCATTAATTTACAAGTACTTCTACTTGTAGCACTAGGATTAATAAGCAATTAATCTATCAATCAATCAAAGGTAATATGGTTGTGTGCAAAAGTATGTAACAGGCAGAAGGAAGCATCTCCGAGCCCATAAAGTGTATATATTCTTGATCAGCATCAACAGCCGAGACGATATAGCCATGTCCGTCTGTATGAACGCGTGGATCTCAGAGACTACAAGAGCTAGAGACCACAGATTTTTTATATAAGTTCTCCTATACCATGAGCAGAACAAGTTTGTTGCAAATTCTCGATAGCTATTCTGGTTTCCGATATACACATGGAATCGATAACTAAAAATATCGAATTTGGAAAATGTAAAAATGAGGATTGAAGTAATGGGTAATGATAGAACTATTCTGAAAATTTCATCCAAATCGGTTAAGAAACACCGGAGATGTCGAATTTAAGGTTCAAAGTATTTTCTACGGGGGCTCTCCCGACTAGAGCCATCTTACTTGTTGCATTTAGTTTAATATATTGCTGAGTTTTAATGATAAGTATATAAAAATAAAAAAAATAAAATAAATTCTATATAAAATAAACTGAAACAAGCTTATGATTTTTGCTTAACGTAAGAAAAACGTTCAATGTAATAGCATATTAAAAAAACAATCAGTAATCACAATTAAAATAATTACAATCTTATTATTTATGTCAAAGACTTAAATTAAATGCATATTCAAGGTATATTTCAACATCTTACACACGATGAAGTTTTTTGATGTAGTTTTTTTTCATTCTGCTTTAAAACTTCTTTGCAAATCTGGTCGCATTTACAGGATGAAGATTTTCATGCATTATTTTCTTTCTAAATGCAACTCTGATTTAAATTTATGGTCGATAAACATACACCTTTGGCATCGATTGTTTTATTTGCTAGCATATAATTGATTTAAGAAGTCACAAGTAAATAAAATAAATTCAGTGAACAGTTCTATTAATAATTTCTTAACCAAAACAATGTATTTACCATGGCGCTAATATTCGCTTTTGTGATATTAATCACATCAAACACTGTGCAACTCTGTGTTTACATGCAATCGGAATAAGGCAAAGCAAAATGAGAAAAATAAATCATTGCTTCACAAGTCATGAAGCATTCCTTGCAGCTGTTACCCCTCTACTCCATTTGCCAACAAACGAATGTTTCAGAAGCAAAAGCTTCATCGTGTAAAAGGGGTCTTATTGTCATGGGATTAAAATAGATTAAAAGTTATTTTGAGCAGCATAGCAATAAGAATATATAAAAAGAGTAAAAAGCTTTGTATTACTATCTCATTCGCTGTCAATCAAATTGAATCAGAACAAGCAATTGAAAAGGATTACTAACTCTACAGCTCTGTTTTAAAGATTAAAGCAGCAATTGGTTATTACGGAAGACATGTTTACACTTTTTGCAAAGCAGAAAATAGTATTTAATTCATAAACGTATTTTAATACTTTACATACTATATCAGGATGGAGTTCCTAGTATTCATAGTTTTGTTGATAAACCAATTTGAAATTTTGTTTATTTGACAGGTTATAAAAGATTTATTGCTTAGAAATCTTAAGGAAATATTCAATGCTGTAATTTATGAGCACATGCAATGAAGTATACATCTCAGGAAAGCATAAAAGCTTGGATACTATCAGCTTTGATGGTACACGGAGCAGTTGCTGGTAATCCGGATGCTAAGCGACTGTACGATGATCTTCTGAGCAACTACAACAAACTAGTCCGACCGGTTGTTAATACTACAGATGTCCTTAAAGTCTGCATAAAACTAAAACTCTCGCAGCTAATTGACGTAGTGAGTATCAAAATCTTATTTTTGTTGGTATATTGTTTATTTCTTTTTTTTTAAAGCCGCTACTATATTTTTGTCGTCATTGACCCAAACATGCCATCTGCATCAAAACTCTGGATGCCACACCCATACCGTCCCACATATACTTCAACAGTTTTTGAGCTAGAGCAAAGACCCTTGAATTACAAGATATCGCAATTGTTAAGAAAAGCTTTGTCGCAGGGGTTCGCCTCAGAAATATTTCAAATGGAATACAGAATAACATAAGCAGTAAGCCAAAAGTGTGAGGTAGCGCGAAAGAGGATAGCATGTGCAGCCGTTTTTGTTTCAGTTGCACTTGCACTCAGCGGCCCGCTAACGACAAGCGTCAGACCAGCGGCAACCAAGAACGGTTTCTTGTCTAGAATTTTGCTATTTTGCATATTTTGGTTTTTTCTGTGTCGGCAAATGAAATCGACAAGTGCACAACTGAATACACTTCGAAATTTATGTGCATCGCTGCTTAAATTGTGATGGAAAAGGAAAGAGTATAAATGACCAGCAATTGCTTTACTGAAATATGAGTTTGTGTACATCTAATTATGCATATACAGCACCCTTGAATGTGAGTATGGCCGTCTTAGCTACAGAAAACCCAAGATTTTTTACGAGTAAAAATAAGAAGTACTTACTTATATCTTGTTTTCAAAATTTATTTATTTAAGAGTAGGATAAAGTTTTTTTTTTTTTGAGTTAACTAAATGCATTTTTTATGAATTTCTCTAAGTTTTCATAAATGTTCAAATTATATGTACTATATGTAGCTGCTGTGTAAGTATAAAAGTTTCAGTTTAGCAATTGCTGGTCATTCATACTCCTTCCTTTTAATGCTCGTTACCGAAGGTAAAGAGTATATTGGTTTTGTGCAATGTCCGTCATGGTGTCTGTCCGTCTGTCTGCCCGTGCGTATGTGTGCAAGTTTTTTCCACAACCTTAGAGCTAGAGACTTGAATTCTCCAATTCTTTTAATCTATGGGATAGTAAATTAAGGTGTCAAGATTGGGGTTCTACGATAACTGGGGGGCTGTCAAATCAATAAGTTCGATAACTCAAAACTTATAGATCCAAATATTTCGCACATCCTTACAGCTAGAACTACCAAATTTGGTAAGAAGATAGCTACTTGCAACCCCCAAAAAACTGCATCAAAAATTTTGGAGCCACGCCCACCAATACTGCCCTAGCCGCCCCCAGCTGCTCCAATGCTAAGTCAAAAACGAGAACGCGTGTATGTCTCAAAGTTGTGGAGCTGGAGCTTCAAAATTTGGAATGAAGATAACTGGCAACGACTCCCAAAAATTTGCATGGTTATGAAGCCATGCCCACCCATTCCGCCCCTTTCCCTATCTTTTACAAACTTTGAGTTAGAGTCACAAAATTTGGAAGAAAGATAGCTGGTGGCATCCCCATCTGCATCGGAGAATCTTTAACGCAGCGTGCGCCTCTACCGCATTCTTAACCTTTTGCAATCAGGCCTGTAACCGGTTTTAATACTGGTAACGAGTATACCGCAGTTGGTTGCGTCCGACTGCAACGTTTCTACTTGTCTTGAACCAAGAATCACAGAAAAGTCCATAAAAAATTAATTTAAATCAATGGTGTCCAACTTAGGAAAAAACATAGTTTTGACCTATCTTTATGTTTAACAGAAAGTATTGAACAAAAACAATGTTTCATTGCAGAACATGAAAAAGAATGAAAAAACAAATAGGAGAAACTTTAATAACTTTTGCTGAATCTTGAAAAAATACAAGTACAAACGCGTTGAAAAATTACAAATAACGTATAAGCCCTTGTAGACCACTTATAAAGCAAGCCGCCACTGTGAGCTTTCGATGACAGTAATTTTAGCGCGCTGACAGCAAAACTCGGCATTATAGGTAGGGTTTCCGACTGAGGGACAGTGTCCTCCATTGGAACATCTCTCTTACTACTAAGGCACAAGGAAAATAGCCTTATGTGTATCGATTGAATTTGGAAAATCATTGCTTCTCCCATAGCCCCTTTTGGGGCCTGCTTATGCGTCGGAAAGCCTGCCAACGTATAATATTTTATACCGAAGTTAAAGAGTATATTGGTTTTATGCAATGTCTGTCGTGGTGTCTGTTCGTCTGTCTGTTCGTCCGTATGGTTGCAAGTTTTTTCCACACCCTTCAAGCTAGAGACATGAAACTTTCCAATTCTCTTTATCCATGGGATAGTAAATAAAAGTGTCAATATGGGGGTTCTACGATAACTGGGGGGCTACATCCACCTATTTCGCACATCCTTACAGCTAGAACTACCAGGTTTGGTAAGAAGATAGATAAACTAGCAACCCCAAAAAACCTGCATCAAAAATTTTGGAGCCACGTCCACCCATTCCGCCCCCTGCCCCCCCGCATTTTGAAATCAGAAAAGCCTATATTTCCCACATTTTTTAAGCTAGAAGCACCAAATTTGGTGCCAAGATAGGTGATGATGGTATTCTAAAAACTGCATCAGAAATTTGGAGCCACGCCCAACCATAGCAATTGACATTCCACAAAGATCTGCATCAAAAATTTGGATGCAATTCCAACCATACCGCCCCTAGGCCCCCTTTCCCCACTTTTACAAACTTTGAGCTAGAGTCACCAAATTTGGTATGAAGATAGCAATTGATTTTCTACAAAGATCTGCATCAAAAATTTGGATGCCACACCCACCCAAACTACCCTCAGCCCCCGTTTCTCCACTCTTACAAACATTGAGCTATATTAAAAAATAACGCCCCCATCCCCCCTTTCCCACCCTTTACAAACCTTAAGCTAGAGTCAGTGTTACTCTCATACATAGACGAATAATGTAATAATACGGGAAAACAGAGATGGTATGTTATGTTAGTTTACATTCTGCGTTTTGCAAGCATTTAACTGGGGAAACGGCGAAAGGCAAGTTTTTTTTTATCATTTGCTACAATGTCAGCTGGTGCGAAGTCGGCCATCATTGTTTTGCTTCTTGTTGTGACCGCAAAGTTTGCGAAGCATATTCTCTTGTTGTTGTCACAAAGTTTGAAATTGGCAATTAAGACTTTTGCTTCAACCGGCTTGCTGCTGCTCAACAAGAAAGGGTGGTATAGATTTTATATGAACTTTGTGCAATTAAATAGCTAAACGTTAGTTACTTTAATATTATTTATATTATATATGTTTATTTATATTATGGCAGTAAGTAAGGCTGATATCAGAGTGTGCGCGAGAAGCGAAGAGCAAAGCGAGAAGATGTCAGAGTGAGAGATTTGCGAGAAGCGAGCTGCTTTGCTTTCTTTTAGTTATTAATGTGAACATGATGGCTCTGGACTAGGATTTTTTTGTTTGTTTCAAATTTTTTTCATCCAAAATTCTATTGTGATCATTTTTGCTCTTTTGGTCCCATAGCGCTGGGAATAAAAATACTTCATTTGTTAAATTTTATACTTTTATCTCCATTTCGTTTGGTGCCCTCTCACAAGTGACACACAAATGACAGCAAAATTGCCGTATAAACTGACAAAAACGTGGTGATGATAACCCCCCAAAAACTGCATCAAAACGAATGGATGCCACGCCCACCAATACTGCCCCAGCCACAGTCATCCGCCCCAACGTCCCCAGTCCCCAAATTTTAAGAACAGTATGTGTGTAATAACTGGTTGCAGGGTGGACACTTTGTCATTGAGTATCCTAATCCGCGAGTACAGTTTTCGGACACTGTGGTACCCAGGGCTTGTGGTGTGATGAGTGTTGTCGGCAGCTGAGCTGGAAAGTTGAAGAGTTGGGCCAGATGGGCTTAAAGGGTTAAAAACTGTCGGATATTTGGCACCGTAACAACGTAACGGTCAACACATATGTGACCACGAGTTTTGAGAGGAATGAATTTTACCGCAAGGTGTTGAAAGGTGACGAACTGCTAGCAGGCAACGTAAAGATTCGCATGGCTGATAGGTGGTAGTAGTTGGAAAGCTATTAAGAACAAAGGTTGGTTTGGCAGGTGACGAGGTCGCGATGAATATGCTCGTGATGCCGTCAATGCTATAAATGATAGGCACGACCATACAGTTTTGGAAAGTTTTATGGTAAATTCTCGAAACCGAGGAGGTAATGGGGACACCTCAGATGGGTAGCACCGCGGGAGTTGGGCGAGGATCAAAACTAGATATGGTGCAGGGCACCAACGAGCCTTTGCTGGGTTGGGTAGGAGATAGAGATACATCCGCCTCTATGATCCAGAGCTCCGCAACTAATTCTTATCCGGAAAAACGGTCAAAGGAGTGGAAATTATCGTCTTTCGGATAATGCCACAGTATTTAAGAGCCTAGATTCAAAGGCAGAAGCGAGGAATCAGTCCCATTTTATAGACTTTAATTGACTCTTGCAATCGGAACGTGTGTCTGAAGAAGGTCTGGATCAGTGGATTTAGAACATCTGGTACAGGAATTTCTGAAGGCGCAGTTGGAGTTCTCCAGAAAACAGGGCGCTACCATACAGTCGCTACGGAGTCTGCGCAGTGCACCCTTTGTGCTCATCCGCAAGAAGACAAACGAATCGCGAATGTTCATTGACTACAGGCAGCTCAATGCGCACCGTACCCGATGCATACCCCGTGCAGAATAAATCACATCCTGCTGGAAAGAGCAGAATAAATCTCAGAAAGATGTTTCGTCACATCAGGGTGGCAAACTTGGAATTAAATCGCAAGAAGTGCTATTTCTTTCAGAAAACACTGAACCACTTGGGTCCTTTGGTAAGAGGTAAGAGGTAAGAGGTGGGGGTATCCAGACAGACCAGGCAAAAGTCTCAGAGATTCAGAGCTTGAAAGCCCCGTCGAACTCTAAGGAGCTACGGCGATACCTAGGCATGGCATCTTCCTAAATGGTCGTAGAGCGAAGAAAATCCAGCGGCATTAGAATATAATAGTCTGAAGAACACTCCTTTTCTGGCGTGTCCCGACTTTTCCGAAAAGCTGATGTTGTAGACAGACGAGACGATTATGGTGTTTATCCAACTGATTGATTAGCGGGAGTGGGTTATATCATATGCAAGCTGAAAACCATGGAAGGCACAAGAAAATGATTCTGCAACCAAAAATAAGTGCCTCGCGTTAGCATGGTTAATCCAAAATTTGATGACCACATGGCTCTTAGAGAGTTGAAATCGATTGAGATTCCGTCAGATAGGATCGCGATAACGTACGTTATAGGAAGGGGAAACTTAACGAAGTGACGTTGTCGTGACAAGCGTTAAAGGAACATCAGCAAGCCGTACAAAAGAAGTCACCTGGCAAATAGATTGAAGGAATGAGAGCCAAAGTATCCAACAACCCTGCTAAGTGGAAGATATTGGCCGGCTATATCGACATCTTAACCATCGGGCCAACATCGACGACTTCATAATAAATAATCAATACTGATCTTGTCACATTAAGACTAATGGCCGGGCATGTTTCGAAACGCAGCTAGGTTAGTTCTTGCTTGACATGCCAGAGGTTCAAAACGGGAATGAAGCCGGCCGAACTGATACTTAAACGCCAAGTAGCTGACCCCATGGCCATGTTTTGCGTTGACTCTGTAGGCCTTTTGCCACGCATGAAGCACGATAATACCATGCGTCTCGTTTTCCATGAAGCGTTTACACAATAAGTGGACTTGGATCCCCTGAAGCGGGCGACGCACAGTGGCGCCCTTTGACTTTTTTAGTTGCAAAAATTATAACTTTTGAACCAAACAAGATAATCGGTCAATTAATAAACAACCTATAAACCGATTTTTAGGTGCATATTTAGGGGTATGCAAAGTGAAAAAAATCAATTTTATGGGAAGGAAAAAAAATATATTTTTTTAAATTTTTTATATGTTTTGTATTGTTTTTAGGCTTTTAAATTTTAAAATTAATATTACAATTAAAAGAAATTGTTTTATTATAAGCCTATTTTGTTAATTTTTTGTAAAAGAGTAATCATCTCTGAACTATAAGTATTTTCTTTTGGTGACTTAACATTCCTCAGTGATGAAATAAGTGGATCTGAAGATGATGCTAACATGTTGAAGAGGTCCTCATTTTGTCTCACCCTTGAAGCTTTGAAGTGTTTAGCAATCTGTATTTTTTATAAAATTTATTTAAAGACTCCTGTGCTTCTTCAGAAAGCTCTCCAATTGGCAAAGACTGATAGACCCCTTTTACACGATGAAGTTTTTGAGTCTGAAGCATTCGTTTGTAGGCAAAGGGTGTAGAGGGGTTACAGCTGCAAGCAATGCTTCATGACTTGTGAAGCAATGATTTATTTTTCTCATTTTGCTTTGCCTTATTCCGATCGCATGTAAGCACAGAATTGCACAGTGTTTGATTTGAATACTAAAGTTATTGATACGAAATATCGCACAAGCAAATATTAGCGCCAATAGTAAATACATTGTTTTGGTTAAGAAATTATTAGTAGAAATGTTCACTGATTTATTTTATTTACTTGTTACTTCTTAAATTTATTATATGTTAACAAATATAATAGTCGATGGCAAAGATATATGTTTATCGACCATAAATTTAAATCAGAGTTGCATTTACAAAGAAAATAATGCATGCAAAAACTTCATCGCGTAAATGCTAACAGATTTGCGAAGATGTTTTAAAGCAGAATGAAAAAAAAACTTCATGAAAAAACTTCATCGTGTAAAAGGGGTCATACTCAATTATATCTTTGCCATGCGCCAATATTTTATGAACTGTCGGGGCTAACTTTTTTGCCAATCTCTTAAAGATTTGATTGTTGATTCCAGTGATTCGAGTTACAGCCTCATCATTTTCAAAAAGTCTTCATGAAGTGTTTCCATCGTTTGAGTTTCCGTTTCCGTACTTAGGGCAGTCTACTTTAAGTCGATCTTGTTTGAGAAACGCATCCTGTATTTTCATCTTTCTGAAGTTTTTATTGGTGTGTCTGACTTCCTAAACAGGTCAAATAATTGTTGATTGTTCAATGACATTTTTGAAGAGTAATGTAGTACTTGTCTCACCAATTTTCAGTCGTAGACTAATCCAGAGATTATAATTTTTTTTAATACATAGTCTAATCTACTACCTGATAGATACCGTTTGGATCAAGGGTTAGCCTTCATGCCTGCAAAATTTACCTAATATTTTTTATATATTTGTTATATATAGGTAAATTTGTGCAATTAGGGTACTACGCACTTGTCCGAATAAGATGCCTACCTGTATGGGATGTTACTACTTGAATACCAGGGCAATTTTTATATATGGTGCGTATCAGGTAGTTTATATGTATATCCTGTAACTGCACCTGAATTTAGGGACCTGGATTTAACAAAGGGTTTCAGGCAAGCATAATGAATGAAAAACAAAAATCATGCATCTTAACAATAAGGAACGAAGCAATAACCATAAAAGCAGGTTTTCTTTTTTGTGTCATAAATTGCCCAGAAATGCATGCAACACATTTTTTACCTATGACTTTTTTCACTATTTTTCCTCTAAAAACTACAGGGGCAAATTCGGGCAGCTGAAACTTTTTGCATTTGATAAAGGAACAATAAAAGAAATTATTTTGAAAATATGGCAGAGGTAAAAAAGGTAATTTTTCTTTTAAATATTCTATCATAGTTGAAAAATAGTGAAAAAATGGATAGTTGGTAAATATTGATTTACCTGGCCAACCGCAAAGCAAACATAACAATATTTTTTTTTCTATTAATTATATTTTTCTAATATTCTATGATGATGTTCCGTTTTTTAGTTTTTGAGTTATTGTATCTAAAAACAACTTATCTTTCGTTGGTGACGGTCGTGTTTTTGCGTGCTCTTGATTATTTATTGTTCTCTTGTGTTTGTGAACGGTGTTTTTACTCTGTTTAATCTGGTAAATAGTTTTAGCAGTGATTGCAAATATATGTGTATATATTTACGTTAACATAAAAGAGTTTGCCGAGTTTATACTCACTTTAAATAGCAGTTTAACTGAGACTGCTCTGCCTGAACATAAAGAAAACATAAAGTAAACATACGTTCATACTTACATACATATATTTACATTTGCATGTTTGCATGTTCTGTGTGATTACTAACAAAAAACAGCTTGTCAGTTTATTTTTGCTCTCGCTTTACAGTTTTCCCGCTCTTATCCGCTATTATCCGTCGCACTTGCGGTTCTATCTGCCAACGCGCTTACGCTCTCTCATTTAAGCGCTCATTTGATATTTACTGTTTTATATTGCTCTTGCAGTGATACGTTTTACTTATACTTACCGTCGCCTTACTTTGTTTTGTGCTAGCATATTAGTTGCCAGATAAAACTTTAAATCAATTTGAAAATGTTTGCATGTTTTAGCACCAATTGCAAAGTGGTTGGAGCCACCAACCAAGATTTTATTTTGTGTGGATTGTGTGACAACATGATCCACATGAAATGTGCTGGCTTCACTCCCAAAATCAGGGACTTCTTAATTGCAGATACATGCCTTAAATGATACTGCGAGCCCTACAATTTAGCTGTGAAAGAATCGACCAAGTTCATGAGGCAGACTCATGCTGGCTTTAAAGCTATGCATGTAGCTTTTAATAATCTGCAAGCGTCGCACAGTGGGGCCTTTGCTCATTTAGCTTATCAAAAATCATATCTTCTAAACTAATGAAGCGATTTCAAAAATTTAAAAAGCAATTAATAGATGACTTTTCAAGCTTTAAAATGAGTGCTAGGTATCCGTGGTGCTTAAATATTCAAGGTCAAAGTCAAGAAATATTTCCAGCACATTTTAACTGTAAAATTCCAATTAAAAACGTTTGTTTTTAATCATAACTGAAAATTTTGTATAACTTCAATGACTATTTCACATTTTTTGTTGTTTTTATTCGATTTTCTAACTTAAATACATAAAATTTAAATTCTTATTTTTGGGTGATTTTTTGAGGTTAATTTTTAATATTTGCTATCGATGGCTGATTTTCAACCAAATAATCATCAACATTAATGCTAGTAAGGTTAACATCTAATAAACTCAACATTTCGGAACTATAGTTGCTATCTTCCAAATCCTTTCGTTATCGCTCGTGTCTCAGCGATGCAAGAAGTGGATCCGATGAGGCTGCCAGCATGTTGAAAAGGTCTCCATTTTGTCGCACCCGAGAAATTTTGCACGTATTAGTGTATCTGAACCTCTTGTAGTCCTTGTTTTTACATTCCTGTGCTTCTTCGGACAGCTCTCCAATAGGTAAGCACTGATATTCTATTAAGTCCTTTCCATGAGCCAAAATCCTATGTACCGTGGGGGTTAGTTTTTTCTGAGGATACAATCCAGTCAAAAGTTGAGCTGTTTTTGATGCGTATTCGCCAAATTTTGCACCATCTATCATTTCTTTGCAGTTTATAACATTTAGGATAACAGAAAACCTTTTAATGATCTCATTATGAACACCTGTTATCAAAGTTGTTATTTGATCATTTTCAAAAAATCTCCTCGAAGTATTTCCATCATTCGTATTCCCGTATCCGTGCTTTGGACAGTCAACTTTTATTCCTAGCTTCCGAGAGAACTCAGCTTGTATAACTTCCTTTCTTCTCTGTATATCCTCACGAGGCGTATTATCCGTTTTCGTTTCTCCTGGCCGAGGAAGTGTGTACGCGAGCTTCAGAATAAATTCCATACACTTTATTCTGCAATGCAACGGAGAAATTCCATATTCGTAGCAGTTCTCCTCACCCGTTGAGTCGTCTAAACTGTGAAAGTCTTTTTGAGTTTTTTTTACAAATGGGACACCTCAATGTTGAGGAGGTGTTTGTAATTTCATTTAAGACTTTTCCATCAATCATTGTCAGGAAGAAATCAAACTTCACCGTGAATGTTTTTCCACTCTTGGTTTGAAAAACAGTAGGCTTCAGTTGGCTAATTTGATTTTGTATGTCGGTTACAGTTGATTTAATCAATTCAGACGACTCCTTCGCATATTTGAAGAAAATAGGGCGACAATAATGAATCGATGATGGTCGGCGATTTTTCCAATGTTCAGAAGTTTCACTCCTAAGGCGTAAGGGAACTACAGAAGCCATAAAAATATTTTCATCAGAAATAGTTTCGTCATCTGTCTGTATAATTTGTTAATATATGCTTTGTCCAGACGATCCATCACATCCCCACTTATTGAGTAGAGTCAGATTTTCAGGAAGAAGCTCGACCTCTCCATCAGGCAAACTTTCAACTATACGCCTAGCAGTGTGATCCATTAAATCCTGGAGTTTTACTTCTACAGATGTCTCTGTTATTATTGTATCAGGTGGCACTGCTTCCTTTTTGTTAAACACAATTTTTTTATATCCGGGAAGAACTTTGACGTTATGTTTTTTTAAGGAGCTGCGTAAAATATCATATTTCTCCTTAGTCAGTCCCAAGTCCATAAATAGGGAAAACGCTTCTTCGTGAGTGTACTTAATTCCGACTGAGTTTGGAGGCGTGGGAATACTTTCCTTAATCCTATACAGCCGTAAAGGACTGGCGACCTGCACAGCTTTCGTAATTGTCGCTCTTGTCCTCTCTTGTTCCTTCATATACTTGGATGAAAGTGCTTCCGACAGATGTTCAGCTGTTAAGCTATCCGTAGCATCCTCAAGCTTACGTTTCCTTGTAACACATGAACACTCCTCCATACTTTTTTGCGGCCTTCCTCTTCCTCGGCTAGTCGATGGGTAAACTTCTTCCTGTTCTGAATATCCGAATGTTGTACATTCCTCCAACCAATTTTCATGCTTTTTTATGAAAGCCGACATGGTTCTATGGACCAAGTTCCATTTTCGCTTCAAGTTAGCGTGAATGAATTTAATTTGTGTCTGAAGCGCACAGCGTTTTCGAGTACGCCAATCTCTTTAAGCAATGCCACTTGAAAATCGTTAATATTTTCAGAAGCACGAAAAAGTTCAAAAATCTTTGAATTTGTTAAATCCATTATTGCGCTTATTTATCAGAATTTCGTGAATTATATTGAAAAATGCTATTCAATCTGAAAATTTCTTATTGTTCGCAGCAATAAACAACAAGTGTTTCCTCTTATGAAGTTATGAAATAACTGTTGCCATCAAGTGACATATTTTGCACTTTATACCATATTTTTGAGTTAGCTAGGTAAGCAAGCAAAATTGGTATAATCCTTTTCCAATTAGCTAGGTAAAAAACAATATATACCTAAGGTATTGATTTACATTAAAAATAGGTAAACGGGGAAATACAGAAATTAAAAAAAAAATAACCTGTAGTACCGCAACTTTCCATCAACTACAATTATATTTACCTGCCTCCTCAGACCTTTTCCATTCAGGTAATTAGAAAGGATAGGAAGGAAAAAAGGATAAGAAGGGATATATATAGACAGGTAGTACTTATAATACAACATTTAGAAATGTTGTCAATAAACAGCACACACGCTACAGCCAAATTTTTATGCGCTCTTCTTCTTCCTTATACCTGCCGCGTGTTTTTAACTCGAGGTATCCCTAGTTTTTTGGCTCGCGTTTCCAAAATGCAGATTTTCGCAGATTGTGACTATATACATATGAAAGGTATACATTATAGCTTTCAAATGCATGTGGTCTCACCGTGACTCTGAGAGATACTTTTTTGTTATAGTCCAAGAAAGTTCAAAAAATGCCAAAATTTAGTGTATTTTTTAAACGATTCTAATTTAATAAGTATTTCAGCTATATTTAAACTGTATACAGAAAAACACTGAGATTGAACATACTTTTCAGATAAAGAAAAAAGATCGAAGATCGGTTGTGTACGTCGCCCAATATTCAGTTCGAAAGTGGTAAATTTCTGTAAAAATTGTAATTTTTTCGTACTCACGTAAAAATTTTCAACTTTGAGGAGCTCTACCACCCATAATTATTAACCGATTTAAAAAATCTTTTGGATCCATAATCTTTGAAGTATTCTCTATCGATTACATATTTCACTTTTGCCAAACGCGTTCATGAAAAAACTGATTTTTGATAAGCTATCCGAGAAAAGGCCCCACTGTGCGTCGTTCAACGAGCTTGAGCTTAATTTCAAAAATGGCTAGGTGATTACCGAATCTCCGAAGCGTAAAAAGACTTCGGGTCCTAATCCACTTATTGCCCCACCTGTTCTGCCAACCAAACCCCTTCTAGTGCCTAACAATAATCCTTCAATTGGTTCCAATGCTAACCCACTAATGTTATTTAACTCCCCTGCTAGAAATCCTATCAACAACCTAGCCACTTTATCTTCCGAACCTTTGCATGAGCCCTCTGGTTCAGCAGCTCGTGTGCCTATTAATCCTAATATAGGTACAACTGGGGCTCACAAGCCTCTGGTTGTTGTACCACTCAGTAAATTTGTTTTTGTTTCTAGGCTGGCATCCGATACGTCATCGGATGATGTTGCAGCATATGTAAAAAGTCAAATCGATTCCCCACTTATTGTTGTTGAAAAGTTTAAATTTAAACATGCCAGAAGTATATCTTCTTTCAAGTTGGGTGTACCGCCTGAACTATTCTCGACAATTTGCTCTGAAAAGTTTTGGCCGCCGCAGCTTGTCGTGAAGGAGTATACGAATAGGCGAATTAATAACAATAATGGTATAAGGATTAATAGTACATCGCCTGCTAGCCAACCTGTTGCCTCCACCTCGGCGGCAAAAAACTAACAGAAGTAATTAGCTTGGCCTATCAAAATGTTAGAGGCCTTAATACTAAACTGGCTAAATTATATATTAACAGCTTATCTTTTGATTCTCAAATAGTTACACTCACTGAAACCTGGTTAAAACCTGATATTTCTGATTATTCAATTTTTCCTTCTAAATATAACTTGTACAGATGCGATCAGACTTTCGAAAGGGAGGTGGTGTTCTCATTGCTGTTGACTCCTGTATTTCCTCTGAACAGATTCTTTCTCAGCATCTTCCGGACATACAGTTTTTATGTGTTAAAATATTACTAAACGGCCGTTCACTTTATGTTACTTGCTCTTATATTCCTCCTCAATCTGATATTAACATTTACTCATCCCATCTGAGTGCCCTGCAACTTGTTTCGTAATTTTTGACAGATATGGATAATCTGATAGTGGTTTGTGATTTTAATCTGCCACATGTTGTATGGTCTGTGAATGACACATCTTCGGCGGTGTTACCAGTCACTTCTGATGATTTTATCGATGGCCTACTGGAGTTAGGCCTATCGCAAGTTAACAGGGTGCATAACTGTAGTGGTAGAATGTTGGACTTAATATTTGTTTCGGACTCCGATTGCAGTAATACTAGTAAAATACCCCCTCTAGTGCTTCCGGAAGATACTTACCATCCAACCTTAGAACTATCCATCGAAATTCTTAATCCTATTTCAGTATCTAAAAATACTTTTAAAACCCTCTGCTTTCGTAAAACTAACTTTACTAAATTAAATTATCTTCTTCAACATACTAATTGGTCGCGCCTTTATTCTTGTAGTGATATAGAAACTGCTATAGCCATATTTTATAGGACCTTGAATTCGCTTTTGGATATTTGTCCTTTATCCTTTATAATTCCACTCCATAAAAATTCTTCAAAATCAAACGTTTAAAATTATAGGGGCATATCCAAGTTGTCTGCCTTACCAAGAGTCTTTGAAAAAATTATATGTTCTGAACTGCAACACGGATGTAGTTCGATTATATCGCCCTATCAACATGGTTTTATTAGGCGAAGATCTACTACCACTAACTTTCTTGAATTCACTTCGCATGTTATCAAAGGGTTTCAGGAATAAATATAGTTTAAAAAACTAAAAAACACGCTTTTAGAGCATATCAAACTAAAAAGGTTAAAATAATTTTCCAAATAAGCTTAAAACAATAAAATGATAAATACTAGCATTATTGTAAAAAAAATTAAAAAGCGTTGGGCGCTCGATGTACGAGAAATATGGACAAAGCGCCCCACGCTTTTTTTTACAATAATGCTAGTATTTATCATTTATTATTGTTTTAAGCTTATTTGAAAAATTATTTTTAACTTTTTAGTTTGATATGCTCTAAAAGCGTGTTTTTAAGTTTTTTTAAACTATATTTATTTTTCACTTTTTAGTTCGATGTATTATAAAAGCGTGTTTTTTAGTTTTTTTAAACTATATTTATTTTTTAATTTTTATTTCTATTAATTATTGAAAAAAAAATTATTTGTAAGTTCTAGTGAACATGAACATGGTACAGATTTAAAAAAACAAAAACAATTTTTTTTTTCGGCCCTGGACGGGATCGGTGAGTCCGGGAGCGAAGACCCGCGCCTTAGACCGCTCGGCCAACGAACGAACTTGAGGTAGTGGGATATACTGACAGTAATAAGCCACTTGCTTTTAGTCCAAAGGAGAGTTACATACATACAAACATACATACATACATACAAGTGAAGCTAATAAGCGTGTTAAAAAATGCAAACTGACGTTGTTTACACCGATTTTAGTAAGGCATTTGATTCTGTAAGTCATTCTCTGTTGCTTCATAAATTAAATATTATTGGATTTCCATTAAAACTATTATTGTGGCTTTCGGAGTACTTGTTTGGCCGAACACAAAAAGTTGTTTTTAAATCGTCTGTATCTAAACCTATTTCTGTTACCTCTGGTGTTCCCCAGGGTAGTCATCTTGGTCCTTTGCTATTTAATTTGTTTATTAA
Organism: Scaptomyza flava; assembly: GCA_030179655.1. Lineage (NCBI taxonomy): Eukaryota > Metazoa > Arthropoda > Insecta > Diptera > Drosophilidae > Scaptomyza > Scaptomyza flava. Next base: position 43,572,478 of record JARNME010000012.1, on the reverse strand, counting down.
CGATCTCCCAGCTGTTATTACTAACTCTTTTGTGTATATGTTTGCTGATGATGTTAAGCTAAGTTTCACCTATAATGACGCTTCCCTGTGTAATTTACTACAGTCGGATTTGGGTGCTTTGTCAGCTTGGTGCCGTACTAACTTACTAAATTTAAATTGTTCAAAATGTAAAGTCATGTCTTTTTTTAGAAGTACCCCTCATACTGCTCACTACTTGCTTGATGCTTCACCACTTGACCGCGTGTTTGAAATTAAAGATTTAGGCATTATTCTTGATCCTAAATTAAAGTTTGACGCTCATATTTCGTATATAGAGAACCATTTCGTGTTATATGTTCTGACTATAACAAACTTTATTCTTTTGTCTCCTTTGAGGCCTCAACTCCAGTACTAAAAAGACCGATCATTTTTGCTTTATCTAATCGTCCACTAATTACTATTCTAACGCTGGTCTGATTTGGTTTTTCTGGGTTTTTCCCAATCCTCGCAACAAATGTTGGACTACTCAATTTTTTATTGAATTTCCCAGAGCTTTAACTTTAACTTTGAATTATTTTTTCAGATTTATATATTATTCTATATTTAACTTAATTTAATTATTTTAACTATTTTTAATTTAAATTACATTTTGATTCATTTTAATGTCAGCTGCTCTTAGCTGACTATAAATAAATAAATAAATAAAAAAAGCCAACAAAATCACATTAAAATTGCGATTTTTATGCTACACAAAAAATCAGTCAACTTTGCAGGGCTATATCTTCTGAACAAAAAATCTGCTTGTATTAAGAATTGCAGATCTAAAATCGTGGGAAAATTTCCTATAAAGTTGGTTAATTCAATATTTTTTAGAGGCACATGCAATTTTTGATTTTTGCCACTTGACTTGTTCTACAAGCGCCACTGTGCGACGGTGGCCCTACTGCAGAAAGCTGTTTGCGAGAGTATTTTGTGAGAAAGCAAACAGCACCGTAAAAACGATGATTGCTCAGTTTATTCAGATTTCGTGGGATGAGCAAGTACCCGCAATCTCGTCGGCCACCAATATCGGCATTGCAGGTATAGCTCAACTAAAACCATTCCATCGAGAGGGTGAAGATCACGAAGAAGATGCCCAGCCCGAGCCAGAGCTAGGTGAGGATCATATTACACCTAATTCTGTTTTTACACGATTTTGAAATAACACGGTTTGAACATATTTTGTATGTGTTAACATCTATACGCGAGGAAGAGTGACCATTAAAAGTCTCACACTATCAAACTTCTCTGCTGTAACTCACATGCATAGGTCGCTGCTGTAACTCACACAGATACGCAGTCAAAAAGTGAAATAGTATGTGGTTGTCGTACAACAATTGTCTATTGGTATTGGTGTTGCGGCAGAGAAAAGTGGTCGTAAAAGACGAAGTCTCGCTCGTGAATTAACGAACGCTGCCTGTTGCTCTGCGTTCGCTTTGTTTTGATTGTGCTTAGTTGCAGAAAGCATACGACTGAGACGGTCAAGTCAAGCAGTTCAGCTGTTTATGTTATGCCCACAAACAACCACAAAAGAAAATACTACAGTCGAACTTCCATATAAAGAACATATAAAGAACTTCCATGTAACAAAGTTTTCCACGTAACGAATTAATTTCGCGAACTTTTTGGTTCAACTTTCAGTGTGTTTTGTTCTTCATATAACAAGTTTCGCTATAGCGAATATTTCTTTATTAAGGATTTATTTTTAGAACGTAGCTCGTACTCCCATGCGTTTTCTTTTCCCTATTACGAATTTTTTCGTAACTGTTTCATTTTGTGTACGAATGCGAAAACCAAACAATCGCCCGTATCCCGTTGTCGTCGTCTACGTAAAACCAATTTTGGCATTCTCGTAGTATTCATCGTTACCTATCAAAATCTATCGTCACATAATCGGTATTCTGTAAATAAAAGTGACGACGATATTGTCTTGGAAAAAATCCATCTCTTGCAAAAGGATTTCGAAGAGAAGGTATATCATCGCATTGTATCCCATTAAATTTGTCACGATTTCAAAAATTTTATTAAAATTTATGTTTGGAGAGATTTAAAATTTAAAGCCTTAAAAACTATGCTTAATAACAAGGCAGAATGTAGGGCAACGTGTGGTGGGCTAAACAAGCAAGTTGCGCTACGTTCTTTGAAGGAATCCATCCATCAAGCGCACTATGGAAGATGTGTCCCAGAAACTATTGGAAGTCGAGGAGAAAAAACTGAAGCTCCTGGAAAAGCGTGATTTACGAGAAATCGAGCTACACGAAAAAGAGCTTCAATTAAAAACTCTTGATATTGCTATAAAAGAAAAAAAAAGTGGAAACGTTGCAGTCGGACGCAACCGACTGCGGCATACTCGATACCAGTATTAAAACCGGTAAAAACAGGCCTGATTGCAAAGGGGTACGGATGCGGCAGGGGTGTACGCTGCCTTGAAGATTCTCCGATGCAGATGGGGATGCCACCAGCTATCTTTATTCCAAATTTGGTGACTCTAGCTCGAAGTTTGTAAAAGGTGGTGAAAAGGGGGCTGGGGGCGGTATGGGTGGGCGTGGCATCCAACATTTTGACGCAGTTTTTGGGTGGTCATCACCACCTATATTGGCACCAAATATGGTGTCTCTAGCTAAAGAACTGTGGGAGACATAGCCATATCTGATATCAAAATGCGGTAGGCTGGGGGTGAAATGGGTGGACGTGGCTCCAAAATTTTTGATGTAGGTTTTTTGGGGTTGCTAGTTTATCTATCTTCTTACCAAACTTGGTAGTTCTAGCTGTAAGGATGTGCGAAATAGGTGGATGTATCGGTTTTGAGTTATCGAATTTATCGGTTTGCCAGCCCCCCAGTTATTGTAGAACCCCAATCTTGACACTTCAATTTATTATCCCATAGATAAAGAGAATTGGAAAGTTTCAAGTCTCTAGATTGAAGGGTGTGGAAAAAAGTTGCGTTCATACAGACAGACAGACGGACAGACGGACATTGCACAAACTCAATATACTCTTTACCTTTGGTATCGAGTATAAAACTAAAAATGTTAAATATAAATCATTAATAATTAAATTTAATTTTTGTTTTTTTAATGATCTAATATTATTTGTTTTTGAATGTCCGTGGCTTCGGAACTTGGTGAATGGTCAATGTCACCGATTCCAACGTCCATTTGACCAATTTCTTCCGATTCTTGTATTTCCTCATGTACACTTTTAGCATATTTAACACAAACATTATGCAGTGCTGCACAAACATTGACGATTTGAGTTGCCTTTGCCGGTTTGTAGTGGAGTTGGCGGGCACTGATTATACATCGGAATTTGTCGTCAAAACACCAATTGTGCGCTCCACAACATCTCTTGCCTTGGCGTGCTTTACGTTGTAAATCGCCTCAGCACTTCTGCTTTCCGCAGATCGATAAGGCGTCATTAGAAAAGGTTGAAGAGGATATCATGCATCACCTACATTAATAACTTCTTAACTAAAAGCCAATTGTGTTGATCACCAGCACGATAATTTTCTTCCAAAACGCGTTTGGCATGGCTACAGTTCATATTAAGCTATCATGCGCTGAACCAGCATACCGGACATCCACAAAGCGAATTTTCATTTTGTGATCGCAAATCTGGATTAAATTGAAATAATTCTTGATTTATGTAAAACTTTATATACTTACTAGTAAGTGGCCCGCTTACTTCGCTGCGGGGATAGTTTATAAAAATTTTAGCAATAGAAGATAGATACAAAATAAATAAATTAGAAAATATTTCACAAAATATTAAAGCAAAGTATTTAATATTCTCTTTTCCACGCCACCATTGAGGTAGAGAATCAGTAGGCCTTATCCACTTATTGAATTTAATTTGCAATTATTAACAACTTTTAAGAGCTTCTTTATAAACGACATTGGTTGTTTTTCCGTCAGGTGCTAATACAAATAAACTTTTTGGTGAACTGACTCTTGACTACATAAAATTTGCCATGAGAAAAACAATCGTGTCTTAAGTCTAGTCCGGCTAATTTAAGAGTTTGTCCCTGTGATTTATTAATTGTTAAAGCAAAGCAATCTTTTAAATGAAATTGCAATCTTTTAAATTGAATTGACAATTCAGAATCAGAAGGTATTAATGGAATTCTCGGTATAAAAACCGTTTCCCCTATACCATTGCCAGTAGAGATAATTGCTTCGACAACATTCTTATGAAGGACTTTAACTTGCAATCTTGTACCATTGCACAGTTTTGGAGGCTTCAAGTTGCGAATCAACATTACAGGTGAACCAATCTTTAAAGTTAATTTATGTTGAGGCAGGCCAGCCGGATTTATTGAATTAAGAAACTCGACGGGGTAATGAACTGCATCTTCGATTTCAGTCACCGAATCAATAGAGTTATATGTCATTTCTTCACTTTGAAATGATTTTAATAAAAACTCGATTATTTCAAATGCATTGTCATGTCTCGCATCCAAAATATCCAGAAATATTTTTAGAGTTAGTTCTTTAATACTTTTCACAACATGACACACAGTTGATGGTAAAGTTCTTTTGCCATCATGGGTTGGAAATAATCCATTTTCTATTTGAAGAAGCTTTTCTGCAAATACACTAGCTATGCTATCACCTTTTAAGTGCACTCGCATATTTTTCGTTAATGCAATGTTCTGTATTTTGGGCCACAAAATTTAAGACTTTAAGCACGCATTTATTTCATCTGCTCTTGTTCCTCTGGGGATCAATGGAAGAGTTTGTCGAAAATCACCAGCTTAGTGAACAGTTATGCCACCCATTAAGTATTCAATATTTGGAACAATTTCCGCGGATGTTATTAGTAGTGGAAGTCCATAATAAGTCAAGTTTTGACCACCAATAGACAGTACAATATCTTCAATGTTAATAACACATTTATTTAATACATTATTCACATTACTTTCATCAATATTTCTGTGTTGTGAAATATGAAAGGCTCTTAAAATATCTTCTGAGAAACTCTCTTTAGAAGTATTCCAAAGTTTAAGAGCATCTGAAATTTGACGAAATACTAACATTATTGCAAAAAGTTATCGCAGTTTTGTAGGATTTTGACATATGACAGCTTCGGCTATAGTAGAAACCCAGTGCTTATCTTTTTCTAGTAATCCTATAGTGTATATATATATACCACTAACGGTTTTTAAATTTAAAAATGAAGTTGGCCTCTAACAAAATGTAGTAAAAGTCTTGAATAAAAACATTCTGTATTATTTTATTTTATTTATCTTTTAACTCCAGGAAAATTTGGCACATCATGCCCTCGTTTTCTTCTTTGAAATTCTTTGTTGTTCCATGTAAAATATGATGGAACTTCACAATATAGAAGCGTTCTTGCAAACTCATCACGTGTTCATAGCTCAAAGAAGGCTAGCAAAGTGGTTTTGGGTGTAGTGCTTAATCTGTCAAGTAATTGTTGCGGATTATTGGGGTTAAAATATATCCGTTGACCATTTTCTAAATTAACAGCTAAGTGTGTAACAGCCGGAAAACGTTAATGTATGGAAAATGCAAGGATTCTCCATACCGCTTCTGAGCTACTTATAGAACGGCCACTTTCGTACATATTAATTTCATTACGTTGGTCTTCAAGAGTAAATGATGCTTGGTCTCTGCCCTTGCTAACATATTTACAAATGTATTTAATAGACTTTACAGAACTACAATACTCAACATTTATGTGAGCTTCATATGTTCTCAAAAGTACACAGTTTTAAGGCACAGCCCAACGATTATCTATGCAGTTACCATTTATATTAATTGCATTACCACCATCTTCTATATAGAGGGTAACTATCTTTTCCAGTCACAGTTTCTTTAAGTAATTGTCGAAGAAACCTTTTGGTACAATTTTCATTTTTCATGCATGGCGATTTATTATTAAATTAACCCCAAGGACCATGAATCATATTTGACTTAATAATGTTAAATCACAAAGGATCCTCATCTGCGTTTGGTATTTCGGCACAGATAATTTTATCGATTTTATCTGGTCTTATTTTATTTTCTAACCAAAGCAGAATATGTATATGTGGTAAACCCCACTTTTGCCATTCCACAGAGTACATGAAACATTGCGCGCTTCCAAACAAAGAACCTTCTCCCAATAGTGACAGTAAAGCTTTAACTTTTTAATTAAAATCTCGAGCTATAATATCGTGACGATCATGCTGTTTTTGACCCGGTAATAAAACACTTTTTATGTCATACCATTGTGGATTGCATGTGAATGTTATGAAAAGATCTGGTCGCCCATAATGGCGAACATATGTCATAGCATCTTGAGTCTTCTCATGCATATATCGTGCAGAGCTTGTAAAAGAAGATGGTAAAATTACCAACTGACCAAGTTGAGCAGCGACAACATCTTGTTGGCCTATTGCATCTTGTAGATGTAGATAGCTATCTGCTCTGAGTTTCGCTTGAATGTAGCGAATATAATTTAACCTTTTCATTTCAATTTTAGCATACATATCAACCAAAAACTGACTAAAAAGGGAACGACAATAAATTAAATGATTTATCTCAGATTGACGAATCATTATTTTATAGCTGTAAAAGCTTAACGCAGATATCATTTTTTTTGGTTCCTCCTTTTTATACCCTTAACCCATAAAATGGGTAAATAAGGGTATAATGGTTTTGTGCAAAAGTATGTAACAGGCAGAAGGAAGCATCTCCGACCCCATAAAGTATATATATTCTTGATCAGCATCAACAGCCGAGACGATATAGCTATGTCCGTCTGTCTGTCCGTCTGTCCGTCTGTCCGTCTGTCTGTCTGTCCGTCTGTCCGTCTGTATGAACGCGTGGATCTCAGAGACTACAAGAGCTAGAGACTTCAGATTTTGGATATAAGTTCTCCTATACCATGAGCAGAACAAGTTTGCTTCAAATTATCGATAACTATTCTGGTTTCCGATATATACATAATATCGATAACAAAAAATATCGAATTTGGAAAATCTAAAAATTAGAATTGACGTAATGGGTAATGATAGAACTTTTCTGCGGCATACTCGATACCAGTATTAAAACCGGTAAAAACAGGCCTGATTGCAAAGGGGTACGGATGCGGCAGGGGTGTACGCTGCCTTGAAGATTCTCCGATGCAGATGGGGATGCCACCAGCTATCTTTATTCCAAATTTGGTGACTCTAGCTCGAAGTTTGTAAAAGGTGGTGAAAAGGGGGCTGGGGGCGGTATGGGTGGGCGTGGCATCCAACATTTTGACGCAGTTTTTGGGTGGTCATCACCACCTATATTGGCACCAAATATGGTGTCTCTAGCTAAAGAACTGTGGGAGACATATCCATATCTGATATCAAAATGCGGTTGGCTGGGGGTGGAATGGGTGGACGTGGCTCCAAAATTTTTGATGCAGGTTTTTTGGGGTTGCTAGTTTATCTATCTTCTTACCAAACTTGGTAGTTCTAGCTGTAAGGATGTGCGAAATAGGTGGATGTATCGGTTTTGAGTTATCAAATTTATCGGTTTGCCAGCCCCCCAGTTATTGTAGAACCCCAATCTTGACACTTCAATTTATTATCCCATAGATAAAGAGAATTGGAAAGTTTCAAGTCTCTAGCTTGAAGGGTGTGGAAAAAAGTTGCGTTCATACAGACGGACCGACGGACAGACAGACAGACGGACAGACAGACAGACGGACAGACGGACATTGCACAAACTCAATATACTCTTTACCTTCGGTATCGAGTATAAAACGAAAAATGTTAAATATAAATCATTAATAATTAAATTTAATTTTTGTTTCTTTAATGATTTAATTTTATTTGGTTTTGAATGTCCGTGGCTTCGGAATTTGGTGAATGGTCAATGTCACCGATTCCAACGTCCATTTGACCAATTTCTTCCGATTCTTGTATTTCCTCATGTACACTTTTAGCATATTTAACACAAACATTATGCAGTGCTGCACAAACATTGACGATTTGAGTTGCCTTTGCCGGTTTGTAGTGGAGTTGGCGGGCACTGATTATACATCGGAATTTGTCGTCAAAACACCAATTGTGCGCTCCACAACATCTCTTGCCTTGGCGTGCTTTACGTTGTAAATCGCCTCAGCACTTCTGCTTTCCGCAGATCGATAAGGCGTCATTAGAAAAGGTTGAAGAGGATATCATGCATCACCTACATTAATAACTTCTTAACTAAAAGCCAATTGTGTTGATCACCAGCACGATAATTTTCTTCCAAAACGCGTTTGGCATGGCTACAGTTCATATTAAGCTATCATGCGCTGAACCAGCATACCGGACATCCACAAAGCGAATTTTCATTTTGTGATCGCAAATCTGGATTAAATTGAAATAATTCTTGATTTATGTAAAACTTTATATACTTACTAGTAAGTGGCCCGCTTACTTCGCTGCGGGGATAGTTTATAAAAATTTTAGCAATAGAAGATAGATACAAAATAAATAAATTAGAAAATATTTCACAAAATATTAAAGCAAAGTATTTAATATTCTCTTTTCCACGCCACCATTGAGGTAGAGAATCAGTAGGCCTTATCCACTTATTGAATTTAATTTGCAATTATTAACAACTTTTAAGAGCTTTTTTATAAACGACATTGGTTGTTTTTCCGTCAGGTGCTAATACAAATAAACTTTTTGGTGAACTGACTCTTGACTACATAAAATTTGCCATGAGAAAAACAATCGTGTCTTAAGTCTAGTCCGGCTAATTTAAGAGTTTGTCCCTGTGATTTATTAATTGTTAAAGCAAAGCAATCTTTTAAATGAAATTGCAATCTTTTAAATTGAATTGACAATTCAGAATCAGAAGGTATTAATGGAATTCTCGGTATAAAAACCGTTTCCCCTATACCATTGCCAGTAGAGATAATTGCTTCGACAACATTTTTATGACGGACTTTAACTTGCAATCTTGTACCATTGCACAGTTTTGGAGGCTTCAAGTTGCGAATCAACATTACAGGTGAACCAATCTTTAAAGTTAATTTATGTTGAGGCAGGCCAGCCGGATTTAATGAATTAAGAAACTCGACGGGGTAATGAACTGCATCTTCGATTTCAGTCACCGAATCAATAGAGTTATATGTCATTTCTTCACTTTGAAATGATTTTAATAAAAACTCGATTATTTCAAATGCATTGTCATGTCTCGCATCCAAAATATCCAGAAATATTTTTAGAGTTAGTTCTTTAATACTTTTCACAACATGACACAAAGTTGATGGTAAAGTTCTTTTGCCATCATGGGTTGGAAATAATCCATTTTCTATTTGAAGAAGCTTTTCTGCAAATACACTAGCTATGCTATCACCTTTTAAGTGCACTCGCATATTTTTCGTTAATGCAATTTTCTGTATTTTGGGCCACAAAATTTAAGACTTTAAGCACGCATTTATTTTATCTGCTCTTGTTCCTCTGGGGATCAATGGAAGAGTTTGTCGAAAATCACCAGCTTAGTGAACAGTTATGCCACCCATTAAGTATTCACTATCTCGAATGTCTTTCAAAGATCGATCTACAGCTTTAAAAGCACCTTTATGGCCCATAGTACACTCATCCCAAACAATAAGCTTGCAATCTTTGAGCACAGCAGCAATTTTAGATTGCTTTGAAATTGAGCAATGTGGTGTTTCTAAATGAATCAAATTAAATGGAATCTTAAGTGTAGAACGCGCTGTGCGACCACTATTAAGTAATGTGGCTGCGATACCGGAAGAAGCAACGGCCAATGCATTTTTTTTACTTTGCCGTACCTTTGCCAACAATAAATTTAAAAGATACGTTTTACCTGTTCCACCAGGTGCATCTAGAAAATAGATTTCTCCCGCTTCTGCTTCAACGCTATGTAGTATCTTTTCGTATACTTGTTTTTGCTCAGCAGTAAGGAATAGCTCATTATTAACAACAAAATTATCGCAATTTTCAGGCAGAAGGAAGCATCTCCGACCCCATAAAGTATATATATTCTTGATCAGCATCAACAGCCGAGACGATATAGCCATGTCCGTCTGTCTGTCCGTCTGTCTGTCTGTCTGTCCGTCTGTCCGTCTGTTTCTCTATGATATTCAATATTTGGAACAATTTCCGCGGATGTTATTAGTAGTGGAAGTCCATAATAAGTCAAGTTTTGACCACCAATAGACAGTACAATATCTTCAATGTAAATAACACATTTATTTAATACATTATTCACATTACTTTCATCAATATTTCTGTGTTATGAAATATGAAAGGCTCTTAAAATATCTTCTGAGAAACTCTCTTTATAAGTATTCCAAAGTTTAAGAGCATCTGAAATTTGACAAAATACTAACATTATTGCAAAAATTTATCGCAGTTTTGTAGGATTTTGACATATTACAGCTTCGGCTATAGTAGAATCCCAGTGCTTATCATCTTCTAGTAATCCTAGAGCTTTACACGCCAATTGAAATGATGCGTATGCTATACCACTAACGGTTTTTAAATTTAAAAATTAAGTTGGCCTCTAACAAAATGTAGTAAAAGTCTTGAATAAAAACATTCTGTATTATTTTATTTTATTTATCTTTTAACTCCAGGAAAATTTGGCACATCATGCCCTCGTTTTCTTCTTTGAAATTCTTTGTTGTTCCATGTAAAATATGATGGAACTTCACAATATAGAAGCGTTCTTGCAAACTCATCACGTGTTCATAGCTCAAAGAAGGCTAGCAAAGTGGTTTTGGGTGTAGTGCTTAATCTGTCAAGTAATTGTTGCGGATTATTGGGGTTAAAATATATCCGTTGACCATTTTCTAAATTAACAGCTAAGTGTGTAATAGCCGGAAAACGTTAATGTATGGAAAATGCAAGGATTCTCCATACCGCTTCTGAGCTACTTATAGAACGGCCACTTTCGTACATATTAATTTCATTACGTTGGTCTTCAAGAGTAAATGATGCTTGGTCTCTGCCCTTGCTAACATATTTACAAATGTATTTAATAGACTTTACAGAACTACAATACTCAACATTTATGTGAGCTTCATATGTTCTCAAAAGTACACAGTTTTAAGGCACAGCCCAACGATTATCTATGCAGTTACCATTTATATTAATTGCATTACCACCATCTTCTATATAGAGGGTAACTATCTTTTCCAGTCACAGTTTCTTTAAGTAATTGTCGAAGAAACCTTTTGGTACAATTTTCATTTTTCATGCATGGCGATTTATTATTAAATGAATCCCAAGGACCATGAATCATATTTGACTTAATAATGTTAAATCACAAAGGATCCTCATCTGCGTTTGGTATTTCGGCACAGATAATTTTATCGATTTTATCTGGTCTTATTTTATTTTCTAACCAAAGCACAATATGTATATGTGGTAAACCCCACTTTTGCCATTCTACAGAGTACATGAAACATTGCGCGCTTCCAAACAAAGAACCTTCTCCCAATAGTGACAGTAAAGCTTTAACTTTTTAATTAAAATATCGAGCTATAATATCGTGACGATCATGCTGTTTTTGACCCGGTAATAAAACACTTTTTATGTCATAGCATTGTGGATTGCATGTGAATGTTATGAAAAGATCTGGTCGCCCATAATGGCGAACATATGTCATAGCATCTTGAGTCTTCTCATGCATATATCGTGCAGAGCTTGTAAAAGAAGATGGTAAAATTACCATCTGCCAAGTTGAGCTGCGACAACATCTTGCCTATTGCATCTTGTAGATGTATATAGCTATCTGCTCTGAGTTTCGCTTGAATGTAGCGAATATAATTTAACCTTTCTATTTCAATTTCAGCATACATATCAACCAAAAACTGACTAAAAAGGGAACGACAATAAATTAAATGATTTATCTCAGATTGACGAATCATTATTTTATAGCTGTAAAAGCTTAACGTAGATATCATTTTTTTGGTTCCTCCTTTTTATACCCTTAACCCATAAAATGGGTAAATAAGGGTATAATGGTTTTGTGCAAAAGTATGTAACAGGCAGAAGGAAGCATCTCCGACCCCATAAAGTATATATATTCTTGATCAGCATCAACAGCCGAGACGATATAGCCATGTCCGTCTGTCTGTCCGTCTGTCTGTCTGTCCGTCTGTCCGTCTGTCCGTCTGTATGAACGCGTGGATCTCAGAGACTACAAGAGCTAGAGACTTCAGATTTTCGATATAAGTTCTCCTATACCATGAGCAGAACAAGTTTGCTTCAAATTATCGATAACTATTCTGGTTTCCGATATACACATAATATCGATAACAAAAAATATCGAATTTGCAAAATCTAAAAATGAGGGTTGACGTAATGGGTAATGATAGAACTTTTCTGAACTTTTCTTTTTCCGACGGACAGACAGACAGACGGACAGACAGACAGACGGACAGACGGACATTGCACAAACTCAATATACTCTTTACCTTCGGTATCGAGTATAAAACTAAAAATTTTAAATATAAATCATTAATAATTAAATTTAATTTTTGTTTCTTTAATGATTTAATTTTATTTGGTTTTGAATGTCCGTGGCTTCGGAACTTGGTGAATGGTCAATGTCACCGATTCCAACGTCCATTTGACCAATTTCTTCCGATTCTTGTATTTCCTCATGTACACTTTTAGCATATTTAACACAAACATTATGCAGTGCTGCACAAACATTGACGATTTGAATTGCCTTTGCCGGTTTGTAGTGGAGTTGGCGGGCACTGATTATACATCGGAATTTGTCGTCAAAACACCAATTGTGCGCTCCCCAACATCTCTTGCCTTGGCGTGCTTTACGTTGTAAATCGCCTCAGCACTTCTGCTTTCCGCAGATCGATAAGGCGTCATTAGAAAAGGTTGAAGAGGATATCATGCATCACCTACATTAATAACTTCTTAACTAAAAGCCAATTGTGTTGATCACCAGCACGATAATTTTCTTCCAAAACGCGTTTGGCATGGCTACAGTTCATATTAAGCTATCATGCGCTGAACCAGCATACCGGACATCCACAAAGCGAATTTTCATTTTGTGATCGCAAATCTGGATTAAATTGAAATAATTCTTGATTTATGTAAAACTTTATATACTTACTAGTAAGTGGCCCGCTTACTTCGCTGCGGGGATAGTTTATAAAAATTTTAGCAATAGAAGATAGATACAAAATAAATAAATTAGAAAATATTTCACAAAATATTAAAGCAAAGTATTTAATATTCTCTTTTCCACGCCACCATTGAGGTAGAGAATCAGTAGGCCTTATCCACTTATTGAATTTAATTTGCAATTATTAACAACTTTTAAGAGCTTCTTTATAAACGACATTGGTTGTTTTTCCGTCAGGTGCTAATACAAATAAACTTTTTGGTGAACTGACTCTTGACTACATAAAATTTGCCATGAGAAAAACAATCGTGTCTTAAGTCTAGTCCGGCTAATTTAAGAGTCGTCCCTGTGATTTATTAATTGTTAAAGCAAAGCAAACTTTTAAATGAAATTGCAATCTTTTAAATTGAATTGACAATTCAGAATCAGAAGGTATTAATGGAATTCTCGGTATAAAAACCGTTTCCCCTATACCATTGCCAGTAGAGATAATTGCTTCGACAACATTTTTATGAAGGACTTTAACTTGCAATCTTGTACCATTGCACAGTTTTGGAGGCTTCAAGTTGCGAATCAACATTACAGGTGAAACAATCTTTAAAGTTAATTTATGTTGAGGCAGGCCAGCCGGATTTAATGAATTAAGAAACTCGACGGGGTAATGAACTGCATCTTCGATTTCAGTCACCGAATCAATAGAGTTATATGTCATTTCTTCACTTTGAAATGATTTTAATAAAAACTCGATTATTTCAAATGCATTGTCATGTCTCGCATCCAAAATATCCAGAAATATTTTTAGAGTTAGTTCTTTAATACTTTTCATAACATGACACAAAGTTGATGGTAAAGTTCTTTTGCAATTTTCTGTATTTTGGGCCACAAAATTTAAGACTTTAAGCACGCATTTATTTCATCTGCTCTTGTTCCTCTGGGGATCAATGGAAGAGTTTGTCGAAAATCACCAGCTTAGTGAACAGTTATGCCACCCATTAAGTATTCATTATCTCGAATGTCTTTCAAAGATCGATCTACAGCTTTAAAAACACCTTTATGGCCCATAGTATACTCATCCCAAACAATAAGCTTGCAATCTTTGAGCACAGCAGCAATTTTAGATTGCTTTGAAATTGAGCAATGTGGTGTTTCTAAATGAATCAAATTAAATGGAATCTTAAGTGTAGAACGCGCTGTGCGACCACTATTAAGTAATGTGGCTGCGATACCGGAAGAAGCAACGGCCAATGCATTTTTTTTACTTTGCCGTACCTTTGCCAACAATAAATTTAAAAGATACGTTTTACCTGTTCCACCAGGTGCATCTAGAAAATAGATTTCTCCCGCTTCTGCTTCAACGCTATGTAGTATCTTTTCGTATACTTGTTTTTGCTCAGCAGTAAGGAATAGCTCATTATTAACAACAAAATTATCGCAATTTTCAGGCAGAAGGAAGCATCTCCGACCCCATAAAGTATATATATTCTTGATCAGCATCAACAGCCGAGACGATATAGCCATGTCCGTCTGTCTATCCGTCTGTCTGTCTGTCTGTCCGTCTGTCCGTCTGTTTCTCTATGATATTCAATATTTGGAACAATTTCCGCGGATGTTATTAGTAGTGGAAGTCCATAATAAGTCAAGTTTTGACCACCAATAGACAGTACAATATCTTCAATGTAAATAACACATTTATTTAATACATTATTCACATTACTTTCATCAATATTTCTGTGTTATGAAATATGAAAGGCTCTTAAAATATCTTCTGAGAAACTCTATAAGTATTCCAAAGTTTAAGAGCATCTGAAATTTGACAAAATACTAACATTATTGCAAAAAGTTATCGCAGTTTTGTAGGATTTTGACATATTACAGCTTCGGCTATAGTAGAATCCCAGTGCTTATCATCTTCTAGTAATCCTAGAGCTTTACACGCCAATTGAAATGATGCGTATGCTATACCACTAACGGTTTTTAAATTTAAAAATGAAGTTGGCCTCTAACAAAATGTAGTAAAAGTCTTGAATAAAAACATTCTGTATTATTTTATTTTATTTATCTTTTAACTCCAGGAAAATTTGGCACATCATGCCCTCGTTTTCTTCTTTGAAATTCTTTGTTGTTCCATGTAAAATATGATGGAACTTCACAATATAGAAGCGTTCTTGCAAACTCATCACGTGTTCATAGCTCAAAGAAGGCTAGCAAAATGGTTTTGGGTGTAGTGCTTAATCTGTCAAGTAATTGTTGCGGATTATTGGGGTTAAAATATATCCGTTGACCATTTTCTAAATTAACAGCTAAGTGTGTAATAGCCGGAAAACGTTAATGTATGGAAAATGCAAGGATTCTCCATACCGCTTCTGAGCTACTTATAGAACGGCCACTTTCGTACATATTAATTTCATTACGTTGGTCTTCAAGAGTAAATGATGCTTGGTCTCTGCCCTTGCTAACATATTTACAAATGTATTTAATAGACTTTACAGAACTACAATACTCAACATTTATGTGAGCTTCATATGTTCTCAAAAGTACACAGTTTTAAGGCACAGCCCAACGATTATCTATGCAGTTACCATTTATATTAATTGCATTACCACCATCTTCTATATAGAGGGTAACTATCTTTTTCAGTCACAGTTTCTTTAAGTATATGTCGAATAAACCTTTTGGTACAATTTTCATTTTTCATGCATGGCGATTTATTATTAAATGAATCCCAAGGACCATGAATCATATTTGACTTAATAATGTTAAATCACAAAGGATCCTCATCTGCGTTTGGTATTTCGGCACAGATAATTTTATCGATTTTATCTGGTCTTATTTTATTTTCTAACCAAAGCAGAATATGTATATGTGGTAAACCCCACTTTTGCCATTCCACAGAGTACATGAAACATTGCGCGCTTCCAAACAAAGAACCTTCTCCCAATAGTGACAGTAAAGCTTTAACTTTTTAATTAAAATCTCGAGCTATAATATCGTGACGATCATGCTGTTTTTGACCCGGTAATAAAACACTTTTTATGTCATACCATTGTGGATTGCATGTGAATGTTATGAAAAGATCTGGTCGCCCATAATGGCGAACATATGTCATAGCATCTTGAGTCTTCTCATGCATATATCGTGCAGAGCTTGTAAAAGAAGATGGTAAAATTACCATCTGCCAAGTTGAGCTGCGACAACATCTTGCCTATTGCATCTTGTAGATGTATATAGCTATCTGCTCTGAGTTTCGCTTGAATGTAGCGAATATAATTTAACCTTTCTATTTCAATTTCAGCATACATATCAACCAAAAACTGACTAAAAAGGGAACGACAATAAATTAAATGATTTATCTCAGATTGACGAATCATTATTTTATAGCTGTAAAAGCTTAACGTAGATATCATTTTTTTGGTTCATCCTTTTTATACCCTTAACCCATAAAATGGGTAAATAAGGGTATAATGGTTTTGTGCAAAAGTATGTAACAGGCAGAAGGAAGCATCTCCGACCCCATAAAGTATATATATTCTTGATCAGCATCAACAGCCGAGACGATATAGCCATGTCCGTCTGTCTGTCCGTCTGTCTGTCTGTCCGTCTGTCCGTCTGTATGAACGCGTGGATCTCAGAGACTACAAGAGCTAGAGACTTCAGATTTTCGATATAAGTTCTCCCATACCATGAGCAGAACAAGTTTGCTTCAAATTATCGATAACTATTCTGGTTTCCGATATACACATAATATCGATAACAAAAAATATCGAATTTGGAAAATCTAAAAATGAGGGTTGACATAATGGGTAATGATAGAACTTTTCTGAAAATTTCGTTCAAATCGGTTGAGAAACTCCGGAGATATTGAACTTAATCGATTGAAGCTAAGTCAGTATACCAAAGTCTTACATAAAATTTATTGCAACTGAGTTCAGGGTATCTTCTAGTTGGACTCTCCCGACTAGAGCCTTCTTACTTGTTTAATAATGGATTCCATTGTGGTAAATCCACTGAATAGCCATCTTCGCCATAAGGAAATAGCAAAGGGTACTGTAAGGCATCGTATGATCGATGCACCTCACTCATATGATGTAATTTATTATTATGGCTTTCAATAATAATATCGCGCTTTTCAAATTGCTGACCAACAATAACTAAAGCTTCTTCGCTTGATTGAGGTGCGTTGTAAAGCCCTTTGTGAGCACCAGCGGGTGTTCGATCAGCATGTATAACCAATTTATAGTGTTTAGCACTTGTTGGTATTTTATTGAGAGCCATTTTTAGACCTTTAACATAACGATTATGATGATGAAACATACATTGAAGATCCTTTACTACGCTACAATCAACATTTGAAATATTTTTGCAGCATAGTTGAGCTTCCTTTTCATCATCACCAACATAATAAATTTTAAGAAACTGCATTTCTTCATTTGGCAAAGGTCGGACACTACCAATTAAGTGATACACTTGTCCTTGGACTTTGAAGGTTGACCAACTTTCATTTATAGTTTTTGTACTTCCAAAAGAAGTCATTTGAAAGCAGCAGTGGATCGGGCAAACTATAATTTTGTGAAAGATTACCTTTTCCTGCCTTGCAACAGATACCCAAAGGCTAATTTTTCAATTTTAAGGCATTAATTACAATGTTTGAATATCAAATTCATACTACCAAGTTGAGTAATTTTATCTGACTTGTAAGCTATTTCAAAATCATAGTTTAAGCCAGACATGGCTTTAACAGTCCATGCACGCAAACGCCTTTCTTGACTTGCATCAGGATTATTAGCCTGATGTCTTCTCACTGCAACTCTATGAGCTTCAAAATTATGCGCTTACCCCAATTAATATCACGATTTTTTTTTAAATGAATGTTTTAGTACCTTTTTTCTGCCTTGTCGGCGAACTGACTAATGCTGCATTTACACTAGTTGATAAACAAGTCAACGTTGATATCAACTTTATCAATCCTAGTGTGAACAGCTGTCAACTTGATCAACTGTTGCGTTGACAGTAGATTGACAATGCGAAAATCGTCAATTGTTGCTCTGAGTGTAAACATAGTGTAAACACTTTGTCTCAACAGTTGAAGTCACAATCGGCGCGTTGACAACACAAAATTAAGTTGAGCTCATGTTCATTCTTTTGCTGTGTGTTGACAAACTTTATGAACATATTAAAGGTGGCAGCACTTCGCTGCGCCATCCGTTTTAATTAATGTTGTCTGCTTTTTCAACTGTGCAGTCTATAAAAACAAAAATTAGTAATAAAAAGCTATTTAAAATACAATTTTATTTATTTTTATGCATATTTATTGAACCATATTTTAATATCGAAAGTAGATCTGCTTCAGTTGCTGGCGATAGCTATCGATTAACTCAAGAGCGAGAACCAAAACCACTGCTGGCGCTATTTTGCTCTTCTTCGCTGTTGCCATTGTTCTGATTTTATTCTAAAGTAAACAAATTGTATATCAATTAGTTTTAAGTTACATATGTATTAGTTTTAACCACTTTTCTCAATGAACAAAACAACACAATACTGAAAATCAGTTTCGATACATTCACAATATCGACGTCAACGAAAAATGCTTAGCAACGTGAATGTCAACGAATGTGGATATCAACTGGTGTAAATTACGCTCAACTTCAATATCAACGCGTTGGCATATTGCGCGTTGCTCAACTCGAAAATTAGTTGGCAGCCCGGTTTTTTTGTCAACTCAATCAACTAATGTAAACACAACAAATGCGTTGACGTTGGATATCAATTGTTGATATAGCTAGAATTGACGCTGCATCAACTAGTGTAAATGCACCATAAGTCTTTTAACGGGATTTTTAACATTTTCGGTTTTGCATTCACTTGACGTATCAGAATCTTGAGTTAATACTTCCTCTAAAGGAGTAATAACATCAAAATGTCCATTCATTAATGGACCGGTAAAACGCAACAGGATGCTTATTATTTCCGAACGCTTGTAATAAATTTCCATTCTGAAAAAGTTGGAAATTTGCATCAAAAATTTCTGCTGCTGCTTAAAACTCACATGCAGTACCATAAGTATGACATAGCGCTTTCATATTGTTTAGAAGAGCTATAAAAAGGCAGGCTCCATCACCAATTATAGCTATTTCGGCTAACTCTCTTATGTATGCGCGCGCTCTGCAACTCAAACAAAGAGCGTAGTATCGCTACCTTCTTCGCACGCACTGAATCAACGCAAAACATATCTAAGAGGCTGCAGTTAAGTGAATTGCATATTTCCTTTAGCATTAATTTAGTGTGCGCGGAGGAGGTAGGGAAGGGCACATAAAAGAGAGAGTGAAAGTTAATGAGCAACAGAGAAGGAGCATGATCGGAGCGAGATTTCAAATTATCTGATTATCATAAGAGCAACACGCGCGCTTATGTGAACGCCCTTTGCTTATTCGAAATTGAATATCAATAATATGTCAATAATATTAGTGTGTTACGTTTTGTCTAAGTTATATAAGCAGTAATTGGGCGAAATTTTTATAGACGCACCAAGTTTTGTTATGTTGTTGTTGTTTTTTTTTAAACAAAAAGTAGCAGTGCGGGCCCAACAACAACATTTGCAACAACAACAAACGCTACTTGGGTCGAAAATCAATTGTCAAAGGCACACAAATTTGAAAAAAAAAAGAAGTAAGGAGGCTCTAGTCGGGAGAGCCCGACTAGAAGATACCCTGAACCCAGTTGCAATAAATTTTATGTAAGACTTTGGTATACTGACTTAGCTTCAATCGATTAAGTTCAATATCTCCGGTGTTTCTTAGCCGATTTGGATCATTACCCATTACGTCAACTCTCATTTTTAGATTTTCCAAATTCGATCTTTTTATGTTATCGATATTATGTGTATATCGGAAACTAGAATAGTTATCGATAATTTGAAGCAAACTTGTTCCGCTCATGGTATAGGAGAACTTAAATCCAAAATCTGAAGTCTCTAGCTCTTGTAGTCTCTGAGATCCACGCGTTCATACAGACGGAAAGACGGACAGACAGATGGACAGACGGACATGGCTATATCGTCTCGGCTGTTGATGCTGATCAAGAATATATATACTTTATGGGGTCGGAGATGCTTCCTTCTGCCTGTTACATACTTTTGCACAAATCCATTATACCCTTATTTACCCAATTTATGGGTTAAGGGTATAAAAATGTGCACTGTGCGAAGTGATACATGTACAAGTTAACACGCGCATGGTTGAGTTGGCTGACAACGCTGTTGCGCCGGATGCCGTCGCGACAAAGTTGCAGCCGAAATATGAAACTCGCACGCGCAAGCAGCCTGATCACCCGTTGAAGACGCCGACTCAGCATTCAGCCGGCATTCCAGCCAGCAGCGGTGGCTTCATGGTTCGATGCAGTTTGCCTTAGAGTTTAGTTTAAGAATTGTTCTCCAACAGCTCAAACGAGCCAGTAAATAAAAACATACTTATAAAGATATTTCCTTTTAAATAAATAAAACATACATATAAAAAATGTATTCTTTTTAATTGGCGCCCAAATGGCAAAAAACCTACGACTAGTTAATAACTTTCGTATCATTTAAACGGGAAAATCCTTTCAAAAAACAGGAGTCCCTATATTAACAAAACAGTGAAGTGAATGTTATAACAACAACACATAAAAAAACACACGCAAAAACAATAAAAGTGAGTGTTACAAAAAAAAAAAAAAAAAAAAAAAAAAACACAAAGAACCAACGAAAACACACAAAATAAAGTGAGTGTTACAACAGAAACAAAAACACAAAAAATTCCAACAAACACAAAAACACACAAAATAAGTGTTACAACAATAACATAAACTCAAAAAAAACCAACAAACACAAAGAGAAAAACAATAAAGTGAGTGTTACAACAATAAGAGAAACACACAAGAACAAACACTGAACAATAAAGTGATCAACATAACAACAAATTAACATTGTCATAGCAACAAAAAACACAAGAACTAACACTGAACAATAAAGTGATCAACATAACAACAAATTAACATTGTCATAGAAACAAAAAAACACAAGAACTAACTATCTAACTAAATTGATCAACAAATTAACATTGTCATAACAACAAAACGCAAAAAAAAAAAAACAAACTGAGCGTTCTAAATATCAAAAGCGAAAAATAGGGAGCGGCCGGCGAATATCAACAAACGACGAAAACGTCACAGCGCAGCGGCCACCACATCGTGCGATAAGAGGCATATTATATTTCAAAAATTTGAGTGAGATGTTTTTTTTTTTTTTGCAATCCAAATAAACGAATAATAAAAATACAAAGCTGTCTCATATGAGTTTTCATTTCGTTTACAAAGTAATAAGCCTTAATAAAAACTGCCTGTTGCCATAAATATTGCGAGACCCTTATAACTGACACTAGAATAAATTCCGGAGTGGTCTGAAACTATTTATGCTGCGCCCAAGTCAAACAAAAACGGACGACAGTAGTGGCGACTTAGAACAGCTGTCCTTACAAAAAACAAAAAAAAAATGAATTTGGAACAAATTGCACAGATGGAGGCAAAGGTTCAAGCAGCCCTTGACCAACAAGCGCGCTTTTTCGAAGATAAGATAGCCTCTCTTACAGATCAGTTTAAGCAGTTAAATAATTCTGCCCCACAAATAGAAGTTTTTCAAGAAACAGAACTCAAGCCAGAGGTAAAGTGCGACGAGTCCCTGGATATTATAAAGTCCATTCCCGAGTTCGACGGGGAACAAGAAAATTATCTTATATGGAGGCAAGCTGCTTCTACAGCTTACAAATTGTTTGAGCCATACAATGGCAGCTCAAAACATTATCAGGCAGTAGCCATAATTCGAAACAAAGTAAGGGGACCAGCAGCTATCGTGCTCGCTTCATTCAACACAGTGTTGAACTTCAGGGCCATTATTGCTAGATTAGATTTCACGTATGCGGATAAAACACCGATGCATGTAATTCAACAACAGTTAAGCACGCTTCGGCAGGGCGACCTGCCATTGCTAACGTATTTTGATGAGGTGAAGAAAAAGCTCACCTTGTTACAAAATAAAACGCTTATGACACACGAACCAGCTGCAGCAGCCGTATTAAACGAAAAATTTAGAAACGATGCACTTCACACTTTCGTGTCAGGGTTGAAAAAATCACAGAACTGGCGTCAGAACGCCCAACAAGAGAAGGAAAGCAATTCCCAAAACAAGACCCGTACTTCCAGGAAACCAGAAATCTCAAAACCAGCAAAAACCAAGTAGCTCGAAAAACCGCTACAACAATCAAAGGTCCCAAGGGCGGGCGCCTGAGCCAATGGACGTGGATCCATCTTCGCGCTCTAGGCAATCCGCACAGGGCTACAGAAACAATCAAGGGTATGGTGATCAGTCCATGAGGACACAGCAAAACGTAAATCACTTACCACAGGAGGAAGGTACCGGTGACTACGAGTCACTGTCAAAGCATGAGGCAGCTGAAATTGAAGAAGATTTGTCCGGGGCCGAAAGCTGCAATTTTTTAGCGGAAACTCCCTGCTTCCGTTCGTAAGGCGAATGGTCGCAGGGCAAACTATCAAACTTTTGATAGACACAGGGGCCTCAAAGAATTATATAAAACCTCTTCCCGGACTGGCACATTGGATGCCAGTTGACAGCCCTTTTCAAGTAAAATCAATCCACGGGCACACCAAGATTGAGCAGAAATGTCTCATCCATCTTTTCGACGTTAAGTCGTACTTTTTCATGCTGGAGTCACTTAATGACTACGACGGCATAATCGGCCTTGATCTGTTAAAACAGATCAGTGCTCGGATAGATTTAACTAACAATGTCATAAAATATGACAACGGAAGAGAAAAAATCGAGTTCACTAAGTGCCAACAAGTGAACCACATTCGGATTAATGACAAGGATGTCCCTCCCGCTGTCAGATCCACCTTCGATCGTATGATCAATAAAATGGTAAAGGCATTCGTGGACGTTAACGAGTCCCTTCCGTAGAACATAAATACGGTTGCCACAATACCAGCGGATGACGAACCAGTTTACTCTAAACTGTATCCGTATCCAAAAGGTGTGTCAGACTTTGTCAATGCAGAAGTTAAACAACTTCTAGCGAACGGCATAATACGACCATCAAAGTCTCCATATAATAACCCGATATGGGTTGTCGACAAAGAAAGTATCGATGAAGCGGGACACAAGCACAAGCGTCTAGTTATTGACTTTAGGAAACTAAATCAAAAAACAACAGATGACAAATACCCTATACCATCAATCTCGACTATATTGTCGAACTTGGGTGAGGCTCAGTATTTTACTACGCTAGACCTCAAATCAGAGTTTCACCAAATCGAATTAGCTGAAAGAGAAAGAAAAAAGACAGCGTTCTCTGTCAACAACGGGATGTATGAGTTTTGCAGAATTCCCTTCGGGCAAAAATATGCCCCAAGCATTTTTCAACGAGCCATCGATGATGTGCTCCGTGAACAAATCGGAAAGATATGTTATGTCTACGTTGATGACGTAATAATCTTTTCCAAGTCCAAGGAAGACCACATCAGAGATATTGAATGGGTCTTGAAAACCTTAGAGATGCAGGCATGCGAGTATCCCAAGAAAAATCAAAGTTTTTCAAAAAAAGCGCTGAATATTTGGGATTCACAGTATGCAGAGGCGAATTCAGTCCTCACCCGATAAAGTGAAAGCGATTAAAGACTTTCCACAACCAAAAACTGTATTTGCTCTTAGGTCATTTTTGGGTCTAGCACGCTACTATAGCTGCTTTATAACAGGCTTTGCCAGCATCGCAAGGCCTTTAACAAATATTCTCAAGGGCGACAATGGCAAAGTAAGTGCATATTATTCAAAAAAAGTAATAATTGAATTGTCACCAGAGCAAAGCGAGGCCTTTGATAGGCTTAAGAACATACTAGCCTCAGAAGAGGCTACTTCTACAACTTTTAAATTTGTTTCCAAAAACAGAAACCATCTATTGCGACAACGAAAAATCCCTGAACTCAGAAACCATTAAATCAATGCTTAGCAACAGCTTTGGCGTCGAGATTTCTAACGCCCCACCCTTGCATAGCTCCTCTAATGGGCAGGTCGAGCGGTTTCACGGTACCCTCGGAGACATAGCACGTTCTTACAAGTTGGAAACGCAGGTGGAGGACACTGTTGAGAATATTCTCCTTGCAACCGTCAAGTACAACAGGTCAATGCACTCAGTAACAAATGAGAGGCCCATAGACGTAATTCACGCAACTTCCAAAAACAACACAGCGCAGATTAGGGAAAAGATTGCAAATGCTCAAAGAAAGACACTTGACCTTATGAATAAAAATAGGGTCTACAAGTCGTATAAAGCAGGAGAAAAGGTCTGGATAAAAAAATAATAGGAGGTTAGGAAACAAGCTATCACCCTTATTTACAGAAGCAACAGTAGAGGCAGACCTAGGTACAACAGTTCTCATTAAAGGGAGGGTGGTCCATAAGGACAACCTCAAATAAGCATTCTGCTCTAAAAACGCAAAAAATTTTACTAAATAAAAAATTTCAACATTTTTAAGTAATTTTACTGCACAAATTTTTATATTCATTTTAGGTTAGGATACTTTTTCAGTTTAACAATGGCAGCCATGACTCTGACTGAAGCGACACTGAGACTTAACGACTATTCACACGCGGACTACATACCTATAGTTGACGGAGACGTGACGATTTGGGACGAGTACAGCTACATGGGAAATACAACGCACTTGACATCATTCGAAACTTACATCGTCGAGACACAAAAATTAATAGACAAGTTACCCAAGGACCACATGAGACAGGTACTGAGAACTGACATACAACACATACCCACCCTTATAGCCTCCCTGACAGTTCACCACCGACAAGCACGCAGTATAAACATGATAGGTAGTGCCCTTAAGGCAATTGCAGGAACCCCAGATTTTGACGACTGGGAACAAATAAAATTTAAACAAGGTCAGCTAGTAGAATCCGAAAATAGACAGATAGAGATCAATAACAAATTCCAGGCGAGACTTAATGACGTTTCAAGAACACTCAATGAAATTTTAAAACCAGATGCAGAGGTCGAACATTTTAACGCAACAATTTTGGCTATAAATGGAATGATTATCACCAACCTGGAGGACTTAATCCTCACGGTTACACTCGCAAAAATAAATCTAATCAGCCCTCTCATATTAGACAGCATTGATATAAAAGAATTGGTAAATGAACAACTCACGAATACTAGCATAACTGACCTTTTAGAGGTTTCACATATTAAAGCTTTCCAAAACTCTGAACTAATGTATTTTCTAATAAAATTTCCTAAACCATAGTTAAATTGTAAGAAAATAGACATTTCCCTGTTATTAGATTTAGAAGAAGGAAATACGGTGGCCGATTGCGGAACAAAAACCTTCGCTGTGCGTGACTGCGCTGCCACTGTGAGCACTACTTTCTGTAGAAGACTACAGAACAACTCGTGTGCCCAACAACTGGTGTCTGGAACCGTCGCACAATGTGCCACACGCCCCGGGCACCTGGAAGCTGTAACAATAAACGGCGAGGGCATCGTGGTAATAAACAACGCAACCATGAATGTAGTGGACAGCAATGGAAACAGCCAGATAGTAGCGGGAAGTTTCCTCGCCACTTACGACGAACACGTCTTCTTGAATGGTACCCGTTACGTGAACCACCGAGGCATCCTGAAGAAGAAGCCTGCCGTATCTACGTTAGCCGTGGTCAACGTCACTCTCTTCAGAGAACACCTGAGCCTCCCATTCCTGCACGACCTGAGCCTAAAGATTCTCCAGCACATCGGGGATCTTAGATCAAAGGTAACATCTAGGTCATTTGGCTGCTTGGCACTCATCGCCCTATTCCTACTCCTCGTGGGCGCCTGGAGATTATACCAGCGCAGAGCAAACAAGAAGAAACCCGAGGACATGTTTCCATCTAGAAGGGGAGGAGTTAACACGCGCAAGCTTGAGTTAGCTAACAACGCTGTTGCGCCGGATGCCGTCGCGACAAAGTTGCAGCCGAAATATGAAACTCGCACGCGCAAGCAGCCTGATCACCCGTTGAAGACGCCGACTCAGCATTCAGCCGGCATTCCAGCCAGCAGCGGCGGCTTCATGGTTCGATGCAGTTTGCCTTAGAGTTTAGTTTAAGAATTGTTCTCCAACAGCTCAAACGAGCCAGTAAATAAAAACATACTTATAAAGATATTTCCTTTTAAATGAATAAAACATACTTATAAAAATGGTATTCTTATTAATATACATAAAATTAAGAAAATTATTTTCAAGCGCATTGTTCACTTAATTGTGTATGCACTTGTTCATTAAGAAGCAGAAATCCGTTTCTTTTTTGCAAGTGTAAGAACCTTTTTTATACTCGATACCGAAGGTAAAGAGTATATTGGTTTTGTGCAATTTCCGTCATGGTGTCTATCCGTCTGTCCGTCCGTAAGTATGCAAGTTTTTTTCACACCCTCCAAGCTAGAGACTTGAAACTTTCCAATTCTCATTATCTATAGGATAGTAAATTAAATTGTCAAGATGGGGGTTCTACGATAACTGGGAGGCTGGCAAATCGATAAATTCGATAACTCAAAACCGATAAATCCACATATTTCGCACATCCTTTTAGCTAGAACTACCAAATTTAGTATGAAGATAGCTACTATCAACCCCCAAAAAACTGCATCAAAAATTTTGGAGCCACGCCCACCTATTCCGACCGCAGCCCCCCCGCATTTTAAAGTTAAATAAGCCTATGTCTCGCACAGTTTTTGAGCTATAGCTATCAAATTTGGTGCCAAGATAGGTGATGATGACCCCCCAAAAACTGCATCAAAAGTTTGGATGCCACGCCCACCAATACTGCCCTAGCCGCCCCCATCCGCCCCAACGCTTCGTCAAAAACGGGAATGCGTGTATTTTCCAGAGTTGTATAGCTAGAGCCACCAAATTTGGTAGAAAAGTAGCTGGCAACAACCCCCAAAAACCTGCATCAAAGTTTTGGAGCCACGCCCACCCACACCGCCCCCAGCCCCCCTTCCCCCACCTGTTACAAACTTTGAGCTAGAGTCACTAAATTTTGTATGAAGGTAGCAATTGACATTCCACATAGATCTGCAGCAAAACTTTGGATGCCACGCCCACACATACCGCCCCAGCCCCTCTTTCTACAGCTCTTACAAACTTCGAGCTAGAGTCACCAAATTTGGTATAAAGATAGCAATTGACATTCCACATAGATCTGCAGCAAAAATTTGGATGCCACGCCCACCCATACCGCTCCCAGCCCCCCTTTCCCCACCTTTTACAAACTTTGAGCTAGAGTCACCAAATTTGGTATGAAGATAGCAATTGACATTCCACCTAGTTCTGCAGCAAAACGTTGGATGCCACGTCCACCCATACCGCCTCCAGCCCACCTTTCCCCACCGTTTACAAACTTTGGGCTAGAGTCACCAAATTTGGAAGGAAGATAGTTGGTGGCATCCTCATCTGCATCGGAGAATCTTTAAGGCAGCGTACACCCGTGCCCAGTCCGTACCCCGTTGCAATCAGGCCTCTTTTTACCGGTTTAAATGCTGGTATCGAGTATTCCGCAGTCGGTTGCGTCCGACTGCAACGTTTCCACTTGTTTATGACTTTGCTTGTGCGCATTTGTTTTGTTTTTGTATTCTCGCTCGCGATCAAACTCTCAGCTTGTGCGACAATCAGGCGACTATAGTGGAATGGGAACTTGTTGTAATTGTAATTTGTTTTTTAAAATGGGTAAAAAGTGCTCCAAATTGTATGGAAGGTACTTGAAGGAGTTGTCCAAATAAAAATTTCCGTCTTAGTGCTCACCTCTTAACTGCATGGAAAATTGTGTGAAAATGTCAGCCTTCTAGCTCTGTTCGTTTAGGCTGTGGCTCTTCCATTATCATAAGGACAAACTCTTTTATATATATAAAGATAAATTATATTTACAATCATGGCATTTAAACTGAAAAATCCTCTTTGATTGTAATAGAGGTGCTGGTCTTCCTTGTTTGGAGCCAAGATCTTAATGTGGGTGCCATCCACACACCCAATTACACCTGGAAATTCGGTTTTCTCAAAGAAATATAGTTTGGCCTCAGTTTTTTCCACTTCAATCATCTCTTATTTTATCCAAAGGGGACAAATAACACTTTCTAGTATATCAACTGTCTCCGACCAGACCCTTGGGTCCCGGCTGCAACAAACCAAGACTGCAACAAACCAAGATTTAAGTCGTTGCCGACACTAAGTTGGATCCCTGACCTATAAACAACAATTTTGCAGCCAAGTTCGATTTGTTGCTCACGAAAAACGACCTGACTCCATTTTTCATTCCAGGCTCTATTTTTTTGGAAAACATTTTTGAATGCTTCTTTGCGAAAGTATGCTTCAAGTCATAAAAAAAAAGAAAACAAGTTAGCGCGCACCATTGAACCCAAATTGTAATTTTATTACATTTTGTCAGGCAAGTTCAGTATGTCTGACCTGTTCCTTATCCTTATGTTTCTCCTAATTTTTCTAAGATTACATATTTTTTCATTATCACTAGGTGAATCAGATGCGAAAAACATGTTTATTTATATGTAAATTTTATAAAACTTGCAACCAACTGTCAAATTTCTGTGTGAATGGCGTTTTTGCGATAGAACTATCGATAAAAAGACGTCGTCGTCACAAGTTTGTTACAGAATGCCGAAATAGCATCGAAATGATACGAAATTGATATGATGTGACAACGACTCTAAATTGACAACAACGTCGACGACGACAACGGTACGGGCGAATAACACATTTTTTCATTTACCACTTTGTTTTCGTGTTATGTTTTGCTTATTCTCTGATCTTCGACGATCCTAATGCAATCGTTACGGACACACCAACAATGCAGCAAAGTACTTTGCAATTTTGTGGAGAGAAAAAATGACGTAAATGAATATGTGTTTGCTTCACTAAACGTTCTTGAAGTATTTATCGAGGAAGAGAAGTGGAAAAACCATATACAAACTAAAATTACTGATTATTTTAAATAAAACTACTTAATATATATATATATTTATGAATTATTTTTTTAAGGAAAACAAGATTACAGAATGGAATACAATTTTAGCAGGGTAAAGTAAAGTTGTGCAAATTTAAGGCAGAAGTAAACAATTGGGGTCTTCAACAGCTCCGTTTCATCGTTTCATGTTTCAAGCTAAAAACGCTTAGCTCGTGAACGGCATTTTGGGTGTCATTGCGCTTCATTTTTCTGCATTCAGCTGTTGTTTGTTTACACATCTTTTACTTTAATTTTGGTCACTCTGTTACCGATCACTGCGCTTATACTTTATTTATAAAAATGCCATTTAAAACTGCTAAAGATATGCAATCCGATGCTTTAGCAAAGCAAGTTATTAGGGAAATAGAGGATATTGAAGGTGAGAAGAGGTAAAGAAATGCTATGGAATGCTTTAGCTTGGTTAATTTGATAAAAGATGATGAAATGTTCAGGACGTCACCGTACCAAAAACAAATTGAGGTGGAGTTGCAGATTGCAGTTGTGCTTTTCGGCTGGGCTCTTCCGGAAACAGTGCGCCTGTAAGAAAGATATGCATGGTCTTTGGTGTTGGTAACGGTGGAACTTTCGCCAATACTACTGCAATTTTGGGACTGATGCCCAGATATGTGAATTGGCCTGATGTAGCGTACTTTTTTGCTCGATCGGTAAGCACCCCGAGCGTATTTTTTGGGAGAGCAGTGGATTGCAGGGGACCCTGTCGACTTCCGTGGTAACCTTCTTGTGCAGTAACTCTCGGATCATGGAGCTGGACAGCCAGCTGCGATTTAAAAAAATGCACAGCCAATATCGAGTGAGAACTGCTTTGGAGTCCTTAAAGGAAAATTTTGCAGCTTAAAAGAAATACGCGTCAGATAAAAGGACTCGAAAAGCCAGCATTTCGTGTGAAATTGGGTTTTAAAGTGCTGTACTCTGCACAATATTTTATAACAGGATAATGAAGCAGAAAATGAACAGGGAGAAGTGGATGGAAATTTTGATGGGCAAATTGATGCAGAGTCTAACGGTGTTAGCTGCGTGGCGGCAGACATGAAAAGGAAATTTTTGTACAATATGATGTTTAATCAAAAGACCATTTAATAATTATTTTTTTATGTTTATTTATTTATTATCCTTATACAGTGGACGCTCACTAATTAGAACTCTCGGAAATTAGAATCTTCCAGAAATTAGAACCCGTGTTTTAATTGCATTGAACGCTCTGAAATTAGAACCGCGGTTCTAATTTGAGAGCGTTTTTTTTTTTTATTTTCTGGTGAACTTTTATTTTGGTTTGCCTTTTAACAAATTGCATATAAAAAGGGGATTCACCCAACTGCGTGTGTTTAAGAGCGTTTTTTTTTTCTGGTGAATTTTTGTTTTGGTTTACCTTTTAACAAATTGCATATAAAAAGGGGATTCACCCAACTGCGTGTGTTCCGATTCTATTTGTGTGCACTCATATTTGGTCATTCACATGCAAACTTTTGACAAGCAAGCAAATATTCGGGGATTAAGAGAAAACTAATTTAAAATGTCGAATAAGCGTAAGAAAAACACTTTGTCTTTGGAAACTAAAGCAAAAATAGTAAAACAACTCGATGAAGGCGTTCCAGCAAACCGTTTAGCCTTAGATTACAATGTGGCAAAATCTGCCATCAGTTATATTAAATCGAAAAAGGAGTTAATCTTGAATGCCGTATCAAACACATACCAGGAGGCAAAAAATAAATCCTTGCACAATGCTGAATATCCTGAAATGGAAACACGTCTATATGAATGGTTTTTAAATCAACGGCAAAAGAAGTGCACTATGACTGGACCAATTTTACAAGCGAAAGCTAAAACCATATTTAGTGAAGTGTATCCCAATAAGGATGAACGATCATTTTGTGCAAGCGATGGCTGGTTCACCAAATTCAAAAATCGACATGGCATTCGTTTTTTAAAAATTAGTGGCGAGATACTGTCTAGTGATGTAATGGCGGTTGCTCCTTTTTTCCAATAGAAAAACTACAAAGTGCCGATGGAAACATAGTTGCCTATTTCTTCCCACCAAACGTGACAGCAGCTGTGCAGCCAATGGACCAAAACCCCATAAAACTAACAAAACTAATATACAGAAGCAAACTACTTGCTCAATTAGTTGCTGAAGGTGGCGGAGTAAATAATTTTTTGAAGCAGCACTCAATTCGTGATGCAATCCCATTACTCAAACAAGCTTGGGATGAAGTGCCACAAAGAGTAATAAAAAATGCATGGTCCAAGCTACTAAACTGGGACGCAGACCACTACGACAGCGACGATGATCTGCCGCTAGCACAATTGACAGAAAGTAATCGGGAATGTAATGAACTTCTGCTTACTAACCAAACCCTCTTAGAAGCTATTGAACAGCGAAATTCCATCGGAATAGAGGAAATCGAAATGTGGAATGAAGACGCGTTTGGGGTACAGGAAGTCAGTAGCGAAGATGAGGATTCAGATGACCAGGAAGACGCCGACGTCGATGGCACTCAAACACCTTCAGATGGTACGGCAATGGAAAGCGTCAATAATTTGCTGAAATGGTGCAAAAATAGTGAGACGCATAGTAGTAAGCACATGGCTAATCTTTTGGAGCTCCGTAAAGACATTGTGCTGTCTACTTTAAAGAAAACTAAAAAACAAACTAACATAACAGACTACTATAGTAAGCAAGATTACTTTAAATAATAAAAGAAAAATATATCTAAATGAAAGTTATTTAAGAATTTTTTTTTTCTCAATTATGAATGAACAAAACATTATTTTTCTTGAATGTTGAAAACAAATTAATTTTAATTAAAATAACATTCCCTTCGAAGCATTTTTAGCAGAAAAGAAGCCATTTCTTGCCTTATACGACATTTCAAAAATGCGTCCAGAAATTAGAACTTTTCAGAAATTAGAACTACCCCAGGAACCAACTGGTTCTAATTTGCGAGCGTCCACTGTATCTTAGTTCAAGCTTAAGCTTTTGTATGCGTTCCTTACTTTCCGGCTCCAGTTGTTTGAGTTAAAAATCATTTTGCATTATAAGCTCTTCGAAAGCAAGTTCCTTTCTTCGACTTCCTTCGCCCACAGAAACTGCTTCTCATACAGTTACATGCAGTCGCTTTTCGCGAAACTGCCTGAGCTCTGCTTCTATCATCGCAACCTGCGCCAACGAATTATGCACCTTTATTTTTTTTGGCTTGTTCCATAAAAGGTGCGTCCGACACGTCTAAGGAATTGTCCACCTCAAAAAGTAAAGAGTCGTCCATCGAAGATTCCTCCTCGAAACGCTTTGCTTGCCAATTTAGGGCAGCCCTGTTTAAGGTCTAAGATTTTAGATCCGCCCAGTTGATTTTGCCATGTCCGTTTTACTCTAGAAAGTTCCTAGTAGAAACTACAGCTTTGGACTAAAAACTCTCCTAAACTTCTTATTCTTTTCAGTTGTTAGGTAATGGAATAAACTTTTAAATACACAAAATAAAATAAATAATTACACGCATAGTGGGTACTAAGCCGTTTGATTATTGTTATGTATATAGTTTTAATTTACAAAATAAAAAAAACTTTTCTAATGTAACTTATTCTAATATATATTTTTTTCTGTTATTTTAGAATCTTAAAAATCAGATTATGACTACCAATCTATGGGTGGAGCAGGTAATTTTAAAATCATTTTGTTCTTTGAGTTTAATACTTCAATCGAAAATTACTCTAATGACCAATATTACTTCTTTAAATAGTAAAATCTTGCATCAATGCATTTTAACAGCAAATCATGTAATCACTTGTTAACCATTTTCCGTATCACCATCGTCTCGTCCAAAACATTTAGCGTAATGTTCTTATTTGCAAAACCGAGTGGATACACATATATGATGCGTCATACAAAATAAGCTGCTTTATATATGAGTGTACATACTGCCATTGGAAAGTGCTCAAAGTCCGCTTATGACATAGCAAGCGCCAACATTCAAACATAACAAGTAAGAAGGCTCTAGTCGGGAGAGCCTGACTTGGAGATACCCTGAACCCAGTTGCAATAAATAAATTAAATTTATGTAAGACTGCGGTATACTGACTTAGCTTCAATCTATTAATCGATTAAGCTCAATATCTCCGGTGTTTCTCTACCGATTTGGACGAAATTTTCAGAAAAGTTCTATCATTATCCATTACTTCAACCCTCATTTTTAGATTTTAAATTTAAATTCGATATTTTTTGTTATCGATATTATGTGTGTATCGGAAACCAGCATAGTTATCGATAATTTGAAGCAAACTTGTTCTGCTTATGGTATAGGAGAAACTATATACAAAATCTGAAGTCTCTAGCTCTTGTAGTCTCTGAGATCCACGCGTTCATACAGACGGAAAGACGGACAGACGGTCAGACGGACAGACGGACATGGCTATATCGTCTCGGCTGTTGATGCTGATCAAGAATATATATACTTTATGGGGTCGGAGATGCTTCCTTCTGCCTGTTACATACTTTTGCACAAAACCATTATAGCCTTATTTACCCATTTTATGGGTTAAGGGTATACAAATAGTTATACGTGAAATTTCTATATACTTTTTATACTCGTTACCGAAGGTAAAGCAGCTAGAACTACCAAGTTTGGTTAGAAGATAGATAAATTTGCAACCCCAAAAAAACTGCATCAAAAATTTTGGAGCCACGCCCACCCATTCCGCCCCCAGCCCCCCGCATTTATAATCAGAAACGCTTCTACAGTCGACTCCCGGTTAACGTACTTAATTGGTTCCAGCATCTTGTTCGTTATCCAAAAAGTATAATATGTTTGAATTCGAACTTACATTGACTCCAACTGAAATTTTACATACAATCAGAGCTCGCAAATAAATCTCATCACGGACTGAAATGTTATATGCAATCAGATCTCGCAAATAACTCTCAACACATAGCAAAGTGTCTTTCTGTATGCATGTACTATTTGTGTAATTGCTGTAAAATTAGTTATATATAGTACGAAGAAGACCGACGCGCATAGAAGATCAAAAATCAACCATACATACGCAGAAGACACAGGACATATGTGTTGACCGAAATAGTCTTTGGAAGACAAGATACAAGAAGAAATCGAAAAAAAAACTGTCTTTGCTTGAGCATTCCACTCATTGATCAAGAACAGAGATGAGTGTGTTATCTTGATCCCTCTTTTCATTATGTCCAAATGAAATAGATTTTTTCGTTGTTCGTTTTGCGAAAATTCGTTCGTTATTCGAAATGTGCGTAATGCAGGGAGTACGTTAACCGAGGGTCCACTGTGTCTACCAAAACTTTTGACCTAGAGCCACCAAATTTGGTGCCAAGATAGGTGATTCAATAAATAAGACCAGCAATTCTGAGTGTGTATTCCTAAAAATTATCGCTGGGTTGGTAAGTCGTTACGACAAAGATGGCATCGGCTGCGCAGCCTTAAAATGTTTAAGTCTTTATGAATGTTTTTGTTCCGAACATACCACGGTGCTCCGGTGATGGTTTCCAAGATGTTTGACTGGGCTCTCTGGACAAAGTCAACGCTGCTGTTGCAAGCGTTCCCCCATAACTGGAAGCCATAGGTCCAGATTGGTTTTAGAACAGAGTTGTAAAGCAGGACCTTGTTGTCCAAAGTAAGGGAAGATCGATCATTGGAGGCTATTGGCTTTCTGTTTGAGATGTGTTCTTTTAGCTTCAATGTGTCGCCGCCATGTAAGTCTTCTGCTGCTTTAAAAAATTCTCTTAGAGAGCTGAAAAATTCCATAAATTGGTCTTCAGATATGGTATAACGCGGGGGGCAGTATAGAGCAGCTAGAGTAAGTTTGTTCCCACTGTCCAAATGTACGTTTAGAGATGTGGCCTGTAGAAAATTTTCAGCAAACTCTTTATAGTAGTGGTGCTTGAGGCTTCTGATCAAAACACCATTTTCACCTTACCATCGGGATGATTTGTACCGTAGAATAAGTATCCACTTATGTTAAAGTTATATTTGTTGGTTAGGTGTGTTTCGGAGAGTAGCATTACGTCGATGTGCTTATCTAGTAGGAATTGAGCTAATTCAAGTTTATGCTGTGAGAAGCCATTAGCGTTCCACGTAAATATTCGTATCGCAGCCATAGATTATTTTGACTGTTTTGATACAGTAGCGTACATATATAACTATAATAACTTGTAACACTTTGTTGCAAGCATAAACAAAACCTTAATAAGAATAAACATAAATGCATGTGGTCTGCGCATGCCGTAATATGAGTCCACTTGAGAAGGCCACGCAAGCGTGAGACCGTTGCCCTACAGGAAACGCTGCGCTTCCACTTAAGGCATTCTCCGCATATATATGTACACTCGCTCTCCCTCTCTTTGTAGCTGTTTAACTATAACAGCATAAGCCTTATCAATGTTAAATAAAGAATAAAAACCAAAAAGTAATTAAATAAAGGCATTCATAAAACACTTACCATACAGCACTGATGTGCTTGAGAGCTTTCTTTAAATTAACCAAAAGTGAAGTAATTTTGCATGGCGACCGTGAGCATGAATCTGCTCTCGCTACAAAAAGACTAGTCCAACAACAAAAACAACAGCAAAAGGAACTGATGAGAAAATGCACTTAAAATACTTCGTGAGCGGCAACAACAACAGTGCTTTTTGGAAGAATCCAAGATGTTTGGAAAATTTAATACAACTACAAAAAAAACATGTGGAAACGTTGCAAAATTTGTAAAAGGTGGGGAAAGGGGGGCTGGGGGCGGATGGGGTGGGCGTGGCATCCGAATTTTGATGCGGATCTTTGTGGCATGTCAATTGCTTTTTTCATACTACATTTGGTGACTCTAGCTCAAAGTTTGTGAAAGGTGGGGAAAGGGGGGCCGGGGTGGTATGAGTGGGCGTCGCATCCAAAGTTTTCCTGCAGATCTATGTGGAATGTCAATTGCTACCTTCAAACCAAATTTGGTGACTCTAGCTCAAAGTTTGTAAAAGGTGGGAAGAGTGGGGTGGAAGGGGTGGGCGTGGCTCCAAAACTGTGATGCAGATTTTTGGGGGTCGTTACCAGCTATTTTCCTACCAGATTTGGTGACTCTAGCTCCACAACTCTGGAAGATACATGAATTTCTGTTTTTGGCGAAGCGTTGGGGCATCTGGGGGCGGCTAGGGTGGCATTTGTGGGCGTGGCATCCAAACTTTTGATCATCAGCTATCTTGGCACCAAATTTGGTGGCTATAGCCCAAAAACTGTGAGAGATATGGGCTTTTCTGATTTTAAAATGCGGTGGGGCTGGGGGCGGATTGGGTGGGCGTGACTCCAAAAATTTGATGCAGTTCTTTGGGGGGCGTTACCAGCTATCTTCCTACCAAATTTGGTAGTTCCAGCTGTAAGGATGTGCGAAATATGAGGATTTATCGGTTTTGAGTTATCGAATTTATCGATTTGCCAGCCCCCCCAGTTATCGTAGAACCTCCATCTTGACCCTTTAATATTCTATCGCATAGATAAAGAGAATTGGAAATTTTCAAGTCTCTAGCTTGAAGGGTGTGGAAAAAAGTTGCGAACATACAGACGGACAGACGGACACCATGACGGACATTGCACAAACCCAATATACTCTTTACCTTCGGTATAGAGTATAAAAACTGAGTGAGTAGAGTTGTTAAAGTATGGTGAAAAAAATTATATTACAAAGAGAATAGCGCATATAAAGTGGCTATTACTCTCAAGTACAGCTCAAAAATTGCAAACGGAACTTGACTTTCTTAATTCATACAACAAAAGAACCGTACCCAATACTAACACTCACTCAACTCATGAAATACATAATACAAACAAAACAATAATTAAAAAATCGAAACAACCCAAAGATCTCCCAAAGTTAAAGAACAGCTGCCCAAAGGACTGCGAGGGACCCCTTGTATCTCCATTCTGCGAGTATACATGCACAGTTCTACATAAAGTGCGGAAGGCATAGGACCGCCGTCTGCGCCATCGAGGGAGCATCAGATTGACGAGTAGCTGATGCATAATCAGTAGCAGACAAGAGAAAGTGCGATACCAGTATTAAAACCGGTAAAAAGAGGCCTGATTGCAAAGTGGTACGGATGCGGCAGGGGTGTACGCTGCCTTAAAGATTCTCCGATGCAGATGGGGATGCCACCAGCTATCTTCCTTCCAAATTTAGTGACTCTAGCTCAAAGTTTGTAACAGGTGGGGGAAGGGGGGCTGGGGGCGGTGTGGGTGGGCGTGGCTCCAAAACTTTGATGCAGGTTTTTGGGGGTTGTTGCCAGCTACTTT
The DNA here is from genome assembly GCA_030179655.1 of Scaptomyza flava. Lineage (NCBI taxonomy): Eukaryota > Metazoa > Arthropoda > Insecta > Diptera > Drosophilidae > Scaptomyza > Scaptomyza flava. Next base: position 43,534,958 of record JARNME010000012.1, on the reverse strand, counting down.
CCTACCAAATTTGGTGGCTCTAGCTATACAACTCTGGAAAATACACGCATTCCCGTTTTTGACGAAGCGTTGGGGCGGATGGGGGCGGCTAGGGCAGTATTGGTGGGCGTGGCATCCAAACTTTTGATGCAGTTTTTGGGGGGTCATCATCACCTATCTTGGCACCAAATTTGATAGCTATAGCTCAAAAACTGTGCGAGACATAGGCTTATTTAACTTTAAAATGCGGGGGGGCTGCGGTCGGAATAGGTGGGCGTGGCTCCAAAATTTTTGATGCAGTTTTTTGGGGGTTGATAGTAGCTATCTTCTTACCAAATTTGGTAGTTCTAGCTGTAAGGATGTGCGAAATATGTGGATTTATCGGTTTTGAGTAATCGATTTAATCGATTTGCCAGCCCCCCAGTTATCGTAGAACCCCAATCTTAACACTTTAGTTTACTATCCCATAGATAAATAGAATTGAAAAGTTTCAAGTCTCTAGCTTGAAGGGTGTGGAAAAACGTTGCGTTCATACAGACAGACAGACGGACAGACACTATGACGGACATTGCACAAACTCAATATACTCGTTACCTTCGGTATCGAGTATAAAAAGAGAATTTTAATACACATAAAAATTTAAATGAAAAAAGCAAATAAAAATTTTATTTAAAATAAAAAAATTATATAAAAATTAAAAAAAACTTGTTAAAAAAAAAAAGAAGATGCGATCATAAGTTGGAATAGAGCAGTTAGAAACAAAATAGACACTTTCATAGTTAAAACAGTTCCACAAGGAATCATAATGGGCATTGTTGATGTGAAATCGGTGGAATCGACCGCCAACGTTATTGATAAAGTTGACGATAATCCACGAGATATGCAATACATGCTTATTTTAGTTGCAATAATAGCCGCGATAATGATTATAAACTCAGTAGTTAAACTTTATAAATTGCACCGAAATAGCATGAAATGGAGATAGCAAAGTAGGGCCAACGACTTAGCTGAAGTATAAATATTTAAAAAAATAAAAAAAATGTATAAAATAACAGTAAAATGAATACAAAAACCTTACTAAAAGAAATAACAAAAAGAGACCACTTTGCTAGTAGAATTCTGTTCTTGCTAACCGAACACCCAATAAGTGTTTACGAATTGGAACACTTATTCATAGCAACGTACAATAGTGTATTTTCACGACTAATAAATTGTACCAAAAACAAAAACTACAAGTGCTCGAATCCCTACCAAATGTTGAAGTTACTTCTTCAATAACATTCAACCCAATACTGGTATATAAAGTTCAATGAAATTCTTATATAACGAATTTAATGGACTGGGATCATATACGTAAATACGTTATAATCCAAAGAACAGAATTTTATAAATCTGGGGAAGGAATGGGTGGGCGTGGCTCCAAAACTTTGATGCAGTTTTTTGGGGGTTGTTGCCAGCTATCTTCCTACCAGATTTGGTGGCTCTACCTCCACAACTGTGGAAGATACACGCATTTCTGTTTTTGACGAAGCGTTGGGGCATCTGGGTGCGGCTGGGGTGGTTTTGATGCAGTTTTTGGGGGGTCATCATCAGCTATCTTGGCACCAAATTTGGTGGCTATAGCTCAAAAACTGTGGGAGATATGGGCTTTTCTGATTTTAAAATGCGGTGGGGCTGGGGGCGGATTGGGTGGGCGTGACTCCAAAACTTTGATGCAGTTCTTTGGGGGTCGTTACCAGCTATCTTCCTACCAAACTTGGTGGTTTTAGCTTCACAACTCTGGAAGATAGACGCACTCCCGTTTTTGACGAAGCGTTGGGGCAGATAGGGGTGGCTAGGGCGGTATTGATAGTCTTGGCGTCCAAACTTTTGATGAAGTTTTTGGGGTATCATCATCACCTATCTTGGCACCAAATTTGGTGGCTATAGCTCAAAAACTGTGGGAGATATGGGCTTTTCTAATTTCAAAGTGCGTGGGGGCTGGGGCGGATTGGGTGGGCGTGGCTCCAAAACTTTTGATGCAGTTTTTTGGGGGTCGTTACCAGCTATCTTAATACCAAATGTGGAGGCTCTAGCTCTACAACTCTGGAAGATACAAGCTTTCCCGTTTTTGACGAAGCGTTAGGGTGGATGGGGGCGGCTAAGGCAGTATCGGTAGGCGTGCCATCCAAACTTTTGATGCAGTCTTTCAAGTGCCTTAACAAAAGTGCACAGATTTCAAATGAAACGAAGTCGAAACATTTAGAGCTGTTGGTAAACACTTATAACAACGTTAGAAACATTATACTTACCAACGCTCACAAGCTGATTCACTTCAAATTACGCAAGGTCAAGAAATCTTAAAACGATTAAGAGAAAACCTTGTATATATGTATATCGGAGAGGCATGAGCTTGTCATATTTCTTCCAAATGAAGCAAATGATAAAAAGCTATTAAAATAGCCATATTTGACAAATCTCAGCTAATGGAGCAAACAGAAGGCAAATATACAGATTCAGCCAAACCAATCATGGCACAAAATTTAGTTGAATTTTTGAGGCTGGCCTCTTCTCTATTGCCAGAATTCGATGGACAAGCTCAAAACTTAAGAAGTTTCCTTGATGCATTAGTCCTAGTAGAATCGTTGAAAGGCACCCATGAAATTAATGCGGTGAGCCTAATAAAAACAAAACTGAAAGGCTATGCTAGAAACTTAATAAGTGATGAGCAGAGTATCAATGCTTTCATCTCAAAGTTGTCAAGCTCAGTTAAGGGAGAATCGCTAGAAGTCATATCTGCTAAACTCCCTAACCTTTTGCAAAAGGGAAAAACAGCCGGTCAATACACCCAAGAGTTGGAAAAATTGACTAAAGCACTTGAAGGAGCTTACATTAACGACCGTTTGTTTACGGATTTAGCTAACAAATACAACACTACACAAGCTGTAAAGGCAATGACAAAGCACTGCACAATAAATAAGGTAAAACTTATCATGCAGGCAGGCACGTTCAATAAAATAAACGATGCCATGTAAACAGTTGCACTGAGACTACAGGACAGAACAACACTGTTCTGTACTATCAGCAATAATCAAACCCTGGATATAATAGAGGTAACCGAGGTAACTACCGGGGAAGAGGTAATTACCATCAAAACGGTAAACGAAATTATTACAGGGGGCGAGGCCAAAATAGAGGAACCTTTAGTGGGCGTGGCAGCTCGAACAGAGGCCACAATACAAACAACGTCCGGGTAGCCCAAGAAGTCTCGGGAAACTCCGAGCAACCTTTAGATACCCATTAGTAGAAAACACTAAAGTTAATGCAATTAATTTTAGTCCAATATATTTGTTTCATTTGACCACGTTTCAACAGGTAAAAAACTTACATTTTTATACCCTTAACCCATAAAATGGGTAAATAAGGGTATAATGGTTTTGTGCAAAAGTATGAAACAGGCAGAAGGAAGCATCTCCGACCCCATAAAGTATATATATTCTTAATCAGCATCAACAGCCGAGACGATATAGCCATGTCCGTCTGTCCGTCTGTCTGTCTGTATGAACGCGTGGATCTCAGAGACTACAAGAGCTAGAGATTTCTGATTTTGTATTTAAGTTCTCGTATACCATGAGCAGAACAAGTTTGCTTCAAATTATCGAAAACTATTCTGGTTTCCGATATACACCTAATATCGATAACAATAAAAAAGCGAATTTGGAAAATGTAAATGAGGGTTGAAATAATGTGTAACGATAGAACTTTTCTGAAAAATTTGTCCAAATCGGTTAAGAAACACCGGAGATATCCAATTTTATCGATTGAAGTTAAGTCAGTATACCAAAGTAAATTATAAATTTAATTTACATATTTATTGCAACTGGGTTCAGGGTATCTTCTAGTCGGGCTCTCCCGACTAGAGCCTTCTTAATTGTTAATAGATACAGGTGCAGACATCTCAATACTTAAAGAAACTTCTGATGTCTTTCATGACATCCAGCCTAATAATGTAATAAAAATTTAAGGCATAAGTAAAGAGATTTTAAAATCCAAAGGTCTAGCATCAATAGAGATTCAGAAAGGAAAATATATAATTCCACACAATTTTCACATAGTTGATCTCGATTTCGCTATACCATGTGATGGAATAATAGGCATTGATTTTATAAAAAAATTCAATTGTCAACTAGATTTCAAACCATCGGAAGATTGGTTTATAATTAGACCCAATAATCTAAAATATCCGATCCATGTTCCAATAACATATGACTCTGGTAAAAGCTCAATACTTCTGCCAGCAAGATCTCAAGTTGTCCGAAAAGTCACGCTAACTTCAAAAGAAGATGGTGTATTTATTCCAAATCAGGAAATTCAACCTGCAAACACAGTTGCAACATCATAAAATACATTTGTCCGCTTACTAAACACAACTAGTACCGATCAATTAGTTACAATAAATAATTTAAAACATGAATCACTTTCGAACTACGATGTAGTTCATAAAACCCAAGAAAATAGAGAAAAAATTGTCATATCTCAGCTAGCCAAAAATTTTCCGCCTCAATTCAAAACACAACTAACCAACTTATGCGCCAAGTATAGTGACATATTCGGTCTCGAAACCGAATCAATCACAAAAAACAATTTTTATAAACAGCAATTGAGACTAAATGATAATGAACCTGTGTACATAAAAAACTACCGAAGCCCGCAAAGCCAAACAGATGAGGTCCAAAAACAAGTTGTAAAGTTTATCAACGACAACATAGTCGAACCATCTGTGTCAGAATATAATAGCCCACTTCTACTTGTCCCGGAGAAAGCCCTTCCAGGCCCAGAAAATAAAAAATGGCGATTAGTAATTGACTATCGTCAAATTAATAAAAAATTATTGTCTGACAAATTCCTACTGCCTAGAATTGATGATATATTAGATCAACTAGGTAAAGCTAAATATTTCTCATGCCTTGACTTAATGTCAAGTTTTCATCAATTTGAACTCGAAGAAAGTTCAAGAAATATAACTTCATTTTCAACGAGCAATGGCTCATATCGCTTCACGCGATTACCATTCCGTTTAAAAATAGCGCGAATTTCATTTCAGAGAATGATGACCATAGCGTTCTCTGGTCTTGATTCTTCGCAAGCTTTCCTTTATATGGATGATTTAATAGTTATTGGTTATTCCGAAAAACATATGTTTAAAAACTTAACTGACGTTTTTTGACAAATGTAGGAAATACAACCTTAAATTACATCCGCAAAAATGTTAATTTTTCATGCATGAAGTAACCTTCATTGGTCACAAATGCACAGACAAAGGAATCTTGCCAGACGTCAAAAAATACGACGTCATTAAAAACTATCCAGTCCCACATGATGTGGACAGCGCGAGACGATTCGTTGCATTCTGCAACTATTATAGACGTTTTATAAACAATTTCGCCGAGTATTCATGGCACATAACAAGGTTGTAAAGGCTGTAAAAGGATGTAAAAAGAAAGTTCCTTTTGAATGGACAGTTGAATGCCAAAATGCATTCAAATACCTCAAAGACAAGCTAATTCAACCAACATTACTACAATACCCAGACTTCAGCAAAGAATTTTGAATAATAACGGATATTAGTAAGCAAGAGTGTGGAGCAGTCTTAACTCAAAACTATAATGGACTCCAACTTCCAGTTGCATACGCATCTCGTTCATATACAAAGGGTGAAAGTAATAAAAGCACAACAGAACAAGAATTAGCAGCAATCCACTGGGCAATAGTACATTTTCGTCCATATATTTATGGAAAACACTTTACAGTAAAAACCGACCACAGACTATTAACTTATTTATTTTCTATGGTCAATCCAAGTTCTAAACTTACACGCATGCGGCTTGAATTAGAAGAATACGACTTTACAGTCGAGTATCTAAGGTTAGGTTAGGTAAGAGCGGTAGTGGGCAGGTGAGAGACCCTTCCACTCACTTAGGCCAACTGTTGGCCCATTGTGATGCCGCGATGGACTGCGTCCACAACTCCGTCTACCCGAGAACAGGGTGTGTGATACTATTTGAGAGGGCGTGGTTCCAGCTCGAAGCATGAATAAAGGAGAGAATACTCTTGGGGGTGGTGTTCGCTATCTCTGAGAGGTCTGTTAGGAAATAGGAACCGAAAAAGCGACTTCTATTTTTGCAGAGTGCAGGACAGTCGCAGAAAAGATGGGAAACAGTTTCCTCCTCTTCCTCGTCCCGACAGCTTCTGCAGAAATCGTTAGAAGGGGCTAGTAGTCTCGCTGCATGAGATCCCACTAGCCAGTGCCTTGTAACAGCCCTCACTACGGAGGCACAACCTAATCTATTTAGGTGGATTAGGCTTGAAGAGCGCTTTTTACAGCGCGTTGGCCATGTCTGTCTGGCTATATTGCATCTACCGGTGGTGTGTTGCCACCTTTTATTTGCTTCGCGTTCGAAATGCTCGCGAATCCTAAGTTTACAGCTGGCCATGGGCATGCCCAAACCCTCCTTATCCGAGAGGAGAGGCATGGTAGTACCATGTCTTGCCAGCTCATCCGCCCTACAATTGCCCTCGATGCCTTTGTGACCGGGCACCCATATGAGGTAGAGATCGAACTGCTCTGCCATCTCTTGCAGAGATTTGCGGCAGTTTGTGACGGATATCGAGTTCGACGATATCGCGTTGAGCGATTTGATAGCTGCTTGGCTATCAGAAAAGATGCAGATTTTGGCTGCAGAGCGTTCAATTCCTTGTAAGGATTTGAGCGCTTCTTGTATAGCGGTGATTTCTGCCTGGAAAACACTGCAATGGTCAGGTATATTAAAGGAATTATTTATGGACAGTTCTTCGCAGATGACACCTCTCCCTACCTGGTTGTCTAGCTTTGAACCGTCCGTAAAAATTCTAATTGAGTCTGTCGGCCCTGGTATCCCTTCTCTCCACTCTTCCCTCGATGGGATAATTGAGTGGAAAGAAGTATTAAAAACTCCTGAGGGCAGCAGTAGTCAGTTGCTGGGGGAAGAAGCGAGTTTCCATTGAGAATACTTGAGTGACCGTGTGTCTGTGCGGTCCACTGGTTTGTTTCTGTCATGCGAAGTGCTGAGAGGGTTGCTACTAGTTTGCCCATCTGGTCGATAGGCAAAAGATTGAGTATATTATCGAAAGCCTCGTTAGGGGTTGTTCTAAGGGCTCCAGTGGTGGTCAGTCCTGCAGCGCGCTGCACCTTGCCTAGCAAGCGAACTGACTTTTTCTTTGAGAGTGTTGGCCACCATACTGATACTCCGTACAGTAGGATTGGCCGAATGATGGCCGTGTACAGCCACAGAGTTATGTGGGGGGCCATGCCCCATTTCAGTCCGATCGACTTTCTGCACGTGTAAAGAGCAACTAGGGCTTTCCTAACACGCTCTTCGGTGTTAAGATTCCAGTCCAGTTTGCTGTCTAAAGTGAGCCCTAAGTATTTGGCTGATTTGCTGAAGGTTAGTTCCACCCCGTCAAGGGTGGGTGGCCTAAGATTCGGGATTTTATATTTCCTAGTAAAGAGGACAAGATCAGTCTTCGCTGGGTTCAGTCCGAGTCCGTTTTTCTTTGCCCAAGTGGACAGACTGCGAAGCACTACGGTCATGCGTTCGCACAGGGTTTGGGGGAATTTTCCCGAGAAGACAATCGCAACGTCATCCGCATAGGCAATCACCCTGCAGCCACCTCCCTCAATGGAGCGCAGCAGAGAATTTACTGCCACTTTCCAAAGGAGAGGAGAGAGAACTCCACCTTGAGGGGTGCCTCTGCAGACGGACCTGGAGATTGTCGTGGAACCGAGAGTTGACCTGACGATCCTGCGTCTTAGCAGTTGATCGATCAGATGCACAGCACGGTGCCCGACACCCAAACCCGTTAGCGCCTCTGTGATTGCCTCTGGGTTGACGTTGTTGAAAGCACCCTCTATGTCAAGGAAGGCGACTAGAGAATAATCCTTCTGGTGAAGCGATTTTTCCACTGTGGATATTACAGCATGAAGTGCTGTTTCCGTGGATTTGCCTTTTTGATACGCATGTTGCGCACGGGAGAATTGATGTGTCGGTATCGAATTCCTTAAGTGAAGGCCCAGCACCCTTTCAAAGGTCTTGAGTAGAAAGGATGTTAGGCTTATTGGACGAAAGTCCTTGGGAGTTGTGTGGGAGGCTTTGCCCGCCTTTGGAATGAAGACGACTTTGGATTCAAGCCAGGGCGTTGGGATGAGTCCCGTCGTCCAGACTCCAGTGAAAATTTGTAGGAGCCAGTTTAAGGCAGTCTCACCTGCATGCTGCAGTTGGGCTGGAAAGATGCCGTCTGGCCCTGGGGATTTGATGGGCATGAAGCTGTTGATAGCCCATGAGATTAATTCTTTAGTCAGGAAGTTTGTGGAAGGTCTATCCATATGAACCCCTGTGTTTGTCTGTGGGATTGCTACTGCTGAGCAGCCCGGAAAATGAGTTTCCATCAAGAGTTCCAAGGACTCAGAGCTGGACGAAGTCCATGAGCCATCTGGTTTTTTGAGAAAACCTACCGATGGGGTGGTTTGAGAAAGAACTTTTCTGAGCCTTGCGGCCTCTGTGGTACTTTCGATATTAGAGCAGAATGTCTGCCATGAGGAGCGTTTAGCTTGTCTGAGTGCCTTCTTATAGGAGGCGAGGCTGGTTTTGTAGAGACTCCATGACTGGTCATCTCCGAGAGACCTAGCTTTATTAAAAGCTTGCGTGATGTCTTACGCAGCTCACCCAGTTGGGGAGACCACCATGGTGGCTTAGTCTTATCTCTGGGTTTGCTACTGGGGCACGACTCGTTTAGGGCGGACTCGCATGCCTCCGTAAGCTTTTTTATAAGTAGGTCTGTGGTTTCAGTAGTGGGGTTTCCCAGTGGGGGGGACTCAGGGACGAGAGTGTTTAAGTGATTTTTGAAAGTGGACCAGTTTGTACGTCTAACATTCTGGTGCCATTTGGGCTTGGGTACGTCGAACGAAAAGACTATTTCGATATATCTATGGTCTGAGAAGGAGTGCTCGTCTAGCACTCTCCATCTTGTTAGTTTGCTACAGAGGGAGGTTGAGACTAGCGTAATATCTAGTACTTCTTCCCTGTTCTTTGTAATGAAGGTTGGGTCGTTGCCCGTATTACAAATCATGAGGTTAGTGGACAGAATGTAGTTAAAAAGCAACTCACCCCGTTCATTTGTGTCAGTGCTTCCCCACTGATGATGATGGGCGTTGGCGTCACACCCAATTATGAGGTCGGTGTGCGTGGTTTCGCTGTCGGTCACCAACCCTTGCAGGAGTGGATGTGGGAATGGCCCTTGGTGGTCATGGGCCAAGTATGTTGAGCTAACTCTCACATTCCCAGCCTTCAACTCCAGGCAGACAGCTGTGTTGTCTCCATCGCTGTAGTTAGGGAGCAAAAATATATTTAGGTGTTTTTTTGCTAGAATGCAGGTGCGAATTTTACCTTTATTTTGGGCTACTATTAGCTTATAGTCTTTGGTCCCCAGTCCAGTCACCTTGCCACCACAGACCCAAGGTTCCTGGATGAGGACAACGTCTGCTCCACATTGGCTTATGCGGAGCAGCAGAGCGGCCGCCGCCGCTTTGCAGTGGTGGAGGTTAATCTGAAGAAGTCTTAGTGACTTCTTCAGGCCGACGCTCCACCACTGTCCTGTTCGCTTCCTCGTCCGTGTCATCCAAGTCAAGGGACTCTTCACGGAAGCTCGCTAGCTTGGCCATGTCATGGGCCAATTCAGAGCCCTCTGAGTGGCAGCCGGCCTCCTTCCCATCTGCCGACTCCGTACCAAGGTCTTGACGGGGGACACCATTGTCTGTGGTACCCACTGCTACAGGCCGGTTGACACAATTGTCTGTAGTGTCAACTGGTTTATCAGGGAGCGCCTCGTCTGCTGCCGAGAGCTTGTTCGTGTCGGTTTTATAGACGCGGATAGCTACGGTTTTGAAGCCGTAGTAAGCCGCGCCATCCGAACCCGCTAGTGCCTCCGCCGATCTCTCGTTGATTATGAGGATCATCTGCCTCGAGTTGCCTTCTGGCTCGTCGACTTTGGCGACCCTCTAATCAGCTGTGTCAAGCGTGGGATTGCTCAACTGGAAGATTTGCAGGACCATTTCGGGGTCCTCGGGCTTGGCAGAAACCCATACCCTGGCGCGAGGTCTACTGGGCACATCCTTCCAGTCCACCGCCTCCAGTTTCGCGCCAGGGTAGATCTCTCCCAGCATTGCAACCGCCTTCTTATACAGCCCGGCAGATCGCTCATCCTCACAAGCTATTGCTTTAATATTGCCCTGATGCCAGCCTGCATCAGAGCAAGGGGGGGGGGGGGGGGGGGGGACCCATGAATTCTGTCATGAGGTCGACGAACCTGTCCTGCAGCTCATTTTCGATAATCCCCCACCGATTCCTGGGGATATAACCCTCATTGTGGCCCCTGTCAAGGACCCCAATGACAATCTTCTCCCTGGTGGCTTCGGCGAAAGATTTCGTCAACGGCTGCGGACGAGGTGGAGGAGGTCTAATCCGCTTTGCTTGCGGGACCGAATCCTCAACGGACCGCTGGCGTTTCTGCTTGGACTTGGCAGAGGAAGCAGGGGGGCTGGCTTGAAATTCGGGATGATTTTTCTGGCCCACTCCACTAGTCGGACCTCATCCGGTGATGCGGGCTGAGCGGACAGACTTTTTCCGAGAATATCGGCTGCGCGCCTACGGTCCTGGAAGGACGCTTTGACTCCCTCAGGTGCAACGGACTTTGTGGTGTTGCCCGTTGGCGCTACCGTCCTGGGTGCCGAGTTGGCAACCTTTGGTTGCACACCACTTGCACTAGGAGCGGTGCTGGGCAGACCACCGAAGTGGGATGACGGCTGGCTTGCCCGTTTTCCACTTATGCCGCTGGTAAGCTTGCGGACGTCTGCTGGCTTACCAGACGTGGGGGTGTTTCCACCGACAGAGGGATTGGCTTGTCCCCCCGGGTTTGAGAGTGTCCCGGTCACTGTGTTTTTGTTTTTGTTAGTTTGAAAGTTCATGTTTGAATCCCACGAGTAGACGGGAAGGACGGTCACCCGCGACATAGCCCGTGTATCGCGGGAAGCCTAATTTAAACTGGAGGTCGGCAGGTATCCAGAGTTCGCAAAGTAGAGACCGAGCACCCCCTCGGCCACGAATCTCTCGGCACAATGCTGTTCCACCTTGGATTGGGGTAATTTTATAGAGTTTTCTTCTCTCGCCCGACTACAATTGGTCAGCACCCTTGGCAGAGACATGACCGTACCAAGGATCTGCTTCCAGCCGCCCTCGCGTGGAGAGTATAGTCGCACTACCAATTGTGAGCCGCAAGGACGGAGCGCACGGCATCAACGTACACACAAATTGTCAGTATGCATGGACGTGTGATGTCAGTACGCTTTATCCCCTTGTTGCTCCAATCGGCTGACGGCCTCGAGTATCTAAAAGGTAAAGTCAATTTCGTGGCAGATGCTTTATCACGGATAACAATATTCGAATTAAAAGACATACAAAATAAAGTCCTGATAGTCACTACCAGGCATCAAAGTAGACAAATGACTGATGTCAAAAACATTAGTTCACACTAAAGCTCCTTTGACAATAACAGACACACCATTGAGTGCCTTTGATCGAGTAATTGTTCACACTATAGGTCCATTGCCCTGAATTGAAAATTGTAACGAATATGCAGTTACACTTATTTGCGATTTAACTAAATATCTCGTAGCCATCCCAATACCGAACAAGAATGACAATACGGTTGCAAAAGCAATATTTGAACAATTCATATTAAAATTTGGCCCCATGAAAACGTTCATTACGGACATGGGCACATAATATAAAAACTCAATTATAAATGACATGTGCAAATATTTAAAGATAGACAACATAACGTCTACAGCACACCACCACCAGACCGTTGTAACAGTTGAAAGAAGTCACAGAACTTTTAACAAATATATACGCTCTTACATCTCAGTTGATAAAACCGATTGGAATGTATGGCTCCAATATTTCGTATACTGTTTCAACACGACCCCCTCTATGGCACATTATTATAGTCCATATGAATTAGTTTTTGGTAAGCAAAGTAATTTGCCCCAAAATTTTAATAAAATAAATTATATTAATCCATTATATAACATAGAAGATTATGCTAAAAAAAAGTAAGTTTAGACTAGAACAAGCATTTAAAAGAGCAAGGATAGTGTTAGACAGGCATAAGGCTAAAAATACGGAATTTTATCATAAAAAACAATAGATTTTAATCTGAACATAGGAGATATAGAACTTTTAAAAAACGAATCAGGTCATAAATTAGAAAGTTAATATATTGGACCATACTCAGTAGTATCCATAAAAGAAAAAAATAATATAATGATAAAAAACAAAAAATGAAAAAAACAAACAGTTCATAAGGATAGAATAAAAATTTTTAATGCACAATAGGTTTAAAACTACTCTAATATCCAACTTAAAATTAAAATTTAAAAAAAAAATAATAATAAACCGAAAAAAAATGATATATAAAAAAAAATGGTATTTTTATCTTTTATATTGTTTAATAAATGACGTAAATAACTATATATTTGTAATATTACGTTCTTTTTCCAAAAAGGGAGGTGTAGAGTACATATATATATACAATTATGATAACTTGTAACGCTTTGTTGCAAGCATAAAAAAAAGCCTTAATAAGAATAAACATAAATGCATTTGGTCTGCGCATGCCATAATATGATCCACTTGAGAAGGCAACGCAAGCGTGAGACCGTTGCCCTACGGGAAACGCTGCGCTTCCACTTAAGGCATTCCCCGCATATATATGTACACTCGCTCTCCCTCTCTTTGTAGCTGTTTAACTATAACAGCATAAGCTTTATCAATGTTAAATAAAGAATAAAAACCAAAAAGTTATTCAATAAAGACATTCATAAAACACTTACCATACAGCACTGATGTGCTTGAAACCTTTTTTTAAATTAGCCAAAAGTGAAGTAATTTTGCATGGCGACCGTGAGCATGAATCTGCTCTCGCTACAAAAAGACTAGTCCAACAACAAAAACAACAGCAAAAGGAGCTGATGAGAAAATGCACTTAAAATACTTTGTGAGCGGCAACAACAACAGTGCTTTTTGGAAGAATCCAAGATGTTTGGAAAAATTAATTAATCTACAAAAAAATTTAGTGAGTAGAGTTGTTAAAGTATGGTGAAAAAAATTAAATTACAAAGAGAATAGCGCATATAAAGTGGCTATTACTCTCAAGTACAGCTCAAAAATTGCAAACGGAACTTGACTTTCTTAATTCATACAACAAAAGAACCGTACCCAATACTAACACTCACTCAACTCATGAAATACATAATACAAACAAAACAATAATTAAAAAATCGAAACAACCCAAAGATCTCCCAAAGTTAAAGAACAGCTGCCCAAAGGACTGCGAGGGACCCCTTGTATCTCCATTCTGCGAGTATACATGCACAGTTCTACATAAAGTGCGGAAGGCATAGGACCGCCGTCTGCGCCATCGAGGGAGCATCAGATTGACGAGTAGCTGATGCATAATCAGTAGCAGACAAGAGAAAGTGCGATACCAGTATTAAAACCGGTAAAAAGAGGCCTGATTGCAAAGTGGTACGGATGCGGCAGGGGTGTACGCTGCCTTAAAGATTCTCCGATGCAGATGGGGATGCCACCAGCTATCTTCCTTCCAAATTTAGTGACTCTAGCTCAAAGTTTGTAACAGGTGGGGGAAGGGGGCTGGGGGCGGTGTGGGTGGGCGTGGCTCCAAAACTTTGATGCAGGTTTTTGGGGGTTGTTGCCTGCTACTTTCCTACCAAATTTGGTGGCTCTAGCTATACAACTCTGGAAAATACACGCATTCCCGTTTTTGACGAAGCGTTGGGGCGGATGGGGGCGGCTAGGGCAGTATTGGTGGGCGTGGCATCCAAACTTTTGATGCAGTTTTTGGGGGGTCATCATCACCTATCTTGGCACCAAATTTGATAGCTATAGCTCAAAAACTGTGCGAGACATAGGCTTATTTAACTTTAAAATGCGGGGGGGCTGCGGTCGGAATAGGTGGGCGTGGCTCCAAAATTTTTGATGCAGTTTTTTGGGGGTTGATAGTAGCTATCTTCTTACCAAATTTGGTAGTTTTAGCTGTAAGGATGTGCGAAATATGTGGATTTATCGGTTTTGAGTAATCGATTTAATCGATTTGCCAGCCCCCCAGTTATCGTAGAACCCCAATCTTGACACTTTAGTTTACTATCCCATAGATAAATAGAATTGAAAAGTTTCAAGTCTCTAGCTTGAAGGGTGTGGAAAAACGTTGCGTTCATACAGACAGACAGACGGACAGACACTATGACGGACATTGCACAAACTCAATATACTCGTTACCTTCGGTATCGAGTATAAAAAGAGAATTTTAATACACATAAAAATTTAAATGAAAAAAGCAAATAAAAATTTTATTTAAAATAAAAAAATTATATAAAAATTAAAAAAAACTTGTTAAAAAAAAAAAGAAGATGCGATCATAAGTTGGAATAGAGCAGTTAGAAACAAAATAGACACTTTCATAGTTAAAACAGTTCCACAAGGAATCATAATGGGCATTGTTGATGTGAAATCGGTGGAATCGACCGCCAACGTTATTGATAAAGTTGACGTTAATCCACCAGATATGCAATACATGCTTATTTTAGTTGCAATAATAGCCGCGATAATGATTATAAACTCAGTAGTTAAACTTTATAAATTGCACCGAAATAGCATGAAATGGAGATAGCAAAGTAGGGCCAACGACTTAGCTGAAGTATAAATATTTAAAAAAATAAAAAAAAATGTATAAAATAACAGTAAAATGAATACAAAAACCTTACTAAAAGAAATAACAAAAAGAGACCACTTTGCTAGTAGAATTCTGTTCTTGCTATCCGAACACCCAATAAGTGTTTACGAATTGGAACACTTATTCATAGCAACGTACAATAGTGTATTTTCACGACTAATAAATTGTACCAAAAACAAAAACTACAAGTGCTCAAATCCCTACCAAATGTTGAAGTTACTTCTTCAATAACATTCAACCCAATACTGGTATATAAAGTTCAATGAAATTCTTATATAACGAATTTAATGGACTGGGATCATATACGTAAATACGTTATAATCCAAAGAACAGAATTTTATAAATCTGGGGAAGGAATGGGTGGGCGTGGCTCCAAAACTTTGATGCAGTTTTTTGGGGGTCGTTGCAAGCTATCTTCCTACCAGATTGGGTGGCTCTAGCTCCACAACTCTGGAAGTTACATGAATTTCTGTTTTTGGCGAAGCGTTGGGGCATCTGGAGGCGGCTAGGGTGGCATTTGTGGGCGTGGCATCCAAACTTTTGATCATCAGCTATCTTGGCACCAAATTTGGTGGCTATAGCTCAAAAACTGTGAGAGATATGGGCTTTTATGATTTTAAAATGCGGTGGGGCTGGGGGCGGATTGGGTGGGCGTGACTCCAAAAATTTGATGCAGTTCTTTGGGGGGCGTTACCAGCTATCTTCCTACCAAATTTGGTAGTTCCAGCTGTAAGGATGTGCGAAATATGAGGATTTATCGGTTTTGAGTTATCGAATTTATCGATTTGCCAGCCCCCCCAGTTATCGTAGAACCTCCATCTTGACCCTTTAATATTCTATCGCATAGATAAAGAGAATTGGAAATTTTCAAGTCTCTAGCTTGAAGGGTGTGGAAAAAAGTTGCGAACATACAGACGGACAGACGGACACCATGACGGACATTGCACAAACCCAATATACTCTTTACCTTCGGTATAGAGTATAAAAACTGAGTGAGTAGAGTTGTTAAAGTATGGTGAAAAAAATTATATTACAAAGAGAATAGCGCATATAAAGTGGCTATTACTCTCAAGTACAGCTCAAAAATTGCAAACGGAACTTGACTTTCTTAATTCATACAACAAAAGAACCGTACCCAATACTAACACTCACTCAACTCACGAAATACATAATACAAACAAAACAATAATTAAAAAATCGAAACAACCCAAAGATCTCCCAAAGTTAAAGAACAGCTGCCCAAAGGACTGCGAGGGACCCCTTGTATCTCCATTCTGCGAGTATACATGCACAGTTCTACATAAAGTGCGGAAGGCATAGGACCGCCGTCTGCGCCATCGAGGGAGCATCAGATTGACGAGTAGCTGATGCATAATCAGTAGCAGACAAGAGAAAGTGCGATACCAGTATTAAAACCGGTAAAAAGAGGCCTGATTGCAAAGTGGTACGGATGCGGCAGGGGTGTACGCTGCCTTGAAGATTCTCCGTTGCAGATGGTGATGCAACCAGCTAGCTTCCTTCCAAATTTGGTGACTCTAGCTCGAAGTTTGTAAAAGGTGGGGAAAAGGGGGCTGGGGGCAGTATGGGTGGGCGTGGCATCCAAACTTTTCATGCAGATCTTTGTCGAATGTCAATTGCTATCTTCATACCAAATTTGGCGACTCTGGCTAAAAGTTTGTAAAAAGTGTGGAAAGGGGGGCTGGGGGTGGTATGGGTGATACAATTTTTTGGGGGTTGATAGTAGCTATCTTCTTACCAAATTTGGTAGTTCTTGCTATAATGATGTGCGAAATATGTGTGTGGTCCCAGATTTCCGCAAATGCTTTTGTCCAGGCAACAAATTAATATTATAGTTTTACTTTATTATTATACATAAGTGATTATGTGTATAGTTATATTTTATTTATAAACGTTGTATATAAACTTTGTTGAGTTAAATTTCAAGTGTGTTTGTGCGTGCGTAGAAGGCGAGATCTCGGCAGCGACTAATTATCACTCGCTTTCAATAGGGATGGCCACTTCTAGTGGTTCTCTCAGCTGCACTACTTTATTACTTGCCCTTCTGGTTTCTCATCGATTCCCACATTCGGCCCTCCTGACACTGGATTCGACCCGAATTCCTTCATGTATTCTGCGACAGTAGATGTTTTACCTGGGCCCTCAAAATCTCCCACCTTTTCTACCTCATACCTACCGTGCTTCAGAACCTTCAATACTTTATACGGACCAAGATACTTCCCTTTTAATTTAAGACCTACACCATACTGCGTACGTTTTATCGCTACCAAATCATTGACTTTATAAGTCTTTTCGGCCTTGCGCTTGGAATCAAATACCCTTTTATTCTCTTCCTGTAGAGCTTTTATATTTTCTCTTACATCCTGACGCTTCTTTGAACGTTCTTCATCTAGTTCCTGCAACAGCGATTCCTGTACTAGTTCTTTTAAACTTGAAACGTCTGCACAACGCATATCGACACCAGTCAAGATTTTAAAAGGCGTCCTTTTTGTACTTCTAGGCTCGATATTGTTTATTAACTGCTGTACCCTGCCAACATGTTTGTACCATAAACCTGGACTCTCTATGCTCAACTTTGACAGCAAAGGCACTACGACTTTATGCATACGCTCCACCTGTCCGTTACCACGAGGTACTCCTGTAGCTATTAGTAAATGCTGTATCTTCTGCTTCTCACAATATTCTTTAAACACATGTGAAGTAAACGCTGCCCCTCTATCCGTCACAATCCTGTAAGGATTACCAAAATTCACAGCTTGTTTTTCCAAGCAACCGATAACTTCCTCAACTCCAGTACTACGCGTAGGATATAGCCACACCTATTTTGAAAATCCGTCCTCTATCTCAAAATCTAAATCTTGTAGATACATAGCCCATCGTGCAACTCTCAATGGCACTTCATTCTTCTTCATCGTCATGGCGAATGCATTGCAATCAGTGACGATCTTAAACTTAACTCCCATGACATAGACTCTCCATTTAACTAAAGCTCCTACCACTGCTAATACTTCCAATTCGTATGAGTGATAATTCTCTTCGCATGGCTTTGTTTTCTTACTCATATACATCACCGGATGCAACATGCCGTCCTCTAAGTTTTTTTGTAGCATCACCGCCCCAAACCCAAACTTAGATGCATCTGTGTGTATTTGTGTCGCAAGCTTCGGATTATACAGCTTCAACAC
The DNA here is from genome assembly GCA_030179655.1 of Scaptomyza flava. Taxonomy (NCBI): domain Eukaryota; kingdom Metazoa; phylum Arthropoda; class Insecta; order Diptera; family Drosophilidae; genus Scaptomyza; species Scaptomyza flava. The sequence goes on along the minus strand of JARNME010000012.1, from coordinate 43,516,893 downwards.
TGGCTTACTAACTAACGCTGCTTTTAACTGCTCGAATGCTACCTGCTGCAACTCTTTAAACTCAAACTTCGAATCGTGCCGTAGCAAATCGGACAACGGCTTGGCTATCAACGCAAATCCTTCCACAAATCTTCTGGAATATGATGTTAATCCGAGAAAACGTTGAATACCCTTTCTATCTCTTGGTGTTGGAAAATTTGACACCGCCTCTGTCTCTTCTCACTGAGAGTAATTTTCCCATCTTCAATGATGTACCCCAAAAAATTTACCTTTCTTTGCAACAGTTGACATTTGCCCCAATTAATTCTTAGCCCGTTTCTTGCTGCCACCTAAAGTACTCTTTTTAACTTTTCTAGCCCTTCCTCAACATTGACACTCGGTATGATAATATCATCCATGTACACAACTGCATCATCCTTCTGTACCAATTCCCGAAAAATTGCCATTATAAATCTGGTGAACACGGCTGGCGAATTTGATATGCCAAACGGCACAAATAAAAACTCGAATTGTCCTTTCTGTGTAACAAACGCTGTATATTTTTGCGACTGTGCCTCTACTGGTACATGGAAATACCCATTCGTCAAATCCAGCGTAGTGAAAATCTTTGCACCCTGAAATTTTTCAATAACACTATCCATGTGTACCATCGGAAAGTTATCGCGCATTATCTTTTCATTTAGTTTTCTATAATCACAGCACAAACGTTTCTTCCCATTTTTCTTCGCTACAAGAACCACAGGAGATGCATACTCTGACGTGCTAGGCTTAATAATCTTTTCCTCTAGCCACTCTTTAACCTGTTCATCCACTATCTGCTGTTCTGTATACGTCAAACGTCTCGGGTGCTGGTATACTGGTAATTCGTCTGTCAACACAATCTTCATTTCTACCGGACTCTTAGCACTCCGTTGCGGAACATATAGTTCGACCAATTTCACCGCTCTGCATTTCTGTGCTTCGGACAACTCAGACAAAGCAGACGCAATTTCATTAACATTTGCTCAGCACTAACCATACACAAACCGTTAAACTCCTTAAATAACTCTGCACAGCTATTCTTGTATTCCTCATTTTCTTTCTGTCTGCATGCTAATTCTGTACCCTCTTTGGTGACCTTCATATCGACATTCTCCAATATGGTTCTGCCAAGAATCGCTTCGAATGCTATATCTTCGTCTGCCACTACATGGAATTCAACTTGCATGTCAATGTTATCAATCTGACTCTCACCGATACCTGTCAAACACTTTTCACGCCCTTCTAACTGTCCTTCCTTTAGCTTCAAGAACACACTACGACGTAGCAAACGTAAATCTGCACCTGCATCTATAAGTCCCTTAAATGTAACAGCTACATGAACAATAGATTTCAACTCAAGTCCCGAAGCTGTAAACAAGCGTGTTGGCTTTTTTACTGACTTATCTTGAACTACATTTGCTCCCTGCTCTGTTTTTAACTCAACCTCACACTGCGCAGCTCTATGCCCTGGCTGATTACATTTGTAACACTTTATATCATTTTTCGGACAATCTCTACGAAAATGTTATTCGTCCCCGCACTTAAAGCATTTTTTTACTCCCTGACTTGCGTTTGCGGATGTACTTTGACTTCTTTCTGGCTGACTTTGCTTGTTCCACGATTTTACCTGACCACGCGTTTTTTCGTATACTTCAATCTGTATTTTTAACTGTCTCATGTTTCTGGCACTATACAGTAGACCTTTATTCATTCTTGAATCAGGAATGCCTTCTACAAAATAGTCTATCAAACTTTCATCCTCCAAGTCAATTGGCCTTGCTATTTCCATCAGAGCATACAGATATTCAAGCAATGTTTCATTCTTCTTTTGTTGGCGCTTCGATAATCTTCTATGAACTTCTGCTGATGATACCCTTACCCCAAATTCTTCAACCAATGCCTTTTTTAACAAATCCCAATCACGAATATTTCTTTGTATGAACGACTTTGCTGCTCCACTCAGCAACTGTTTAGCATAAATGAAAGTCTGTAACTGGCTCCAACCTACAGTTACTGCACATTCCTCAATTTCTTCAATCCACTGATTAATGTCTGGCAAATTCGTACCCGTAAACTGCGATACGCTTCCCTCCACGTCTTTCAATGTGAACCATGATCTATTCATACCTGAAGTTCCTTGGTGTTGGTTCTGCACACCCCTATTCATATTTTCTACATTATCACCTTGCTGTGATGCAATATCCGGCAATGCACACACACTTTTACAATCAATCGTTAAATATTTAGTTTTACAGTATCGATATCTACTCGTTAATTTGTATGTTGTTAACAACAAAAGTTTCTGTAAATACCGATTCCCGCGACGCTCCTTTCGCACAAGTCCCTCAACGCTCAGCTCTCTGCTCTGCATTCACATACAATTCGTTAGCTCACAGCCAACAACAATACTGAAGACAGCTCTCTGTCCGGCGTTGCCTCAAAATTGTACCACAAGCACCAACACAACTGTACTTGGCAATTTTCTCACACTCGCTGTTTCTGTTCTCGGTACGTCTGTTAGCCGCCGACGCTTCGAATCCACGATCTTCTGTCGCCTCTCTCGTCACGCACTTCTCGACTCGTACTTTTACCACAGCCCGCCGTTCTTGCCTTTCGCCAACGTTGTCTGCTTAGTCACCAGCCCTCAAATGCAATCCGTTACTTCAGCGTTGCCTCAAAATTGTACCACAAGCACCAACACAACTGTACTTGGCAATTTTCTCGCACTCGCTCTTTCTGTTCTCGGTACGTCTGTTAGCCGCCGACGTTTATAATCAACGATTTTCTGTCGCTTCTCTCGTTCCGCACTTCTCGACTCGTACTTATTCCACAGCTCGCCGCTCTTGCCTTTCGCCAACGTTGTCTGCTTAGTCACCAGCCCTCAAATGCAAACCGTTACTTCAGCGTTGCCTCAAAATTGTACCTCAAGCACCAACACAACTGTACTTGGCAATTTTCTCGCACTCGCTCTTTCTAATCTCGGTACGTCTGTTAGCCGCCGACGTTTACAATCAACGATTTTCTGTCGCTTCTCTCGTTCCGCACTTCTCGACTCGTACTTATTCCACAGCTCGCCGCTCTTGCCTTTCTCCAACGTTGTCTGCTTAGTCACCAGCCCTCAAATGCAATCCGTTACTTCAGCGTTGCCTCAAAATTGTACTACAAGCACCAACACAACTGTACTTGACAATTTTCTCGCACTCGCTCTTTCTGTTCTCGGTACGTCTGCTAGCCGCCGACGTTTATAATCAACGATTTTCTGTCGCTTCTCTCGTTCCGCACTTCTCGACTCGTACTTATTCCACAGCTCGCCGCTCTTGCCTTTCGCTAACGTTGTCTGCTTAGTCACCAGCCCTCAAATGCAATCCGTTACTTCAGCGTTGCCTCAAAATTGTACCACAAGCACCAACACAACTGTACTTGACAATTTTCTCGCACTCGCTCTTTCTGTTCTCGGTACGTCTGCTAGCCGCCGACGTTTATAATCAACGATTTTCTGTCGCTTCTCTCGTTCCGCACTTCTCGACTCGTACTTATTCCACAGCTCGCCGCTCCTGCCTTTCGCTAACGTCGTCTGCTAAGTCACCAGTCCTCAAGTATCGGTTCTTTTGCGACTTCTCTTTCCCTTTTTCCGCGTGTCGTTCTCCGTATCTCTTTTGAGTCGATCTTTCGTCGTCGCTTGCCCTTAAACGTTTTGTTTTTCACAAGACTTTTATAGACAATTCTTTAATTGTTAACAATTTTTAAACAGCAACTGCACAACACAAATCACACCAGTTTCAATGTTTTTATAGTTTTATATAGATATAATTACAGCGTGAGCCACAATGTAAATCTTGGTTGAGTCCCCAAAATTTGTGGTCCCAAATTTCCGCAAATGCTTTTGTCCAGGCAACAAATTAATATTATAGTTTTGCTTTATTATTATACATAAGTGATTATGTGTATAGTTATATTTTATTTATAAACGTTGTATATAAACTTTGTTGAGTTAAATTTAAAGTGTGTTTGTGCGTGCGTAGTAGGCGAGATCTCGGCATCGACTAATTATCACTCGCTTTTAATAGGGATGGCCACTTCTAGTGGTTCTCTCAGCTGCACTACTTTATTACTTGCCCTTCTGGTTTCTCATCGATTCCCACATGTGGATTTATCGGTTTTGAGTTATCGATTTTATCGATTTGCCAGCCCCCCAGTTTATCGTAGAACCCCAATCTTGACACCTTAGTTTACTATCCCATAGATAAATAGAATTGAAAAGTTTCAAGTCTCTAGCTTGAAGGGTGTGGAAAAACGTTGCGTTCATACAGACAGACAGACGGACAGACACTATGACGGACATTGCACAAACTCAATATACTCTTTACCTTCGGTATCGAGTATAAAAAGAGAATTTTAATACACATAAAAATTTAAATGAAAATAGAAATTAAAAATTTTATTTAAAATAAAAAAAATATATAAAAATTAAAAAAAAATTTAAAAAAAAAAGAAGATACGATCATAAGTTGGAATATAGCAGTTAGAAACAAAATAGACACTTTCATAGTTAAAACAGTTCCACAAGGAAACATAATGGGCATTGTTGATGTGAAATCGGTGGAATCGACCGCCAACGTTATTGATAAAGTTGACGTTAATCCACCAGATATGCAATACATGCTTATTTTAGTTGCAATAATAGCCGCGATAATGATTATAAACTCAGTAGTTAAACTTTATAAATTGCACCGAAATAGCATGAAATGGAGATAGCAAAGTAGGGCCAACGACTTAGCTGAAGTATAAATATTTAAAAAAATAAAAAAAATGTATAAAATAACAGTAAAATGAATACAAAAACCTTACTAAAAGAAATAACAAAAAGAGACCACTTTGCTAGTAGAATTCTGTTCTTGCTATCCGAACACCCAATAAGTGTTTACGAATTGGAACACTTATTCATAGCAACGTACAATAGTGTATTTTCACGACTAATAAATTGTACCAAAAACAAAAACTACAAGTGCTCAAATCCCTACCAAATGTTGAAGTTACTTCTTCAATAACATTCAACCCAATACTGGTATATAAAGTTCAATGAAATTCTTATATAACGAATTTAATGGACTGGGATCATATACGTAAATACGTTATAATCCAAAGAACAGAATTTTATAAATCTGGGGAAGGAATGGGTGGGCGTGGCTCCAAAACTTTGATGCAGTTTTTTGGGGGTCGTTGCAAGCTATCTTCCTACCAGATTGGGTGGCTCTAGATCCACAACTCTGGAAGATACACTGTTTTTGACGAAGCGTTGGGGCATCTGGGGGCGGCTGGGGTGGTTTTGATGCAGTTTTTGTGGGGTCATCATCAGCTATCTTGGCACCAAATTTGGTGGCTATAGCTCAAAAACTGTGGGAGATATGGGCTTTTCTGATTTTAAAATGCGGTGGGGCTGGGGGCGGATTGGGTGGGCGTGACTCCAAAACTTTGATGCAGTTTTTTGGGGGTCGTTACCAGCTATCTTAATACCAAATGTGGAGGCTCTAGCTCTACATCTCCGGAAGATACAAGCTTTCCCGTTTTTGACGAAGCGTTGGGGTGGATGGGGGCGGCTAAGGCAGTATCGGTAGGCGTGCCATCCAAACTTTTGATGCAGTCTTTCAAGTGCCTTAACAAAAGTGCACAGATTTCAAATGAAACGAAGTCGAAACATTTAGAGCTGTTGGTAAACACTTATAACAACGTTAGAAACATTATACTTACCAACGCTCACAAGCTGATTCACTTCAAATTACGCAAGGTCAAGAAATCTTAAAACGATTAAGAGAAAACCTTGTATATATGTATATCGGAGAGGCATGAGCTTGTCATATTTCTCCCAAATGAAGTAAATGATAAAAAGCTATTAAAATAGCCATATTTGACAAATCTCAGCTAATGGAGCAAACAGAAGGCAAATATACAGATTCAGCCAAACCCATCATGGCACAAAATTTAGTTGAATTTTTGAGGCTGGCCTCTTCTCTATTGCCAGAATTCGATGGAAAAGCTCAAAACTTAAGAAGTTTCCTTGATGCATTAGTCCTAGTAGAATCGTTGAAAGGCACCCATGAAATTAATGCGGTGAGCCTAATAAAAACAAAACTGAAAGGCTATGCTAGAAACTTAATAAGTGATGAGCAGAGTATCAATGCTTTCATCTCAAAGTTGTCAAGCTCAGTTAAGGGAGAATCGCTAGAAGTCATATCTGCTAAACTCCCTAACCTTTTGCAAAAGGGAAAAACAGCCGGTCAATACACCCAAGAGTTGGAAAAATTGACTAAAGCACTTGAAGGAGCTTACATTAACGACGGTTTGTTAACGGATTTAGCTAACAAATACAACACTACACAAGCTGTAAAGGCAATGACAAAGCACTGCACAATAAATAAGGTAAAACTTATCATGCAGGCAGGCACGTTCAATAAAATAAACGATGCCATGTAAACAGTTGCACTGAGACTACAGGACAGAACAACACTGTTCTGTACTATCAGCAATAATCAAACCCTGGATATAATAGAGGTAACCGAGGTAACTACCGGGGAAGAGGTAATTACCATCAAAACGGTAAACGAAATTATTACAGGGGGCGAGGCCAAAATAGAGGAACCTATAGAGGGCGTGGCAGCTCGAACAGAGGCCACAATACAAACAACGTCCGGGTAGCCCAAGATGTCTCGGGAAACTCCGAGCAACCTTTAGATACCCATTAGTAGAAAACACTAAAGTTAATGCAATTAATTTTAGTCCAATATATTTGTTTCATTTGACCACGTTTCAACAGGTAAAAAACTTACATTTTTATACCCTTAACCCATAAAATGGGTAAATAAGGGTATAATGGTTTTGTGCAAAAGTATGAAACAGGCAGAAGGAAGCATCTCCGACCCCATAAAGTATATATATTCTTAATCAGCATCAACAGCCGAGACGATATAGCCATGTCCGTCTGTCCGTCTGTCTGTCTGTATGAACGCGTGGATCTCAGAGACTACAAGAGCTAGAGATTTCTGATTTTGTATTTAAGTTCTCGTATACCATGAGCAGAACAAGTTTGCTTCAAATTATCGAAAACTATTCTGGTTTCCGATATACACATAATATCGATAACAATAAAAAAGCGAATTTGGAAAATGTAAATGAGAGTTGAAATAATGGGTAACGATAGAACTTTTTTGAAAAATTTGTCCAAATCGGTTAAGAAACACCGGAGATATCCAATTTTATCGATTGAAGTTAAGTCAGTATACCAAAGTAAATTATAAATTTAATTTACATATTTATTGCAACTGGGTTCAGGGTATCTTCTAGTCGGGCTCTCCCGACTAGAGCCTTCTTACTTGTTAATAGATACAGGTGCAGACATCTCAATACTTAAAGAAACTTCTGATGTCTTTCATGACATCCAGCCTAATAATGTAATAAAAATTTAAGGCATAAGTAAAGAGATTTTAAAATCCAAAGGTCTAGCATCAATAGAGATTCAGAAAGGAAAATATATAATTCCACACAATTTTCACATAGTTGATTTCGATTTCGCTATACCATGTGATGGAATAATAGGCATTGATTTTATAAAAAAATTCAATTGTCAACTAGATTTCAAACCATCGGAAGATTGGTTTATAATTAGACCCAATAATCTAAAATATCCGATCCATGTTCCAATAACATATGACTCTGGTAAAAGCTCAATACTTCTGCCAGCAAGATCTCAAGTTGTCCGAAAAGTCACGCTAACTTCAAAAGAAGATGGTGTATTTATTCCAAATCAGGAAATTCAACCTGCAAACACAGTTGCAACATCATAAAATACATTTGTCCGCTTACTAAACACAACTAGTACCGATCAATTAGTTACAATAAATAATTTAAAACATGAATCACTTTCGAACTACGATGTAGTTCATAAAACCCAAGAAAATAGAGAAAAAATTGTCATATCTCAGCTAGCCAAAAATTTTCCGCCTCAATTCAAAACACAACTAACCAACTTATGCGCCAAGTATAGTGACATATTCGGTCTCGAAACCGAATCAATCACAAAAAACAATTTTTATAAACAGCAATTGAGACTAAATGATAATGAACCTGTGTACATAAAAAACTACCGAAGCCCGCAAAGCCAAACAGATGAGGTCCAAAAACAAGTTGTAAAGTTTATCAACGACAACATAGTCGAACCATCTGTGTCAGAATATAATAGCCCACTTCTACTTGTCCCGGAGAAAGCCCTTCCAGGCCCAGAAAATAAAAAATGGCGATTAGTAATTGACTATCGTCAAATTAATAAAAAATTATTGTCTGACAAATTCCTACTGCCTAGAATTGATGATATATTAGATCAACTAGGTAAAGCTAAATATTTCTCATGCCTTGACTTAATGTCAAGTTTTCATCAATTTGAACTCGAAGAAAGTTCAAGAAATATAACTTCATTTTCAACGAGCAATGGCTCATATCGCTTCACGCGATTACCATTCCGTTTAAAAATAGCGCGAATTTCATTTCAGAGAATGATGACCATAGCGTTCTCTGGTCTTGATTCTTCGCAAGCTTTCCTTTATATGGATGATTTAATAGTTATTGGTTATTCCGAAAAACATATGTTTAAAAACTTAACTGACGTTTTTTGACAAATGTAGGAAATACAACCTTAAATTACATCCGCAAAAATGTTAATTTTTCATGCATGAAGTAACCTTCATTGGTCACAAATGCACAGACAAAGGAATCTTGCCAGACGTCAAAAAATACGACGTCATTAAAAACTATCCAGTCCCACATGATGTGGACAGCGCGAGACGATTCGTTGCATTCTGCAACTATTATAGACGTTTTATAAACAATTTCGCCGAGTATTCATGGCACATAACAAGGTTGTAAAGGCTGTAAAAGGATGTAAAAAGAAAGTTCCTTTTGAATGGACAGTTGAATGCCAAAATGCATTCAAATACCTCAAAGACAAGCTAATTCAACCAACATTACTACAATACCCAGACTTCAGCAAAGAATTTTGAATAATGACGGATATTAGTAAGCAAGAGTGTGGAGCAGTCTTAACTCAAAACTATAATGGACTCCAACTTCCAGTTGCATACGCATCTCGTTCATATACAAAGGGTGAAAGTAATAAAAGCACAACAGAACAAGAATTAGCAGCAATCCACTGGGCAATAGTACATTTTCGTCCATATATTTATGGAAAACACTTTACAGTAAAAACCGACCACAGACTATTAACTTATTTATTTTCTATGGTCAATCCAAGTTCTAAACTTACACGCATGCGGCTTGAATTAGAAGAATACGACTTTACAGTCGAGTATCTAAAGGGTAAAGACAATTTCGTGGCAGATGCTTTATCACGGATAACAATATTCGAATTAAAAGACATACAAAATAAAGTCCTGAAAGTCACTACCAGGCATCAAAGTAGACAAAACAATTCCTGCGCAGGAAAAGAACAAGAACCTTTGCTTAGGCAAAATCTTGAAAAAGCTTCTAAGCCCAACGTATATAAAGTCATCACGAATGACGACGCACGAAAAGTAGTGGCCTTGCACATGAGAGAAAAGCTGTGTTATTTTAAACATGGAAATAAAATCATTGCAAGAATAAATGTTAGCGATCTTTATACTAATGGAGCTATTGACTTAGGTCAATTTTTCGAAAGGCTCGAAAAGGAAGCCGAATTACATTGAACAATTCATATTAAAATTTGGCCCCATGAAAACGTTCATTACGGACATGGGCACATAATATAAAAACTCAATTATAAATGACATGTGCAAATATTTAAAGATAGACAACATAACGTCTACAGCACACCACCACCAGACCGTTGTAACAGTTGAAAGAAGTCACAGAACTTTTAACAAATATATACGCTCTTACATCTCAGTTGATAAAACCGATTGGAATGTATGGCTCCAATATTTCGTATACTGTTTCAACACGACCCCCTCTATGGCACATTATTATAGTCCATATGAATTAGTTTTTGGTAAGCAAAGTAATTTGCCCCAACATTTTAATAAAATAAATTATATTAATCCATTATATAACATAGAAGATTATGCTAAAAAAAGTAAGTTTAGACTAGAACAAGCATTTAAAAGAGCAAGGATAGTGTTAGACAGGCATAAGGCTAAAAATACGGAAATTTATCATAAAAAACAATAGATTTTAATCTGAACATAGGAGATATAGAACTTTTAAAAAACGAATCAGGTCATAAATTAGAAAGTTAATATATTGGACCATACTCAGTAGTATCCATAAAAGAAAATAAATAATTTTTTTTTTTTTATTTATTTATTGGACGTAGATGTACTAACGAACAGTACAGTCAAGTGGCCCAACGATACCAAGCACCGGCTTGTTAACGCGCGGACCCACGCACAAAGCGACCCACCTCCCGCCCATCCGACCGAGGGGCGCTCCGCTTGTCGTGCGGTTACGATGATCGCGAACATGTAGACAAATGACACAAAACTAACTTTTTAATAGAGCAAGTAGGAGTGGCACTGTGTATTAAGTGGGAAAGATCGTTATAAATAGAACACAGAATACGAAAAGGGTTATGAAGAGCATAATTAGAATTACAAGTTTGAAGAGCTATAGGTACAAAATTTCTAGTATTTCTAATAGGAACAGCAAAGTTAACTTGGTTAATTAATTCAGAAGAATCAATTTCACCATTAATTAATTTGTGAAAAAAGGAAAATGAAAGCATTATTCTACGATCACTCAGAGAAGGAAGATCTATTAGTAAAAGTCTACTACGATAAGACGGCAAATTATTGTTAGTGTCCCAGTTAAGACCTCTAAGTGCGAAGAGCAGAAATTGTTTTTGTACCGATTCTATTTTATTCTGATGAATTTCGTATTTCGGAAACCATATACAAGATCCATATTCCAGAATCGGTCGTACAAGAGAAGTATACAGAGTTTTTGTTAAGTAGGGATCGTTAAACTCCTTCGACCAGCGCTTAATGAACCCCAAGACACCAGATGCTCGATTGGAAATTGAAGAAATATGCTTGTCAAACTTAAGCCTTGGGTCCATAAGGATGCCCAAATCGTCAACCCATTCAATTCTATCTAGTGGTTTGTTGTCAAGAAAATAAATATTAAAAAAGGGCAAACATCTTAAAAATGAGATTACTTTACATTTACTGTAATTAAGATTTAAAAAATTTACTTTACACCACATTTGAAAGTTGTCTAAATCTCTTTGAAGCTGTTGAGCAGCTAGGGGAGTTGCAGCTGACGTGCATAACTTTACATCATCAGCGTACATCAAAACCCGAGAGAACTTTATAACCGATGGAAGATCGTTTATAAACAAAATAAATAATAAAGATGACTACCCTGAGGAACGCCTGAAGTGACCTGAACCGTCTTGGAAACGGACCCTTTGAATAAAACCCTCTGAGTTCTAAGAGTTAGGTAGTCTTTAATCCAAAGAACTAGAATATTTGAAAAGCCCAAGAGTTCTAGTTTATGTATTAGGAGATGATGATCTACAGAGTCGAAAGCCTTACTAAAATCAGTATAAATAACATCAGTCTGCAATTTGTCCTGAAAACCCTTGATAACAAACGAAGTAAATTCTAACAAGTTAGTGGTAGTAGATCTTTGTTTCATAAATCCGTGCAGGCACGGTGAAATAATAGATTTACAAAGGTGTTGAAGATGGGAGGTTATTAATTTTTCAAAAATCTTAGGAATAGCAGACAACTTGGAAATACCCCTATAATTTTGAACATTAGATTTGTTTCCTTTTTATGGAGAGGAATTATAAATGACTCTTTCCAAATTTTGGAAAGGAGCCTAACTCCAGGGACAAGTTAAACACTTTAAGCAACGGCTTTAAAAGACCATGAGCGCAGTGTCTAAGCACACAGCTTGGCACTCCGTCAGGTCCTGGGGAAAATATAGGTTTCAAAACATGAAGATTATTTAAAAGTGAGTTTTCAGTGATTTTCAGTCCAAAGATGCGATTCGAGCCATTAACCCGATAAGGGTAAGGCAAACCGACGTGAGATTGACATGAGCTATAAGTCGTTTGAAAAAATTGGGCAAATATATTTGCAATCTCCTGATCAGAATTGGCCTTCGTTTCCTCAAAGAATACTTCCGTTGGGAGTGTCGATGACCTACGCTTCGCATTAACAAAATCAAAAAATCGCTTTGGATCCTGCTGAAACTGTAATCTACACCGAGTCAGGTAATTCTTATAACATAGGTTATTTAAGATATCAAAACTGGCACGAGCAATCAAGTATGCAGAATAGGCCACCGATGAGCCGTTTTTTCTAAATCTCTTGTAGAGTTTAGATTTTCGATTTTTGAGAATTGTCAACTCTCGGGTAAACCACACAGGTTTGTTAGACCTGTTTAGCTCACCAACCGGGACACATAAATCAAATAAAGAATACAAGGTATTATAAAAAATACTGATTGCCACGTCCAAGTCGTCAGACTCGTAGAGGGGAGACCAGTCAGTTTGGGATAAAAGCAGAGCGAGTCCCTCAAAATCAGTTTTCCGAAAATGATGAACTCGACTCAAAGGCATCCTGAAATTGCAACTCGTTCGGGAAGGTAAATTAATCAACAGCTCCAACGTAGGATGGTATAAGTCTTCGGGATAAGATATAGGCTGGGAACGGGAAATAAGCCGAAGAGTACGGTCCTTTCTGTAAATAGAATATGTACTACATAGAATTTCGGAATTGAGAATGTCTTGCCTTAACCACGTTTCAGTAAAGGCAATGACATGGAAGGGGAAAGAAAGACTATTAAGGTATAAACTAGTGAGTTTACTACAAAGACCTCTTACATTCTGATAGCCAAGTAAGAAGGAGGATGTTAGTTTTTTGAACTATCAGTTATTGGGAGAGTTACCTTAGAACCAACCACCGGAAGGGTAGATACAATCGGGGGCCGATTTTTTTTCCTTGCAGTATACTCTTTCACAATTATGTGTTCTGGCCAAAATTCTTTGCAGCATATAGTGCAAAAATCTTGATTCGGAACACTGATTTTAAAAGACGAAATGTTCCGATCATAAGCAAATTCCAATTTCTCCACCGTGAAATTGGCATTCGATTTGGCCTTGATATAGACCTTGACATCATCTGATGTTAAATCAGGGGGAAGCCTTGAAACAAATATTTGTTTTTTAGGTGGAACAGCAACAAATTTTTTAATTATATCCTCCACTGAGGCTGGTTTGGAAGACTCAGTCTCGGATAACTGAATATTTGGCTCTTTAAGTTTGATAGAGTTTTTTTGTTGATTAACATCAACACTACTAACCACCAAAGAAACCGAAGGATCGGGATCAGATAACGCAATATCCATGGGAGTTATTGGTATATCATCTAAGTTCTCGATAACTTTAGTTGGAGGGACATGAAGATTTTATTTACTTTATTTACTTTACCTGCGGTATCGGAGCGTTTGGAGTATTTTCCGACATCACAGAGCCCGTTAACTGCCCAACGTTGGCCTTTTTACGCTTTGGAGAATCCATTACGAGATTTTTCTCGTTAAGGTTTCTTTGAACCGATGAGAACTTTTCACACAGTTTATTCAACTGGCAGAAAATGCCCTCTAAGCCAAGTTGAGTATTTATAAAGCTTACAATGTCTTTTTTTTTCTCCAAACATGACCAACACGGCCACTCTAAATTAGTATCCTTCATGAGGTCTGAGACACGGCCAGTAATGCCGGCACATTGCTCATGAGCAACATTTGTGCACATTCATCAGCAGACAAAACCCATTTTTGAGTTTGCGCGGACTTGACAATTCGCATAACAGCAGACAGACATTTTTATTTAATTTATTAAAAGGGAAGAAAAGAACAAATAAATAATAAAAAAATATCGCTGCAGAAAATTGTTATGATTAAAATACAGGTCCACCCTAAAGTGCAAATAGTAAAGCTACAAACAAAACTCACTTCACAGCTTCACAAACAAAAACGGCGCGAGCGCGACCACCGAAAGCAACAAGCAACGGAGAAGAGTTTGACCGCGACCAACACCAACACAAAAGAGCGCGTTAGAGTAAACGATCAAGAAACGGTTTAATGCACTGGGAGCGAAGCGCTTGAAAAAGAGAGAGAGAGAGAGAGTGAGCGTAAAAACACAAAAACAAAACAAAAGCAGGCGGCAGCAAGTTGAGCAAATTTTTCAGTATGCTGGACTGCAGTTTGTTGTTGTGTTTGGAATCACTTTAAAACAAATGCAAATTAAATTGTTAATTTACTGTCCACTTTGGGTTTAGGCAAACCGGCAAAACACAAAGTCACAAAACTATTAGTTAACACAAAGACGCGAAATTAATAGCAGAAATAAAACGCACAATAGTAAAAAAGCGAAGCGCATAAAAAAAACACGTCCGTTGCGATGCAAAGCGAATTGATGATAATATAATGATAAAAAACAAAAAATGAAAAAAACAAACAGTTCATAAGGATAGAATAAAAATTTTTAATGCACAATAGGTTTAAAACTACTCTAATATCCAACTTAAAATTAAAATTTAAAAAGAAAATAATAATAATAAACCGAAAAAAAATGATATATAAAAAAAAAATGGTATTTTTATCTTTTATATTGTTTAATAAATGACGTAAATAACTATATATTTGTAATATTACGTTCTTTTTCCAAAAAGGGAGGTGTAGAGTACATATATATATACAATTATAATAACTTGTAACGCTTTGTTGCAAGCATAAAAAAAAGCCTTAATAAGAATAAACATAAATGCATTTGGTCTTCGCATGCCATAATATGATCCACTTGAGAAGGCCACGCAAGCGTGAGACCGTTGCCCTACAGGAAACGCTGCGCTTCCACTTAAGGCATTCTCCGCATATATATGTACACTCGCTCTCCCTCTCTTTGTAGCTGTTTAACTATAACAGCATAAGCTTTATCAATGTTAAATAAAGAATAAAAACCAAAAAGTTATTCAATAAAGGCATTCATAAAACACTTACCATACAGCACTGATGTGCTTGAGAGCTTTCTTTAAATTAACCAAAAGTGAAGTAATTTTGCATGGCGACCGTGAGCATGAATCTGCTCTCGCTACAAAAAGACTAGTCCAACAACAAAAACAACAGCAAAAGGAACTGATGAGAAAATGCACTTAAAATACTTCGTGAGCGGCAACAACAACAGTGCTTTTTGGAAGAATCCAAGATGTTTGGAAAATTTAATACAACTACAAAAAAAACATGTGGAAACGTTGCAAAATTTGTAAAAGGTGGGGAAAGGGGGGCTGGGGGCGGATGGGGTGGGCGTGGCATCCGAATTTTGATGCGGATCTTTGTGGCATGTCAATTGCTTTTTTCATACTACATTTGGTGACTCTAGCTCAAAGTTTGTGAAAGGTGGGGAAAGGGGGGCCGGGGTGGTATGAGTGGGCGTCGCATCCAAAGTTTTCCTGCAGATCTATGTGGAATGTCAATTGCTACCTTCAAACCAAATTTGGTGACTCTAGCTCAAAGTTTGTAAAAGGTGGGAAGAGTGGGGTGGAAGGGGTGGGCGTGGCTCCAAAACTGTGATGCAGATTTTTGGGGGTCGTTACCAGCTATTTTCCTACCAGATTTGGTGACTCTAGCTCCACAACTCTGGAAGATACATGAATTTCTGTTTTTGGCGAAGCGTTGGGGCATCTGGGGGCGGCTAGGGTGGCATTTGTGGGCGTGGCATCCAAACTTTTGATCATCAGCTATCTTGGCACCAAATTTGGTGGCTATAGCCCAAAAACTGTGAGAGATATGGGCTTTTCTGATTTTAAAATGCGGTGGGGCTGGGGGCGGATTGGGTGGGCGTGACTCCAAAAATTTGATGCAGTTCTTTGGGGGGCGTTACCAGCTATCTTCCTACCAAATTTGGTAGTTCCAGCTGTAAGGATGTGCGAAATATGAGGATTTATCGGTTTTGAGTTATCGAATTTATCGATTTGCCAGCCCCCCCAGTTATCGTACAACCTCCATCTTGACCCTTTAATTTTCTATCGCATAGATAAAGAGAATTGGAAATTTTTAAGTCTCTAGCTTGAAGGGAGTGGAAAAAAGTTGCGAACATACAGACGGACAGACGGACACCATGACGGACATTGCACAAACCCAATATACTCTTTACCTTCGGTATAGAGTATAAAAACTGAGTGAGTAGAGTTGTTAAAGTATGGTGACAAAAATTATATTACAAAGAGAATAACGCATATAAAGTGGCTATTACTCTCAAGTTTAGCTCAAAAATTGCAAACTGAACTTGACTTTCTTGAGCCATACAACAAAAGAACCGTACCCAATACTAACACTCACTCAACTCACGAAATACATAATACAAACAAAAAAATAATTAACAAGTGGAAACGTTGCAGTCGGACGCAACCGACTGCGGTATACTCGATACCAGTATTAAAAATTTTGATGCCCATCCATGTGGGATGTCAATTGCTATCTTCATACCAAATTTGGTGACTCTAGCTCAAAGTTTGTATAAAGTGGTGAAAGGGGGGCTGGGGGCGGTATGGGTGGAATTGCATCCAAATTTTTGATGCAGATCTTTGTGGAATGTCAATTGCTACCTTCATACCAAATTTGGTGACTCTAGCTCAAAGTTTGTATAAAGTGGGGAAATGGGGGCTGGGGGCGGTATGTTTGGGCGTGGCATCCAAATTTTTGGTGCAGATCTATGTGGGATGTCAATTGCTATCTTCATACCAAATTTGGTGACTCTAGCTCGAAGTTTGTATAAAGTGAGGAAAGGGGGGCTGGGGGCGGTATGGTTGGGCGTGGCATCCAAATTTTTGCTGCAGATCCTTGTGGAATGTCAAATGCTACCTTCATACCAAATTTGGTGACTCAGCTCAAGTTGTATAAGTGGGATAGGGGCTGGGGCGTATGTTGGGGGCTCCAATTTTGCGAGCCTTGGATGTCAATGCCTCATACAATTGGTGCTAGCCAAGTTGTAAAGGGGGGAAAGGGGGCGGAATGGATGGGCTAGGCTCCAAAACTTTGATGCAGATTGTTGGGGGTCGTTGCCAGCTATCTTCCTACCAAATTTGGTGGCTCTAGCTCCACTACTCTGGAATATACACGCATTCCCGTTTTTGACGAAGCGTTGGGGCAGATGGGGGTGGCTAGGGCGGTATTGGTGGGCGTGGCATCCAAACTTTTGATGCAGTTTTTTGGGGGTCATCATCAGCTAAATTGGCACCAAATTTGGTGGCTCTAGCTCAAAAACTGTGGGAGATATAGCCATTTCTGATTTCAAAATGCAGGGGGGCTGGGGGCGGAATGGGTGGGCGTGGCTCCAAAACTTTGATGCAGTTTTTGGGGGTCGTTACCAGCTAGCTTTCTACCAAATTTGGAGGCTCTAGCTCTACAACTCTGGAAGATACACGCATTCCCGTTTTTTACGAAGCGTTGGGGCATCTGGGGGCGGCTACGGCGGTATTGGTGGGCGTGGCATCCAAACTTTTGGTGCAGTTTTTGGGGGGTCATTGTTGAGTTACCAAGCTTTTTTGGCAACTATAAATGTCTAAATAAAAGGCAACAGATTCAAATAAATTGTTCACTTTATTATGTACTATATTATGTATTGGCACACATGCAAATATGTAACCAAGAGAGAGTGGCTGTGGCTGGACCAAGTGTCAGCTTCGCACGAATACAGAATCGCGCAACCGTTTATGACAATAGATTATCAACGACTGATTAGCTAAGGCCGACAGCCAGACGCATGTGCAGCCGATCGCTGACATGCGTGCATTAAGAGCGCAATCAAAGCCCTTGTACATAAGATAAGAGATGCGCGTACAAGAATTTAACAGTGATGCCGAGTGGCTATTTGTGCTGATTTGGCTGCTGCTCCCGACATACTCCCCCCGTTGGAAGCCTGTCTTTCAACTACATCAGAAAGGGGCAGCAGGCAGAGTTTATTCACAGCCCTTCTGATGATGCCAGCTTCGGTCTTCAAGTCTGCAACACGAGGTACTCCGTCGTTGCCCGGAGAAAGTGCGACCACTCTCGCTAACGGCCAACGCATTGGGGGCATGTTCTCGTTCTTCACGAGGACCACGTCGTTGATCCGCAAGGATTGCGAAGGACTGCGCCATTTCAACCTTTGCTGAAGGAGCGTGAGGTACTCTTCACGCCAGCGACTCCAAAACATTTGCTGCAGCTGCGTGACGCGCTGCCAGCCATCTTAACGATCATAATTGAGTTTCGTCAGGTCTGGCTCGATGATGGTCGTTGGAGGGCCACCGAGTAACAGATGGGCCGGCGTCAGAACATCTAAATCTTCTGGATTTTCTGAAATTAAGAGCAGAGGACGAGAATTAACTATTGCCGAGATTTGGCAAATGAGCGTGCGCAGTTCATCATGGTTCAAGAGGGAATTTCCAATCGATCTATACAGGTGATGCTTTGCTGTTTTAACTGCGGCCTCCCATAGTCCGCCAAAGTGAGGTGATCGTGGTGGGATGAACTTCCACTCGATGCTATCCGTTAAGCTCCATCGGCGAACAGTTTCCATGTGTTGATCGCTTAACATCAGCTGCTTCAAATCCTCAAGCTCGTTCTTCGCACCGACGAAATTGGTTGCGTTATCGGACCAAATTTGGCTTGGTTTCCCACGAAGTGAAATAAAACGCTTAAGCGCACTGAGGAACGTTGCCGTAGACAAATCCTTTACAAGCTCCATATGTATAGCCTTGCTGGTGAAGCAAATGAAAACACTGATATAGGCCTTGGCAGGCGGTCGATTACGCACTTCGGATTTGTAGAAGAATGGTCCGCAATAATCGATCCCCGTGACAGCAAACGGACGAACTCCATGTAGACGCTCACTTGGTATCTGAGCCATGATTGGCTCCAGAAACCTTGGCTTGGCTCTAAAACAGATCACGCATTTGCTGACAGCCTTGGAAACTGTTCTCAACCCACCAATTGGCCAGTACTCAAGGCGGATTTTGGCTAACAGGGCTCGAGATCCAGTGTGAAGATTCTTCCTATGAGCGTGGTCAATTAGCGCGTTCGTGACTGTATGACGCCGAGGTAGGATTATTGGATGCCTTGCGTCGTATGGTAGCGATGAATTCTTCAGTCGGCCACCAACACGCACGAGTCCAAAGTCGTCAATAAAGGGCGATAATGAGGCAACGGAGCTTGATTTCTTAACAAAACCCTTTGCACGCAGGTCCTTGATGTCCTCCCATAGATGTCCTAGTTGCACAACTCGAACCAGAAGGCGAGTTCCATTATGGATATCTAGAACGGTGAGATCAGCATGACGTATGCGCTTAATAAACTTGTAAACATAGGCAAAAACACGTTGCAAAGTCTTAAAGCAATTTGCGTATTTGCAAGTCTGTGTTATGTCAATGTGAGGAGATAGCACCACCAAAGCCGCCTTTCGGAGTTCAATGCTCGATTTCTCTGGTACGCTGAATACAGGCCAATCAGCAGAATTTCCCCGTAAGTATGATGGGCCATGAAACCATAGATCTGATTCAACCAAAGTTTCAGGAGAAGCACCTCTTGATATGATGTCAGCAGGGTTTAAAGCTGTAGGAACATGTAGCCACTTCAGCTCTTGTATAGCTGTCACACGGTTAGCTACAAATACGTTGAAGCGGAAGGGCTTATCGCTGATCCAGGACAAGGCGACGGACGAGTCACACCAGCAGAAGAACTGCGCAGAGAACATATCCAAATCCATGATTTCGCGAACCAGTTTGGCCAGCAATACAGCTCCACACAGCTCAAGCTTCGGCACAGAAAGCGTTTTCAGTGGTGCAACTCGAGACTTTGCGCAGAGAAGGTGAGCAGTGGGTGTATGGCCTTTAGACACCACATACACGCAAGCTCCATAAGCATCCAAACTAGCATCGCAGAAGCCGTGTATCTCTACGTCAACACCTGGAACAAGCAGGAATCTGGGAAACGAGAGTTGACGAACGCTTTGGAAACTACTGCATAGCTCAGTCCAAGTTGTGTTCCTTGCCAGAGGGAGGCTTTCATCCCAATCCAGTTTGTCCTTGCAGAGTTGCTGAAGGAATATCTTTGCCCTAACAATAACAGGTCCAAGGAGTCCAAGGGGATCGTAGAACCGTGCGATTGTCGAAAGCACTGAGCGT
This sequence comes from Scaptomyza flava, assembly GCA_030179655.1. NCBI lineage: Eukaryota > Metazoa > Arthropoda > Insecta > Diptera > Drosophilidae > Scaptomyza > Scaptomyza flava. Next base: position 43,496,665 of record JARNME010000012.1, on the reverse strand, counting down.
CTGCATGGTTTTTGCGATGGCTGTAGCGGCATTAACGAGAAGAGAAGGCGGTCGGTTGCAGGGTCCCATGCAAGACCAAGAGTTTTGGTTATGGGGCTGCCATCATCAAATTTTACGAATTTCTCCTTATCGTCTTCAGCTACATCATTGAGGACCTCTGGGTGACTGGAACACCACTTCCTAAGCTTAAAGTTGCCACGCGATGGTATGCCAGCCGTTTGATTCATGTTATCAATGACCTGTGCTACTGAATCTCCTCCAGAAATGAAATCATCAACATAAAAGTCATGCAGAAGTGCATCAGATCCAAGGGGAAGTGAATTTTTCTCATCATAAGCTAGCTGATGCATTGCCCGCACTGATAGGAACGAAGCAGCTTTGGTGCCATATGTGACAGTGTCTAGTTTATAAACTTCCAGTTCCTTATCAGGTGTGTCACGCCATAAAATGCACTGATAGTAGCTGTCAGATGTGGAGATTCTGACGCACCGGTACATTTTACATATGTCGCCTGTCAAGGCAACCAAATACGTACGAAAGCGAAGCATTATGTGAAGCAACTTAGCTTGTATGACAGGACCTGCCATCATTACTTCATTGAGTGAATATCCAGAAGAAGTGGAAGCTGAACCATCAAATACAACACGAAGTTTTGTAGTTGTGCTGCTCTCCTTTATCACGCAATGGTGCGGTAGAAAATACTTGCAGCGTGAAATAAGTTGATGATCAACACGAGACATATGATTAAGCTGAAGATATTCATGAACAAAGTCAGCGTATTGTGCCTTGAGATCAGGATGTCTTGCCAACTTACGCTCTAAGTTGAGAAAGCGTCGATACGCTTGTGTGTAGGACTCACCCAACAAATCAGCGGTCAATTTAAAGGGCAGACGAACAGAATATTCACCAGTTGGAAGCCGTGAGAAGGTGTTTACAAAGTGATCTTCGCATAGCGCTTCCTCCTTGCTTAACTGTGCGACAGCTTCATCCATACCTTCAATTTCCCAAAATCGTCTCACCAACTCGTCCGGAGACACATCACTCTGAGCAACACCATCGGCGACTGCACTACGGCTTGCCAGCAGCGACGTGTTTTGTGATCCTGAACCACCACCTGAAACTACCCAACCAAGACGAGTCTTCTGTAGTAGAGGCAGATTCGGGCCGAGCTTTATTTGTCCGACGCATAGAAGCTCAAAGAAAACGCTGGCTCCAAGCAGCAGATCCACCCTCTGTGGTCTGTTAAAGGCGGGATCAGCTAACCTGACATTTTTTGGGATTCTCCAATCGGTTGTATCAATGGCCACGCAGGGTTGACAGTCCGTAATGGTAGGAGCAATAAGCGCCGTAAGAGTAGTGGTATACTTTTCGTCTTGGGATCGTAGACATATGCTGGCTGTGAACCCATCTGTAGAGACGCTCGTATCCCCAAGTCCAGATACCGTAGCTGCAGATCGGGTCCTTTTCAGATGTAACTGTTGGGCCAGCTGAGACGTTACAAGATGAAGTTGTGAACCTGAATCTAGCATAGCCCGGCAGGGTATGTATGATCCGGCACGATTTTTGATTAAGATGATGGCGGTAGCCAAGAGCACAGTATCAGAACGAAGACATTGGGCAGCAAGAGAGGTGGAAGGCTGTGAGGCAACGGCAACAGTCGAACTGGGCAAGGAGACGCTAGCAGCATCAGTTGGTGGTGCGGCCTGTGACTCGGCAATATGCAGCAGCGTATGGTGCTTGCCATTACAGACACGACAATTGCCGGAACTGCACGTTCGGGATTGATGACCCCTTTTAAGGCAATTGTAACACAACACAAGCTTCTGAACTTCCTTACGACGAAGTGTAGGTGACAGATTGGCAAATCTGCTGCAGGACTAATTTCCATGACCAGACATGTTGCAAAACAGACACTTGCTTTGGTTGCCTTCGGCAACGACAAATGCCTTTCTATTGCCACTGCTACTACCATTCGATTTGTGCGCTTGCGAACTAGGCATGTGCTGCGCTATAGCATACTGCAAGCTCTCCAATTTTTGGCATCGCTTGTCGAGGAAATTGAAGAACTCCGCTGCGGTCGGCAATTTCTCTAGCGATGCGTACTTTTCCCACGACGACTGTGTTCCAACATCCAGTTTCTGCAACAGCATATTTATCATGATGCTGTCAGAAATCTGATCCGAATTGCCCAAAGACTGCAAAGCTCGCATGTGAGACCAAATCCACGCAGTTGTACAGCTGACGTTGCCTCCACCTTCTTGAGACCCAACATCTCCTTCACATGTGCCTGGAAAACAAGTCTTTTATTACTATACCGCTTATTTAATATGTCTAATGCTACTCGATAATTGCAACTTGATATGTCCAACGATCGAATTGACTCCAGAGCAGCTCCATCCAAACATGAGCGCAGATGATGCAGCTTTTCAATATCATTTAAATCGGGATCCCTGTTGATCACCGAATCAAATACTGAGAAGAAGCTGGCATATTCGGTATATCTTCCAGTGAAAGTTGGCAGCTTGAATTCAGGTAAACGAATTCTATGAGCCCGTTCAGCGCCGTAAGTAACTGCCGTATCATCGGGCAGCAATGTAGATGAGCGCTGCGTATGCGATTTGCGAATGTCTAATTGCACTCGAACGCGTGATTTTATATTAATAAACAGTTCATCAAATTTAACGCGCACATCACTTTCTATTTCATCAAACTGTAGCTCCTCTAGCGCACCGTGCGTAATGTTAAATGTTGCCTGAGTCTGATCAAGTAACTCCAATCGAACAAGAAGTTCAGCTGAGTTGAGACCTATAATTTTGTCAGCGTCAAGAGTTGCGTCAAGCCTTCGCAAGCTCTCAAGAATAGCAGCCAGTTTACGCTTAAGAAACTGAACGCGACCTTCGATTGTTGTCACTTGATTAGAGCTCGCAGATGACTCCATGTTAGAGCCCCTTTAATTTAAGATTAAACTGTTCAAGTTAATACGCGACGCTGAGGTATATTTCCTTGTGTATACGCTCACTCATATAATACACACGCACGTGTATGTATGAGAGTACAGTCAGTGCTGTTCACGAATTTGCAAAGACCCAAAAAGTTTGCGAATGCAGCTGTCTTTATGTGGGCAATGAACTCAAGCCGGCACCTTCAAGCAATTAACGAAATAGAATAAGCAAACGCACCAAGCACAAAGAAGAATCAAAGTGAACGCACTAAGCACAAAGACTTAGCGGCGACTGTGAGCGCGCACATGCAAACGAATTAGGCACAAGAGACCGCGCAATCACGGCTTGCAGCCCGCGCATGCAAATTATAATTTTTTTTTTATATGTTTATGCACCTTTCTATTTTTCTCAATAGTCAATTAATGCACCTTCACAATAGTCAGTTTGCTTATTAAAGGCACTTTAATAAGCAACAACGCGAATGCGAGTTAGAATTATCTCGCCGGGGCCTCCAAATGTTGAGTTACCAAGCTTTTTTGGCAACTATAAATGTCTAAATAAAAGGCAACAGATTCAAATAAATTGTTCACTTTATTATGTACTATATTATGTATTGGCACACATGCAAATATGTAACCAAGAGAGAGTGGCTGTGGCTGGACCAAGTGTCAGCTTCGCACGAATACAGAATCGCGCAACCGTTTATGACAATAGATTATCAACGACTGATTAGCTAAGGCCGACAGCCAGACGCATGTGCAGCCGATCGCTGACATGCGTGCATTAAGAGCGCAATCAAAGCCCTTGTACATAAGATAAGAGATGCGCGTACAAGAATTTAACAGTGATGCCGAGTGGCTATTTGTGCTGATTTGGCTGCTGCTCCCGACAGTCATCATCAGCTAAATTGGCACCAAATTTGGTGGCTCTAGCTCAAAAACTGTGGGAGATATAGGCTTATTTGACTTTAAAATTCGGGGGGTCTGGGGGCGGAAAGGGGGGGCGTGGCTCCAAAATTTTTGATGCAGTTTTTTGGGGGTTGCTAGTAGCTATCTTCTTACCAAATTTGGTAGTTCTAGCTGTAAGGATGTGCGAAATATGTGGATTTATCGGTTTTGAGTTATCGAATTTATCGATTTGCCAGCCCCCCAGTTTATCGTAGAACCCCCATCTTGACACTTTAATTTACTATCCCATAGATAAAGAGAATTGGAAAGTTTCAAGTCTCTAGCTTGAAGGGTGTGGAAAAAACTTGCATACATACGGACGGACAGACGGACAGACACCATGACGGACATTGCACAAAACCAATATACTCTTTACCTTCGGTATCGAGTATAAAAAATCGAAACAACCCAAAGATCTCCCAAAGTTAAAGAAGAGCTGCCCAAAGGACTGCGAGGGACCCCTTGTATCTCCATTCTGCGAGTATACATGCACAGTTCTACATAAAGTGCGGAAGGCATAGGACCGCCGTCTGCGCCACCGAGGGAGCATCAGATTGACGATTAGCTGATGCATAATCAGTAGCAGACAAGAGAAAGTGCGATACCAGTATTAAAACCGGTAAAAAGAGGCCTGATTGCAAAGGGGTACGTATGCGGCAGGGGTGTACGCTGCCTTAAAGATTCTCCGATGCAGATGGGGATGCCACCAGCTATCTTCCTTCCAAATTTGGTGACTCTAGCTCGAAGTTTGTAAAAGGTGGGGAAAAGGGGGCTGGGGGCAGTATGGGTGGGCGTGGCATCCAAACTTTTCATGCAGATCTTTGTCGAATGTCAATTGCTATCTTCATACCAAATTTGGCGACTCTGGCTCAAAGTTTGTAAAAAGTGTGGAAAGGGGGGCTGGGGGTGGTATGGGTGATACAATTTTTTGGGGGTTGATAGTAGCTATCTTCTTACCAAATTTGGTAGTTCTTGCTATAATGATGTGCGAAATATGTGTGTGGTCCCAGATTTCCGCAAATGCTTTTGTCCATTATTATACATAAGTGATTATGTGTATAGTTATATTTTATTTATAAACGTTGTATATAAACTTTGTTGAGTTAAATTTCAAGTGTGTTTGTGCGTGCGTAGAAGGCGAGATCTCGGCATCGACTAATTATCACTCGCTTTTAATAGGGATGGCCACTTCTAGTGGTTCTCTCAGCTGCACTACTTTATTACTTGCCCTTCTGGTTTCTCATCGATTCCCACATTCGGCCCTCCTGACACTGGATTCGACCCGAATTCCTTCATGTATTCTGCGACAGTAGATGTTTACTGGGCCCTCAAAATCTCCCACCTTTTCTACCTCATACCTACCGTGCTTCCGAACCTTCAATACTTTATACGGACCAAGATACTTCCCTTTTAATTTAAGACCTACACCATACTGCGTACGTTTTATCGCTACCAAATCATTGACTTTATAAGTCTTTTCGGCCTTGCGCTTGGAATCAAATACCCTTTTATTCTCTTCCTGTAGAGCTTTTATATTTTCTCTTACATCCTGACGCTTCTTTGAACGTTCTTCATCTAGTTCCTGCAACAGCGATTCCTGTACTAGTTCTTTTAAACTTGAAACGTCTGCACAACGCATATCGACACCAGTCAAGATTTTAAAAGGCGTCCTTTTTGTACTTCTAGGCTCGATATTGTTTATTAACTGCTGTACCCTGCCAACATGTTTGTACCATAAACCTGGACTCTCTATGCTCAACTTTGACAGCAAAGGCACTACGACTTTATGCATACGCTCCACCTGTCCGTTACCACGAGGTACTCCTGTAGCTATTAGTAAATGCTGTATCTTCTGCTTCTCACAATATTCTTTAAACACATGTGAAGTAAACGCTGCCCCTCTATCCGTCACAATCCTGTAAGGATTACCAAAATTCACAGCTTGTTTTTCCAAGCAACCGATAACTTGCTCAACTCCAGTACTACGCGTAGGATATAGCCACACATATTTTGAAAATCCGTCCTCTATCTCAAAATCGAAATCTTGTAGATACATAGCCCATCGTGCAACTCTCAATGGCACTTCATTCTTCTTCATCGTCATGGCGAATGCATTGCAATCAGTGAAGATCTTAAACTTAACTCCCATGACATAGACTTTCCATTTAACTAAAGCTCCTACCACTGCTAATACTTCCAATTCGTATGAGTGATAATTCTCTTCGCATGGCTTTGTTTTCTTACTCATATACATCACCGGATGCAACATGCCGTCCTCTAGGTTTTTTTGTAGCATCACCGCCCCAAACCCAAACTAAGATGCATCTGTGTGTATTTGTGTCGCAAGCTTCGGATTATACAGCTTCAACACTGGCTTACTAACTAAAGCTGCTTTTAAATGCTCGAATGCTACCTGCTGCAACTCTTTAAACTCAAACTTCGAATCGTGCCGTAGCAAATCGGACAACGGCTTGGCTATCAACGCAAATCCTTCCACAAATCTTCTGGAATATGATGTTAATCCGAGAAAACGTTGAATACCCTTTCTATCTCTTGGTGTTGGAAAATTTGACACCGCCTCTGTCTCTTCTCACTGAGAGTAATTTTCCCATCTTCAATGATGTACCCCAAAAAATTTACCTTTCTTTGCAACAGTTGACATTTGCCCCAATTAATTCTTAGCCCGTTTCTTGCTGCCACCTAAAGTACTCTTTTTAACTTTTCTAGCCCTTCCTCAACATTGACACTCGGTATGATAATATCATCCATGTACACAACTGCATCATCCTTCTGTACCAATTCCCGAAAAATTGCCATTATAAATCTGGTGAACACGGCTGGCGAATTTGATATGCCAAACGGCACAAATAAAAACTCGAATTGTCCTTTCTGTGTAACAAACGCTGTATATTTTTGCGACTGTGCCTCTACTGGTACATGGAAATACCCATTCGTCAAATCCAGCGTAGTGAAAATCTTTGCACCCTGAAATTTTTCAATAACACTATCCATGTGTACCATCGGAAAGTTATCGCGCATTATCTTTTCATTTAGTTTTCTATAATCACAGCACAAACGTTTCTTCCCATTTTTCTTCGCTACAAGAACCACAGGAGATGCATACTCTGACGTGCTAGGCTTAATAATCTTTTCCTCTAGCCACTCTTTAACCTGTTCATCCACTATCTGCTGTTCTGTATACGTCAAACGTCTCGGGTGCTGGTATACTGGTAATTCGTCTGTCAACACAATCTTCATTTCTACCGGACTCTTAGCACTCCGTTGCGGAACATATAGTTCGACCAATTTCACCGCTCTGCATTTCTGTGCTTCGGACAACTCAGACAAAGCAGACGCAATTTCATTAACATTTTGCTCAGCACTAACCATACACAAACCGTTAAACTCCTTAAATAACTCTGCACAGCTATTCTTGTATTCCTCATTTTCTTTCTGTCTGCATGCTAATTCTGTACCCTCTTTGGTGACCTTCATATCGACATTCTCCAATATGGTTCTGCCAAGAATCGCTTCGAATGCTATATCTTCGTCTGCCACTACATGGAATTCAACTTGCATGTCAATGTTATCAATCTGACTCTCACCGATACCTGTCAAACACTTTTCACGCCCTTCTAACTGTCCTTCCTTTAGCTTCAAGAACACACTACGACGTAGCAAACGTAAATCTGCACCTGCATCTATAAGTCCCTTAAATGTAACAGCTACATGAACAATAGATTTCAACTCAAGTCCCGAAGCTGTAAACAAGCGTGTTGGCTTTTTTACTGACTTATCTTGAACTACATTTGCTCCCTGCTCTGTTTTTAACTCAACCTCACACTGCGCAGCTCTATGCCCTGGCTGATTACATTTGTAACACTTTATATCATTTTTCGGACAATCTCTACGAAAATGTTATTCGTCCCCGCACTTAAAGCATTTTTTTACTCCCTGACTTGCGTTTGCGGATGTACTTTGACTTCTTTCTGGCTGACTTTGCTTGTTCCACGATTTTACCTGACCACGCGTTTTTTCGTATACTTCAATCTGTATTTTTAACTGTCTCATGTTTCTGGCACTATACAGTAGACCTTTATTCATTCTTGAATCAGGAATGCCTTCTACAAAATAGTCTATCAAACTTTCATCCTCCAAGTCAATTGGCCTTGCTATTTCCATCAGAGCATACAGATATTCAAGCAATGTTTCATTCTTCTTTTGTTGGCGCTTCGATAATCTTCTATGAACTTCTGCTGATGATACCCTTACCCCAAATTCTTCAACCAATGCCTTTTTTAACAAATCCCAATCACGAATATTTCTTTGTATGAACGACTTTGCTGCTCCACTCAGCAACTGTTTAGCATAAATGAAAGTCTGTAACTGGCTCCAACCTACAGTTACTGCACATTCCTCAATTTCTTCAATCCACTGATTAATGTCTGGCAAATTCGTACCCGTAAACTGCGATACGCTTCCCTCCACGTCTTTCAATGTGAACCATGATCTATTCATACCTGAAGTTCCTTGGTGTTGGTTCTGCACACCCCTATTCATATTTTCTACATTATCACCTTGCTGTGATGCAATATCAGCACCTGTTGCAAATGATCCTTCGTTTTCGTCATCATCAGAATCGCCGCGTGACTCAACTTGAATACCATAATGAGCAAGCAATCTGTTCTGCAGTTCTGATTTCCTTCCGCTGCTGCCTAATCCCAGTCCACTCAATTTAGCCCGCAATTCCGTTACTAGCAATGCCGAAATTTCCTCTCTATTCATTTTGTCTTATTTTAAACTGTAAAAAATAGCAAATAAATTATTCCGGCAATGCACACACACTTTTACAATCAATCGTTAAATATTTAGTTTTACAGTATCGATATCTACTCGTTAATTTTTATGTTGTTAACAACAAAAGTTTCTGTAAATACCGATTCCCGCGACGCTCCTTTCGCACAAGTCCCTCGCCGCTCAGCTCTCTGCTCTGCATTCACATACAATTCGTTAGCTCACAGCCAACAACAATACTGAAGACAGCTCTCTGTCCGGCGTTGCCTCAAAATTGTACCACAAGCACCAACACAACTGTACTTGGCAATTTTCTCACACTCGCTCTTTCTGTTCTCGGTACGTCTGCTAGCCGCCGACGTTTATAATCAACGATTTTCTGTCGCTTCTCTCGTCACGCACTTCTCGACTCGTACTTATTCCACAGCTCGCCGCTCTTGCCTTTCGCTAACGTCGTCTGCTAAGTCACCAGTCCTCAAGTGTCGGTTCTTTTGCGACTTCTCTTTCCCTTTTTCCGCGCGTCGTTCTCCGTATCTCTTTTGAGTCGGTTTTTCGTCGTCGCTTGCCCTTAAACGTTTTGTTTTTCACAAGACTTTTATAGACAATTCTTTAATTGTTAACAATTTTTAAACAGCAACTGCACAACACAAATCACACCAGTTTCAATGTTTTTATAGTTTTATCTAGATATAATTACAGCGTGAGCCACAATGTAAATCTTGGTTGAGCCCCCAAAATTTGTGGTCCCAGATTTCCGCAAATGCTTTTGTCCAGGCAACAAATTAATATTATAGTTTTACTTTATTATTATACATAAGTGATTATGTGTATAGTTATATTTTATTTATAAACGTTGTATATAAACCTTGTTGAGTTAAATTTCAAGTGTGTTTGTGCGTGCGTAGAAGGCGAGATCTCGGCATCGACTAATTATCACTCGCTTTTAATAGGGATGGCCACTTCTAGTGGTTCTCTCAGCTGCACTATCGATTACTTGCCCTTCTGGTTTCTCATCGATTCCCACATGTGGATTTATCGGTTTTGAGTTATCGATTTGCCAGCCCCCCAGTTATCGTAGAACCCCAATCTTGACACCTTAGTTTACTATCCCATAGATAAATAGAATTGAAAAGTTTCAAGTCTCTAGCTTGAAGGGTGTGGAAAAACGTTGCGTTCATACAGACAGACAGACGGACAGACACTATGACGGACATTGCACAAACTCAATATACTCTTTACCTTCGGTATCGAGTATAAAAAGAGAATTTTAATACACATAAAAATTTAAATGAAAAAAGCAAATAAAAATTTTATTTAAAATAAAAAAAATATATAAAAATTAAAAAAATATTTAAAAAAAAAAGAAGATACGATCATAAGTTGGAATATAGCAGTTAGAAACAAAATAGACACTTTCATAGTTAAAACAGTTCCACAAGGAAACATAATGGGCATTGTTGATGTGAAATCGGTGGAATCGACCGCCAACGTTATTGATAAAGTTGACGTTAATCCACCAGATATGCAATACATGCTTATTTTAGTTGCAATAATAGCCGCGATAATGATTATAAACTCAGTAGTTAAACTTTATAAATTGCACCGAAATAGCATGAAATGGAGATAGCAAAGTAGGGCCAACGACTTAGCTGAAGTATAAATATTTAAAAAAATAAAAAAAAATGTATAAAATAACAGTAAAATGAATACAAAAACCTTACTAAAAGAAATAACAAAAAGAGACCACTTTGCTATTAGAATTCTGTTCTTGCTATCCGAACACCCAATAAGTGTTTACGAATTGGAACACTTATTCATAGCAACGTACAATAGTGTATTTTCACGACTAATAAATTGTACTAAAAATAAAAACTACAAGTGCTCAAATCCCTACCAAATGTTGAAGTTACTTCTTCAATAACATTCAACCCAATACTGGTATATAAAGTTCAATGAAATTCTTATATAACGAATTTAATGGACTGGGATCATATACGTAAATACGTTATAATCCAAAGAACAGAATTTTATAAATCTGGGGAAGGAATGGGTGGGCGTGGCTCCAAAACTTTGATGCAGTTTTTTGGGGGTCGTTGCAAGCTATCTTCCTACCAGATTGGGTGGCTCTAGATCCACAACTCTGGAAGATACACTGTTTTTGACGAAGCGTTGGGGCATCTGGGGGCGGATAGGGTAGTATTGGTGGGCGTGGCATCCAAACTTTTGATGCAGTTTTTGGGGGGTCATCATCAGCTATCTTGGCACCAAATTTGGTGACTATAGCTCAAATACTGTGAGCGATATGGGCTTTTCTGATTTTAAAATGCGGTGGGGCTGGGGGCGGATTGGGTGGGCGTGACTCCAAAAATTTGATGCAGTTCTTTGGGGGGCGTTACCAGCTATCTTCCTACCAAACTTTGTGGTTTTCGCTTCACAACTCTGGAAGATAGAATAACTCCCGTTTTTGACGAAGCGTTGGGGCAGATAGGGGTGGCTAATGCGGTATTGATAGGCTTGGCATCCAAACTTTTGATGAAGTTTTTGGGGTATCATCATCACCTATCTTGGCACCGAATTTGGTGGCTATAGCTCAAAAACTGTGGGAGATATGGGCTTTTCTAATTTCAAAATGCGTGGGGGCTGGGGGCGGATTGGGTGGTTGCGAACATGCAGACGGATGGACGTACGGACGGACGGGCGGACGGACGGACGGACACCATGACGGACATTGCACAAACCCAATGTACTCTTTACCTTCGGTGAGGTAGAGAATCAGGCGCGTAATTATACTCGATACCGCAGGTAAAGAGTATATTGAAATTGTGCAAATTCCGTCATGGTGTCTGTCCGTCTGTCCGTCTGTATGAATGCAACTTTTTACCACACCCTTCAAGCTAGAGAATTGAAACTTTGCAATTCTCTTTATCTATGGGATAGTAAATTTAAGTGTCAAAATTGGGATTCTACGATAACTGGGGGGCTGGCAAATCGATAAATTCGATAACTCTAAACCGATAAATCCGCATATTTCACACATCCTTAGAGCTAGAACTACCAAAATTGGTAAGAAGATTTTGGAATCACGCCCACCCATTCCGCCCCCAGCCACCTCGCATTTTGAGATCTGAAATGGCTATATCGCCAACAGTTCTTTAGCTAGAGCCACCAGATTTGGTGCCAAGATAGGTGATGACGACCCCCCAAAAACTGCATCAAAAGATTGGATGCCATGCCCACCAATACCGCCCTAGCCGCCTCCAGCTGCCCCAACGCTTCGTCAAAAACGAGAATGCGTGCTTCTTCCAGATTTGTGGAGCTAGAGACACCAAATTTGGTAAGAAGATAGCTGGTAACGAACCCCAAAAACTGCATCAAAGTTTTGGAGTCACGCTCACACATTCCGCCCCCGCCCCCCCGCATTTTAAAATCAGAAAGGCTTATATCTCCCACAGTTTTTGAGCTAGAGCCACCAAATTTGGTGCCAAGATAGGTGATGATGACCCCCCAAAAACTGCATCAAAAGTTTGGATGCCACGCCCACCGTTACCACCCTAGCCGTTCCCAGATGCCCCAACGCTTCGTCAAAAACGGGAATGCGTGTATCTTCCAGAGTTGTGGAGCTAGAGCCACCAAATTTGTCAGGAAGATAGCTTGCAACGACCCCCAAAAAACTGCATCAAAGTTTTAGAGCCACGCCTACCCATTTCGCCCCCCTTTCCCCACCTATTACAAACATTTAGCTAGAGTCACCAAATTTGGTATGAATATAGCAATTGACATTCCACACAGATCTGCATCAAAACTTTGGATGCTACGCCCACCCATACTGCCCCCAGCCCCCCTTTCCACATTTTTTTACAATTTTCGAGCTAGAGTCACCAAATTTGGTATGAATATAGCAATTGACATTTCGCAAAGATCTTCATCAAAAATTTGGATGCCACGCCCAGCCATACTGCCCCCAGCCCCCCTCTCCTCACTTTTTACAAACTTCGAGCTTGAGTCACTAAATTTGGTATGAAGATAGAAATTGACATTCTACACAGATCTGCATCAAAACTTTGGATGACACAACCACCCATACCGCCCCACCCCCCTTTCCACACTTGTTACAATTTTCGAGCTAGAGTCACTAAATTTGGTATGAAGATAGAAATTGACATTCCACACAGATCTGCATCAAAACTTTGGTTGACAGAACCACCCATACCGCTCCACCCCCCTTTCCCCACTTTTTACAAACTTCGAGCTGACATTTCGCAAAGTACTGCAGTAAAAATTTAGATGCCACACCCACCCATACCGCCCCCAGCCCCCCTTTCCGAAGCTCTTACAAACTTTGAGCTAGAGTCACCAAATTTGGAAGGAAGATAGTTGGTGGCATCCCCATCTGCATCGGAGAATCTTTAAGGCAGCGTACACCCCTGCCCCATCCGTACCCCTTTCCAATCAGGCCTCTTTTTAAGCGGTTTTAATACTGGTATCGAGTATGCCGCAGTCGGTTGCGTCCGACTGCAACGTTTCCATTTGTTTTTTATTGTGGATTCCCCAGTAGGCCTTATCCACTTATTGAATTGAATTTGCAATTATTAACAACTTTTAAGAGCTTCTTTATAAACGGCATTGGTTGTTTTTACGTCTTTTGCTAATACAAATTAACTTTTTACTGAACTGACTCTTGAGCAGGCTACATAAAATTGGCCATGAGAAAAACAATCGTGTCTTAAGTCTAGTCCGGCTAATTTAAGAGTTTGTCCCTGTGGCTTATTAATTGTTAAGGCAAAGCAAACTTTTAAAGAAAATTGCAATCTTTTAAATTGAATTGGCAATTCAGAATCAGAAGGTATTAATGGAATTCTCGGTATAAAAACCGTTTCCCCTATACCATTGCCAGTAAAGATAATTGCTTCGACAACTTTAACTTGCAATCTTGTACCATTGCACAGTTTTCAAAGATCGTATTACAGCTTCAAAAGCACCTTTATGGCCCATAGTCCACTCATTCTAAACAATAACCTTGCAATCTTTGAGCACAGCAGCAATTTTAGATTGCTTTGAAATTGAGCAATGTAGTGTTTCTAAATGAATCAAATTAAATGGAATCTTAAGTGTAGAATGCGCTGTGCGACCACCATTAAGTAAAGTGGCTGCGATACCGGAAGAAGCAACGGCCAATTCAATTTTCTTGCTTTGCCGTACCTTTGCCAATAATAAATTTAAAAGATACGTTTTACCTGTTCCACCAGGTGCATCTAGAAAATAGATTTCTCCCTTTTCTGCTTCAACGCTATGTAGTATCTTTTCGCATACTTGTTTTTGCCCAGCAGTAAGGAGAAGCTCATTATTAACAACAAAATTATCGCAATTTTCATAATTTGTTTCTCTATGATATTCAATATTTGGAACAATTTCCTCGGATCTAATTGGTAGTGGAAGTCCATAATAAGTCAAGTTTTGACCACCAATAGAAAGTACAATATCTTCAATGCAAATAATACATTTATTTAATAGATTATTCACACTTTTTTGATCAATATTTCTGTCTTGTGAAATATGAGAGGCTCTTAAAATATCTTCTGAGAAACTCTCTTCATAAGTATTCCAAAGTTTTAGAGCGTCTGAAATTTGACAAAATACTAACATTATTGCAAAAAGTTCTCTCAGTTTTGTAGGATTTTGACATATTACAGCTTCGGCTATAGTAGAATTTCAGTGCTTATCATCTTCTAGTAATCCTAGAGCTTTACACGCCAATTGAAATGATGCGTATGCTATACCATTAACGGTTTTTAAATTTGAAAATGAAGTTGCGCCTCTTACATAATGCAGTAAAAGTCTTAAATAGAAACATTCTGTATAATTGGGATGAACTCTACCCAAAGCTGAATCTCTTTTAACTCCAGAAAAATTTAGCACATCATGCTCTCGGTTCGTTCTCTGAAATTCTTTATTGTTCATGCATGGGAAATGCAAGGATTCTCCATACCGCTTCTGAGCTACTTATATAACGGCCACTTTAGTACATATTAATTTCATTACGTTGGTCTTTAAGAGTAAATGATGCTTGATCACTGCCCGTGTTAGCATATTTACAAATGTATTTAATAGACTTAACAGAACTACAAAACTCAACATAAATGTGAGCTTCAAATGTTCTCAATAGTACACAGCTATAAGGCATAACCCTACGATTATCTATGCAATTACCATTTATATTAATTGCATTACCACCATCTTCTATCGCTCTTCTACGATATAGAGGGTAACTATGTTTTCCAGTCACAAATTCTTTATGTAATTGTCGAGGAAACCTTTTGGTACATTTTCCATTTTTCATTCATGGCGATTTATTATTAAATGAACCGCAAGGACCATGAATCATATTTGACTTAATAATGTTAAATCACAAAGGATCCTCATCTGCGTTTGGTATTTCGGCACAGATAATTTTATCGATTTTATCTGGTCTTATTTTATTTTCTAACCAAAGCAGAATATGTATATGTGGTAAACCCCACTTTTGCCATTCCACAGAGTACATGAAACATTGCACGCTTCCAAACAAAGAACCTTCTCCCAATAGTGACAGTAAAGCTTTAACTTTTTAATTAAAATCTCGAGCTATAATATCGTGACGATCATGCTGTTTTTGACCCGGTAATAAAACACTTTTTATGTCATACCATTGTGGATTGCATGTGAATGTTATGAAAAGATCATAAGCCATAAGGAAATAGCAAAGGGTACTGTAAGGCATCGTATGATCGATGCACCTCACTTATACGATGTAATTTATTATTATGGCTTTCAATAATAATATCGCGCTTTTCAAATTGCTGACCAACAATAACTAAAGCTTCTTCGCTTGATTGAGGTGCGTTGTAAAGCCCTTTGTGAGCACCAGCGGGTGTTCGATCAGCATGTATAACCAATTTATAGTGTTTAGTACTTGTTGGTATTTTATTGAGAGCCATTTTTAGACCTTTAACATAACGATTATGATGATGAAACATACATTGAAGATCCTTTACTACGCTACAATCAACATTTGAAATATTTTTGCAGCATAGTTGAGCTTCCTTTTCATCATCACCAACAAAATAAATTTTAAGAAACTGCATTTCTTCATTTGGCAAAGGTCGGACACTACCAATTAAGTGATGCACTTGTCCTTGGACTTTAAAGGTTGACCAACTTTCATTTATAGTTTTTGTACTTCCAAAAGAAGTCATTTGAAAGCAGCAGTGGATCGGGCAAACTATCATTTTGTGAAAGATTACCTTTTCCTGCCTTGCAACAGATACCCAAAGGCTAATTTTTCAATTTTAAGGCATTAATTACAATGTTTGAATATCAAATTCATACTACCAAGTTGAGTAATTTTATCTGACTTGAAAGCTATTTCAAAATCATAGTTTAAGCCAGACATGGCTGTAACAGTCCATGCACGCAAACGCCTTTCTTGACTTGCATCAGGATTATTAGCCTGATGTCTTCTCACTGCAACTCTATGAGCTTCAGAATTATGCGCTTACCCCAATTAATATCACGATTTTTTTTTAAATTGAATGTTTAAGTACCTTTTTTCTGCCTTGTCGGCGAACTGACTAAGTCTTTTAAAGGGATTTTTAACATTTTCGGTTTTGCATTCACTTAACGTATCAGAATCTTGAGTTAATACTTCCTCTAAAGGAGTAATAACATCAAAATGTCCATTCATTAATGGACCGGTAAAATGCAACAGGATGCTTATTATTTCCGAATGCTTGCTTCTGCTGCTGCTTAAAACTTACATGCAGTACCATAAGTATGACATAGCGCACTAATATTGTTTAGAAGAGCTATAAAAAGGCAGGCTCCATCGCCAATTATAGCTATTTCGGCTAACTCTCTTATGTATGCGCGCGCTCTGCAACTCAAACAAAGAGCGTAGTATCGCTACCTTCTACGCACGCACTGAATCAATGCAAACAAGTGGAAACGTTGCAGTCGGACGCAACCGACTGCGGCATACTCGATACCAGTATTAAAACAGGTAAAAAGAGGCCTGATTGCAAAGGGGTACGGATGCGGCAGGGGTGTACGCTGCCTTGAAGATTCTCCGATGCAGATGGGGGTGCCACCAACTATCTTCCTTCCAAACTTGGTGACTCTAGGTCAAAGTTTGTAAGAGCTGTGGAAAGGGGGGCTGGGGGCGGTATGGGTGGGTGTGGCATCAAAATTTTTACTGCAGATCTTTGCGCAATGTCAATTGCTATCTTCATACCAAATTTGGTGACTCTAGCTGGAAGTTTGTAAAAGGTGGGGAAAGAGGGGCGGGGGGCGGTATGGGTGGGTGTGGCATCCCAATTTTTAATGCAGATCTTTATGGAAAGTCAATTGCTATCTTCTTACCAAATTAAGTGACTCTAGCTCGAAGTTTGTAAAAAGTGAGGAGAGGGGGACTGAGAGCAGTATGCCTGGGCGTGGCATCCAAATTTTTGATGCAGATCTGTGTGGAATGTCAATTGCTATCTTCATACCAAATTTGGTGACTCTAGCTCGAAAAATGTTAAAAAAGGGGAGAGGGGGCTGGGGCGGTATGGGTGGGCGTGGCATCCAAAGTTTTGATGCATATCTGTGTGGAATGTCAATTGCTATCTTCATACCAAATTTGGTGACTCTAGCTCGAAAATTGTAATAGGTGTGGAAAGGGGGGCTGGGGGCAGTATGGGTGGGCGTGGCATCCAAAGTTTTGATGCAGATCTGTGTGAAATGTCAATTGCTATCTTCATACCGAATTTGGTGACTCTAGCTCGAAGTTTGTCAAAAGTGGGGAAAGGGGGGCTGGGGGCGGTATGGGTGGGCGTGGCATCCAAATTTTTGCTGCAGATCAATGTGGGATGTCAATTGCTATATTCATACCAAATTTGGTGACTCTAGCTAAATGTTTGTAAAAGGTGGGGAAAAGGGGCGAAATGGGTAGGCGTGGCTCTAAAACTTTGATGCAGTTTTTTGGGGGTCGTTGCAAGCTATCTTCCTGACAACTGTAGAGGCTCTAGCTCCACATCTCTGGAAGATACACGCTTTCCCGTTTTTGACGAAGCGTTGAGGTGGATGGGGGCGGCTAGGGCAGTATCGGTGGGCGTGGCATCCAAACTTTTGATGCAGTTTTTGGGGGGTCATTATCACCTATCTTGGCACCAAATTTGGTGGCTATAGCTCAAAAACTGTGGGAGATAGAGATATAGATATAGTCTTTAGAATTAGGGGGGGGGCTGGGGGCGGAATGGGTGGGCGAGGCTCCAAAATTCTTGATGCAGTTTTGTTGGGGGTTGATAGTAGCTATCTTCTAAACAAATTTGGTAGTTCTAGCTGTAAGGATGTGCGAAATATGTGGATTTATAAATTTTGAGTTATCGAAATTATCGATTTGCCAGCCCCCCAGTTTATCGTAGAACCCCAATCTTGACACTTTAATTTACTATCCCATAGATAAAGAGAATTGGAAAGTTTCATGTCTCTAGCTTGAAGGGTGTGGAAAAAAAGTTGCGTTCATACAGACGGACAGACGGAAGGGCAGTATTGGTGGGCGTGGCACCAAAATTTTTGATGCAGTTTTTTGGGGGTTGCAAGTAGCTATCTTCTTACCAAATTTGGTAGTTCTAGCTGTAAGGATGTGAGAAATATTTGGATCTATAAGTTTTGAGTTATCGAACTTATTGATTTGACAGCCCCCCAGTTATCGTAGAACCCCAATCTTGACACCTTAATTTAATATCCCATAGATTAAAAGAATTGGAAAATTCTAGGCTCTAGCTCTAAGGTTCTGGAAAAAACTTGCACACATACGCACGGGCAGACAGACGGACAGACACCATGACGGACATTGCACAAAACCAATATACTCTTTACCTTCGGTATAAAGTATAAACATATCTAAGAGGCTGCAGTTAAGTGAATTGTATATTGCCTTTAGCTCTAATTTAGTGTGTGTGCGGAAGAGCTAGGATTATTAATTTTTATGATTGACATGCAAAGCGCGCACATAAAATAGAGAGTGAACGTAAATAAGCAACAACAAAGGAGCATGATCGGAGCGAGATTTCAAATTATCTGATTATCATTAGAGCAACACGCGCGCTTATGTGAACGCCCTTTGCTTATTCGAAATTGTATATCAATAATAAATCAATAATGTTAGTGTGTTACGTTTTGTCTAAGTTATATAAGCAGCAAGTAGGCGACTCCACCCCCATAACATTCTGGTGTGGGAAATTTTTCTGGACGCACCAAGTTTTGTTATGTTGTTGTTGTTTTTTTTTTAAATCAATGACACCAACAAAAAGTAGCAGAGCGGGCACAACAACAACACTGACAACAACAACACACGCTACTTAGGTCGTTAATCAATAGGTCTGTTTGATAGTAGAAAGTGTTGGGTAGAACAGAACACGAAAAATACAACTCTGAAAATTTTAAGTGTTAAAAAGTGTAGAGCTACTATCGAACAAAAAAGTGTAAGTTAGAGCAAATGAAGCAACAGCTGACTGGCATGACTAACATGAGTTTGAATAACAATGAAAATTTCACTATAAGTGAGTTAATGGATGACGACAGTGGTGATGAAATTATTGCAAGCTCCACTTATCCAAGTGGCGATGAAGAGAATTTTTTAATGGTGACATTGGTAGATTTCCCGATAGGAAAAAGAAATTGTGTGATGGACAATTTGAGACAAACTTTTCCAACCTACACGGATAAAGAATTTCAAACGCATTCCCCAGCTACAAAAGGAATTTTGTGCTTGAACTCACCCATATAGCCTTTTTATACCCTTAACCCATAAAATGGGTAAATAAGGGTATAATGGTTTTGTGCAAAAGTATGTAACAGGCAGAAGGAAGCATCTCCGACCCTATAAAGTATATATATTCTTGATCAGCATCAACAGCCGAGACGATATAGCCATGTCCGTCTGTCCGTCTGTCTGTCCGTCTGTCCGTCTGTCCGTCTGTATGAACGCCTGGATCTCAGAGACTACAAGAGCTTTAGACTTCAGATTTTGTATTTAAGTTTTCCTATACCATGAGCAGAACAAGTTTGCTTCAAATTATCGATAACTATTCTCGTTTCCGATATACACATAATATCGATAACAATAAAATATCGAATTTTGAAAATCTAAAAATGAGGGTTGAAGTAATGGATAATGATGAACTTTTCTGAAAATCTCGTCCAAATCCGTTGAGAAACACCGGAGATATTGAACTTAATCGATGGAAGCTAAGCCAGTATACCAAAGTCTTATATAAATTAAATATATTTATTGCAACTGGGTTCAGGGTATCTTCTAGTCGGGCTCTCCCGACTAGAGCCTTCTTACTTGTTTTTATTTTCATTGGGTGCGGCAGCTGCTGCATCCTACTCTGAATATACTTCAGGCTCTGCATATTGTATAAAAAGTTATAAAATAAACTCATTTGACATTTTTAATTATTGTTAAAACTTGCAATGTTAAACTGATTTGAAGAGCTCAAAACCGTAACTGACGCAAAACAGCTGTTTTATTGTTCTACACTTTTCTGCTCTTGATTTTTGGTGGTGTAGAAAAGTGCAGAAAAGTGTAAGTCATGGCACACTAAAAAACACAGGGCAGAACAGTTTAGTGTAAGAAAGTGCAGCTATCGAACACTTTTTTGTGAACTAGTGTACACTAGGGTACACTAGTGCAGCTATCGAACAGACCTGATCGTCAAAGGCACACAAATCTGAAAAAAAAATTTGCACTGTGCGAAGTGATACATGTACATAAAATTATGAAAATTATTTTCAAGCGCTTTGTTCACTTAATTATGTATGCACTTATTCATTAAGAAGCAGAAATCCGTTTCGTTTTTGCAAGTGTCGAACCTTTTTTTTATGACTTTGCTTGTGCGAAGCGAAGGCGTCACTGCGCATTTGTTTTGTTTTTGTATTCTCGCTCGCGATCAAACCCTCAGCTTGTGCGACAATCAGGTGACAGTAGTGGAATGGGTACTTGTTGTAATTGTAATTTGTTAAAATGGGTAAAAAGTGCTCCAAATCGTATGGGAGGTACTTGAAGGAGTTGTGCAAATAAAAATTCCCTGCTTAGTGCTCACCCCCTACCTGCATGGAAAATTGTGTGAAAATTTCAGCCTTCTAGCTCTTTTCGTTTAGGCTGTGGCTCTTCCATTCTAGTCAGGACAAACTCTTTTATATATATAGAGATAACGAAGCAATTTTAAACAAATCACCCACCCCAATTGCCGGCGAGCTTCAGCCAAAGCAAGCGCGTACTTCGATTGCCATTAATAGCCTATCTGCTTCACGTCATTCATCACAGTTATTATTAATTAGTTATAAATATATTAGTTTTTGGCGCCCATTTCGTGTGGCCTGTTGCAGTTAAAGATATTAGTTATCAATAAGCTAAAGGAAGGTTAATGGTATTACCATTACTCATTAATCATCCGAATGGTAGCATTGTTGATAGAGGAAAAGAAACACAACTTGTATTTTTCAGCTGTACAGGCTTACAAGTTTCGAAGTCAAATACCATATTTTTATTTTTATTTTTAAATTGCTGGGCTTATTTATTGAATCTTTTCTAGTGAATTAGAAAACTAACAATAAGTATACAAATCTTATTAATAAATCTTAGCTAACAGTAAAAGACGGCGGGATTGGCTGCGCAGCCTTGAGAGACCTCTCGCGTGATGATTAGTGTGCGATGAGTGCTTGCTTAAGTATTTTACTTTTTGTTCCGCTATTTCCTCCTTGACTGTTAAGCTGTTTAAGTCTTTATGAATGTTTTTGTTCCGAACATACCACGGTGCTCCGGTGATGGTTCCCAAGATTTTTGACTGGGCTCTCTGGACAAAGTCAATGCTGCTGTTGCAAGCGTTCCCCCATAACTGGAAGCCATTGGTCCAGATTGATTTTTGAGCAGAGTTGTAAAGCAGGACCTTACAGTTCAAACTAAGGGAAGATCGATCCTTGGAGGCTATTGGCTTTCTGTTTGAGATGTGTTCGTTAAGCTTCAATCTGTCGCCGCCATGAAAGTCTTCCATCTAAGTGTAATAAATCTTAGCTAACAGTAAAAGACGGCGGGATTGGCTGCGCAGCCTTGAGAGACCTCTCGCGAGATGATTAGTGTGCGATGAGTGCTTGCTTAAGTATTTTACTTTTTGTTCCGCTATTTCCGCCTTGACTGTTAAGCTGTTTAAGTCTTTATGAATGCTTTTGTTCCGAACATACCACGGTGCTCCGGTGATGGTTCCCAAGATTTTTGACTGGGCTCTCTGGACAAAGTCAATGCTGCTGTTGCAAGCGTTCCCCCATAACTGGAAGCCATTGGTCCAGATTGATTTTTGAACAGAGTTGTAAAGCAGGACCTTACAGTTCAAACTAAGGGAAGATCGATCCTTGGAGGCTATTGGCTTTCTGTTTGAGATGTGTTCGTTTAGCTTCAATCTGTCGCCGCCATGAAAGTCTTCCATCTAAGTGTAATAAATCTTAGCTAATAGTAAAAGACGGCGGGATTGGCTGCGCAGCCTTGAGAGACCTCTCGCGAGATGATTAGTGTGCGATGAGTGCTTGCTTAAGTATTATACTTTTTGTTCCGCTATTTCCTCCTTGACTGTTAAGCTGTTTAAGTCTTTATGAATGTTTTTGTTCCGAACATACCACGGTGCTCCGGTGATGGTTCCCAAGATTTTTGACAGGGCTCTCTGGACAAAGTCAATGCTGCTGTTGCAAGCGTTCCCCCATAACTGGAAGCCATTGGTCCAGATTGATTTTTGAACAGAGTTGTAAAGCAGGACCTTACAGTTCAAACTAAGGGAAGATCGATCCTTGGAGGCTATTGGCTTTCTGTTTGAGATGTGTTCGTTTAGCTTCAATCTGTCGCCGCCATGAAAGTCTTCCATCTAAGTGTACGCCCAGATACGTTACATCGTTTGCCTTGGAAGTGTGGTGTTGTTTAACGTGAGCAGTGGACAAACTTTCCTGTTGAGGGTGAAAGTTACTTGCTTACGTTTTTGTTCGTTTACCTTAATTCACCAATCTGATAACCATTTTCCACGTTGACCAGATGAAGGGCTAGTTGCGATGTTGCTTGTATTGGGCATCTGGATCGGCTGAGAAAAGCTGTATCATCAGCAAAGGTAGAAGTTGTCAATCGGCTTCTTATTGGGATGTCTGCTGTGAACAGCACGTTTAGTGTTGGTCCAAGAACGCTGCCCTGTGGAACACCAGCTTCAATACTGTGTAAGTCAGACATTGCAGTGTTACATCTTACTGCAAACTCCCTGTCGAAGAGGTACGATTTAAGCAGGTTATGTGTGTTGTTTGGGAGCATTGTTTTGATCTTATGCATTAGGCCTTCCAACCAAACTTTGTCGAATGCCTGAGAAACATCCAGAAATATTGCAGTGCAGTATTCTCTATTTTCGAACGCGCTTCGTATCTCTGATGCTATTCTGTTAACCTGCTCAATTGTTCCGTGCTTTTCACGAAAGCCAAATTGGTGTGACGGGATTATGTAATGAAGATTCAGGAATGGATTTATCCGGGACAGCAAACATTTTTCAAAAAGTTTTGATAGACACGGTAATAAGCTTATAGGTCTATACGACGTGAGAGCTGTGTGATCTATTCCAGGCTTTGGTATCATAATGATGATAGTGGTATGTGTCTGGATTGTGGCCAAGTTTGGTGATAGTATTGAAGAGCTGGGCAATTATGCAGATCGCACAGTAAGGAAGCTCAATAATCATCTTTGGGGTTATTTGGTCACCTCCTGGAGATTTTTTGGGTTCAGCTGCTCTTTAATGATTCTAACGATTTCATTCGGGCAAAACTTGATTGGATCATGTTGAAGCTGAGAGCCGTTTGAAGCAGTCGGTAGTGCAAATGTTTTATATTAGGTTGGAACACTTTTTGGAGATGAGTAGCAAATGTGTTAGCTCTTTCTTCATCGCTGCGCGCCCAGTCGCCTGCGAAGTTTCTTATAAGCATTATTAACGCTTATTATTAACGCTTTTAACGCTTTGGTGAGTTTACGTGTGGCGTCTTTTAGTTTTTGCTTTGCCGATGGCGATCTGTTCGATTGCCATTCACGTCGTAAGCGCCGCTTTTCAACAACGAGCTGTTCAATTTGTAGATTTGTTGTTCTTTGGTTGTGTAATGTTTTTGGTGTTTGAGGCGTAGCGGTGCGAGCTGCGTGAGTGTTAACAAAACTATGAATGTCAGCTTAATCTACGAGACGGGGCTTAAGCTCAATGTGTGAGCTTATATTTTTTTGTATCTGAGTAGTTTTATGTGAAGTTACTGGGTCGATTTATGAATTCAGGGTGTCGTAGCAGATTTATCGGATGATAGATCCGAAAGGCACTCTGCACTTATCAGTCTACGCGAAATGTTTTTGGTAACTGCAAAGTCAATCAAATCGTGTAGTTTTTTGGGATCTGTCGGCCAGTATGTTGGTTTGCCAGGAGAAACGTGGTCGAGCTTGTTGTTAGCTTTTATAATTGCATTGTAGAGCTGCTTTCCTTTTGGATTCACTAGACGAGATCCCCAGTGTGTGTGCTTGGCATTGTAGTCTCCTGCTGCTATAAAGCATTCTCCTAGTGAGTTAAAAAATTCCATAAATTGGTCTTCAGATATGGTATAACGCGGAGGGCAGTATACAGCGGCAAGAGTAAGTTTGTTCCAATTGACTTTGGTATACTGACTTAACTTCAATCGATAAAATTAGATATCTCCGGTGTTTCTTAACCAATTTGGACGAATTTTTCAGAAAAGTTATATCGTTACCCATTATTTTAACCCTCCAGAGTGTTAACAAAACTATCAATGTCAGCTACATCAACGAGACGTGGCTTAAGCTCAATGTGTGAGCTTATATATTTTTTGTATCTGAGCCAGTTAGTTTTATGTGAAGTTAACTTACCGGGTCAATTTAAAAACTCAGGGTCTCGTTGCAGATTTATTAGGACTGGCGAGTGATCGGATGATAGATCCGAAAGGCACTCTGCACTTATCAGTCTACGCGAAATGTATTTGGTAGCTGCAAAGTCAATCAAATCGGGTAGTTTTTTGGGATCTGTCGGCCAGTATGTTGGTTTGCCAGGAGAAACGTGGTCGAGCTTGTTGTTAGCTTTTATAATTGCATTGTAGAGCTGCTTTCCTTTTGGATTCACTAGACGAGATCCCCAATGTGTGTGCTTGGCATTGTAGTCTCCTGCTGCTATAAAGCATTCTCCTAGTGAGTTAAAAAATTCCATAAATTGGTCTTCAGATATGGTATAACGCGGAGGGCAGTATACAGCGGCAAGAGTAAGTTTGTTCCAATTGACTTTGGTATACTGACTTAACTTCAATCGATAAAATTAGATATCTCCGGTGTTTCTTAACCACTTTGGACGAATTTTTCAGAAAAGTTCTATCGTTACCCATTATTTCAACCCTCCAGAGTGTTAACAAAACTATCAATGTCAGCTACATCAACGAGACGTGGCTTAAGCTCAATGTGTGAGCTTATATTTTTTTGTATCTGAGTAGTTTTATGTGAAGTTACCGGGTCGATTTATGAATTCAGGGTGTCGTAGCAGATTTATCGGATGATAGATCCGAAAGGCACTCTGCACTTATCAGTCTACGCTAAATGTTTTTGGTAATTGCAAAGTCAATCAAATCGGGTAGTTTTTTGGGATCTGTCGGCCAGTATATTGGTTTGCCAGGAGAAACGTGGTCGAGCTTGTTGTTAGCTTTTATAATTGCATTGTAGAGCTGCTTTCCTTTTGGATTCACTAGACGAGATCCCCAGTGTGGGTGCTTGGCATTGTAATCCCCTGCTGCTATAAAGCATTCTCCTAGTGAGTTAAAAAATTCCATAAATTGGTCTTCAGATATGGTATAACGCGGAGGGCAGTATACAGCGGCAAGAGTAAGTTTGTTCCAATTGACTTTGGTATACTGACTTAACTTCAATCGATAAAATTAGATATCTCCGGTGTTTCTTAACCAATTTGGACGAATTTTTCAGAAAAGTTCTATCGTTACCCATTATTTCAACCCTCCAGAGTGTTAACAAAACTATCAATGTCAGCTACATCAACGAGACGTCGCTTAAGCTCAATGTGTGAGCTTATATATTTTTTGTATCTGAGCCAGTTAGTTTTATGTGATGTTAACTTACCGGGTCGATTTATGAACTCAGGGTGTCGTTGCAGATTTATTAGGACTGGCGAGTGATCGGATGATAGATCCGAAAGGCACTCTGCACTTATCAGTCTACGCTAAATGTTTTTGGTAATTGCAAAGTCAATCAAATCGGGTAGTTTTTTGGGATCTGTCGGCCAGTATATTGGTTTGCCAGGAGAAACGTGGTCGAGCTTGTTGTTAGCTTTTATAATTGCATTGTAGAGCTGCTTTCCTTTTGGATTCACTAGACGAGATCCCCAGTGTGGGTGCTTGGCATTGTAATCCCCTGCTGCTATAAAGCATTCTCCTAGCGAGTTAAAAAATTCCATAAATTGGTCTTCAGATATGGTATAACGCGGCGGGCAGTATACAACGGCAAGAGTAAGTTTGTTCCAATTGACTTTGGTATACTGACTTAACTTCAATCGATAAAATTAGATATCTCCGGTGTTTCTTAAGCAATTTGGACGAATTTTTCAGAAAAGTTCTATCGTTACCCATTATTTCAACCCTCTAGAGTGTTAACAAAACTATCAATGTCAGCTACATCAACGAGACGTGGCTTAAGCTCACTGTGTGAGCTTATATATTTTTTGTATCTGAGCCAGTTAGTTTTATGTGAAGTTAACTTACCGGGTCGATTTATGAACTCAGAGTGTCGTTGCAGATTTATCGGATGATAGATCCGAAAGGCACTCTGCACTTATCAGTCTACGCGAAATGTTTTTTGTAGCTGCAAAGTCAATCAAATCGGGTAGTTTTTTGGGATCTGTCGGCCAGTATGTTGGTTTGCCAGGAGAAACGTGGTCGAACTTGTTGTTAGCTTTTATAATTGCATTGTAGAGCTGCTTTCCTAGTGAGTTAAAAAATTCCATAAATTGGTCTTCAGATATGGTATAACGCGGAGGGCAGTATACAGCGGCAAGAGTAAGTTTGTTCCAATTGACTTTGGTATACTGACTTAAATGTAATGTAATGTCGAACGAGGGTGGGCTTGCGCCCTTCGGCACTGCGACCCACAAGGATCTATTGTGCATACTGACTTAACTTCAATCGATAAAATTAGATATCTCTGGTGTTTCTTAACCACTTTGGACGAATTTTTCAGAAAAGTTCTATCGTTACCCATTATTTCAACCCTCCAGAGTGTTAACAAAACTATCAATGTCAGCTACATCAACGAGACGTGGCTTAAGCTCAATGTGTGAGCTTATATTTTTTTGTATCTGAGTAGTTTTATGTGAAGTTACCGGGTCGATTTATGAATTCAGGGTGTCGTAGCAGATTTATCGGATGATAGATCCGAAAGGCACTCTGCACTTATCAGTCTACGCGAAATGTTTTTGGTAACTGCAAAGTCAATCAAATCGTGTAGTTTTTTGGGATCTGTCGGCCAGTATGTTGGTTTGCCAGGAGAAACGTGGTCGAGCTTGTTGTTAGCTTTTATAATTGCATTGTAGAGCTGCTTTCCTTTTGGATTCACTAGACGAGATCCCCAGTGTGTGTGCTTGGCATTGTAGTCTCCTGCTGCTATAAAGCATTCTCCTAGTGAGTTAAAAAATTCCATAAATTGGTCTTCAGATATGGTATAACGCGGAGGGCAGTATACAGCGGCAAGAGTAAGTTTGTTCCAATTGACTTTGGTATACTGACTTAACTTCAATCGATAAAATTGGATATCTCCGGTGTTTCTTAACCAATTTGGACGAATTTTTCAGAAAAGTTCTATCGTTACCCATTATTTTAACCCTCCAGAGTGTTAACAAAACTATCAATGTCAGCTACATCAACGAGACGTGGCTTAAGCTCAATGTGTGAGCTTATATTTTTTTGTATCTGTGTAGTTTTATGTGAAGTTACCGGGTCGATTTGTGAATTCAGGGTGTCGTAGCAGATTTATTAGGACTGGCGAGTGATCGGATGATAGATCCGAAAGGCACTCTGCACTTATCAGTCTACGCTAAATGTTTTTCGTAGCTGCAAAGTCAATCAAATCGGGTAGTTTTTTGGGATCTGTCGGCCAGTATGTTGGTTTGCCAGGAGAAACGTGGTCGAGCTTGTTGTTAGCTTTTATAATTGCATTGTAGAGCTGCTTTCCTTTTGGATTCACTAGACGAGATCCCCAGTGTGTGTGCTTGGCATTGTAGTCTCCTGCTGCTATAAAGCATTCTCCTAGTGAGTTAAAAAATTCCATAAATTGGTCTTCAGATATGGTATAACGCGGAGGGCAGTATACAGCGGCAAGAGTAAGTTTGTTCCAATTGACTTTGGTATACTGACTTAACTTCAATCGTTAAAATTAGATATCTCCGGTGTTTCTTAAGCAATTTTGACGAATTTTTTAGAAAAGTTCTATCGTTACCCATTATTGCAACCCTCCAGAGTGTTAACAAAACTATCAATGTCAGCTACATCAACGAGACGTGGCTTAAGCGCAATGTGTGAGCTTATATATTTTTTGTATCTGAGCCAGTTAGTTTTATGTGAAGTTAACTTACCGGGTCGATTTATGAACTCAGGGTGTCGTTGCAGATTTATTAGGACTGGCGAGTGATCGGATGATAGATCCGAAAGGCACTCTGCACTTATCAGTCTACGCTAAATGTTTTTGGTAGCTGCAAAGTCAATCAAATCGGGTAGTTTTTTGGGATCTGTCGGCCAGTGTGTTGGTTTGCCAGGAGAAACGTGGTCGAGCTTGTTGTAAGCTTTTATAATTGCATTGTAGAGCTGCTTTCCTTTTGGATTCACTAGACGAGATCCCCAGTGTGTGTGCTTGGCATTGTAGTCTCCTGCTGCTATAAAGCATTCTCCTAGTGAGTTAAAAATTCCATAAATTGGTCTTCAGATATGGTATAACGCGGAGGGCAATATACAGCGGCAAGAGTAAGTTTGTTCCAATTGACTTTGGTATACTGACTTAACTTCAATCGATAAAATTAGATATCTCCGGTGTTTCTTAACCAATTTGGACGAATTTTTCAGAAAAGTTATATCGTTACCCATTATTTCAACCCTCCAGAGTGTTAACAAAACTATCAATGTCAGCTACATCAACGAGACGTGGCTTAAGCTCAATGTGTGAGCTTATATTTTTTTGTATCTGAGTAGTTTTATGTGAAGTTACCGGGTCGATTTATGAATTCAGGGTGTCGTAGCAGATTTATTAAGACTGGCGAGTGATCGGATGATAGATCCGAAAGGCACTCTGCACTAATCAGTCTACGCGAAATGTTTTTGGTAACTGCAAAGTCAATCAAATCGGGTAGTTTTTTTGGGATCTGTCGGCCAGTATGTTGGTTTGCCAGGAGAAACGTGGTCGAGCTTGTTGTTAGCTTTTATAATTGCATTGTAGAGCTGCTTTCCTTTTGGATTCACTAGACGAGATCCCCAGTGTGTGTGCTTGGCATTGTAGTCTCCTGCTGCTATAAAGCATTCTCCTAGTGAGTTAAAAAATTCCATTAATTGGTCTTCAGATATGGTATAACGCGGAGGGCAGTATACAGCGGCAAGAGTAAGTTTGTTCCAATTGACTTTGGTATACTGACTTAACTTCAATCGATAAAATTAGATATCTCCGGTGTTTCTTAACCAATTTGGACGAATTTTTCAGAATAGTTCTATCGTTACCCATTATTTCAACCCTCCAGAGTGTTAACAAAACTATCAATGTCAGCTACATCAACGAGACGTGGCTTAAGCTCAATGTGTGAGCTTATATTTTTTTGTATCTGAGTAGTTTTATGTGAAGTTACCGGGTCGATTTATGAATTCAGGGTGTCGTAGCAGATTTATTAAGACTGGCCGGTGATCGGATGATAGATCCGAAAGGCACTCTGCACTTATCAGTCTACGCTAAATGTTTTTTGTAGCTGAAAAATCAATCAAATCGGGTAGTTTTTTGGGATCTGTCGGCCAGTATGTTGGTTTGCCAGGAGAAACGTGGTCGAACTTGTTGTTAGCTTTTATAATTGCATTGTAGAGCTGCTTTCCTTTTGGATTCACTAGACGAGATCCCCAGTGTGTGTGCTTGGCATTGTAGTCTCCTGCTGCTATAAAGCATTCTCCTAGTGAGTTAAAAAATTCCATAAATTGGTCTTCAGATATGGTATAACGCGGAGGGCAGTATACAGCGGCAAGAGTAAGTTGGTTCCCACTGTCCAAATGTATTTTTTGAGATGTGGCCTGTAGAAAGTTTTCAGCAAACTCTTTATAGTAGTGGTGCTTGAGGCGGCTTCTGATCAAAATACCAGTTCCACCGTGTGCTTTACCACCGGGATGATTTGTACCATAGAATAAGTATCCACTTATGTTAAAGTTATGTTTGTTTGTAAGGTGTGTTTCGGAAAGTAGCATTACGTCGATGTGCTTATCGAGTAGGAATTGAGCTAATTCAAGTTTATGCTGTGAGACGCCATTAGCGTTCCACGTAGATATTCGTATCTCAGCCATTGATTATTTTGACTGTTGTGGTACAAGCATTTGTATCATGAGATTTTGATTACGCATTAGTTCCTGCATAGTTGCTTTCATAAATGACATAAACTCGTTCATGCTCTGCTGCAGGGAACATATGAGTGCTTCAAGGTTGCTTTGTTGCTGCTCCTGTGCAGCGTTTGTGCTCACTTGTTTTGGTTTTAAGTACGGTGTGCTAGAGGCAGGAAGAGCCAGTCCAGATCTTAGGGCGCTTGCATAAGTTGCGTTATTGGTTGAGAACTCGGGGCCAAGTGAGGATCTCGCTGCAGACGAAAAGAAGAGGTCTGGGTTGTGTTTCGATGGAGTGAAGGTAGTCGGTGCGTGTTGCGAGCGTACAGTGGTAACGCGCTGATGGATACGGTTTTTAAGTTCTTTGTACACTTGGCAGCCTCTGTAGTTGGCAGCCTTCTCAGTTGTTGCAAAATTGTTTTCTAGAGTCTTCCTTACTCGCTGGGCAACTTGCGGAGTTATGCAGTTCCCCACAGTATACGCATACCGAGCGCAGTGTAAAGTAGGCTTTTGTATGGCCGTACTCTTGGCAGTTCATACATTGTACCGGACCGTTTCGTTTGTGCGGTTTTTTTACGGTGATTCTTCGGTGAAGTAAAAGCTGAAGTTAATATATTGAAAGCACCTCGTTTTTTTAAGCATCTTCGTTTCTGGTTCAAGTTCTATTTTAAAAATTGGTTGCGGCATCCTGTTCCTGTTTAAGATGTTTACGACGGTTTTTGCTCGAAATCCTTTCTCCTGCAGCGCCTGTTTTATTTCTCCCGGTGTTACATCAGGTGCAATGCCTTTTATTACGACCTGCAGGCCCTTGCAGCTTTTTAATTGATACGTATAATAGTTCTTTTTTTTCGTTTAGATGATTTATCAGAACTCTGTAATTATCTTCCGATTTTGTCTGGACTTTAATATCTTGAATTTTACACCGAACGAGAGGAACTATTTAGAAATTATCTTTGCCTATGAGCTCGATAACTTTGCTAGCAAAAGCACTAGAGCGTTTTTCGCGTATATATATTGGGGGTGGCTTTGGCTTTTTCGTGTCCACAACAACGGCTTCAGAGGGCAGATCATCAGTGTTTTCTGCCAATATGTGAAATCTATTGCTATTGTATGTAGTTTTATTCGAAGGTGTATTTAAGTTGCTACGAATAATTTTTGGTTTATTCGTAGAATTTTGCGGACTTAGATTTCGTTCGTTGTTCTGCCGAAGACGCTTGTCTTGCTCGCGTTGTCGCTGGCCACAATTCTCGCTTTGACAAATTTTCTAAAGCGAGGGGAAGAATTTGTTATTGCCTTTTGTTTTATATTTTATTATTTGTTAAAAGTCAATTGTTTTGTTTAAATTGCAGATTTTTAAAAAGCAATTTGTGCAGATACATTGCACTTGGCGTCTTTTCGCATAAAATATATATATTTTATTAGCTTCTATATCACTGCACTTTTGCGTTTGGGAATTAATTAACCGGACCACGATAAGAAAACACGTCTGCATTCGACAAAAGTTGGCAAGTTCTGTGAGTTCTGCATATGGTGAGATCTAAAACTTCCTCCTTGCATTAATGAAAGGGATATACTACAGTTCATACTACTGATTCTATGTGATGAGCGTTTGCTTCACAGGAAATGATTTTTCACAGGCAACTCTTGGCCCAATATTCAACCCCCTCTTGAACGTCAGGTTTTGGCGCCACTCCGTCCCCTGAGAAGTAAGTGGAGGCCAGCACTACTTTATGCTTGCCGTTTATTGACAATGCACACAGATATTATTTTTAGCTAAGAGGCTACTTATTGTACGGATCAACCCACCCAGATATTCAGGCATAAGGCAAGGGTGGTACTTTGTTAAAAACAATTTCAAGAACCACTGCTATGAGGAGCTTGCTGACATCTATCTTGAGCACGTCTTTAATTATAAATGAAGATTATGGAAGCTTACTTGCTATAAACTTTGTCAACTGCCTCCTCGCTGCACTATGTCTGAAGAGCTCTTCAATGAACTAGGGAAACATTTTAAAGCAGCTGGAGACTACAAATCTGGACACTTAAAGAGAAGCACATTCATATTGCAACTATAGGTAAAATAACCTCAACGTATTTTCCTTTTTCATACCAATTTTATTGACTTTGCAGTCACAAAAATGTTCTACGTTATCTAAAAAAAGCCAAATGATATTTGGATCTATCGTCGAAACACCCGAATTCCCAAATTCGTAGATCACGTAAGTTGACTATACAATAAATTACAAGCTGACAAAAAAAATATACATATGTCGGAGCAAGGCTTATAGGGTTCGAATCGTCATCCTGCACTTCATGATTGGTACCACAGGCGTTGTATTTCTTCGACTGTGACATTATTCTCCTTTTATTTTGTCGTCAATTGCGATTATGTGCTAGTGCCCTCTTCACTCAAGAATCACTGCTAGCCTGCCTCAGCACGTGCCTTGTTTTTGGCGGTTTTCAATTACGCACTATAACCATCTCGCCCTTACACTTGTCACACCCAGGCTACATAGAACATAGAAGTTTGTTAGGCGCACAATACCACATCAGTTAGAAGAGGACGACTGATACTCCAAACTGCACGTCTATGTAACAGTGTGACCTCATTAGAAATAATACTTGAAACGATAGATCGACATACAACATATCGATTATCTTAGATTTAACATTGTTCTTACTAACTAATAATGATCCGACACATACATATATATAAGAGTCCTAGATGTTTCCGGTGCGCTTAGCTACACCTAATTCGATTAAAACTCTTAATGGTTATTACTTTTTGTTTTATTTACTGTTACTTATTTATAGTACATTTTGGTATACAACATTTTTTTAAATTTTTTATTAATTTATTTATTTACTTGCATTTTCCTAGTGCTACAAGTTATATTACTTTTATTTTAGTGCGCTAGTCACAATACCTGGTACTTAAATAAATAAGTACCTTGGTGTTCCCACTCTCGAGCATACGACGCGACGTACAATTGACCGTGGGAGAAGCATGGTTCTTCCAAATTGATGTCGCCACTCGAAACGTTTGCCCTTGCGATTTGTTGAATGTCATCGCAAATGCAAGACGTACTGGGAACTGCAAGCGCTTAAATTCAAACAGCATATCCGGTGGAATCATTAGAATGCGTGGTAAGAGTGCACCTTCAGCTGCTGCCTTGCCATTTAGTATGGTTGCTTTAATCAAATTGGGCCACAACTTTAGACTGAAAGTCTTATGCCATTACACTAAGTCGGTGGCTTCAGATTTTGTAGAAGTATAATGGGTGAACCGACTTTCAGGACCAAACGATGCGGCGGCAGACCGAAGAGATCAAGAATTCAGTTGGATAATTGACTACTTCATCTTGATTCAAAACGCAATCAACCGATGTATATGTTGTATCGTCTCCTGACAGTTTTTCTTGAATGGCAAAATTGATTTCGTTGACGTGTAGATTTTTCCTTGCCAATATTGCGCGTTCACTTAAGTAATCGAGGCGTTGAACAATATTCGGAAATACACTTTCAGTTAATTCTTCTCTAGATTGTAAAATTGTACAAAAGTTGTTCGGCAATGTGATCAAACCAGTATCATCGATTGGTATTTTGCCTTCGCCAATGTCCAACAACTGCTTCGAAATCGCCGCTGCGGATCGATCATTTTGCAATTGGACTCAGCCTTTGAACATGTCTCCACAAAACTGACGATTTCAAACATGCGTTTATTTCGTCGGCATGAGTTGATTGAGGAATGACTGGCAAAGTTTGCCAAAAATCGCCGGATAATAATACTAATGCTCCGCCAAAAAGTTGTTGGTTTTGGCGTAAGTCCTGCATTGTTCTATTGAATGCTTCTAATGATTTTTTGTTAGCCATGGGGCACTCATCCCATAGAACTATTCCAGCTCCTCGCAAAACTTTTGCCATTTCCAATGCGGCCCAATGCGATTTTGAACAATCGAATCAATTTATTGTGTTCATGGCGAAATCTGTGCCGGTCCCAATTGTATACCGTTGATTCAGTTGGTCAGTTTCATTACCGATAAAATATATTTGCAAAAATTTATACTCAGCATCGGCCAATGGTAAGAGCGAGCCTGCTCGATGGTATATTTGTCTCTGAATCTCTAGAAAATTTGATGAAGGATTGGAATATTTAAAAATGTCAAATTCCAAGCGAAGTAATCATCTTGAACTTCGTCATAAATCCATCTTTAATGATCTTTGTGGCACCAAAAGAAGTCATTTGAAAGCATGAATTGTATGCTTGTATATTCTGCAAGAAATGCTTAGACGTCAGCGATTCTCCAGTGAGCAAGGAATGTAATTGTTCTGGTGGCGGTTCCAATGCAGGCAGTTTCACTTTGCCACTGGAGCAACACATGCCAGCTGTTTCTCCTCGAAACTTGGCTGCATTGCAATGCGTACAAATAATATCCATTGCTCCAATGGCACCATGCAGGCTGTAGTCGCAGTCAGGATCGTAGTAAAAGCCAAAAGCCGTGTTCCATTTGATCGCGAAGACGAAGTGGAACTCAGCCTTGACGATAATTTGGCCGCTGAATGTCTGCGGATTCAGCTATTAACTGTTCACGCCGCTCTGTGTACACCGCTCTACCTAGGGCATTAATTTGAGCGCGTTGCTCTTTGACTTTTGACTTCTTTCAGAATTAAAATTCTACGTGAATCACGCGTATGCCTGCCAACCGTATTAATTTTGCGTTGTCGAGGATTTTTTGTTTTTTTGTATGAAAAAGTTCAA
Organism: Scaptomyza flava; assembly: GCA_030179655.1. Lineage (NCBI taxonomy): Eukaryota > Metazoa > Arthropoda > Insecta > Diptera > Drosophilidae > Scaptomyza > Scaptomyza flava. The sequence continues at coordinate 43,461,533 of JARNME010000012.1, read as the reverse complement.
TGGCCATTCAAAAAATGTATTATGTAATTTTAAAACTTTTCAGAAAATATTTTAAAAATATTTATGTATTTTTCTGTATTTGTTGTTCGCTCCATAAAATGTCAATGTTATTTAAAACATCCGCTTGCTGTTTCTGTTTAGTAGTAAAAGGCATTTTTGCGGCAAAACAATTGGGGTGTTCAACAGCTCCGTTTCATCGTTTCATGTTTCAAAGTTGAAACGATTAACTCGTGAACGGCATTTTGGGTGTCAAAGCGTTTCATGTTTGTGCAGTCAGCTGTTGTTTGTTGACATTTCTTATTCTTCAATTTTTGTCACTGTTGCTGTTTACTGCGGTTATACATTATTTGTAAAAAATGCCATTTAAAAGTGCTAAAGATATGCTATGCGATGCTTTAGCAAAGTAAGTTATTAGATAAATAAAGGATATTGAATGTGAGAAGAGCTCGTTGTTTGAATTAGTTGCTCAATTACATGCTTTTAACATTTGGCGGCCATTTATCATATGTGTTCATACTTTTTTGCACAAAAATACACCAAATAAACTAAAAAGTACTGAACATCGATAGCGTGCTCTTCCCATCTTTACTTTGTTGAAACTTGAAACACTTTTTGTATACATAGGCTGGGGTGTTTCAACGTTTCAAGAAATTTTCTATGTATGTTGTTGTTGCGGGACGTTTCAACTTTGAAACGTGAAACGATGAAACGAGCTGTTGAACACCACAAATGATAAAAAAAAACAATGACACACACATTAAATTAAAGATGTACACCCTCCACAAAGACCCCAACCACCCCTGAAAAATTCAGTGAAATCGGTCTAGCCGTCCAGGAGGAGTAAGCGAACAGGAAGTTTTGCCATTTAATTTTATATATATGGATGTATTGTATGTATGTATTGAGCTACATTTTCATCTCAAAGTTGAAGCTGACATTGATGGTTTTGTTAACTCACTTGAGTCCATTTTCGTCGATGCAGCTCGCATTTCAGCACAAAAAACAGAAAGGGCACCATGCAACCAAAAGAAGGCAAATTTACAGAATGACAAGCTCGTTTTCAAAAAGCAGCAGTTACTTTGAGAGTGGCAATCCTACAGCGGCATGGCAAAGGTTAAAAGGCGCCAAACGGTAATTCACCAATGCGGAAAAGTAGGAATAAGAACACGGAGTAAAACATTTGGTACAAAAAACTCAATGTGGAAAGCTAACCCAACTTTAACCGTTAGAATGCCACGCGGCGCAGAACTGATTCCATAGTTTGTAGCGAAAATTGCGGCGCGGCGCAAAACTGTTGCACACGAGTTAAATAATTATTAAAACACTTCGGTGTCATTCACAAAATATTAGTATTCATTTATTTGTGTTTCTCTGAAAGGCCTGTACGTCTTTGTCTTTATCATTGCAAAAGTACTACAATCGCAATCTGTTGTAATTCACTAACTTCAAACTTTGTGTCTTATCGTAACATGTCTGACAACGGTTTTGCTATAATTGCATATCTCAAAACTCATATTGCCCTTTCTGAGTTAGAAGCACGTTTACTTTTGAGAATCTCGGGTGCTGATAAACTGGAGTTTCATCAGTTAATTTTATTTTCATTTTTACTGGTGCGTCAACGTTCTTCTATGGCTAATATTTTACACCTCAAAATTATGAATGTCATTAAGATGAGACTTAGCCTCTGTTTCTCATTTAACTTTTTCCGAAATTAACATGAATATTCTTTAAACTCAACCAACAAGTCTGCGCATGACGACTGCAAAATCTTGTTAGTTTCTATCATATCATTATTTATGTCTGCGCTTGTGTGTATGAGACCTTCGGATTGAATGCCTGCATACACAACATCGTTTAATTCAAGCCCTGAAGCAGTAAAAAAATTGTTGGCTTTTGAATAAGTTCATCAAACTGTGCCTCATTTGCGTTCGGTTCACCCTCCTTTTTTGGTTCAACCTTCTCTTTGCACTTTGCAGCACGATGGGCTTGCTTACCATTTTTGTAACATTTAAAATCTTTTTTGGTACAATCCTTTCTTAAATGAGACTCATCACTGCATTTAAAACACGTTCTAGGTTTTCCTACTGTCGCACCTCTACCTGTCTTACCAAAATTCACTACCTCTGACCAATTTTTATTATATTGATCGGGTCCACTACGAGATTTTGCAATTATCTCAATCTGTGATATCAAGTTCCTAATATTTTAAGCATGATACAATATTTTTTTGTTTGCCTTTGTGTCTGGAACGCCTACAACAAAATATTCTATAATGATGATGCTAGATCTAATTTAAATTGTTTAATTCGATGAATCTCTGCTGAAGACAATTTAGCTATAAATTCTTCCAGTATAGCCGACTTCAACGATTCCCAGAGTCGTCCGTCACGCAAATGACTTTGCAGCACCCACTTATAACTGTTTAGCATATCAATATAAAAGGTTGTAGCTTATGCCACTGCACGGTTGCTGCACATTCTTCCAACTCTTCTGCCCAATTAGTTAATCAGCATTATCAGAGCCACTTAATTGTGACACACTGCCCTCCACGTCTTTCAAGGTAAACCATGGCTTGTTTGCCATCGTCGATACAGAATTCGGTAAAATTTGGTTAGGCACTGAACTATCTTCTACTGTAACAACTGATTCGTCATCATCTTCGTCATCGTCTTCCTGAAGGCCATAATGGATTAATAATCTGTATTGCAAATCGCGTTTAACCCCGCTAGTTTACAGATTGAGCTGAGCTAACTTCTATCGCAAAACAGCGACACGCATTACCATAATCTCAACCACTTGTATCTTCATCGCAATAATGATACGTGCGATTGCTACTCGTTCAGCAATGGTCTCTGATATTTGTCGAGGATACAACACTCTGTTAACTTCGTAAAGCTGGTATGCTAACGATCGTCCTTGATATTTCCACGATGATATAACACGCACACTGTTAATATACGCTCCTGATTTTCAAGCCTTTACAGCGCCCAAGCTTGACACAGTGATGCCAACAATCAGATCATACCCTGCCTGTGAATGTTGCTCCTGTCGTCCTCTTGCCTCTGTTTTGCTCTCGCTGCGTTTCCTATTACCTCCTGTGTGACGCCTTCACACGCTGTGCAGATAACTTTGGTTTCCAACGCACCGGCCTTGTCTGCGTTACCGATTTTAAATTTTGTATCGTTCACCACGCGACTTTGCCCTTTTATGGCCGCCACCAGCAACCGATATCAATTACTGTCTGATTTTGTGTATGCATTGTCATTTTAACGGGACTTCTATGTATGCGACAGCGCACAAATACCACGATAGAAGGTTTATCTTGAATTCCTCTATTTACCGTTTTCGGTTGGTTCGCTCTCCGTTTCGGTCGCGAGCCGAACAAACGTGTGCAGTTTCCAGTCTTCTTTCTTTCTTTCATTCCACTGGTGCCACTTTTTCGCACAATACGTACAGTTTTCAATTCCAGCCTATGCTGCTGCTGTCTTTCTTACGTACCAAATGCACCAATCACTTTGCGCCGAACAAATTACAATTGGTTTTATCTTAGGCTTTATCCCGGACGAGCCCCCAATTGTGGTTTTTAGTTTTGTTGGTTTGATAAAAACAAATTTACTTATTATGATAAAGCTCCAATGAAATTTATTATTATTCGGGTGTTCTTAAACTACGTCCGATGCAAATATCGACTGCGTCTCCACCTCAACCTCGGCCGTAAGCTTACATTCTTAATCTGCTTAACTTTTAAATACGATAGGAAATTTAATGAAGATGTAACACTGCAACACTATATGTCGATTGAAAACATCTAATTTTGCCGATGCACTGCGTAAGATAGCGCACCTGGCTCTTCAACGGCTCGATGTTAAAAATGGCTGTCTGTCTGGCAAATCAAGGTAAATAAAAAAAAAACATTGGTCGTCTGTAAAGTCGGTTTACTGACGATAGTTGAACGTGACAACGTCTTAAGAAAATCTAGTTTTTAAAAAGCCCGCCTCAATGTGTTTGATATAGGAGAAAATGTTCCCTTTGACGGATGACGTCCAACCTGTCATTTCAGACACTTAATTTTGTCAATTATAGCATAACATACAATCGCTACACTAGCGGACCGATGCTATTCATTTTAATGATGAAAGCTCGAATATTCGACAATATATCACATAATATATAATTAATATCGAAAGAATCATTACCTGTATCGCTGTAATTATCGTTGCTATAAACAATTGACACCACATTCACTTTTCACTGCACTTGATACTCGATCAAAACATGTAAATGTTATGTTATGCTTAATTATGTCAATTATAGCATAACCTACAATCGCTACACTAGCGGACCGATGCTATTCATTTTAATGATGAAAGCACGAATATTCGACAATATATCACTTAATATATAATTAATATCGAAAATATAAGTCTGATATGTTGGTCTGTTAGTGTGTGCGTGTGTGTGTGAAGCAAAACATAGATGGACTTGACGAATGATGAATGATGAAGTTGGATACCCTAACCAGCTTATTTTCCATTTCCCAACTTATAAGTATCAAAATATGCAACAATTTCAAATATATTATGGAACTACACATCCACAATAGCACTTATATTTTTATAGGGTGTTCAACATCATCTTTCTTTCATTCTTGTTGTTAAACAGCAGAGCTGTGTGGCTCGACCGTCCGCTTCTCTGCCACTGCACCAGTACTCATTTGCTCACACCAATAGCGTATTGCTCTTCAAGCATTTGCACTCTCATAGAGCTCACACCGCGCTCTCGCTTGCACTTCAGAGCGAGGTAACGACACATACGTTATGTCAGAGAGAGGTAACGACACATGAGCGAGGTAACGGCAAATGAGTCATGTTTTTTCGTGCGTGCAGCCCGCTCTATCGATTTATAAGACGTTGTCACGTCAAAATATAACTGGATGACTCGCTGTATTTGTTATTATTATGAGAGGTCCCTAAAGAAAGAGACATATTTCTGCATATCAGAAAGAGCTAATACCTGCGTCTTTACTTCTAAAGTCATGTGTGGAACGGCCTTATTTGTAATTAGGATAATAAGCTAGTAAAATGACATCAAATCGTCCTGCTAGCTTAAAAGCATCGAAGATTTATGCGCTTTTGTTTCGCTTCACCGTATTCACATTGATTGGATCCAAGACTGCGCCCGAATTTATTAATCTTATACACGAAACTAAGTACTCGTTATCCCTAAGCACCATTTCATAAGGGAATAAGGCTAAGCTAATGCTATTTGATTTTTTTTTTTTTTTTATATATAAATTTAATATATTGGATCAAAAACACAGTTAGTTTTTATTACAACACAGTTATCTTCATTAGTTAATTCGGCAAGCCTGGTTGACTTCAGGCGTAGTTTTGGGTCTTGCGGATGACGTTGACTTCCTTCGGATCGTCACCAGGCTATTGTATTAGGTTTCTAAATGAACTGCGCCTTAGTCTTCTAATAACTCTTCTCCCCGCAAGCTCTCTAGCCAGCCGGCATCGGTGCCCCTGCAAACGTACGTTGTATCTGATGGAATAAGCTTTAACTTGGCTGTCTATGGTATTCAATCTGAGGTCATTGTGCTAGGTTGAATTTCGTACGTACCAGGCAGCTCCAGTTATTCGACGCATCCGTTTATTATCCAATTAACTTTAGCGCTATTTAATATACCTTATAAATTTGGTAACGACACATACGTCATGTCAGAGAGAGGTAACGACCCATGAGCGAGGTAACGGCAAATGAGTCATGTTTTTTCGTGCGTGCAGCCGGCTCTATCGATTTATAAGACGTTGTCACGTCAAGTCAGCGACAATGTTGCAGGCAAATGCCTTGCGACATACCAGCGGCCACCCGACACTCTGCAAGAGGCGCTGGATCAGCATTTCTTAGGGACAGGGCTAGCTTTAAAAGTAAGAAAGAATAAGAAGAAAGAGAATAAATCGCGACGGTCGTCGCCTCGTCGATAAAATCTCCAGTCTTCTCACTTATAACCCTGAAATCGGTTAATTGGCGCCCGACGTGTTCGAATATAAACCCTTCGACCGTTTCACCAAAAAATAAAAATAAATTTATGAAAGCTCCTTTTTCAAAACAAAAAAAAAAGGACAAAACTAAAAACTACATTAAAGTGCAAATAAACAACAACAGTAAAACATATCGTACTAAGTCGAAGTGAAAAAAAAAAAACGATATCAAAGTGAAAAAAATAAGAACTATTTATTATTATATTGGGGGTAAATACACTGCGACCAAATAGATCTATTGTGCCCCCTTCTTTGCCTATAGCTCTTCCATCAGGCCCAGGTGTTGCATAAAAGCAAGTACCTTTGTTGGGTCGATGGTTTCTAAATCGCTAAATTGCACAATATGTTTTCCTAGAAAACTACTTCTTTTCCTTACTAAGGCTACGCATTCTGCTATAATGTGCAAGGAGGATTCTCCTTCCATTTCGTAGAATCTGCAAATCGCGCTGCTGAGTATACCTAGCTTTGCCAAGTGACCTCGTATTCTACAATGTCCTGTCAAGAGACCGGTGAGTATCCTGAGTCTATTTTTACCCATTGATATTACTTGCTTAAACCGATTAAGGTTATAGCTACCCAAGAGAATCTTTGCTTGTCTGAGTCCTGGTGTCTTTGCCCAGCTCGTTCTTCGCAGAAGTCTCTCTTCATTCCTAAGCTCTTGCCGTATTGTGCTTCTTCCTATACCACAGAACGGCTCGGGTCCTATTAGGGGTGTTGCTGCCCCAGTCTTGCTTGCTAGTCTGCCTCTTCGTTCCCCGCTATTTCGACATGTCCCGGGACCCATCTTAGGGCAAGCCTTTTTTGTGATCCCAGAGTGGGTAACTTGGTTCGTACCTCACGAACTACCTTTGACCTGATTTCGGTCTTACTAAGTGCCATTTTTGCTGCTTGACTATCGGATAGGATGGCTATATCCCTTTTCCGATAGTTACGCTTTAGATTAAAGTCCACACACCTCCCGATTGCACATACCTCAGCTTGGAATATGCTGGTGTGCATACCTAGGGGCTCATGGTACATTGGCCGAGGGCCTACCACACCAAGACCGGAGCCTTGTTGCGTTAGGGATCCATCGGTGTACCATTTTATGGTGTGTGGCTTCATGTTGTGGACCTCTTCCAGAGATGTCCACTCCTTTTTATTACAGAGGTGAACTTGAAACTTTTGGCCGAACATGTGTTCGACTTTCATTTCGTCCCTTGGCTGTGCCAGTAGGGGAAGTTCACCCGATAGCATATCTGCCTCTACTCGAATAGGAATGTGTCCTCTCCCAACTCCTTCAACGGACATTCTTAAGAGGGTTGCCTTCTTTTGCAGCCTAATTGTGTGATGGAGTGGCGTTATCTCCAATAGAACCTCAAGCGCTGATGTGGGACAGGTCCTCATCGCTCCCGTGATTCCTACACATGCCATTCTTTGTAGCTTTTGAAGCTACTTCTGCACAGTGATTTGCTGTGCCTTATCCCCCCATGCAATCACTCCATACGTGAGCCTTGGGCCTTACTACCATAAGGTATAGCCATCTTATTATCTTTGGTGATGTTCCCCATGACTTCCCGGCTATGCTACAACACGTATACAGCGCTCTGCAGCACTTTGCGATCGTATTCTGGACTTGGGTGCCAAAGTTTAATTTACTGTCGAAATTGACCCCAAGGTACTTAACTTCCTTGCTTGTTTCTATTGGACTCCCCGCGAGCCTAATCTCCCTCATCATTTGTAGCTTCTATCTTCTTGTTAACGGAACGATGATTGTTTTAGTATGGCTTAAGTTGAGACCAACCTCCCTGCACCAATCATGCGTAATCCTAAATCCCAGTTGAACATTATCACAAAGAGTTTCTTCATACTTGCCCCGAGCTATTATCACAATGTCATCTGCATAGCCTTAACATTGGATACCCCTGTTCGCAAGTCTACTTAATAGTTCGTCTACTAGTATACTCCATAAGAGGGGTGATAAAACCCCCCTTGAGGACAGCCCTTTGTGGTTGTTACTGTTACGGTACCATCTTGTACAGATGCCGTAGCCTGTCTGGAACCTAGTAAGGATGACATCCATCTACTAGTTGTACTGTCCAGCCCTCTTCTATTCAAGGGAGCTTTGTCAGCACCATGTATTGTGTTGTCAATACAACCTTCAATGTCTAAAAACGCATAAACTGCTACTTCTTTGTTAACTACTGCCGCCCGCAGAGTACGGTGCAGCTCATACATGGCAGTGTCCGTAGACCTGCCTGTTCTGATTGCATGCTGCATTGCTTGACTCTGTGTAAGCAGAGTACTCCTAATGTTATATTCCAACGTTTTCGACAAAAACGATGTTAACCTGATGGGTCTGAAGGACTTTGAGGATGAAAACCACCTTAGCTCTACTTAAAGTGCTTGGTATATGACCAAGTGCTAGTCTACTGACCAGGATTTTCCTTAGAGTGGGCAGGAGTATTCTTTGTTTGAATACCGGTGATATGCAATCCAGACCAGGATATTTGTTTGGCTGGAATGTAACAAGTGCCCATTTTATATTCTCCACTGTGACCACCGACTTGGCTCATGCCCAGTCAATGGCCGTTGGTCTGTGTTGACCCTCTGTTCCAAACGATTCGTACTGTTGCCAGGGGATACTTCCTGGGAAGTGCGTCTCAAAAAGAAGCTCTAACCTTTGCATATTGGTGCTCGTATATGTATTATCTTTACGCTTCAGGGCTAAATTAGCCTCCGGCGCCCGCTTTGATAATGCTCTATGGAGCCGGGCACCTTCTCTCGTGCTTGTTATGCTTTCGCAGAAGTCCCTATAGTTCCTCCGCTTGGCCTTCCTAATCTCCTTGCTGTAGGAGGTGAGGCTTTCGCGGTGTGTATCGCATGACCCGTCCCTCTAAGCTTTATTGAAGAGGTGACGTGTGGTGATACGCAGTCTCTCAAGACAGTCATTCCACCATGGGGCATCTTTTTCTTTACGCGTTTTCCCTAGTGGGCAGCTTTCTTCATATGCATTGGTTTATGGTTTCCCAATTGCCCTTACGGCAATAGGTACGCAGTCCCTAGTGAGGAATTCTGAAAGAATAGTAAAATTAATACATTTCCTAACCGTAATGCATGCTCTATGTGTAGGATCTCTTTGATCCCAGATTACCTTTGAGTCAGCGGTGTACAGGCCTTTTATACCATTGTTTATCCATGGCTCCTGTACCGGGGCTAGCCCAAGATGTTGGGTGATATACATCCTGGCCAAGACAGCAAGTTGGAGGTTTATCTTGGCTAGCCCAGTGACGGTGACGTTTGATGTCACCATCTTTCATCCGCCGCTCCAGCTCCTGGTGATGTAGGTTGGGAGCTGCCCACATCACCGCTGCCCGTCATGGTGACGTCAGCTTCTGCCGTTTCAAGCTCCTCAGCGAGCTCTTGCGAGGACATCGGCACCTCATCATACATCCCTTCCAGCTCTGCTGGACCGAGCGTCATCTCCGCCAGGTCCTCATCCTCGGCCAGATCCTCTGATAAATCAGAGACACCTGCCAGATGAGCACTCGGAACAGTGGCTGTGGGAGGTGTGGGGGCCGAGCCTGCAGCTCCCGGGACTGTTGTCTGGGCAGGGGTAGTCCTTGCGCCAACACTCTTCTTCTTCAGACCGCTAACGGGGATGGTCCCGTAGCGGAATGAAACTTGGTGGCCTCTCGCCACTATCGCGCCCTTGGATGCCTCATCGATGCCTATCACCAATAGCGCACCTCCGCCTTCCGTCCTCCTAGACAACACCTTCCACGAGTCGGTCTCGATCTTGTTCTGGTTCCTCAGCAGAACCAACAAGGATTCGGTTGACCGATCCGCGCTTCTTGGGCAGAAGATGGTGATGTTGTGGGGTGATGGAATATCATCACCCACCTTACAGTGCAGTGGAGCCCCTTTCCACGACTTCAGTCTTGGCGCCACGGTCCTCAGCCACTCCGCTGAGTAATCGTCGGAACATGCAATGACCAGGTAGCCAACTTGGAAATGAATGCCCGCGAACGCGACCGCGGTGTTCCTTCCTGTGAAGATAATCTCATCCAGGATGGCCTCCTCCAATGCGGACAAGTCCCCATGGCTGAGCATTACCTGCGGGTATTCCATAGGTTACACGGCCACCTTGACTGTTTTTGCAATCGCTGCATACGCTATGCGAGTCTCAGTGGACAAGGGAGAGGAAGACCTCACTGCTGTTGCTACGGCGGATGCCGACGTGCTGGGACGGTCCTCTGGGCACGCCCTATTGGGGGTGGCGTCAAATAACTGCTCAGGCGTTTGGGGGCTGGTCCCCGTACCTGGCTCGCCGAGTCTCTTCCAGCCGTTGCCATGCGCAGTGCCTCAGCAGGGGGTAGTCCCTGCTGAAGGTACCTGAGGTACCATTTGGTTTTTGAGCCGTTAAGCATTTTTCGGTTTGGGTCATCCAAACCGCCCGGCTCTCCCAATTTTGGTTAGGGCGCCGTGGGGCTGGTCCGACATTGGAGGGCCGCTCCCCGTCAAGGAGGCGGTCCTAAAATTGTCTCGCGACACTGGCAGCAGGAGTATCCTGTTGCACACCTAAATACTTTTTATTATTTTTAATTTCTCTCATTTTGTCCCACGAGTTGCTGAGAAATATGGGGTCCACCCGGGCAGAGATCCGCAGTACCCGGATAAGGCTAATTAGAACAGACTGGGCTAGTTTTTAATCCGGGCCCCCGGCCAGGTTGACTTTCGGCACGGTTCAAATGACACCTTAGTCCAGCCCGGAGTGAGATATTGGGGAAGGGATGAAGAAGGGTACGTGTTAGGGAGTTGGGAGTGTGTGAGGCCATGTTTTGAAGACGGCGACACAAGCGTCTTGTCGATGCGGTGAACGGTACCGTACCCGCTGTTTGTCTGGGACTGCTTATTTGCAAGGATTCTCGCTTATTCGCAGCTAACCTCATGTAGAGGCCGTTCGCTATCCGCAACCCGCGACCCGCCTGGTGGCCTCAGCAAAGCCCGCTCTGAACTATCCCACAAGTTCTTTAGACCAGGAAATAAGAACGAAGAACTATACAAAAAAATAGAATCAACAGCAGCAGCATAACAATAACAACGGAAAAAATACAACTAATAAGCGGCAGCGAAATAACTAACCAGCAGGAGCAGCCACAACAACAACAAAAAAAAAAAACACATCAACCAACGGCAGCATAACAAAAACGAAGAACATCAACCGGCGGCAGCAGCACAATTTAAGTTGTAAACAAATCATGTAATTGGAGTATTAATTGACATTTTTACTTGATTAAAAGAATAAAAAGAAAAACATTAAACGAAATTTTAAAAAAAAAATTGTGTGTGTTGACCGACAACAAATATTATAGCCACAAGTTTAGAAAATTCTTGCAAAGTGAAAAAAAATCCGAATATAAAAACGAAACAAAAATCCTTTGTTCTTTGTCTTAATAAAACATATGTCTGATAGTGATCTAGAGGACCTACTAGGCAAATTCAAAAAACTTAGAAGCTCCGAAAATCAGTTTGAAGCTCAAAGCGCTTTCAACATGGCACTTAATAGCGAACAATTGAAGGCTGTCGTAGAGGCTGCAGTCTCAAGCGCACTTTCAGTGCAAGAACAAAGATTTAATCAAAAACTAGAGGGTATGAAAGAACACTTTGTTAGAGTAAATATCAGCACACCAGAGGTAGAGACTTATAAAGAGGCCGAAATCAAGATAAGTAATTTGTGCAACGAAACCTTAGACATTATGAAGTCCTTACCTGACTTTGAGGGAAAAAATGAGACGTACGTTTCATGGAGGAAAGCGGCACATACCGCATATAAAGTGTATGAAAAATATGGCGGGAGCTCCAAACATTACCAAGCTCTTGGCATAATGAGGAATAAAATAAAAGGTCCAGCTGACATGGTCTTGTCATCCTTCGATACCCCTTTAAATTTTAAAGCAATTATCAACCGTTTAGATTTCACATACGCTGACAAACGACAAGTGTATTTCATAGAGTAAGAAATGTCAACACTCCACCAAAGAAATATGACTGCTACAATACTATGACGAAGTAGAGAAAAAACAACGTAGCTGCCCCATTGAATGAAAAATACAGAGCGCTACGTCTATTTAGTTCGGGAACCAGAAAGTCGTTAAGCAACATTCTTTTTTCCTCAAGACCATCTTATCTTCCCTCTGCTTTGGCACTAGCCCAAGAAGTCGAGGCTAACCATGAGCGATACATGTTTGCCAGCAATTTTGCTCGAAACATTGAAGAAAAGAAACAAAAAGTCGAACAAAGACAGCAGGTTAGGGAGATAAGATACTAGATCTAACCAGGAGGGTAAAGATCCGTATTTTAACAAAAGACAACCAATAAAACAAGATCAAGTTCAACCAATGGAGATCGACAGCTCTTCACGTTTTAGACAACCCATTCAAAACCAACAAGGTGGTCAATCTTATAGAAAAATACAAATGAATCAGTGGCAAATGCAACAACCAATGGAGATCGACAACTCTTCACGTTTTAGACAACCCACTCAAAACCAACAAGGCGGTCATTCTTAAAGACAAACAAACAGTGGCAAATGCAACAACAAAACGCTCGACCAGACGCACACAACGGTCAGGGACAAATAAACAACAGAACAAACGATAGTAGTGCAAGGTATACAGGACCAAAACAACAGAGAATAAACAATATAGTCTCGGACTATGTCCCACCTGACAACAAAGAGAACCAGTACTCAGAAGTAGCTGAGAATGAGGCAGATAATATTGAACATGACCTCGCAGAATGTGACCAAATTAATTTTTTAGAAATGACTCCTTGCTCCCGTTCATAGAAAGGGTCATTGCAGGGAAAACAATTAAACTTTTTATAGACACAGGGGCTCCCAAGAACTATATCAAACCATTAAAATAATTAAGAAATATTATTCCCGTAAATAAACCATTCCATGTAAAATCAATTCACGGTAATAATACCATAAACAAAAAATGCATGATGCACCTCTTTAATACAAATACGACATTTTTTTTGCTAAAAAGCCTCACAACATTTGACGGAATAATTGAACTTGACTTACTTTAACAAACCGACGTCGTACTTGACCTTAGAAACAAAAATCTTTCAACTGACAACGGCTCCGAGCTGATCAAATTTTTAACATGTTCAATCGTTAATTTTATAAATGTTGAGGATATAGAAGTACACCAAATTATTAAGGAAAATTTTCAAATAGGGTTAGGAAACCGAACAGATGTATTTTCGGAACTAAACGAAGCTTTTGCGTACAATACTGATATCATTGCTACTATCCAGACAGACAACGAGGACCCCATATATTCAAAATCTACCACAGAACTAAACACAGAAATTTCAGTTCGAAAGATTAAGCAAGACATCTCAGAGCGCAATCCAAACGCTAAAATTAAGCGTTGGAAAGCTTTTATTGACGAGCACATTGCCCAGATTTCCTACAAACCAGGAAAAGAGAACTTCGTCGCTGACGAACTGTCCCGACATCACATCCACACATTAGAAAACGACGCACAATCTGACATTGCCACAATTCACAGCGAGTTGTCACACACCTACACTATCGAGAAGACAGAAAAACCGGTCAACTGCTTTCGAAATCAGATAATAATAAAAGAAAGCGGAACTGCCTCAGTTAGAACGGTTATTATGTTTGGTAAAAAAAAACTCGACATCTCTTGTATTTCTCAGACAGAGAAACACTCATTCAGACAGTATGTGATGTGGTTAATAAAGACGTAGTCAATGCAATTTTATGCGAGCTACCAATACTGGCACTAATTCAACATAAGTTAATAGAGACATTCCCGACTACCACTTTCGGTTATACGGATCTGATGGTAACTGACATCTTAGACAAGACAGAACAGAAATTTCAATGTAGAAGACAAGGTGTTTGTAATATCAAACAGAAGATTTAGAAATATACTTATGACCTTGTACACTGAGGAAACAGTGGAAGCGGACTTAGGAATCACAGTCTTAATTAAAGGGAGGGTGGTCCATAAAGACAGCTTGAGGTAAAAACAGTAATATTATATTTCCTCGTTTTTCCTTTATTGATACAATAGGATTTGGACAATATTTCTTCTTGCCATACCAATAACAGCTAAAATAACGGACTACACCAACTCAGACTACATACCGATTATGGACGGAAACGTAACTATTTGGAAGGACTTCAAATACCTAAAACATTCAACTTACCCAACCATGTACTCAGCAATAGTAAAAGCTACGGAACAACTAAGAAACCATTTCCCACAATCACATATGAGATACATATTAGATTCAGACTTACGACACATCAAAACTCTCATAGTATCAACCTTAAAGGCACTGCATTAAAATTCGTAGCCGGCACTCCAGATTTCGATGATTTCGAGAACTTGAAATTCACACAAAAAGAGCTTATAGAATCAGAGAACAGACAGATAAATATTAACAAAAAGACTCAAGAACAAATAAATGCACTAACAAATACAGTTAATATTTTAATAGAAAATGCAAAAGCAAACAAATTAATCAGAACATTTATACGAAACTTTGCTGTCAAGAAATAGGAGTATAATTGCTGAACTCGAAGTCTTGATGCTGTCGGTCACACTTACAAAAATTGGAATAATTAATCCCGCAATTTTCGACTCCAACGATTTAAACAACATAATCAATGAACACTCTAGCAATATTACTGTTACTGACCTAATGGAAGTAGCCCAAATTAAAGTCCTATTAAACAATAACTTTTTACATTTTGTAATAAAATATCCTAAGCCTAACTTAGCTTGTAAAAAAATAATCTTACACCCTGTTCAACATAATGGCACTATTCTCAATTTTGCGGAAAAGAACATCATAGCCGACTGCGGTAACCAAGTAGTTCCGATTGGAAATTGCAGCACTACCCTTACAACAACATTCTGTAAGAAATTGCCCTATACAACATGCGCACAACAACTTCACTCTGGAGGCACTCCACACTGTACTACTCGTCCGAGCCACCTTGAGTCCTTAACCATCATCGATGACGGTGTTATCATCATTAATGACGGAACAATCAACGAACAGCTGGTAACGGGAACATTCCTCATTACACTCGATGAGGAAATAAAGGTGAACAAATCTGTATTCCGGAACTCAAGAAGCTATGTTAAAAAAAATCCCCAGTGCCAGCCGCATCAACGCTCCTTAACATAACAGGCCACCAAGAAATATTGAGCTTGCCTTACTTGCAGAAGTTAAACTTGGAATACCTTCGCTATACCGGAAAAATAGAAGAGGGACTTATAAAACGACCTATCATATCCGGAGTGGCTGCGATCGTCTTTTTTGTCATCTGTTATACCTTCTCCAAGCTCTACCAGAAACACCGGAAGGTTCGACGCCAACACGATATTCAAGTCATCATTGACGGTTTCAAGAAGTCCGAAGACATCCTTCATTTAAGGAAGGGAGGAGTTAGCACGATCACCCAGCAACACATAAGTTGCCAAACCGACCACGCTTAGTTGGCGTGATACAAATGCAAGGTCAGCACCAACAGCCAGCGGATATTGCTCAACGACAAGAGTCAGCGACAATGTTGCGGGCAAATGCCTTGCGACATACCAGAGGCCACCCGACACGCTGCAAGAGGCGCTGGATCAGCATTTCTTAGGGACAGGGCTAGCTTCAAAAGTAAGAAAGAATGTACTTAGACTTTAGTTGAACTTTGAGAATAAATCGCGACGGTCGTCGCCTCGTCGATAAAATCTCCAGTCTTCTCACTTATAACCCTGAAATCGGTTAGTTTATATGTATGTTGTTATTAATTCGCTCATTTGCTGGTGCTAGGTCGACGCAATAAGATCAGCAATGAAATAAGCGAACATTAAGAATACAAGGAAAAATGGGGGCACAGCAATCGAACAAGCCACTGCGCGCTTGAAAATCGCAGGCTAGCGGCGCATACACATAGTATGGCTGGCTGGTTGTGCTATCAACAAATATGTTGTAGCAAAGTTAGCAAGCGAAGTGGCTGGCGAATGACACACGAAGCACGCGAAAAGCACGAAATGCGCTCTCAGAGCGGGTGGTAGCTACACTAACTTACGTTACGACTTCCAATTGAATGTTGGAATTTTGCTGTTTGGACGCTCTATCTATATCCATTCTTGTTGACAACACACTATGAGAGCAGCGACGAGTTAACAGAAAGACGTCATTACAGAATTCTTGATGTTAAGGTGCCTTGGACTTTTCTGCAGTTTCGAAGCGGACACATAACGTGTAAAAAAGTCGGTTTCCCCTAACGACAAACAGCTGCGAATGTTATGATTATTGCTTCTTTGTTTACAATACACTGCTGTATTGTTGGTCTTGTTGTCAGTTCTTCTATGCGTTTTTTGTGTGTATGCATGTGCGTGTACCATTCGAGAATAGGCAAAACGCAACAACATCACGTGCTGGCTCGTCGTTGCCACGCAGTTTTCGTGGGCCTTATTTTTGACATGCATTTTGTTTGGGCTAGCTCCCGTGAGATTTTTTGTGCGTCCTTGTACATATATCTACAAGTGCATATTTAATGTATGAGTAGCATTTGCCATGGCATTCATTGACCTTTCTCTACTATTATTAATTTCGGCAAACGCTAAACAGCCAATATTTAGATTAAATATAGTGCACATTAGTATTTTGCCTACAAAAACCTAAGAAAAACAAGAAAAACAAGGCATTTTTGGTGCTGGTCGATAATTTTCTGATCAGGCGCACAGCACAAGAAACAAGCGTCTGGTAAAATAGGCAGGCAAATATCAGTTTTGCATTGCTGGTCGTTCATACTCTTTCATGTTTTAAGCTCTATGACACTTTCCAACAATTTTGCCATCGCAACTATCATACAGTTATGCAGCGATACAAACAAATGCCGAAAATGTATTCAAACGTGCATTTGTCGAAGAAACGTAAAGAAAAAAACTAACAAAAATCTCAACGAGCAGGCCCATCAAAAATGAAGCAAACGCACATGCTTACACATACTAACACATTTTTTATTCCGCGCTAATTTACCGTTTATTTTGAAATCACGCGTTTTTGTCAGCTCATACAGCAATTTTGTTGTCATTTGTGTGTCACTTATGGGAAAACACCCAAAAAACAAAATGGAGATAAAAGTTCAAAATTTAACTAATGAAGTATTTTTATTCTCAGCGCTATGGGACCAAAAGAGCAAAATTTATCACAATAGAATTTTGGTTGAAAAAATTGGAAACAAGCAAAAACAAATCCTCGTCCGGAGCTGTCACGTTCACATTAATAACTAAAAGAAAGCAAAGCAGGTCGCTTCTCGCAAAGCTCTCACTCTGACATCTTCTCGCTTTGCTCTTCGCTTCTCGCGCACACTCTGACATCAGCCTTACTTACTGCCATAATATAAATAAACATATATAATATAAATAATATTAAAGTAACTAACTTTTAGCTATTTAATTGCACAAAGTTCATAAAAAATTTATACCACCCTTTCTTGTTGAGCAGCAGCAAGCCGGTTGAAGCAAAAGTCTTAATTGCCAATTTCAAACTTTGTGACAACAACAATAGAATTGAAGTGCGGGAACAATCAATTATGCCTTGTGCTTCGCAAACTTTGCGGTCACAACAAGAAGCAAAACAATGATGGCCGACATCGCACCAGCTGACATTGTAGGAAGTGAAATAGGTAAACAACTGATAAAAAATACACGCCTTTCGCTGTTTCCCCAGTTAAATGCTTGCATCACGCAGAATGTAAACAAACATAACATACCATCTCTGTTTTCCCGTCTTATTACATTATTCGTCTATGTATAAGAGTAACACATTTAACTGGTAACATTTTTTTGATTATTATGCCTGTATTCATCAATTTCCCTGCAGTCACGTTGACCAGGACAAACATAGTGTTTGGACTTGTCCACATGGGCTACTACTAGTCCACGCCTATGCCATTTCAATGTATTTCTCCAATTCCATTTAACATGGGAATGTCATTGGAGTCGACGTATCGGCCGCCTCTGCAGCTACGTGGACAAGTCTATAAAACAGGCCACGTAGACTAGTCTATAAAACAGGCCATCAGAACTAGTCAAAAAACAGACTAAATTTGTTTATTTATTTATTTATTTATTTATTTATTGTCAGCTAAGAGCAGCTGACATTAAAAAGAAATCAAAATTAATTTAAATTAAAAGATAGTTAAAATAATTAAATTAAGTAAAATATAGAATTATATATAAATCTGAAAATATAATGAAAAGTTAACGTTAAAGCTCTGGGAAATTCAATAAAAAATTGAGTAGTCCAACATTTGTTGCAAGGATTGGGAAAAAACCAGAAAAACCAAATCAGACCAGCGTTAGATTAGTAATTAGTTGTTACGATTAGATAAAGCAATCAATCTTTTAAGTACTGGATTTGAGGCCTCCAAGGAGACAAGAGAATAAAGTTGGTTATAGTCAGAACATATAACACGAAATGGTTCATGAATTAAATAGTTGCTGAAGCAACGATCAAGGCTAAGGGGTAAAAAGTTACGTGAAGATCTAATTGGGACATTAAATTTAATTCGACTCAAAAGAACTGATGAGTCGATTTCACCATTAAATAGGTTAGTCATAAATAATACTCCATGCATAGTTCTACGGTTTAACAGGGAGGGAAGATTTATCAAAAGGAGTCTACTTGAATACGGGTGTAAGTCAACTCCAGGAACCCAGTTAAGACTTCTAAGGGCAAATAGAAGAAATTTCTTCTGCACAGATTCAATTCTATCCTGTTGAATCGAGTATTGTGGAGACCACACAAGATCCTACTCCAGGTGGGACGAACTAAGGATGTATAAAGCGTTTTAGTGGTGTAGGGATCATTAAACTCTTTCGACCACCGCTTGATGAAGCCAAGGACATTAATGGCCTTATTGACCATGGACAAAATATGAGCGTCAAACTTTAATTTAGGATCAAGAATAATGCCTAAATCTTTAATTTCAAACACGCGGTCAAGTGGTGAAGCATCAAGCAAGTAGTGAGCAGTATGAGGGGTACTTCTACAAAAAGACATGACTTTACATTTAGAACAATTTAAATTGAGTAAGTTAAAACGACACCAGGCCGACAATGCACCCAAATCCGACTGTAGTAAATAACACAGGGAAGCGTCATTATATGTGAAACATCAAGCCGAAGGCCTTTGCAGCCAGTGCTTCTAGAAATTAAGTTAGTGTTAATTTGCTAATTATATCTGACTATTATAAATAATAATAATAATAATATGTGAAACATAGCTTCACATCATCAGCAAACATATATGCATAGGAGTTAAAAATAACACTTGGAAGATCGTTAATAAAGAGATTAAATAGCAAAGGTCAAAGGTGACTACCCTGGGGAACACCAGAGGTAACAGAATTAGGTTTAGATACCGACGATTTAAAAACTACTCTTTGTGTTCGACGACGCAAGTACTCCGAAAGCCACAATACGAGTTTTGATGGAAATCCAATAATATTTAATTTTGAAGCAACAGAGAATGACTAACAGAATCAAATGCCTTACTAAAATCGGTGTAAGCAACGTCAGTTTGCATTTTTTCCTGGAACCCATTGATAACAAGCGAAGTGAATTCAAGAAGGTTTGTGGTAGTAGATCTACGCCTAACAAAACCGTGTTGATAAGGCGATATAATTGAACTACATGAGTGTTGCAGTTGAGAACATATAATTTTTTCAAAGACTTTAGGAATGGCGGACAACTTGGGTATGCCCCTGAATTTTTAACGTTAGACTTAGAAGAATTTTGATGGGGTGGAGTGATAAAAGATTCCTTCCATATAGCAGGAAACACTGTTGTGTCAACCGACAAGTTAAATAATTTATGTAATGGTTTACAAAGTGAATACGCACTGTATCAAAGAATACAACCTGGCACTCCATCAGGACAAGGCAGATAGCCTGGTTTGATAGAGTTAAGGTCACTTAGAAGCGTACACTCAGTTATAACAAAGAATACAACCTGGCACTCCATCAGGACCAGGCAGATAGCCTGGTTTGATAGAGTTAAGGTCACTTAGAAGCGTACACTCAGTTATAACTGATAGAGTTAAGGTCACTTAGAAGCGTAGACTCAGTTATAACTGGGATATATATGCAATTATACGATTGAACTTGAAAAGGATAGGAATTAATAGTTCTATGTAAATTCGTTGAATATACTGATTGAAAATACACAATAGATCGGCTACTGCCTGATCAGAACTTGCTTTTGTATTATCAAGGTATACTGAGGACGGCAAGCAAGAAGACTTACTTTTAGAGTTAACAAATTTATAAAAATATTTAGGGTCACGTGAAAAGTTTAGTCTACAACGATTAAGATAATTATTATAACAAGATGTGTTAACAGAAAGAAAACTAGATTTTGCTATTAAATAAGAAGATAAATCTAAAGTGGTTCCCAATTTTTAAATTTTTTATACGATTTTGTCTTCGCGTTTTTCAATTTCGATAGTTCCCTCGTAAACCAAGGTGGCTTATTAACACTTGAAGAATAAGTGAGGGGAACGCAAATATCCAAAAGCGAATTCAAAGTCCTATAAAATATGGCAATGGCAGTTTCTGTATCACTACAAGAATAAAGACGAGACCAATTAGTATGTTGAAGAAGATAATTAAATTTATTAAAGTTAGTTTTATGAAAGCAACGGGTTTTTAAAGTATTATAAGATACTGCACTAGGGTTACAAATTTCGATGGATAGTTCTAAGGTTGGATGGTAGGTGTCTTCCGGAAGCACTAGAGGGGGTATTCTACAAGCATTACTGCAATCTGAGTCCGAAACAAATATCAAGTCCAACATTCTACCACTACAGTTATGCACCCTGTTAACTTGCGATAGGCCTAACTCCAGTAGGCCATCGATAAAATCATCAGAAGTGACTGGTAATATCGCCGAAGATGTGTCATTCACAGACCATACAACATGTGGCAGATTAAAATCAGCAACCACTATCAGATTATCCATATCTGTCAACAATGACGAAACAAGTTGCATGGCACTAAGATGGGATGAGTAAATGTTAGTATCAGAATGAGGAGAAATATAAGAACAAGTAACATAAAGTGAACGGCCGTTTAGTAATATTTTAACACATAAAAACTCTATGTCCGGAAGATCAAGAGAATGAATCTGTTCAGAGGAAAAACAAGAGTCAACAGCAATGAGAACACCACCCCCCTTGCAGGAGGTGCGATCGCATCTGTACAAGTTATATTTTGAAGGAAAAACGGAATAATCAGAAATATCGGGTTTTAACCAGGTTTCCGTGAGTGCTACTATATGTGAATCAAATGATAAGCTGTTAACATATAATTTAGAAAGTTTAGTGTTAAGGCCTCTAACGTTTTGATAGGCCATACTAAGTTGTTTTGTTAGTTTTTTGCCACCGAGGTGGAGGCAACTGGGTGGCTAACAGGCTGTGCACTACTAATCCTAATGCCCTTATTATTATTACTACTTCGCCTATTCTCATACTCCTATACAACAAGCTGCTGCGGCCAGAATTTTTCTGAACAAATTATCGAAAAGAGTTCAGGTGGCACGCTCAACTTGAAAGAAGATATACTTCGGGCGTGTTTAAATTTAAACTTCTCAACAATAATAAGAGGAGAATCAATTTTACTTTTAACATAAGCTGAAACATCATCCGATGAAGTATCGGATGCCAGCCTGGACACAAATATAAATTTGTTAAATAGCACAACAACAAGAGGCTTGGGAGTCCCAGTTGTACCTGCATTGGGATCAATAGGCGCACAGGCAGTTGAACTGATTTCATGCATAGGATCAGAAGAAAGGTTATTAGTAATGGTTCTTGCCGGCGAATTAAATAACATTAATGGGCTGGCCGTAGGTTGATTAATGCTGGGCACCAGAAGGGGCTTTGTGGGGACGATAGGTGGGACAATAGGCGGATTAGGACCCGAAGTCTTTTTACGCTTCGGAGATTCAGTCGTAACCTTGCCATTTTTGAAATTAGACTCAAGCTCTGTATGCACTGTTTTGCAGTGCCTTAAATGCAATATGCATAGCTTTGAAGCCTAAATGAGTCTGTCTCATGAATTTTGAAGACTCTTTAACCACCTCCCTACAGGGCTCACAATACCATTTAAGGCCTGTGTCTGCAATCAAGCAGTCCCTGGTTTTGGCAGTAAAGCCAACGCATTTCATGTCGATAATATTGTCGCACAATCCACACAGAATAAAATCTTGATTGGTTGTACCAACCAATTTGCAATTTTCGCTGCAGCAAACAAGCATTATGAAATATGTAATTAAATTTACTAAAGAAATCGATATGCTACAGCAAAACAAGGTAGAGTGCAAGTATGTAAGTAGAAACATATCGAAGCAATGAGCACGATACAACGGTTAAAATCAAGAGAGCGGTTGAGTGAAAGAGCGTGAGCGCAAATGCAGATAAATACAACCGCTAGATAAGAGCGGACAAAGCGGGAGTGGTGCTGGAGAGCGAGATCAAGCAAATAGACAAGATGTTTGTTGTTAGTAGAAGAAGAATATATAAAACACAAAGTATGAACCGCAAATATATGAGTGTATGTATGTACGTATGCTCGTTTACTTTTCAAGCACTGCAGCGTCAATTCGACTGCAAGTTAAATTAAATGAATATTCAACAAGAAAAATTCAATAATGCACGCGCAAATACACACAACGTACACTTGCGATCACTGTTAGAGACGTTTACCAAAATAAACCGAATAAAACACCGTACACAAACACAAGAAATTCATAAATTATTAAGAGCACTCAAAAACACATCCGTCACCAACGAAAGACAGTTGACAATTCAATAAATGGACTAGTATTATAATAATCTAGGGTAAAAAGATGCCCACGAAGCCCATCATATTAACCTTAAATTAGCTATTGTTATAAATATTACTTAAATGTAATTTAAACTTAAATTATGCAGTGTTTGAAGAAATAGATTACAAATAAACTTACCGATTATGAAATATGATGGTCTACGACGGGATTCGAACCTGGAACTCTCGTTCAATAAGCAGATGCCTTAGCCATTGCGCTGTTGCCAAACATATTTCATAAGCAGTTAGTTATATTGTAAATTGAAAAATGTCGTTTTTTGCCGCTGCAACGAACATCAACGAGGCGCAAAATTGTGATCGTTTTTCATGATTCGTAAAATTTACGTTTTTGTTCGGCATCCACGTCTGCATCCACTTTGACGCATCCATGAACTGGTTCACGTGGAATAGACAGTTTACACACAATACTCAATGATAATTTTAAGAAGTGTTTACCCCCGCTGCATCTACACAGACTAGTTCAGTGTTAGCCTACGTGGGAAAGTCGTGGGCTAAGCTTGAACAACAACAATAACAAACACTAGCCCAACCAATGTAAATTTCTGCACCCACTTGAACTAGTCCTTGACTTGTCCAATATAGCTAGTCAATAGACTAGTTTATATATGCAATTGTCCATTATAGCTAGTCAATAGACTAGTTTATATATGCAACTAGCCCATACAAAAACAGTAGGGTTATTAGACGTTTTCAAGTCAAAAATAGATACATGTTTTATTTTGATTTAGTGCTTATGGATATACAATACTTTTGGTCTTTCCATCTGGTGCATATAAAAATAAGTTGGCAGGCTTTCCGACGCGTAAGTAGGCCCTAAAATGGGGATATTGAAGAATCAATGATTTTCCAAATTCAATCGATACACATAAGGCTTTTTTCCTTGTGCCTTAATAGTAAGAGAGATGTTCCAATGGAGGACACTGTCCCTGAGTCGGCAACCCTACCTTTTATGCCGAGTTTTGCTGTCAGCGCGCTCTAATTACTGTCATCGAAAGCTCACAGTGGCGGCTTGCTTTATAAGTGGTCTACAGGTGTTTATACGTTATTTTTTTCAAGGCGTTTTTACTTGTACTTTTTTCAAGATTCATTTGTTTTCATATTGTGCAATGAAACATTGTTTTTGTTCAATACTTTCTGTTAAACATAAAGATAGGTCAAAACTATGTTTTTTCCTAAGTTGGACACCATTGATTTAAATTAATTTTTTATGGACTTTTCTGTGATTCTTGGTTCAAGACAAGTAGAAACTTTGCAGTCGGACGCAACCAACTGCGGTATACTCGTTAACAGTATTAAAACCGGTTACAGGCCTGATTGCAAAAGGTTAAGAATGCGGTAGAGGCGCACGCTGCGTTAAAGATTTTCCGATGCAGATGGGGATGCAACCAGCTATCTTTCTTCTAAATTTTGTGACTCTAACTCAAAGTTTGTAAAATATAGGGAAAGGGGCGGAATGGGAGGGCGTGGCTTCCAAACCATGCAGATTTTTGGGAGTCGTTGCCAGCTATCTTCATCCCAAATTTTGAAACTCCAGCTGCACAACTTTGAGATATACACGCGTTTTCGTTTTGACGCAGCTTTGGGGCAGCTGTGGCTGGGACTTAAAAATGCCTGGATGGCTGAGGGCGGAACGGGTTGGCGTGGCTCCAAAACTTATGATGCAGTTTTTTGGGGATTGCTAGTAGCTATCTTCTTTTCAAAGTTGGTAGTTCTAGCTGTAAGGATGTGTGACATAGGTGGATTTATCGGTTTTGAGCTATCGAATTTATCGATTTGCCAGCTCCCCAGTTATCGTAGAACCCCAATTTCGACACTTTAATTTACTATGCCATAGTAAAAGAAAATTGAACGTTTTAAGTCTTTAGCTTGAAGGGTGTGGAAAAAAGTTGCATTCATACAGTCGGACAGACGGACGAAGGGTCAGACGGTTAGACGTATAGACACCATGACGGGTATTGCACAAACCCAATAAACTCATTACCTTCGGTGACGAGCATAATGAGTCCCGAACGTAACGAAGTAATTTCACCAGCGGATTTGTTGTCCGCAGTCATACTGGTTTTAACCGAAAAAAACATAAATAAAGTTACCAACTAATTTTCTTTTTTCGATTTTTCTCTTCTTCATCGACTTATTTTAACCGTAATGCGTTTGATTTTGAGTGTTTAATCAAATAAAAAACAAAAACTGCAATCATAACTATGATTTTATTTAACTTATTTTGGTGGATTTTCCAAAAATTAAGGAGGGTGTCCAACTCTGCTACACTTTTTTGTAAATCGTGATTTTGAATTTTTTCATTAAATGTTATATATCTCTCATAAAACGAATGAAAGGTATAAATTGCCTTAGGCAGAGCGACGCGCAATTGAACAAGCTTTGCAACGATACGAACAGTGAAGCTTTACGTTGATTTCTGACAGTTTTATGTCAAAAAACATATGAGATGTCCTCCACTAAAACATTTTCCTTAGTCATTGCAAAGGTGGTTCTCACTGGAAATTACAAAAGTTTAAGCTCCAAAGGTGGCAAAAGCCCATATTCTTATTTCGTTTTGATTCATAACTGTATCGACGGATTTGTAAATCGATGCATCGCCGGGTATTTGATTTAGAATGATGGAAGCATTGACATCGTTATTTTTGGCAAATAATATACCATGTGCTCTAAGTCCCTAATGATTTTTGTTAACGCTTCTACTTTTACTCTAATACTGTTGAAGATATGAGAATGAGAATTTTGAGAATGGTCCTTGTCAAGCTCGTAATTCGCAGAAGTCTCTCTTCATTCCTAAGCTCTTGCCGTATTGTGCTTCTTCCTATACCACAGTACGGCTCGGATCCATTAGGGGTATCACTGCCCCCAGTCTTGCTTGCTTATCTGCCTCTTCGTTCCCTCTATGTCCAGAGTATATAGCTTGGTTCGTTCCTCACGAACTACCTTTGAACTGATTTCCGTATTACTAAGTGCCATTACTGCTGCTTGGCTATCGGATAAGATGGCTATATCACTATTCCGATAGTTACGCTTATATAAAAGTCCACACACCGGCTGTGCCAGTAGTGAAATTTCACCCGACAGCATATCTGTCTCTACTCGATTAAGAATGTGTCCTCTCCCAACTCCTTAAACAGACATTCTTAAGAGGGTTGCCTTCTTTTGCAGTCTAATTGTGTGATGGAGTGGTGTTATCTCCAATAGAACCTCAAGCGCTGATTTGGGGCAGGTCCTCATCGCTCCCGTGATTCCTACACATGCCATTCTTTGAAGCTTTTGAAGCTACTTCTGCAGTGATTTGCTGTGCCTTATCCCCCCATGCAATCACTCCGTATGCCATCTTATTATCTTTGGCGATGTTCCCCATGACTTCCCGGCTCACAAGTCTTTTTAATAGTTCGTCCACTAGTATACTTCGTAAGAGGGGTGATTAAACCACCCCTTCAGGACAGCCCCTTGTGGTTGTTACTGTTACGGTACTATCTTGATCAGATGCCGTAGCCTGTCTGGAACCTAGTAAGGATGACATCCATCTACTAGTTGTACTGTCCAGCCCTCTTCTATTCAAGGGAGCTTTGTCAGCATCATGTGTTGTGTTGTCAAAAGCACCTTCAATGTCTAAAAACACACAAACTGCTACTTCTTTGTTAACTACTGCCACCCGCAGAGTACGGTGCAGCTCATACATGGCAGTGTCCGTAGACCTGCATATTCTGTATGCATGCTGCATTGCTTGACTCTGTGTAAGCAGAGTACTCCTAATGTTATATTCCAACGTTTTCGACAAAAACGATGTTAACCTGATGGGTCTGAAGGACTTTGAGGATGAAAACCACCTTAGCTCTACTTAAAGTGCTTGGTATATGACCAAGTGCTAGTCTACTGACCAGGATTTTCCGTAGAGTGGGTAGGAGTATTCCTGTCCTGTGAGGAATACCGGTGATATGCAATCTAGACCGGGAGATTTGTATGGCTGGAAGGTTACAAGTGCCCATTTTATTTCTCCACTGTGACCACCGACTTGGCACATGCCCAGTCAATGGCCGTTGGTCTGTGTTGACCTCCTGTTCCAAGCGATTCGCACGGTTCCCAGGGGATACTTCCTGGGAAGTGCGTCTCAAAAAGAAGCTCTAACCTTTGCATATTGGTGCTCGTATATGTATTATCTTTACGCTTCAGGGCTAAATTAGCCTCCGGCGCCTGCTTTGATAATGCTCTATGGAGCCGGGCACCTTCGCTCATGCTTGTTATGCTTTCGCAGAAGTCCCTTGAGTTCCTACGCTTGGCCTTCATAATCTCCTTGCTGTAGGAAGTTAGGCTTTTGCGGTATGTATGACCTTTGACGTCACCATCATTCATCCGCCGCTCCAGCTCTTGGAGATGCAGTTTGGGAGCTACCCACATCACCGCTGCCCGTCATGGTGACGTCAGCTTCTTCCGTTTGAAGCTCCTCAGCGAGCTCTTGCGACGACATCGGCACCCTATCATCCATCCCTTCCAGCTCTGCTGGACCAAGCATCAGCTCCGCTAGGTCCTCATCCTCAGCCAGATCCTCCGATAAAACACAGACACCTGCCAATTGAGCACTCGGAACAGTGGTGGTGGGAGGTGTGGGGCCCGAGCCTGCAGCTCCAGGGGCTTTCGTTTAGGCTGACCGCTAACGGGGATGATCCCATAGCGGAATGAAACTTGGTGGCCTCTCGCCACTACCGCGTCCTTCAATGCCTCATCGATGCCTATCACCAATAGCGCACCTCCGCCTTCCGTCCTCCTCGATAACACTTTCCTTGTTCTGGTTCCTCAGCAGAACCAACAAGGATTCGGTCCGCGCTTCTTGGGCAGAATATAGCGATATTGTGGGGTGATGGAATATCATCACCCACTTTGCAAAGCAGTGGAGCCCCTTTCCACGACTGCAATCTTGGCGCCACGGTCCTCAGCCACTCCGCTGAGTGATCGTAGGTGGATGATATTCCACATCGATCTACAGCAAAAATTGGGATGCCACGCCCCTCCCATGCCGAACCAGCCCCCTTTTCCCCACTTTTTACAAACTTCGAGCTAGAGTCACCAAATTTGCTATGAATATATCGAATGATCTGCATCAAAAATTTGAATGCCACGCCCACCCATACCGCTCCCAGCCCTCTTTCCAAAGCTCTTACAAACTTTGAGCTAGAGTCACCAAATTTGGAAGGAAGATAGTTGGTGGCATCCCCATCTGCATCGGAGAATACTTTTACAAACTTCATGCTAGAGTCACCAAATTCGGTATGAAGATAGCAATTGACATTCCACATAGATCTGCAGAAAAAATTTGGATGCCACGCCCACCCATACCAACCCCAGCTCCCCTCTCTCCACCTTTTACAAGCTTTGTGCCAGAGTCACCAAATTTGGATCGAAGACAGCTGGTGGCATTTCCATTTGCATCGGAGAATCTTAAAGGTAGCATACACCCCTGCCGCATCCGTTACCCTTTGCAATTAGGCCTGTTTTTACCGGTTTTAATACTGGTAACGAGTAAACCACAGTGGGTTGCGTGCCATTATACTTTTGTGCAATGTTATGGTATAGTGCTTGTTGGTGTATGTATGTTGCATATTGAACTGTGGTTTAAGTGCTGAATGCGCATCTGCATTCGGTAGTGGTACAAGTGATCCAACTTGATTTTTAATTTGGCCTTGGACCCATGTGACCTTCGCGCAAGATTTTAAAAATATTTTCACATTTTATCAATTTTCTCAATAGCCACATTTAGATGTTACTATTCAGATTAGAGATGGGCGTCGGGATCGGGATTTTCGATTTTTTTGTGGGCATAACATAAGCAGCAGAACCGCGTGACTCGACCGTCTCAGTCGGCTGGTTTTCTGTATCTAACCACAAACAATACAAAGCGAATGCAAAGCAAAGCAGTTTTCGTTAATTCACGAGCGAGACCTCGTTTTTTACGACCACTTTTCTCTGCCGAAACACCAATACTATCATATTCGTTTACAGGCAGAGACAATTGTTGTACAACAGCTACTTCCGGCAGCGAGCTATGCATGTGAGTAACGGCAGAGAAGTTTGATAGTGAGTGACTTATAATAGTCACGCTACCGCGCGTTTAGATATTAACACATCCAAAAACAAATGAATAAAAGCAAAATGTGTTTATCATAGGACTATAATATTTTTTCCTCCATATTATGGTCTCAGGGTATCAAATCTACAAACATTCGTTTATTGAAGATTTTTTTTGGAAATCGAAATGAAACCAGTTTGGACGTTTTGGGTTCGAGTATTTCTCGGTCTTTACATATCGGTCACGTTTTGGCGTTATTGTTTGAGCTTTTTCGGATACTTATTTTAATTGGTCATTATATCGGTTAAACACCTTTAGTTTTATTTTCTGAGTTTATTGATTTTGTGCCATGTCCTTCATGCTGTCAATGTGTTTTTTGGGCAACATTACATCTAGAGAAATATTGCTTTTCTACGCCACACCGCGTTTTGGCGTCTTCCAAAGATGTTTATTGATTTTTATTATATTGTAAATTGTATAAAATACTGGTTTCAGAGTTTTTCGCAGTCGGTTGAAACGCTTCAGTTGCATTTTTAAAATTTTTTGCTCAAGTAAGTTAAAAATATTTTTTTTTTTCTTTTATAGTCATGGTACGACTACAAATTAAGGTGGGAACCAAAAGAGTATGGAGGCGTCCATATGTTACACGTTCCTTCTGATCACATTTGGAGGCCGGATATTGTGCTTTATAATAAGTAAGTAACAAATTTGCTTTGTTTTGTAAATAAATAACTGTTAGATATGTAATACGTATTAATCATAGGCTAAGCTTTTGTGCTTGATACAAAGTCGACGAAGAAGTTTCGCGATCATAAAATTTCGTTGAAATAAAATAACAGCATATGTATAAGATTTTTTCTGCTCTGAATAGCCGCATGAATATCAGAGACAAACGGAATATTTAATTTATGAAGTACCACTTTATTACTGTATCTTATTGTTCTAGGGATAGAGTATTATGTTTAAAAGACAACATAAGTTTTGATGCCTCTTTAGCCAAGGCAAATATATAAAAACATTTAGGGCCAGTTTCTCAATGTCTGGTTAGCTAAACTAACAGATGTTTAGCTTAACTAACTGATAGTTAGTCAAAATTGAACTTCTCAATGTCTGTTTAGGGTTGTTCGTGATTAAAACTAACATGAGGCCTGAGTGCCGGCTAAAATTTGTTCTCTCGTTAAGTGCCGATATAAATATCGATGATATCTTCGGTAGGCAAACAGTTGACTGTGGCTGACACTTGCATTGTCTATATTTTATTATTCAAGTAAAATGGCATCGCATCAAAGAATTTTTTACATCCACGCAATGTGGCCGCTTTTTGTTCTCAACTGAGCTCATTAAACTTGTTTGTTTACTCATTTCTATTTTTTTAATTGTTATTTTTGAGTTGAAAGAAGAATTTGGCAGTCACAAAACAAAAAATTCCAAACAAAAACAGCTTTTTTGCTCGAAAAGGGTGGCAGCACCATCAATGCGATAGTATCATATCGATTTAACTTAACTATACATTGAGAAAACCAAATTGGCTTAACGCGAGCGTTAAATTTATCTGGTCGTTAGCTAATTCTGACTTTAACCAGACATTGAGAAACTGGCCCTTACTTTTGCTTTTTTCCTTTAAGTTAAATTATTTTTTAGTTTACCACATTCTTCAAGATTTATAAAAATAATAATTGAAATAGACGACAATGTATATGTTTCTGAAAGAATCAAAAATCTCTTAAATCAAATGTTAGAACTATATCAATTCCAAATGAACCTCATTCCTGCTTTACCTTTAAGAAACCCGCACGAATACATTTTAAACGCCATACAAGAAACTCATTGGAAAACAGTCACCATCTCTATTGTCTTGTGTCAGTGTGCAAAACAAAATAAGCTTCATAATCTCGTTAGCAAAAGGAACAAAAACAAATTAAAACTTTAAAAATACTCTGTATAAACTGTGGTATACTCTGCTACCAGCTACCAAAACAAGAATACGGGAGGCAGGCATTACCACTGCGACTAAATGTATGTATATACACATCATTGAGGAACGCATTAGCCATATTTCCATCAAATTTGGTGCCTATCTCTCATATCCGTGCAAGATATGTGGATCTCCGATTTAAAATTTGGGCTGAATGGGTGGTTGGGGCATCAAAATTTTGGATACAGATCTTCTCGGGATGTCAGTAGATTAGATATCTACAAATTTGGTGACCCAACCAAAGACCCTTAAATAACAAGATGTTGCAGTTGTTTGTAAAAGGCTTTGTAGCCTTTGAGATCCAAGCATTCTTACTGACGGACAGACGGACGGATAGACGGACATGGCTTCATCGTCTCGGCTGATGATGCTGATCAAGAATATAAATACTTTATGGAGTCGGAGATGCTTCCTTCTGCCTGTTATATACTTCGCCACAAACCCATTATACCCTTTGTACCCATTTTATGGGTTAAGAGTATGAAAAAGGAAAGAATATGAATGTCCAGCAATTGCTAATTGGAAATTTGACTGTTTATGTACATCTATGCATATAAAGCACCCTTAAATGTGAGTGTGGCAATTGTATATCGTTTATTGACCCTTCTCAGCTACAAATACTACAAAAATACTACAAACAAGTAAGAAGGCTCTAGTCGGGAGAGCCCGACTAGAAGATACCCTGAACCCAGTTGCAATAAATATATTTAATTTATATAAGACTTTGGTATACTGGCTTAGCTTCCATCGATTAAGTTCAATATCTCCGGTGTTTCTCAACCGATTTGGACGAAATTTTCAGAAAAGTTCTATCACTATCCATTACTTCAACCCTCATTTTTAAATTTTCCAAATTCGATATTTTATTGTTATCGATATTATGTGTATATCGGAAACCAGAATAGTTATCGATAATTTGAAGCAAACTTGTTCTGCTCATGGTATAGGAGAACTTAAATACAAAATCAGAAGTCTCTAGCGGACAGACGGACAGACGGTCAGACGGACAGACGGACAGACAGACGGACATGGCTATATCGTCTCGGCTGTTGATGCTGATCAAGAATATATATACTTTATAGGGTCGGAGATGCTTCCTTCTGCCTGTTACATACTTTTGCACAAAACCATTATACCCTTATTTACCCATTTTATAGGTTAAGGGTATAAAAAGTAGAGAAATTCATAAAAAGGCATTTAAATTATTATATTTTATTTATTTTATTAGCTGGCCATTCATACTCTTTCTATTTATACCCTTAACCCATAAAGTGGGTAAATAAGCTATTATGGTTTTGTGCAAAAGTATGTAACAGGCAGAAGGAAGCATCTCCGACCCCATAAGGTATATATATTCTTGATCAGCATCAACAGCCGAGACGATATAGCCATGTCCGTCTGTCCGTCTGTCTGTCTGTCTGTCCGTCTGTATGAACGCGTGGATCTCAGAGACTACAAGAGCTAGAGACTTCAGATTTTGTATTTAAGTTTTCCTATACCATGAGCAGAACAAGTTTGCTTCAAATTATCGATAACTATTCTGGTTTCCGATATTCACATGATATCGATAACAAAAAATATCGAATTTGGAAAATCTAAAAATGAGGGCTTAAGTAATGGGTAATAATAAAACTTTTTTAAAAATTTCCAAATCGGTTGACAAACACCGGAGATATCGAGTTTAATCGATTAAAGCTAAGTCAGTATACCAAAGTCTTACATAAATTTATTTATTGCAACTGGGTTCAGGGTATCTTTTAGCCGGGCTCTCCCGACTAGAGCCTTCTTACTTGTTTTTTTTTTTTTAATTCTATGACACTAGATACAAATTATACCATCGTAACTTATGCTGCGATGCACACAAATTTCGAAAGTGTATTCAGGAGTCCACTTGTCGATGTCATTTGCCGACACAGACAATCCAAAATATGAAAAATAGTAAAATTCTAGTCAAGCAGGCCCATCAAGAAGTGAAACACACGCACACATACAGTGACAAATTTTTTTTCTTGTTTGCCGCTGGCCTGCCGCTTGTCGTTAGCGGGCTGCTGAGTGCAAGTGCAACTGAAATAAAAACGGCTGCCCATGCTATCCGCTATCGCGCTCCCTCACACTTATGGCTTACTGCTTATGTTATTCTGTATACCATTTTAAATATTTCTGAGGCAAACCCCTGAGACAAAGCTTTTCTTAACAATTGCAATATAATGTTATTCAAGGGTCTTTGACCCAATTCAATATTGTGGGGTATATACGCTGTCCAAATTTGCCTGTGGCTGTGGGCTACTGAGGTGGTCGTGTTGTACAAATTTTTGATGCAGATATTTTGTGGATGTTACCAGTTATCTTCCTACCATATTTGGTGACTTAAGCTTTAAATTTGTGAAAGATACATGTATTTCCGTTTTTAAAGGAGCGGTTGAGCGTGGGGCGTAGTTTGGAGCATGATCTCAAAATTTAGGATGCACATATTGGGGGATCAGACAGCAAGTCACAAAACCAATATACTTTTTATCTTCAGTATCAGAGAATAAAATTAACGGGAATAACTGGGAATGGGTATCGTGCAGATGATGAGAGAAAAAAATTAAGTTTATTTTTATACATAACTAATTTTTTTATGTTTGTTTAGTTATTTTGGCATTAGTTCTCTCATTCCGTTATAAAAAAATTTTTTGTTTGTTGATTGCAAAGATTTTTTTATGAGTCGGTACTTTATTCAGAGAACTTTAAGATTAGCCGTATACGAATGCATTCACGCGGGCATATCAGGAACCCGAAGAAGAATTGGAAATTCAAATGTAAATGTTGGTACTTAGTATTACGTAAATTTTTTTTTTTAATATATGACTTATTTGGGTGCTACTTACTTTCAAAATTTTAGTAATACTGATGAAGGTTACCAATAATCTACTTTTTAAAAAGCTAGAGTATAGGCTTTTTCAAATTGTTTTGAAAAGATGCGTGGTCACCTTTTTATTGAAAACACGCATTATTGTATTATATTATTTTAGAACTAGAATAGTACCCGACTTCGCTACGGCACCGTAGTTCAGTCAATTTAGACTGCCAAACTAATTCGATGTCAAATTTGTATGCATGGTTTACTTACAAACTGAAATTCAACTTGATCAGACGATTTTTAAAAATTTTTTCTAAACAAACATTTTCGGGGCCGGAAAACCACTTAGGGGTGAATTTTCCAACCCCGTTCTTAGTGATCACTTTCAGCACATAAGTAAACTTGTGTAATGGTTTTAACTTTCTATCTTTACGCTTTGGGCTCGTTATTTCCAATCATGACAATCTTATTTATGTTTTATTTTTATTTTATTTTATTAATTAACATCCTAGTGCTACAAGTTTTAAGAAACTTAAATTTATTAGTTAAAAGTATTTCCACAGGCGAACAGTGTGTAAGAAGTATTGTTGTTCAGAAACACATAATCGATGATATGTTTAAAACTATAACATCATTATTTTGAATATAGATGGATCATTTACAGAATAATAAACAAATCCAATAAGTTAAAATTTCCAAACCGCCACCTTACTGTTTATTTAAGACCATAAATAGCTTTATTTAACTTGCATTCTTTTTCACCTCTACATTCTAAGATTTGTTGAATTTTGGTGCAAAATTTTCATTTAATGTACATTTAAAGAAAGCTGTTTTCACATCTAGGTGATGTAGTACTTTAAAGGAAAATTTATTTGAAAGAGCTTTAATAAATATAAAGGAGGGCTTACAATGTCAGCTTGGCTTGGATTGAAGCTTTTAAAAATCTGAAATGTACGCTGATAGTTTTCAATGTCAGCTTGAACAACATGTTCGAAATTGTAAAACAACTTTCTATGAGCTGATGTTTGTTATATGAATTTTTAAAATGAATCAAAATGAATGATACTATTTAGAAACCGAATGAATCAAAACAGTTTCATGTGACGTAAGTTTATTAACATTATATTCCAAAGACATTTAGATTTATGTAATTAATAAAATCAGCTTTTGTCATAATAATGAAATTCTCAAACATTTTACTAGTATTTGAAGAAAGGATAAAGACAATTTTATCTTATTTTAAGCAAAACCCCGTTACGTTTGGACGCCACTAATGCAAAATACTCCAATGCTATTTATTTATCTAAGTACAGGTGGTAAAGAGTTTGCTTCGTCACCATTTCACCAGACATATCGCCACCGAGCTGCTTTAGCTGCTTAAATATAGCTGATACATATAGTTTGATTGATTTCTTAAATTCATAAAACAGGTAAAAGAGTATCAGGGGTATCTCAGAAATCGATAGTGAATTCAGCGAAAAGAAATTCCACGCGGAAATTTCCACTTAGCCACAGAACTCCGTGTGATTTCATTTTATAAGTATGTTCACCAACCTATAAAATAACTTTTAGCTTTTGGCGCGACAAACAACAACTCTAACTCCAAAATATGAAGCATTGCTGACCCTGATTTCGAAAATTGAAATCGGACTGAGTAGCATCGGATTTCAGCGGATTGAGCGCTAAATTTTTTTTATATGTACCGGGCAGAAGGAAGCCTTCCGACCACATAAGTCGATATAGCCATGTTCGTCTGTCCGTTCGTCTGTCGTCTTTATGAACGTGACTTAAGAAACTAGATAAAGAGAGGAGCTCAATACTTCCTTTTTAATAGATAGGTTATCGGATATCCAGCGCAGTACAAGTTTGTTTCAAAGTTTCGATAATTCTTCTCGTTTTGGAAATTTAAGAGCTGTAATATATTACTTATAGTCTTCAAACAGCAATGATATCGAATATTGAAACTTACTCGAGCACGCAGAAGCATGAGCATCCATGTTCTAAATTTGTACATGCAACAAACATTAACTGCACGCATAGGCCGGCCGCATACGGAGCCAACACAACGTTTTTGTTGGTCTTTGTTGGTCAGAGTAAACAACATTTTTTTTGATATCACCCACCAAAACCAACACCTTTCGACAAGCATTTTGTTTTCGATATTTTGTTGGTTTCGGTGTGCGATAAGATCAAAAATAATTTTTAGTCTTGTTCTGATTCGGACGTAGATATTTTTGTCGAAGGCGAACATAATTCCAGCCAACAGTATTTGACAAAATAGAAACATTTATTGGGCTTTGCTTTATGCTGTTTTGCTTGTTTGATTCAGTGGACAGCTCCATAAGCAACCGTGTAATGTTCGTCACGAACACTTGTATAAAGATGTTGGTTGGGTTTGGTTTGCGCAGCCCGCATGAATCTCTATAGAAAAACACATTTGGGCAATGTTTGCTCCCAACAAATTTTATTTTTTTTTTTTGTTTGTCGGTCTTTGTGTGCCGCCGGCTATAAGAAGCAATGGATTCATGTTCGGTTCGACATTAAGTGTTGCGGCCGGCCATTAAGTCTTACGTTCAAGGGAGAACCTAGTCGCGCATTTCCCTGCTTACTTGTTAGTTATCGGTCTTTAAGATTTTCAGTTTTCTGCAAGTTAATCTAACCAAGTTACGAGTCTCTAGTTTTAAAGTTGTCAAAAAATGTTGCAGACAAAAAGTATAGTTTTCTTTTCAAATTTTTCAGATTGTAATGTGACGTTTTATTTCTGTTTAAACTCGCTGCTTTTGTTCAATCGGTTGTGTAAAACACGAATTGGACAATCCTTAAAATAATGTATTTTTATTTGTTGGCCGCAGTCAAGCAAATTCCGTTTTACATTCGGTCGTCGCGCCCGAGATTATACATTTCGTTTTAAATTTTGCTATTGTGAGCATTCAATACCCAGCGAACGATATTTTGACCTTATTGTTCCCCTTTATTGTCTCCTGACCAGTACAGTATTTTTTTGTTGGAAAAAATATAAATATTTTCGTCACATAAGATAATAAAAACGTTTGGCTGCTAGCTTTGCAAACATGCTGCGCATGAAAAAAGTGCTGTCCTAACGGCCTGTTACAGACATACTACACCAATTTGAAGTGTTCTCGTGCGTATTTTGTGAAAGTCAATAATGATATGATATGTGTTAAAAGACTGACTGAGAAGGGCTTTGGGAAGATTTTCGTGCATTTGAAAAAACTGAACGAACGTTTTTCAGCTGAAATAAGCGATTAGTCAGATGAAAACACCATTTTTTCCCATGAATGATGTCTCGTCTATTCCCGGTTTTTCTGATTTATTTATGTTGTAAATTAATGATGCCCAAAATCAATGCACGCAAATTTGACTGCGGGCAATAAGGTGCTTGGAAAGATAGTATGCAATGCATTCTCCTATGTGGGCCCTTTGTTAGGCCTATAGTTCTCCTATTGGACCCAGCTCCTGCTCATGTGCAAGTATTTTTGATGTGTCCAAAGTTTCTTAGTCCCTGATTTGGACAGCATGTTTCCCATTAAACTGATTCTTGTCTTTGTTTAGGCTACACATTCTGCTTTAACAGGGAAGCTGGGCTGTACTCCTAGCTTAGCTAGGTGACCTCTAAATCTGCAATGTCCTGTAAAAAAGATCAAGATCGGATAGTATCCAGTCTGTTTTTATCCATTGGTTATAACCATATTATTTCCTTTTGTGAGGTCCCAAAATTTCTAACTTGTTTTGCAACTCGCAAATTACTTTTGACTTAATTTCGGTCGTACAGAGTGCCAATATTACTGCTTGAGAATCGGATAAGATGTCTATGTCTCTATTCCGATAGTTACGCTTAAATTTGCCTGCTTACCACGTTGTGGAACAGCTCAATGCATGTCCATAACTCCATGTACTATGTGTATATGTTCAAAATACCAGCTATCGGATCTAGCCTAACCACGAGAAATGGCACAAATATGTAATAAATCTATTAAGAAATCCGGCTCGAAGGCCCAAAATATGTTTTGGAATGAAACATTATAAAATAAAAAAAACGGATGATTCCGGTTTCTAATGGTATATAAATATATGATTTTGCTATTCTTTCCACAAAAGCTATAATTTCAACTGAATTACGGTGCGCGTAGACTGCACATGAATATTCGATCGATAACATGAAGAAGAACTTAACAACTTCAGAATGAAAGAATAGCAAAGATAATGAAAACATAGCGATCAGTCAATTTAGCATCGTGAGCTGTAAAGCAGAAGAATGAATATGTAATATGTGAAGCAGCAGAAAGAGATATGCACAAGTGCACAGCGCTGTGCGCATAACAAGAACTACAAACTTCTGTCTGTTGACAAAGGTAATTTAATTCGTAAACAGTAGTCCACTTTTTGAATCCACACACCATAAAGTGGTACATATCACACTTAGCAGTACTACGGTCTTGGACTGGTAGGCCCTCTGTTAACAGAACATTAATATATGTGCAATAGGGAGGTGTGTGGACATGAGCTAGGCCGCTGTGAATTTAGTCCAAATGACGCAGTCGCTGGTAAGAGTCACTCATTGGAAAAACTTCGAGAGTTAACTGGAGAACTACATTTGTAAAAAATAAGGATTTCGCCCTTTTCTGGAAAATATGAAGATTGGAGCCAGCTCAGCGATTTATTTTTGTGCTCTATAGATAAGAAGACCAGCTTGACCAAGTGCCAGAAGTTTCGTTGCCTCAAATCTTATCTGGAGGGTGAAGTCCTGAGCCTAGTTAAGCATATCGCTGTTACCGACAACAACTACCAGGATGTTTGAAAGCGATTGCAACAGCGGTACAACAAAAAGGCGCTTATCATTCGTTAGTTTATAAACAATTTCTGGTTGCTGCCAACACTGAGTACACTAAGCGTTACGGATTTACGCAAATTCACTGACAGTACAGACGAAAGCATCCGTGTCTTAAACGCATTGCAATGCAATAGTCGTGATCCGTGGCTCATTCACATTTTGTTATTCAAATTGGATTCTGAGACGCGTCAAGCATGGCCTGGAACTCATATCTCTAACAAAAGCACTATTAAAATCAAAGACTTGTTTACATTTTTATTTGCGCGCTGTGATGCGCTCGAATCTTGTCAGGCTCCGCGTCCATCGCACAGTAAACGACGTGCAGCATCCTACCAGATCAATAGTGAAAAACCAAGGGGATCAAACTGGTCGCTCTGCCAACGGCCACATCCTATGTCCACCTGCGCCCAGTTCAAGGCCATGTATATATGTAGATGCTCGGTGCTCATTTGCGAACGACAACAAGTTATGTTTTAACTGCCTTCGTCGCTCACTTCAGGTCAATGATTGCAGTTCCAAACACAATTGTTGCATCTACAACTCCAGGCACTAACATTGGTTCACAGGAAGAAGCCATCTCCACCAAATCGAATAACTTCGAACACGGATGTTAGCAGTCTCTCCTTAAGCGATAGGAGTGCAGACTCGGATCCAGGGGCAATCAGTCATCACACACTAGATACATCGTCGGTTGAGCATACTCAGGCTCTGCTACCAACTATCTTAGCCATAGACTAATAATGTAACAAGACGGGTCTTAAGAGCTGGAATGTTATGTTAATTAACATAAACGCAACCGATGGGCATGTACGTGGGGAAACAGCAAAAAGCCAGTTTTCTTATCACTTGTTTACCTACTACACTCGCTACAATGTCAGCTGGTGCGAAGTCGGCCATCATTGTTTAGCTTTTTGTTGTGACTGCAAAGTGTGCGAAGCGCAAGGCATAATTAATTGTTGCCGCACTTCAGTTCTCTTGTTTTTGTCACAAAATTTGAAATCGGCAATTTAAGACTTTTGCTTCGATCTGCCTGCTGCTGCTCAACAAGAAAGGGTGGTATAGACTTTATATGAACTTTGTGCAATTCAATAGCTAAACGTGAGATACTTTAATATTATATATATTTTATGTGTTTATTTGTATTATAGCAGTAAGTAAGGGCATTCATAACTAAAAAAAAACAAGTTGTTAATAATTTAATTAACTAACACTAAAGTAAACGTATTTTGTATTCATATACTGAAAATAAACTATTTGTTTAATAAAATTATTTATTTGAGTTTTATTGACTTTAATTGAATATTGGGACGAAGGGTATTTTTATTTTGTACAGCTTGTGCGTCGCATCTACGACAAGCCAGCACGTTGCTTGGTTTGTTTGAGTTCTGCTTTGCGTTCAGCGGCCTGTATATTAAAGGAGAGGCGGAGCGACAGCGGAAAGCAAGAACGGTAAAAATGTGTTAGTATGCGTATGCATGTGCGTTTGCTTCATTCTTGCTGGGCCTGCTCGTTGGGATTTTTGTTAGTTTTTCTTTTTACGTTTTTTCGACAATATACACTATTCAATACACTTTCGGCATTTTTGCGCATCGCTGCATAGCTGTGTGATAGATGCGATGGCAAAATTGTTGGAAAGTGTCATAGAGCTAAAAACAAGAAAGAGTATGAATGACCAGCAATGCAAAACTGACATTTGCCTGCTTATTTTACTAGACGCTTGTTTTTGTGCTGTGTGCCTGATCAGCAAATTTTTTAACAGCACCAAAAATACCTTGGAAGTATTGTTTTTCTTGTTTTTCTAAGGTTTTTGTAGGCAAATATGCACCAAATTGTAATCTAAATATTGGTTGTTTAGGGATTGCCGAAATTCATAATAGTTGAGAAAGGTCAATGAATGCCATGGCATATGCTACGCATACATTTAAATATGCACATGTACATAGATATACAGGGACGCACACACAATCTCACGGGAGCTAGCCCAAACAAAATATCAAAATTATTGCAAAGCCCAGGCGCACCAAAACTGCGCGGCTACGACGAGCCAGCACGTGTTGTTGTTGCGATTTGCCTATTCTCGAATGGCACACGCACATGCATACACATAAAATTACACGCATAGAAGAATTGACTTTGTTGCCTAGGCAACTAGCTAGCTACCACTGCACACCAACAAGACAGCAGTATATTGTAAACAAAAAAGCAATAATCAAAACAAGCGCAGCTGCTCGTCATAAGGGGAAACCAACTTTTCTACTCGTTAGTGTGTATGCCCATCGGTTGCTGTTTTGTTTACAGCTCGTTAACATCAGCAATTCTTAAAACCCGTCTTTCTGTTAAATGGTCATTGATCTTAGCTGCTGTTATCGACGCATGGGGCAATAAGACTGCCTGTCGGATGCTTCTCGATACAGGTTCAACTATAACAATGGCCACTGAAACATTCATTCAGCGCATCGGTGCTCAACGCACACACGCAGGCATATCAGTTGTGGGTCTCGCTTCTAACAACGCTGCTGTTACTCAAGGACGAGCCAAGCTGCAATTATTTTCGCGTGCTACAACTTTTTCTATAGATGTTACGGCGTCAATTATGATAAAACTATGGTCATCGATCCCCGCACGCCTGTGACTATCAACAATTGCACGTCGAATAGGAAGAAGATTCGTCTGTCACCTCTGGCAGATCCGTCCTTTGACCAGCCATGCAATATAGATATTATATTTGGCTCTGATTAAATATCGAATCTGTATACTGGAAAACGCAAACAGTTTGGTAGGAGTTTTCCTATTGCATATACCACATTTGGTTCGGTCATTACAGGTACATATCATGGCTGAAATGATAAACACATTTTGCGCATGACGATCTAGATACTCTAGTTCGCACCTTCATGGAATAGTATTCCGTACAGCCGAGCAAGGCTACCATAGATGTTACTGATGTAGCTGAGCAGCACCTTGCTTCCAAACACACACACACGCAAAAAAGATGGCATATACATTGTCAAATACGCATTTCAAACGGACGCAGCTCCAATTGGAGAAACGTAGACGCAGGCTCGACTTCGTTTTGCAGCAATGGAAAATAAATTTAGAAGTTCTCAGGGTCTTAAGCATTAATACACGGAATTCATGGATGACTATCTGAATCACGGACATATGGAGTTGCTTAAACATTAACGCATAAACGACTGCTCCACACAACATAGCTATTTTGCACATCACGCAGTGTTCAAGCCCGACAGTTTTACAACTAAATGCCGTGCGGTGTTCGACAGTTCAGTTAAGAACAGCTTTGGACACTCGCTTAACTATCGCTTACACGTTGGTCTACATATTCAACGAGATCTGTTCGGGGTCTGCCGTGCTTTCGCCAATATCGTTATGTTTTCTGCGCCGATATTGATAAAATGTTTCCAGGCACTTTAGTGGCAGAAGAACACACAAGCTCTCAACTTATTTTTTGGCGTAAGGAGGAAACTGCGCCGCACGAGCATTATCGATGGCTTGGCATCTTCGATGGCTTGGCATCTTCGCCATTTTTGGTAGTACGAGTACTGGTTTTTGATTATCAAAGCACTTTTCCGTCAGCTGCTCGTGCTCTTTCTCGAGATGTGTATGTCAATGACATTCCTACTGGTTGTAACACTGTAGATGAACATATCACCATTAAAAATGATTTAATTCAGTTGCTGGAAATATTGAAGTTTTGCCTTCAAAAACGAACCTAAAATTGTTGGCCGCTGTTAAACTCACTTCCTAGCGTGATCTGCGATTATCAATCAGCATTTCTTACTGAGGCTTATCCTCTACATTTCGTGAAGATTCTTGGCTTACAATGGAACACTGGCCAAGACACTATCGCTATAAAACGAGCTGAACAAAAAATTACTCGCTAATTGACTTAACGATTATTGTTATCCGAATTTTCTAAGATCTTTGGTACAATCGGCCTAATTGCGCCTCTGACAATTTGTTTGAAGATTCTCTTTCAGGATAGTTGGCTCAGTGAAACAAAAACAAAAATCGTGTGCACGTTGGCAACAGTTCATCGATGTATCACACGAACTTGAAAACTTAAGCGTACCACGATACATCACATACCCTCTTCAACCTAAAAAAGCTACATAGTTTTGCGGATGCGTCGGCGCAAGCCTATGCCACCGTGGTATATAGTCGCGTATAGTTGAAGACCACTATATCGTCACATTGCTTGCCGCAAGAACTCGCGTTGCGCCCATAAAGCCCATATCATTTCCTCAACTCCAATTGAATGCGGCTCATCTTCTCACCAAATTGCTCAGTATCATAGAACAAGCACTAACTATTCCTATTTCCAGTGATTCTTGCTGGACAGATTCGGAGATCGTGTTGCATTGGTTATCAGAACTTCCTCGTACTTGTAATAGGTTTGTGTGCAATCGAACGGCTGAAATTTTGGAAGTTTGCACCCGTAGGTGTTGGCAACACGTACATGAACATCAAATCTGGTGGACTGGACTGTCATGGTTATCT
Source organism: Scaptomyza flava (assembly GCA_030179655.1). Taxonomy (NCBI): domain Eukaryota; kingdom Metazoa; phylum Arthropoda; class Insecta; order Diptera; family Drosophilidae; genus Scaptomyza; species Scaptomyza flava. The sequence goes on along the minus strand of JARNME010000012.1, from coordinate 43,418,290 downwards.
CAGTCTCGTGAAACATGGCCTCCACCCAAAGCCAAGTTTGCACAGACGGGTAAGTCACTTGTTAAAACGGAGTCTAAACTGAAACCAGCCCTTGGCCTCTACGTTTCTAATGAAGGAAACGTATAAACAAGTTTGACTATCAATAAATCCTCGTGAACTCGACTAATGAGAATCACAAGCTTCTGTTATCGATTCGTACAACTTTTAAGGAAGAAGACTCACTTCACACGATTCTTGACTTCCAAGGAGCTTCAACAGTCTCAAGCTAATTTGTTGAAGCACGCACAAAAGGAGCTTTCTGAGAAAGACTATGACCAAATACACTAGGGGAAAACCCTTTTAGCGAAGTCTGAATTACTTCGCTACACTCCTTTTATAGACGCTGACGGCTTGATGCGCGTTGGAGGCCATTTTCAACAGTCAGCTGTAACATATAAAGCAAAACACCTGATATTAATACCAAAAGAATCGCCTTTCGCAGCTATTCCTGTTCGATATCAACACATCAAGATGATGCATGCTGGTGCGGATTACTCGTTTCACAGTCCGAGACAGCAGAACTGGATTTTCGGGGCTCGCAACATCGTGCAGATGCACGTATTTGGATGCAAGACGTGCTTCTTGCAACACCGGCAACTCAGCTCACGGCTTATGGCGGAGTTGCCTATAGTGAGTGCAGCCCACCAGAGGTTTCTTACAGACTGGAATGGACTTCGCTGGATGCTTATCAATCAAAATCACTACAGGTCGAACACCGAAGTTTGGTATAGCATTGTTTGCTGTGTTCGTGTGCATGTCTACAAAGGCGGTGCACATTGATCTGGTTAGCAACCTCTCTATATCGGCATTCATCGGAGACTTTAAGCGCTACTAGTCCAGCTGTGGACCACTCTCAGACTTTTATTCGGATAATGGTACAAACTCTTATATACATATTCTCTGCAAGCTTGTTACAAATGGGATTATTATACTTGGCACTCTTGTAGTTATGAAGGAACCTATCATATCGCCCACTAAGTAGCTGCTTGGGCGCATTGAGGAGGTAAATGCTAGAGCGGAGGGCCGAGTCAGAGTTGTCACTTTTAGGACCATTAATGGAACATATAAACGCAGTATTATAAAGATTGCAGTGCTCCTTCAGTGCAGTTGCGTCACCGCTTTTTCGTTCACAAACCTTTCCAAGTGATCTCTCTCGTTTGGACGCATTTTCTTTCACTTTAAACTCGGCCCATAGAATAGCCCCGGGCATAGCACTTACCGGAAAAATGTGTACTTTTTGACTTATTAAAATTAACTCCTTTTGTTATAAATGATTTTCAAAATAAAGTGTAAGCCGATGTTTTTTACAATGATTTCAGAACCTTTGCAAATCACGCTCTCCAAAAGCTCAAAGTTTAACCTCTGGGTTTTTCAAATAATTCTAATCTTTGGATCAAAAACTACCTGTCTCTAAAAACACAGAAGGGTCACTTAGGTGCGTTGCCTCTAAGGCGGAACAAGTCACTTCCGGTGTGCCACAAGGAAATGACCTAGAACCCTTGTTATGCATATTGTAAATAAATGACTTTCCGTCGTTTTAAGGTCACACTCGGTGCTATGTAGAATTTATGCTAACGGTGTAAGCAATGCGTCCCAGCTACGAGCCCAAACCACTATTAATTTATACGGCAACCTTTTTTTTACCCGTTTGCAATGTTCAACAGACGATATATTCAATACTAATGTAGATAACATATTCAAACTTTTTTTCCATGAATGTTCATTTTATTCTCTTAATATTTGAAAAAAATTTTTTGTTTTACATCAACAACAACAACAGCAACATTTATTTCTTTGAATGCTTAGCTTTACTTATAAGAACAAGTGGAAACGTTGCAGTCGGACGCAACTGACTGCGGCATACTCGATACCAGTATTAAAACAGGTAAAAAGAGGCCTGATTGCAAAGCGGTACGGATGGGGCAGGGGTTTACGCTGCCTTCTCCGATGCAGATGGGGATGCCACCAACTATCTTCCTTCCAAATTTGGTGACTCTAGCGCAAAGTTGGTAAGAGCTGTGGAAAGGGGGGCTGAGGGCGGTATGGGTGGGTGTGGCATCCAAATTTTTAATGCAGATCTTTGTGAAATGTCAATTGCTATCTTCGTACCAAATTTGGTGACTCTAGATCGAAAATTGTAAAAAGTAGGGAGAGGGGGGCTGGGGGCGGTATTGGTGGGCGCGGCATCCAAAGTTTTGATGCAGATCTGTGTGGAATGTCAATTGCTATCTTCATACCAAATTTGGTGACTCTTGCTCGAAAATTGTAAAAAGTGGTGAAAGGGGGCTGGGCGGTATGGGAGGGCGTGGCATCCAAATTTGTGATGCAGATCTTTGTGGAATGTCAATTTCTATATTCATACCAAATTTGTTGACTCTAGCTCGAAAATTGTAAAAAGTAGGGAGAGGGGGGCTTGGGGCGGTATTGGTGGGCGCGGCATCCAAAGTTTTGATGCAGATCTGTGTGGAATGTCAATTGCTATCTTCATACCAAATTTGGTGACTCTTGCTCGAAAATTGTAAAAAGTGGCTAAAGGGGGCTGGGGCGGTATGGGAGGGCGGGGCATCCAAATTTGTGATGCAGTTCTTTGTGGAATGTCAATTGCTATCTTCATACCAAATTTGTTGACTCTAGCTCGAAAATTGTAAAAAGTAGGGAGAGGGGGGCTGGGGGCGGTATTGGTGGGCGCGGCATCCAAAGTTTTGATGCAGATCTGTGTGGAATGTCAATTGCTATCTTCATACCAAATTTGGTGACTCTTGCTCGAAAATTGTAAAAAGTGGTGAAAGGGGGCTGGGGCGGTATGGGAGGGCGTGGCATCCAAATTTGTGATGCAGATCTTTGTGGAATGTCAATTGCTATCTTCATACCAAATTTGTTGACTCTAGCTCGAAAATTGTAAAAAGTAGGGAGCGGGGGGCTGGGGGCGGTATTGGTGGGCGCGGCATCCAAAGTTTTGATGCAGATCTGTGTGGAATGTCAATTGCTATCTTCATACCAAATTTGGTGACTTAAGCTCGAAAATTGTTAAAAGTGTGGAAAGGGGGCTGGGGGCGGTATTGGTGGGCGCGGCATCCAAAGTTTTGATGCAGATCTGTGTGGAATGTCAATTGCTATCTTCATAATAAATTTGGTGACTTAAGCTCGAAAATTGTTAAAAGTGTGGAAAGGGCGCTGGGGGCGGTATGAGTGGGTGTGGCATCCAAAGTTTTGATGCAGATCTGTGTGAAATAACAATTCCTATGTTCATACCAAATTTGGTGACTCTAGCTCGAAAATTGTAAAAAGTGGTGAAAGGGGGGCTGGGGCGGTATGGGAGGGCGTGGCATCCAAATTTGTGATGCAGATCTTTGTGGAATGTCAATAGCTATCTTCATACCAAATTTGTTGACTCTAGCTCGAAAATTGTAAAACGTGAGAAAAGGGGGGCTGGAGGCGGTATGGGTGGGCGTGGCATCCAAATTTTTGCTGCAGATCTTTGTGGAATGTCAATTTCTATATTCATACCATATTTGGTGACTCTAGATGAAAGTTTGTAAAAGGTGGGGAAAGGGGGGCGAAATGGTTGGGCGTGGCTCCAAAGCTTTGATGCAGATTTTTGGGGGTCGTTGCAAGCTATCTTCCTACCAAATTTTGTGGCTCTAGCTCCACAACTCTGGAAGATACACGCATTCCCGTTTTTGATGAAGCGTTGGGGTGGATGGGGGCGGCTAGGGCAGAATTGGTGGGCGTGGCATCCAAACTTTTGATGCAGTTTTTGGGGGGTCATCATCACCTATCTTGGCACCAAATTTGGTGGCTATAGCTTAAAAACTGTGGGAGATATATGCTTTTTTGACTTTAAAATGCGGGAGTCTGGGGGCGGAATGGGTGGGCGTGGCTCCAAAATTCTTGATGCAGTTTTTTGGGGGTTTCTAGTAGCTATCTTCTTACAAAATTTGGTAGTTCTAGCTGTAAGGATGTGCGAAATATGTGGATTTATCGGTTTTGAGTTATCGAATTTATCGATTTGCCAGTCCCCCAGTTATCGTAGAACTTCCATCTTGACACTTTAATTTACTATCCCATAATTAAAGAGAATTGGAAAGTTTCAAGTCTCTAGCTTGAAGGTGTGGAAAAAAGTTGCGTTCATACAGACGGACATACAGCATGGCGGACATTGCAGAAACCCAATATACTCTTTACCTTCGGTATCGAGTATAAAAATGTGACCACTATTAATTCGTACGATGCGTTAGCTTAGCTGAGAATTTAAAGAAGATCAAAACAAAAGCGGTTCTGTTGAGACCCTCCAGTTGTAAACCAGCCCAGAGGCCCTCCCATTGCCGAAAGTAATATCAAGTACTTGACAAAATACTAACATTATTGCAAAAAGTTCTCTCAGTTTTGTAGGATTTTGACTAATGACAGCTTCGGCTATAGTTGTCTCCCAGTGCTTATCATCTTCTAGTAATCCTAGAGCTTTACACGTCAATTAAAATGATGCCTATGCTATACCATTAACGGTTTTTACATTTGAAAATGAAGTTGGACCTTTTACAAAAAGTAGTGTTACTCTTAAATAAAAACATTCTGTATAATTGGGATGATTATTGTGAACTCTTCCTAAAGCTGAATCTCTTTTAACTCCAGGAAAATTTGGCACATCATGCCCTCGTTTTCTTCTTTGAAATTCTTTATTGTTCCATGTAAAATACGATGGAACTTCACAATAAAGAAGCGTTTTTGCAAACTCATCACGTGAGCATAGCTCAAAGAAGGCTAGCAAAGTGGTTTTGGGTGTAGTGCTTGATCTGTCAAGTAATTGTTGCGGATTATTGGGGTTAAAATATATCTGTTGACCATTTTCTAAATGAACAGTTAAGTGTATGGGAAATGCAATGGTAATGGTGTCTGTCCGTTTGTATGAACGCAGCTTTTTTCCACACCCTTCAAGCTAGTGACTTGAAACTTTCCAATTCTCTTTATCTATGGGATAGTAAATTAAAGTGTCAAGATTAGAGCTCTACGATGGCTTGGGGCTGGCAAATCGATAAATTCGATAACTTACAACCGATAAATACATAAATAAATTTATGTACGAGCCCAAACCACTATTAATTAATACGGCAACCTTTTTTATCCGTTTGCAATGTTCAACAGACGATGTATTCAATACCAATGTAGATAACATATTCAAACTTGTTTTCCATGAAAGTTCATTTTATTCTCTTAATATTTGAAAAAAAATTTTGTTTTACATCAACAACAACAACAGCAACATTAATTTCTTTGATTGCTCAGCTTTACTGATAAGAAAAATGTGACCACTATTAATTCGTACGGTGCGTTAGCTTAGCTGAGAATTGAAAGAAGATCAAAACAAAAGCTAAGAGTGAAACATAATCACTGTCTAGCCATGGTTTATTTGATTACAAGAGTGATATAACTTTAATATCAATATTGGGTTATGTCGCCCTTGGCCTTTAAGGCCGGCCGCACACCGGAGCCAACAAAACGTCTTTAAGCGTTTGTTTTTGTCGAACCGAACATGAATCCATTGCTTCTTATGGCCGGCCGCACACAAAGACCGATAAACAAAAAACCATAGCGTTTGTTGGAAGCGAACATTGTCGAAAGCCGTTTTTCTAAAGAGTTTCATGGGGGCTGCGCACACCAAACCCAACCAACATCTTTATACAAGTGTTCGTGACGAACATTACACGGTTGCTTATGGGGCTGCGCACACTGAATCCAACAAGCAAAACAGCATACGGCAAAGCCCAACAAACGTTTTTATTTTGTCGAATGCTGTTGGGTGGAATTATGTTGGGCTTCGACAAAAATATATTTCCTCTGGTTTAAAAGTGATGGTGAGAACACAGTGTGGTTTGGACATACATCTTGAACATCCAAAACCTTTATAATATTTATATTATAAATTTTATTAGCAAACGGAACAAAAAAAATTCAAACCTCTATTTTATTGTTATTTTAGTTTTACTTTTTAAGGGAACTTGAATAAAAACCTACAAATCAAATGATTTATGTAACGATGTAGCATTTAAATGTATCAATTAATTAACATAATAAAAAAAACCTGTAAAGTGATAACAAACTGGATTGTGTGAACAAATTTCAAAATTTTGAATTTAGCGTTCACACCATATAGGTTTGCCTGTATTATTTATTTTAACTAAATATAATAATTACCTACCCATTTTTCTCTATTAAAATTCTGCAGTCAGGATGTACCCAATACTTTCTTGTTTTATTTTCATCACTTTTACATAATCTTACACATTGATAAAGCGCAGGAATAATGTCTTCGTCCGAATCAGATGACATTTTGAACAAGACTAAAAATTATGTTTGATTGTATCGTACACCGTAGCCAACAAAAAGTCGAAAACAAAATGCTCGTCGAAAGGTGTTGATTTTGGTGTGCGATATCAAAAAATATTTTTTTTTGTCGGACCAACAAAGACCAACAAAAGACGTTTTGTTGGCTCCGGTGGGCGGCCGGCCTAAAACACATTTACAACACTTTGGCAAAGTTTGTACTACATTTTGGCATTCTTCGGTTGAAAATGAGTCCCACATCCCTTGCAATTTCACTTTCAAGTCAGGAAGGGTTCTTTAATGCTCATTTCTGAGGTTTTTTTTCATTTTGTCCCATAGATTCTCGATTGGGCTCAGGTCCGGACCATTTGATGGTCAATCTAAGACCGCAATATCATTACTTTGCAGCCATGATTTGATTCGTTTTGCAGTGCGATGATGCTCCATCCTACTGAAAGGTATATTCACCACAATCAGCAAGTTTTGGTATTTATGGCAGCAAGCTTTCCTCTAGAATGTTAACGTATTTTTCGGCGTTGACCATCTCGTCAAAAAAAATTCAGTTTTCCTACCCCTTTGGCAGACATACAACCCCATACCATTATGCTTACTGGGAACTTTATTGTCCTTTTAAGGCAGTCCTTATGGTACGTTTCTTTTTTGTTACGGATAATCCGCGAATCACCGATACACACATCGAATTCAGCTTCATCACTAAATATGATGGTGTTCCATTGCCTTTGAGTCCAAGAAATCCGTTGCAGAGCCCATTTTAAACGCTTCTTCTTATGGATATGCGTAAGCAAAGGTTTCTCTTTAGCCTAAGATTAATTTGAGGTATTGAGTAAGTAAATTTAATAATCTTTGTACATACTCGTACTTTATAGAACTTATATCCAATATCTCTAAGCTGCAGGCGCGTCCACTCACGCTAAACAGTTTGCCCGATTATATTTGACCATTTACATGCTAAGTTTCTTAAGCATTGGTGACGATCGGCCTTCACAATTTTTGCCAGGGCTCTTTTGTCACGAGCTGTAATTGCTGATGTTCGGCCTCGATTTGCGACATTATTTTTAATATTGCCATTTATCTTAAAGTTTTGTACAATTCCTTTAACGGTCGACTTAGCCAAATTTAGTTGCTTGGCTATTTCACCAAAACTCTTCCCAGATTTGTAATAATCTAAGACTAAACTTCTGATTTCTTTGCAAATCGGCTTACCACGTGCCATCGTTGCTAAAATATGAATAATTTGCAGCAAATACACATTTTTTACATTCTGTGATTATGTTACACTCTTAGCTTTTGTTTTGATCTTCTTTCAATTCTCAGCTAAGCTAACGCACCGTACGAATTAATAGTGGTCACATTTTTCTTATCAGTAAAGCTAGGCATTCAAAGAAATAAATGTTGCTGCTGTTGTTGTTGATGTAAAACAAAAATGTTTTTCAAATATTAAGAGAATAAAATGAATTTTCATGGAAAAAAAGTTTGAATATGTTATCTACATTAGTATTGAATATATCGTCTGTTGAATATTGCAAACGGGTAAAAAAGGGTGCCGTACGAATTAATAGTGGTTTGGGCTCGTACTAATTCTTTACCTGATCAAAGATAATAAGCTGATCTCGACAATTTTTAAATTTGTTGTCGTGTAAACTTATTGCATTTCAATCGCAGGACATGTAAAGTAATGACTCTTTATGGGCGTACGAACTTTTTGTATATTTTTTTTTTCTACATGGTAATCCGATTGACCGCATTGAATGGGCTGAAGATTTTTATACTCGATACCGAAGGTAAAGAGTATATTGGGTTTGTGCAATGTCCGTCATGGTGTCCGTCCGTCTGTCCGTCTGTATGAGTCCAATTTTTTTCCACACCCTTCAAGCTAGAGACTTGAAACTTTCCAATTCTCTTTAACTATGGGATAAAAAATTAAAGTGTCAAGATGGGGGCTCTACGATAACTGGGGGGCTGGCAAATCGATAAATTCGCTAGCTTAAAACCGATAAATCCACATACTTTGCACATCCTTACAGCTAGAACTACCAAATTTGGTGGGCAGATAGCTACTGTCAACCTTCAAAAAACTGCATCAAAAATTTTGGAGCCACGCCCACCCATTCCGCCCCCAGCCTCACCACAGTTTAAAGTTAAAAAAGGCTATATCTCCCACAGTTTTTTAGCTAGAGCCACCAAATTTAGTGCCAAGATAGGTGATGATGACCCCCCAAAACTGCATCAAAAGTTTTGATGCCACGCCCACCAATACTGCCGTAGCCGCCCCCATCCTCCCCAACGCTTCATCAAAAACGGGAATTCGTGTATCTTCCAGAGTTGTGAAGCTAGAGCCACCAAATTTGGTAGGAACATAGCTGGCAACGAACCCCAAAAATCTTCATCAAAGTTTTGGAGCCACGCCCACCCATTTCGCCCCCCTTTCCCTACCTTTTACAAACATTTAGCTAGAGGCACCAAATTTGGAATGAAGATAGCAATTGACATTCCACACAGATCTGCATCAAAACTTTAGATGCCACGCCCACCCATACCGCCCCCAGCCTCCCTTTCCCCACTTCTTACAATTTTCGAGCTAGAGTCACCAAATTTGGTATGAAGATAGCAATTGACATTCCACAAAGATCTGCATCAAAAATTTGGATGCCACGCCCACCCATACCAGCCCCAGCCCCCCTTTCCCCACCTCCATCAAACTCTGAGCTAGAGTCACCAAATTGAGTATGATGATAGCAATTGACATTCCACAAAGATCTGCATCAAAAATTTGGATGCCACGCCCAGCCATACTGCCCCCAGCCCCCCTTTCCCCACTTTTAACAAACTTCGAGCCAGAATCACCAAATTTGGTATGAAGATAGAAATTGACATTTAACAAAGATCTGCAGTAAAAATTTGAATGCCACACCCACCCATACCACCCCCAGCCCCCCTCTCCACTGTTCTTAAAAACTTTGAGCTAGAGTCACCAAATTTGGAAAGAAGATAGTTGGTGGCATTCCCATCTGCATCGGAGAATCTTTAAGGCAGCGTACACCCCTGCCGCATCCGTACCCCTTTGCAATCAAGCCTCTTTTTACCGGTTTTAATACTGGTATCGAGTATGCCGCAGTCGGTTGCGTCCGACTGCACCGTTTCCACTTGTTAGTCTTGAAAATGGTTTCCCGAATGCACGATTTATGAAAAAAGAATAGAATATGTGCAAAATTAATTTGTGTTTCTTACACTTCGGGGTCTTAACTGGGACACACATCAATCTTTCTCACACAATTTGTTTTTAAAATCCTATTGTCGAAAAAATTAGTCTTTTGTCAATCTGTTCGCGATCTTTGTTATCGCACGTTTTGCTGTCGATCCCGATACGTCGACTCAAAACAGTCGGATTAACAAGTTGGTAAATGCAGTTATTTAATAAGTAAATCATGGTAACGACATTGAATTTTTATTAAATTTTTTTTCGTGTTTGAAGTGTTGTAACTTCGAATCAATGGCTTTTACCATAAAATGGGCTTCTTTTATAGCTGTAAAATTTGCCGAAACCAAAAATAAAAATAAAATCTCAAGATTATTTACCTGTGAAAACATGTATTATCGGAAGAGCCATTTGTTCCGTAAAAAGCTCGCTTAAAGTTTTATGCTATGAAATAAAAAAAAAATAAAAAATCAGTTAGCCCACCGACGCAAAGCTCGATATCTCAGTAAGTTAGAGCTTGGGAATATACTAAAAAAAATATGTACTTTCAAATACAAAAAAAGAAGATAATAGTAATGATAAATAAAATTCGATTTTCAGAGTGGTAGAGAATGATTTAAAGAAGAATTTTTCCTTAAACGTAGGATCGGAGGTGTTTTAAAAAATTCTTTCTTAGAAGAAAATACAACCTTCCCAAACATATTAAAATAAAAATCCGGTTTGTTGTTAGCAAAGTTTCTACACCTGGAGATTGTTTAAAAAAGAGAAAAATTAAAACTAGAATAAAGAAAATAAATTAAAAAGGAATGAAAAAAAATTTTGTCACAACAGGAGAACCACATATTTACAATAAGTACATATGTATTTCTCTTTATTTAAGAACTGTTCACTTAATATGAAGGGCAGATTGCTAACCTTCTTCTAGGATGGGCCTCTTTATTATCGCGTCATGTCAAAGATGGCAGAATGAGTATATGCACACGCATACAGACAGTGTTCAAATAAGTGGAAACGTTGCAGTCGGACGCAACCGACTGCGGTATACTCGTTACCAGTATCAAAACAGTTTAAAAGAGGCCTGATTGCAAAGGGGTACGTATGCGGCAGGGGTGTACGCTGCCTTAAAGATTCTCCGATGCAGGTGGGGATGACACCAGCTATCTTCCTTCCAAATTTGGTGACTCTAGCTCAAAGTTTGTAAAAGGTGAGGAAAAGGGGGCTGGAGGCGGTATTGGTGGGCGTGGCTTCCAAATTTTTGATGCAGATATATGTGGAGTGTCAACAGCTATCTTCATACCAAATTTGGTGACTCTAGATCAAACTTTATAAAAGGAGGAGCAAGGGGGGCTGGGGGTAGTATGGGTGGGCGTGGCATCCAAATTTTTGATGCAGATCTATGTGGAGTGTCAATAGCTACCATCATACTAAATTTGGTGACTCTAGCTCAAATTTTGTAGAAGCAGTTGAAAGGGGGGCTAGGAAGGTATGAATGGGCGTGGCATCCAAATTTTTGATGCAGATCTATGTGGAATGTCAATAGCTACCTTCATGTCAAATTTGGTGACTCTAGCTCAAAGTTTGTAAGAGGTTGGGCAAGGGGGGCGGAATGGGTGGGTGCGGCTTCAAAATTATGATGCAGATTTTTTGGGGGCGTTGGCAGCTTGCTTCCTACCAAATTTAGAGGAGGATACACTCATACCCGTTTTTGACGAACGGTTGGGGAGGGTGTGGGCAGCTAGGGCAGTATTGGTGGGTGTGGCATCCAATCTTTTGATGCAGTTTTTGGGGGGTCATCATCATCTATCTTGGTACCAAATTTTGTGGCTATAGCTGAAAAACTTTGGGAGATAAATGCTTTTGTGACTTTAAAATGCGGGGGGCTGGGGCGGAATGGATGGGCGTGGATCCAAAGTTTTTGATGCAGTTTTTTCTGGGTTGCTGGTAGCTATCTTCTCACAAAATTAGGTAGTTCTAGCTGAAAGGATGTGCAAAATATTAGGGGTAGTAAGAATAAACCCATTATTTTTGCATGAAATTGAAGGCTTTAAAAACCATAGTTAGAATGATCCGATTTAGGTCAAATATGCGCCGGTTTGTTCGATAATTTGTTGCCATTTTATAGGTCATTTCATTATGCCTCTCTCATAGAAGGCCTCGTTCCTATTGGCAAAAAATTGAGACAGTCGATTTTCACAAGATTCTCTTGAAGCGCATTTTTCCCCAGCAAAATTGTTCGCCATGGACAGGACCAGATGGTAATCACTTGGTGCCAGGTCCAGCCTATAAGGTGGATGCATATCAATCTCCGAACCAAGCTCCCAGAGCTTCTGGCAAGTCATTTTCGATGTGTGTGGCCTGGTGTTGTCCTGATGGAACTAAATTCCTCTCCTATTGGCCAAAGCTGGCCGCTTCTGGGTGATTGCTTCTTTCAGACGGTCCAATTGTTGACAGTACAGTTCCGAGTTAAGAGTGTTGCCGTATGGGAGCAGCTCATAGTAGATAATTCCCTGCCAACCCCGCCAAACACACAGCAAAACCGTCAATCCTGGCTTGGCCACCGTTTCTGCTGGCTCACAGACCACGACCGTTTTCACTTAACATTGTCGTAAATGATCCACTTTTCATCGCCAGTCACCAACCGCTTCAGAAATGGGTCGATTTTGTTGCGATTCAGCAGCGATTCGCAGATTTGCGTTATATCGTGTGGCACCAGTGCGTGGTGCATCTTTGACATCGAAATTACCGGAACAGAATCGAAGAAAACAAAATTGCGCGGGTATTGGCTGTTACAGTATCAGGACATTAAACGCTATTCACATTTTCAGCCGCTTGGCTTGGCTATCGAAAAAAAACAACTTTAAAATATAGCGTATTTTCTCTTTGCTCGTGTCCATCTTTGACGCGCGCTCGAGCAAAACTTAACCAACCAATCACAAAACTTTCAGAAAAGCTTTTATAGTACAAAATATCATCTTTCTAAAGCAATATAGCGGAAACTGATTGGACTTATACAACGAGAGATACAGATAAATAACACCAACCATTGGAAAAATAATGGATTTATCTTTACTACACCTAATATAGGGACTTATCGGTTTTGAGCTATCGAACTTATCGATTTGCCAGCCCGCCAGTTATCGTAGAACCCCCATCTTGAAACTTTAATTTACTAGATAAAGAGAATTGGAAAGTTTCAAGTCTCTAGCTCGATGGGGGTGGAAAAAAGTTTCGAACATACAGACGGACGGACACCATGACGGACATTGCACAAAACCAATATACTCTTGACCTTCGGTAACGAGTATAAAAATGCAAACAAGTTTTTTAACATCTAACTAACTATTAAAAGTCACACACTATCAAACTTCTCTGCCGTTACTCACATGCATACCTCGCTGCGATAATTTGCTGCGTTAATTCGCTGCCGTAAGTCGCTGCCGGCAGTCCAAAATTTAAATAGTATGTGGTTGTTGTTCAACAATTGTCTCTGCCTGTAAACGCATATGATAGTATTGGTGTTGCGGCAGAGAAAAGTGGTTGAAAAAGACGAAGTCTCGCTCGTGAATTAAGGACTTGTTAACGCTTAACGCTTTGTTATGTTTGTGCTTAGATGCAGAAAGCAGCCGACTGAGACATTCGTGTCACGCGGTTCTGCTGTCTATGTTATGCCCACAAACAACCTCAAAAGAAAATACTATTACGTACATGCTTATATATTTGTAGGTGCAGGGTTTCTGGGTTGGCAATTATTAAAACATTTAGTAGTAATAGAGAATAGTGGGTTGGCAATAATTAAATTAAGCTATAATAAAAAGTGTGAGTTTGTGTGCATTCACAATAGAAGCAAAACAGAAATGCACTAGACGAATGATGAATGTTGGATACATATCGTGGATATGTAGTTAAAGAATATATTTGCATTAATTGCATATTTTAATTATTTTGATTAGCAAAGGTTGGCGTTAGCACACAATTGAGAAATAACTAAAAACAGTTTAATAAAATATCATTTTCCAACATTATAAGAGTATCCAACATTTATCATTCGTCTAGTGCAATTCTGTATTGCTTCTATTGTGAATACACACACACACACACACACACACACACACACACACACACACACACACACACACACACACACACACACACACACACACTCTTACAGACTAACATAGCGGGCTTCTTTAATAAGAGAATGAACTGACGAATGATGAACCCAAATTCATTAATTAAACCCAAATTTAATAAAATATTAGTTTTGTTCACACCAACAAACAGGTGTTAACACCTTTTTAGCTGCAAAATTAAAAAAAAAAAATTAAACCATGACTACGGAAAAGTGTTAAGCCAGTACATATGTATATTTTATTTTCTACTTATAAGACTTGATATTTTTATTAAATTAAAATCTAATTATATCAGTTCACGATACAAAATAATGAGTAATCAAACTATTAAAAAAATAGTTTTGAGCTTATCAATGGTCGATCACAAATGGTTTGTCCTCGTGAAAGTTTTTGTTTTTTTTTTTTTTTTTTTTTTTTCGTTAAAGTTGTTTGGCTTCTGGTCGAACATTTAATTGGTACGTATCTATTTATTAATATATGGTTTAAATACTTAACTAAATTCTTCGAAATGTACAAGGGACTACGTAAAGTAAGTTAAGTCCAAACATAATTCATCTTTAAATATAAAAGTAATTTCTAAGAATGACTAAACTTTAAAAAAAAAAACAAGTATATAATTTGAACGGATAACTATTGAAAAAATAATGATATTGTGTAGTGCCGATGGTAACTTCGAAGTGACTCTTGCAACAAAAGCTACAATTTACTCTGAAGGATTAGTTGAATGGAAACCGCCAGCAATATACAAGTCATCCTGTGAGATTGACGTAGAATATTTCCCATTTGATGAACAGACATGTGTTCTAAAATTTGGCAGTTGGACTTATGATGGGTTCAAGGTAGGTTTGTCAACACTCTATCACGATCTATGCCTCAATAATTTTAGCTACCAACTTAATTTATTTAAGTTCAATTTATATTTCACAAACCCTTATTTTTATCGATTTCAAAATAAGTACTTACTACATCACAAACATTTAGCACAAAAATCCTCAAATTACACGGTATACAATGCATTGCGATCTGCACGATTAACCTGCGCAAAATGTATTGTTTTTGAATAATATACAGCAAAAATCGTAGGAAATCAATAAATTCATATTTTTAATTGTAGTTAGGCTGTGTTTTGTTGTTTTGATATAAATTAGCTGCGTTATTCCAGGGATTAACGTATAACATACATATATGTATACTGCTATAAAGTATTTAAATTAAGCAGCAACTAAAAACAAACAATCTTATTGTACAACTAATTTTGTAAATTAATAATTAAGCACTAAATATTTTATCTCATATTAAACCATACAAAATTAATTTGCTTCGTAACGTTTGCTTATTATGACATTATGAAATATTCTTATTTTTTATGATCCGATGATTTCATACCTTTGCAGATATTTTAACTTTATTGCTCCTTGAGATGATTGTTGACCCCATAGAATTAATTCTTCTTCCTTAAATATAAAATATATAGATGTACACAATGTAAACATATAAACATTCCTAGACGCGAAATTTGTACAATATGAATTGCGAATAACAGAGAAGTCTTGAAAAATTTGTTTCCTCTTTTTTGTTTGATACCATTAAAATGTTGTGTAATTTCTTGTGGCATTAATCTCACCACCATTCAATGCAGTGCATCTCATTTTGTCTGACTAAAGTGCTGTCACAATAATTACTAATGCACCTGTGGCTCTGCCTGGAGAAACCATACGCAAACATACGTTTAAAGCAAGGCACCGCTTTTGGGTGCTGGAGCTCGTCGATGGAAAAGTCGACGACATACATATATGGAACAGTTGCTCAACTTTGCTGCCTGTGCTCAGCCGCCGCATCATACGAGTTCTATAACGCGCCTAGCAGAGACTATAGAATTCAGAGATAACAACGCTTGCACAAATAAAATACGGTTTAGTATACCCTGGATTAAAACCAAAGAATAGCAGAATGAATTAAAGTTAATTATTACTACAAAACAGCCTTAGGAGGCCTTAGACAATTTGCATAAAACTACTTTCGATTCTATTCTTAGTAAAACAGAAAAATATATAGTATTTCACCGACACATAAAAAGGACTTAAAAGAGACCTTTTCCCGTTTAGTACGGTAATGACTTGTGGTGCGTGTCTAATAACAAATAGTTTCGTCGGCCAATCTTGCCCCCGCTCTTCTGATTAGCTTTCTGGCAAAAAAGCTCAAAAATGAACGACTAGTAGTGCTACACCAAGCTGGATTGATTCTGAATCACTAGTTTAGCTTAAAGCGGCGTCATGGCACTCCAAAGCGGTATCAACAAGTGGAAACGTTGCAGTCGGACGCAACTGACTACGGTATACTCGTTACCAGTATTAAAACCGGTAAAAAGAGGCCTGATTGAAAAGGGACGCAGATGCTGCAGGGGTGTACGCTGCCTTAAAGATTCTCCGATGCAAATGGGGATGTCACCAGCTATCTTCATAACAAATTTGGTGACTCTAGATCAAAGTTTGTAAAATGTGTGGAAAAGGGGAGCTAGGGCTGAAGGGGTGGGCCCGCATTAAAATTTTTGGTGCAGATATATGTGGGATGTCCATTGCTATCTTCATACCAAATTAAGTGACTCTATCTCGAAGTTTGTAAAAGGTGGGAAAAAGGGGGGCTGGGGCTGAAGGGGTGGGCGTTGCATCCAAATTTTTGCTGCTGATCCATGTTGGATGTCATTTGCTATCTTCATACCAAATTTGGTGACTCTAGCTCAAAGTTTGTAAAAGTGTGGAAAGGGGGGCTGGAGGCGGTATGGGTAGGCGTGTCAAGGTCAATTTCAACAATCATACCAACTCAATCGCATGTAAACAAAATATATTCCACCATGCCTAGTTTGACAAATTTCGATCAAATTTTTCAACTTCTTGCGGCTGTAAATTATTGATTGTGAGTTGTGGAATTTAAAAAGGAAGCTTTTCCAATAGCCCCGGCATTTAAATTATGTTCTCCGAGATATTAACAACATTTTGCGGTATCGCAATAATATTTACGACATTTCGTTGCTTTGTTGCAGTCCTTAAAATAACTTATGTAGAAAAAATACTGCGTTAGCAAATTCACTTCTTGTCAAGAAATTGGTTCAAAACACATTTTTAATCACTTGTATGTGCCCTTTTTGAAGTTTTTAGTATTTTGTATTATTTTATTTGAAAACTTAATGAATCGACCAACTTTTCTGTGACGTTTGCAAAAATTTATAAATTTTCTGATAGTTGTGTCCTGTTTTTAACTTTGAAGTGCATTTTACGGTCAATCAGCATTAAATGTTAGCCTTTTTCCTCTTCTATGATCTAAATAATAGTAATAAGTTGTCAAATAAAATAAACACGTACTTTTTATAAAGATAGGTTTGGTAAACAACATTGGTAAGTAGCGAGTCGAGTAAAACTTGTCCCAACAGCAAAATTTTAGTAAAGTAATTTAGTCAGATCACTCGCTACTTGACTAAAATCAGAAAAGAATCTACTCTATGTTTTCGTGCCAGTAGCGCGGCAGAGCTACTAATTACTTTCCATTAAACAAGTCAGAACGTTTTGAGTTAGTACAGTTCATTAGTTCAAAGCTGTTGTGGAAAAAACATGTCTCTTCTGTCATTCTTAGCGTCCCAAAGTATTCCTTCGGATCTTCTAGTGCAATTTCTTTTATAAGTGTAGAAGTCATTCCTCTTTTGAATGCATTTTCGGACCCATATTTTTTCTTTATCGGCACAACCTCCATTTCTTCCAACTCCTCTGCAACAGCCACAGCCATCAGCACTATTATTTTATTTATTTTTTCCGCTGAACACTCATTTCGCTGCCAAACACACACTTCTAATGCACTGTACTAATCAGTTAATTTTATAAATGCGAACAGTTTTTGGCAAGTAGCTACTTACCGAGTTACTGTCTATTCGACTTGCTACTTACTACTTACCAATGTGCGAACAATGCTTAAGTGCGAGTGAAACGCACACAGAATAGTGAGTGTGATTAAAACGGTTGTGTTGAATAACCGTTAACAGGTCCGTGGGGTTTAAAATAGCCCATTATAAAATAAATAATTTTAATAATTTTGATTTAGTAACTCGTCTATGTTTTTGATCTGCACACAAAAAAAATTCTAATATTAAAATAAAAAGTCTTAACGCACACCTCAATGTCTACATTTTTTGCAGTTTTTTTTTTTTTTTTAATTGCTGGTCTTATTTATTGAATTATTTCTAGTGAATTGAAAAACTAGCAATAAGTATACAAATCTAATTAATAAATCTTAGCTATCTTAGCTATCTTAGCTTGTGAGACCTCTCGCGAGATGATTAGTATGCGATAAGAGCTTGATTTGATATTTTACTTTTTGTTCCGCTATTTCCTCCTTGACTATTAAGATGGTTAAGTCTTTATTAATGTTTTCGTTCCGAACATACCACGGTGCCCCTGTAATGGTTCTCAAAATTTTTGACTGGGCTCTCAGGACAATGTCAATGCTGCTGTTGTAAGCGTTCCCCCATAACTGGGAACCATAGGTCCAGATTGGTTTTAGAACAGAGTTGTAAAGCAGGACCTTGTAGTCCAAGGGAAGAGCGATCATTGGAGGCTATTGGCTTTCAGTTTGAGATGTCTTCTTTTAGCTTCAATGTTACGCCGCCATGTAAGTCTTTTGTCTAAGTGTACGCCCAGATACGTTACATCGTTTGCTTTTGGAAGTGTGGTGTTGTTTAACGTGAGCAGTGGACAATCTTTCCTGTTGAGGGTGAAAGTTACTTGCTTACATTTTTGTTTGTTTACCTTAATTTACCATTTTCCACGTTGACCAGATGAAGGGCTAGTTGCGATGTTGCTTGTATTGGGCATCTGGATCGGCTGAGAAAAGCTGTATCATAAGCAAAGGTAGAAGTTGTCAATCGGCTACTTATTGGGATGTCTGCTGTGAACAGCACGTATAGTGTTGGTCCAAGAACGCTGCCCTGTGGACACCAGCTTCAATACTGTGTTAGTCAGACATTGCAGTGTTACATCTTACTGCAAACTCCCTGTCGAAGAGGTACGATTTAAGCAGGTTATGTGTGTTGTTTGGGAGCATTGCTTTGATCTTATGCATTAGACCTTCCTACCAAACTTTGTCGAATGCCTGAGAAACATCCAGATCTATTGCAGTGCAGTATTCTCTATTTTCGAACGCGCTTCGTATCTCTGATGTTATTCTGTTAACCTGCTCAATTGTTCCGTGCTTTTCCCGAAATCCAAATTGGTGTGATGGGATTATGTAATGAAGATTCAAGAATGGATATATCCGGGACAGCAAACATTTTTCAAAAAGTTTTGATAGACACGATAATAAGCTTATAGGTCTATACGACGTGGGAACTGTGTGATGTTTTCCAGGTTTTGGTATCATAATGATGATTCACTTTTTCCATCATCTTTGGGGTTGTTTGGTCACCGCCTGGAGATTTTTTTGAGTTCAATTGCTCTTTAATGATTCTAACGATTTCATTCGGGCGAAACTTGATTGGACCATGTTGAAGCTGAGAGCCGTTTGAAGCAGTCGGTAGTGCAAACGTATTTGTTGCAGGGTTAGGTTGGAACGTTTTTTGAAGATAAGTAGCAAATGTGTTAGCTCTTTCTTCATCGCTGCGAGCCCAGCCGCCTGCGAAGTTTCTTATAGGTATTACTGTTTCTGTTGGTGAGCTTAGAGTTGGGTGAGCTCTCCACAATGTGTTATTCGTACTGGTGGTTGATAATTGCTCGAATTTACGGCATTAAGCGCGCTCGTCCTCGATTTTTAACGCTTTGGTGAGTTTACGTGTGGCGTATTTTAGTTTTTGTTTTGCCGCTGGCGATCTGTTCGATTGCCAGTCACGTCGTAAGCGCCGCTTTTCAAGAACGAGCTGTTCAATTTGTAGATTTGTTGTCCTTTGGCTGTTTATTGTTTTTGATGTTTGAGGCGTAGCGGTGCGAGCTTCGTGAGTGTTAACAAAACTATCAATGTCAGCTTAATCTACGAGACGTGGCTTAAGCTCAATGTGTGAGCTTATATTTTTTTGTATCTGAGTCAGTTAGTTTTATGTGAAGTTAACTTACTGGGTCGATTTATGAATTCAGGGTGTCGTAGCAGATTTATTAGGACTGGCGAGTGATCGGATGATAGATCCGAAAAGCACTCTGTATATATCAGTCTACCTACATCAAAATCTTTCTCTAAAAATAATTTCATTAAAATAAAAACTGTGTTCTAATCTTTTTATATTATTTTTTTTTTTTAAAGTTTGCTTGAATACCACACTTTAAGTTCATTGGACGCTGTTAGTGCAGTGTCGGCAAACGTTAAACATCTGCGGACATTAAGAAAAGAGTTAAAACGGTTTTCTATGCCCTACGGGAAAACCATAATAGTGGGGAAGTGGACAGACTCATCACCTCACCGACACAATAATCGCCTGAACAGTGATGGGAATTATCGAGTAATGGAAGACAACTCACAACCAGTCTCGGAAACAAGTCGTTCTAGACATACATTGATGTCGATACCTGGCCAAAACCCAAGGGATCCTAGGGCTCAGCTAATAAATAATTTTCCCATAATGGCATCTTCAGGGTCAAACAGCTACATGCCCAAAATAGGTTCGACCGTCGATCAAGCCATTTCATGGCAGACACCTGCCAAGTGGCTAACTGCAACAACCAAGCGCAAAACCAACTCGCCCTATTCAATTAAAAAGAAGACACCAAGAAGTGAATGCACCCTCTCTCTCATCGGATTCCTCCTCGGACTCTGACTCTACGGTAAAAGGTGAAGTCAAAAAACCAACCTTAGCTTCAGCCCTCAAAAAGTCACTTGCAAGTGACGTGACCAGCTCGAACCGCTTTGCTATGCTAGCATATGACAATAATTCGGCTGACGTTGTCATGGGAAACGAGGATCATGTTCCTACTCCTCTTATCCATAAGCCGCCCCCTATCTTCATAGATAATGTACTCAACATACAAGGCATGCTGAGCTTGGTAGAAGAAGCTGCTGGTAAGGACTCCTTCACTCACAAGTCGGGTAGAGATGCCAAGGTCAGATTGATGCTTCACAAAAGTGATGACTACCGCAACGTGGTCAGACTGTTTACTGCCAAGAAGGTGGAGTTCCACTCGTTACAAATGAAGGAAGATAGGGCATATAAGATAGTGCTTAAAGGGATGCATTTCTCCACCTCAATGGACCACATCAAAAGCGAACTCTTCAAGTTGGGTCATAAGGTACGCCACATTGCAGTAGCCAATAACAGGATCGCCAAGGCAGCAATGTCATTGTTTTTCATTGACTAAGAGCCCAACTCAACCAACTAAAAGGTCTACGACATCAAGAGGCTTTGCAACGCTGTGCTGACGAATGAGCCGCCAAAGAAGTTTGATGATCTCGTCCAGTGCCATAGATGTCAGGAGTTCGGTCACAAACAGAGGTTCTGCAACTAACTATTTAAGTGTGTTAAATATGCACAGAATCACAATACAATTGACTGTACCAAAGTCAGAGAAGCCGAAGCTTGCTGTGCTCAATGTGGCATGAATCACACGGCGTCGTACAAAGGTTGTCGTGTGTTCAAGCAAACAGCCCTACGCCAGTTTCAACGCAGCGCACCCCATCCCATCCTTAGTCCACGTGTTCACTCCGGTAGCCAGCCAATCAGCCACGTCACTGATGTAGTAAGTTATGCCAGCCACTTCCGCAATGGCAATGGTACTCAGTTTCCCCAATTCAACTCCACAAATCACAAGCCAACACCACC
Source organism: Scaptomyza flava (assembly GCA_030179655.1). Lineage (NCBI taxonomy): Eukaryota > Metazoa > Arthropoda > Insecta > Diptera > Drosophilidae > Scaptomyza > Scaptomyza flava. The sequence continues at coordinate 43,396,800 of JARNME010000012.1, read as the reverse complement.
CATCAGCGAGGAATCCATAATGAGGGAAGTGGAAGTCCTCATTCAGCAAATGGCTATGCAGCTAACTGCACAATTTACGCAGATGCTCGGGAACCTCATGTCATCCCTATACTCATCAAGTCGGGCGACTAAGGCACATCTGGCAGCTAAGCAGAAACCCCCGAGACAAAGCCGCTTTAAACCGCGCGACCAAGAGACTCAACTGATGCGAAAGCTACGGAATGATAGTCTGGAAGCATATCTGTCTGCCGCTCACCCTGGTGACCCTGAAAATAACCTTTGGCTGGCAAAAAGATGAAAAAAAGGCCAACTATCAGTTGCCCCCCGATACAGAGTGCCAGTGGCTTTTGGTGCCGCTCTAGCGAGCAAAAAGCTCAAGAGTTTGCTGTGCATTTAGAACGGACACTTACCCCGTTCGAACTCAGCGACTCGTCTTCTAATGACGAAATACACAACTTCCTGGACATCCCATGCCAATTGGACTTTCCAATTACTGAAATAGTAGAGGACGAGTTTCAAGAGGAAATAAATTCGCTGTCGAACAAAAAAGCACCAGGCTATGACGGGATTAACGCACTTGTCATGAAGATGCTGCCACCTAACGTGATCAAACTGATCACTCTCGTCTTCAATGGGATCTTACGTCTTCACCATTTCCCCTCCCAATGGAAGTGCGCTACGATCATTATGATTGCTAAGCCCGGCAAACCTGTGCATATATCCAGCTCTTAACGTCCAATTAGTCCCTTGGTGATCGTTTCCAAAATTTTCGAGAGAACATTTTTGCGTAGGCTTTTACCTATTTTGGAAGAGAAGCAGCTCATTCCGGACCACCAATTCGGTTTCAGAAGACATCGTGGTACACCTGAGCAGTGCCACAGGGTCGCCAACTATATCGCCAACGCACTGGAGAAGAAAATGTATTGTTCTGCAGTGTTTGTGGATGTCCGACAGGCATTTGACAGGGTATGGCACCCAGGACTCTTGTACAAACTGAAAAAAGTCTTCCTATGCCGTACTACCTGGTATTAAAGTCGTTTCTGCATATTCGTAAATTTTTTGTCAGATTTAAATACGCTGAGTCGGAACTGTGCCCTATTTAGGCTGGTGTACCACAAGGCAGCGTGCTTGCGCCAATTCTTTACTCCTTGTTCACTGCCGACCTACCAGTAACAAACCCAGATCACTCCCTCATCGCTACGTATGCAGATGACACCGCTTTCCTGGCCTCAAACACCATCTCAACTGAAGCCTCTATTATTATTCAGACGCAGCTCTCAGCACTAGAGCCTTGGTTAAAAAAATGGAATATAAGCATCCACGCTGAAAGATCCGTGCAAGTTGTCTTTACTCTGCGGACTCTCACATGCCCAGAAGTGCACCTCTTTAGACAGCTGCTTCCAACATCTTCAAGTGCCAAGTACTTGCGCCTTACGTAGGACAGAAAACTGAATTGGAGAGCACACTTGGCAAACAAGAGAGCACAGCTCAATATACGTTTCAAAGGTCTGTACTGGCTGCTAAGACCCTCCTCTCGTCTCTGTCTAGTGAACAAAGTCCTTCTATACAAGGTGATTCTCAAGCCCATCTAGGCCTATGGTATTCAGATCTGGGGAACTGCAGCTGCCTTTTACATCCAAATCATACAGCGATTCCAAAACAAAGTTCTGCGCACATTAGTGGCTGCACCGTACTTCGTAAGAAATAACGTAATTTATAATGACCTAAAAATGCCCACGGTACAAGAAACAATCACTAAATATAGCCAGAAATACATGATAAAACTTGAGAACCACAGCAATGTATTGGCGCAACAGCTGCTGGACAACAGCTATCAGACCCGACGGCTCTCAAGATTCCATCCCCTTGACTTCCCTTTCCGATTTGACACGTCATAAATATAGTTAACGTCAGTGTTAAGTATACGTAACCGTCAATTACTCCACAAAATTTAGCCATTGTCAAAACAGGACAGATTCTGAATAAAAATTGTTTAAAGAAAAAAACAAAAAAAATTATCAGTCTACGCGAAATGTTTTTGGTAACTGCAAAGTCAATCAGATCGGCTAATTTTTTAGGATCTGTCACCCAGTATGTTGGACTGCCAGGAGAAACGTGGTCGAGCTTGTTGTTAGCTTTTATAATTGCATTGTAGAGCTGCTTTCCTTTTGGATTCGCGAAACCAGATTCTCAGTGTGTGTGCTTGGAATTGTTGTTTCTTGGTGCCATAAAATTCCATAAATTGGTCTTCAGATATGATATAACGCGGGGGGCAGTATACAGTGGCAAGAGTAAGTTGGTTCCCACTGTCCAAATGTATTTTTAGATATGTGGCCTGTCGAAAGTTTTCAGCAAACTCTTAATAGTAGTGGTGCTTGAGGCGGCTTCTGATCAAAATACCAGTTCCACCGTGTGCTTTATCACCGGGATGATTTGTACCATAGTATAAGTATCCACTTATGTTAAAGTCAAATTTGTTTGTGAGAAGTGTTTCGCAGTTAATTAAAAATTTTCTCTAACACTACATAAAACAAGTAAGAAGGCTCTAGTCGGGAGAGCCCGACTAGAAGATACCCTGAACCCAGTTGCAATAAATATATTTAATTTATATAAGACTTTGGTATACTGGCTTAGCTTCCATCGATTAAGTTGAATATTTCCGGTGTTTCTCAACCGATTTGGACGAAATTTTCAGAAAAGTTCTATCATTATCCATTACTTCAACCCTCATTTTTAGATTTTCCAAATTCGATATTTTATTGTTATCGATATTATGTGTATATCGGAAACCAGAATAGTTATCGATAATTTGAAGCAAAATTGTTCTGCTCATGGTATAGGAGAACTTAAATACAAAATCAGAAGTCTCTAGCTCTTGTAGTCTCTGAGATCCACGCGTTCATACAGACGGACAGACGGACAGACGGTCAGACGGACAGACGGACAGACGGACTGACAGATGGACAGACGGACATGGCTATATCGTCTCGGCTGTTGATGCTGATCAAGAATATATATACTTTATAGGGCCGGAGATGCTTCCTTCTGCCTGTTACATACTTTTGCACAAAACCATTATACCCTTATTTACCCATTTTATGGGTTAAGGGTATAAATATATGCTCTATCTAAATTGCTCTGACTGTTCAATAAGTCCGCCACGTATTGATAAATGATTGTACTGAAAAATAATCATGAAACATGAAATAACGGCAAAAATTGCAATAGCTAAATTTTTTGTTGGCGCTTAAGAGTTAACGATTCAGGAAAAATCTTCCGCACACAACCTTCTGCATCAACATCGGCTGCCGACGAGACCATCTTATACTTATTCCATCATGTTCGAAAACACTATGTCTGCATGCGTTGTGGTGAAAAGCTTAAAGCATCCAGCTGTATGAAATCACCAGAGGAGCCGACTAATGAGAGAACGAAAGGGCAGTACAAACAGCAAAAGTCTGTCAAACAACAATGCGCGCTGTTGCGCACTAATGCAAGGAACGCAGACAACAGACAACAGCCAGCTCATGGCCGCCAAAAACGGCTGCAGTATCAACAAAAACAGTAGCAGCAACAACAACAGTAACAACACCAAAAACATCAGAAACAAGATCAACAAAATCCACTGCAACCACTCCTTGCTCTGAACGCTGGACTGACTGAATAAGCACATGGCGAAGATGAGTTCCACAATGAACCGCTTGTTTTACATGCAATTGCAATGCTGCAGATACTGAACGCCCGGTTCTCAAAATTATCTTACCAGGCCCTCTCCGTATTTAAAGCTGAAACGCCGGTGTTTCTAGCCAACTGCAGGAGCTGGACCTGTTTATCGTCAAAAAACGACACACACGTACTGCTTCTAAGCGAGAAACGACTGTCATATGGAAGGGACCTATATTATCGCTTTGGTTTTTTATCATATTTGGCAAGACACCTTGCCAACACTGCTTGAGGAGGAGCAGTAACAAACAGTAATTGCCACAGCCAAAGTACAGCTGATTTCCGCAACCATTTCAAAACTGCCCACCTGGACATATATGGACTGAAAACTTGTTTCAATAACTGAAAAAGAACTTTGGCAACCAAATTAGAGTTGCAGGCTTCTGGAACGTAAATAACAGGATCTGGGTATCCTGGAATCCCAATAAAAATAGCAAGGAGCTGGAATCTCCATACTGACTACCGGCGCAACGACATCATCCACTTACAGAGAAAATGTCACACCCTTTTGCATTGATTTTGTGTTACACAAAACGATTCCTTAAAACTTACCATCAAAGACAGCCGCTGGTCATCAAGTTTGATGAAGATGCCTTTCCACACCGAGATGACCAAGGCTCCTGGGTCACAACAGAGAGTTCAAAACCTTCCAAAGATTGCTGGACGAAATGGAAATAAGCGCGGCTCAGGACATCAACTTCGCTTTGGACTTATTTACCAATAAACCAGTTAGAGATTAAACAAAGGATCAAAGCCCTTGCAGCCTCGCAATACCAGCGCATCACCCTTGGGATAAAGCAGAGTGGCAACGAGCTGAACCAGAATTAAAAAAATAACATTACAGGGGCAGGCTTCTTTTATTTTTTCCTGGAGAATGCTGAGAACAATTAATTGCAGCTGACGCGAAATGCTAAGCGACTGCCGCGGAGGTAAGTGCCAATCATAAACGCTAATGCCCAGTGGTGTCTCGTTTCTAGCTACGCGTTTTCCACTTACTTAGTACAGAGATTGACGCCTTTTAACCTTAAAACTGCTCAAGAAGTCCTACAAACCGAGACCGTCGTAGATGTCTCCCACCCACCGACTGCATCTATCCGACATATCTATTGAGAGGAAGTAAGCAGCGGCATATCCAGGCTGAACCGGAATAAGAATAAGATTTCTAATACAACGTTGCACGCACTTTCAATTGTTAAATAAGATTCCTAACAAATCATTTAAATGTCTTATTTTAATTGCAACTCTTCCCGAAAATTTCTCACGTGACAATGATCCACAAAGCTGGCAATCTTAAACACGATCCTAGGTCCTACCGACCTATTAGATTGCATCCTTGCCTCTCAAAACTTTTGGATAGATTTTTTCTTGCTCGCCTGGGAGAGCCCCAGTCGGTCTAAAACGACATCCCCATCCACCAGTTTGGCTTGCGCCCAGGACACGCCAGAGCAGCAACATAGCTTCGTAAACCACATAATGAGAGCTTATTCTGAGAAAGAGTACTGCAACGATGGCCTTCTCGCCGTTCAACAGGCCTTCAACAGTGTCTGGCACAACGGAGTACTGGCAAAATCTAAAATATATCTAAGTGCCAAAAGCCTACCTTGAGGAACGCAAATTTACGATAGGGAGCTATCTTGAACCTAAGCCTAGTTATGGCCGGAGTTACACAAGGAATTGTTCTTGGGACAGTTTTTTACTCCTTAACAGCTGCATTTCCAGGCCAGAAACGGCAAAACAAAGATTCCAAAACATTGCCATGGTATGGGCTGCAAATTGAATGTTTACAACACTACCAAGAGACATTAAGTTTATCGAATTGGACGATCAGATAAACTTCTTTAGCAGCCACTGTAGGTACAGATTAGAAGCCCACAAGAATAGACTGGACAAGAATCTGGCTCAGGCCTATCTGAAAAGGCGCTAACTTAGTAGTAGCCTCACTTTTTAAAAATATAAATTCTTTATTTTAATTGTATAATTTAAATTGTACTATAAATGTTGCAGACTAAATTTGTATTGCGGGTCGAAACAGAAACGGCAACAATTTGTTTGTATAATAATGACGGCTTAAAGTGCAAACATTGTTGATTTTGGGGAAATGTGCAATCGTATGCTATTATTTCAAGACAAAATAAAAGTTTGTCAGCAAGTCAGTCAGTCAGGACAAAGAGTATTGTAAACATAGATACAAGATGAGTTGGAAATTTGTAGGATCGCTAGAAGATGACAGACACTAAGACCCCTTTTACACGATGAAGTTTTTGTGTCTGAAGCATTCGTTTGTAGGCAAAGGGTGTAGAGGGGTTACAGCTGCAAGCAATGCTTCATGACTTGTGAAGCAATGATTTTTTTTCTCATTTTGATTTGCCTTATTCCGATTGCATGTAAACACAGAATTGCACAGTGTTTGATGTGAATAATAAAGTTATCGATACGAAATATCGCACAAGCAAATATTAGCGCCAATAGTAAATACATTGTTTTGGTTAAGAAATTATTAGTAGAAATGTCACTAAATTCATTTAATTTACTTGTTACTTCTTAAATCAATTATATGTTAACAAATAAAACAGTCGATGGCAAAGATATATGTTTATCGACCATAAATTTAAATCAGAGTTGCATTTACAAAGAAAATGCTGCATGAGAAAACTTCATCGTGTAAATGCGACCAGATTTGCGAAGATGTTTTAAAACGGAATGAAAAAAAACTTCATGAAAAAACTTAATCGTGTAAAAGGGGTCTAAGACACAGGAGATCTCCTTCGCCAGCGGTCACATATATTATGCATTCATTCAGAAGATGTTTTGCATGGAATTAATTACAGATAAATTGTACACAAAGCGTCTTACCCAAACTTAAGACATAGTGTAGGAGGGTGATCATTGGCAGAGTTTGCAAAAATTAAGCCCAACCGACATGAAAAGATAATTTTTGAAACATCTATGAGTTCGGGGGGTAAAAATCTTGTAACTAATACATATACAAAATCTTACGATGACTGCTTATGTCCTAGTAAGATCATTTTGGTGTACTTGTCATTGTATAACTGTTAGTGTTGTGAGCTCCCAAATAATCTGGCTATATTCATACAGCTATATTCATACAGCTATATTCATACAGCTTAAATGATGCAGTGTCAAATAAAAAGTTTAAGGTGCTATATATTTTAAACTAGAGGAAAAACAAAAAATGTTTAAACGCCAATTTGTTTTATGTTATATCACATTTAAAAAATAAACCTTATTTGTTTCTGAAATATTGCTAAGTTTTATACATAAACTAAAAACTAAAAATTTATCTAAAATATAGGTCACAGCTTAAAAGATGCGGACACAAACTATTTATATTTTTGCCGGATAAAAGGTTAAATAAGGATTTTAGTACTTAGTATGTCATCCCTTAACCTTTAGAATAGCCTTTAACCTATTATTCATCGAAGAGACCAGCTTCCGAGTGGTTTCCGGGCTTATTTTGCTCCATTCCTCCAGCAAAGCATTTTTAAGGTCCTGTTTGCTGGAAATCCGAGGATTCCGGATCTTGTTCTCCAGCATAGCCCACAAATTTTCAATGACATTTAAATCTGGAGACTGGGCCGGAGGAATCATAACTTGGGGGCAGTTCCAGGTGAGCCAAGGCTGCACTTTTCCGGACGTATGTTTGGGGTCGTTGTCGTGGTAGAACCGGAAATCACGTCGGATTCCTAACTTTTCGGCGCTTTGGAGAAAATTTTCTTTAAAAATATTGAAGTAAATAGTCTTATCCATCGTCAACTCAAAGAACGCCAAGTGTCCGACGCCGGCTGCCGACATACAGGCCCATACCATCACACTTCCTCCGCCATGCTTAACTGTTGCTTTTACGTTTTTTGGATCCAGTTCAGTATTGGGCTGTCGCCACACAAAATTTCTTTTGGAACACAGTAATTTAATAATAATAATTGCAAAGGATCAGAAGTTAAAGTGGCTATAAAATTGATGGGGTTTCTTGCAGGGGAGCTATAGTGTTTCCTCACTATCATATTACATCACCATTTACAGCAATTATCGATAACAAGATGGAGGGCTGTCCTGATGCTTTACATCTGCATCTACATCTTTTGACAGTTAACAATTATAAATTCAGCTAACAAGTGTGAAACATGGATCCATGTTTATTTACAATTTGGAAAACAACACTAGAGTACAATGTTATTTTTATTTATTTATCATACTTCATAGAGTTTTAATAGTTTTTCTTGAAATGACCTGTTGTCTGATGCCACTTGCTTGAACACATCTAAATTTTCTCGTTCCAAGTCAAGGAGCTCCTGGCTTACATCCCTTTTGCGCTTTTTGCCGCTACTTGTTGATGCTTCTGGTTCCTTTTCTGGCACAGACTTTAAATCTGGAATAATTAAAAAAAAAATGATATTTCCATTTACGCTTATGTTAATGGTTATGGATGTGTTCTTACTATTGCTCTGTACCATTTCATCCAGAAAATTCACCGATTATGATGCACCAAGTATGATTTTTATTTAATCAAAATATTTCCATTCCGACGGTGCTCCGCCAGACGGCCCAACCTTAGCATGCTCTAGCCTGTATGCAAATTATGAATCATATGTTAACAAGTTGCTATGAAAAGCATTTATGCAATTCAACTTACTTTAATATACTTTCTCATCAGGTTGTCCAATTTTGATTTTACTTCCTTCACGGATGGCAAAAACTTCCTCATTTTGTCAGCCATCTCCATACATATATGCTGGTTCTTTCTAATGCCTCTGAGACCACCGATATTTTCTTCACAGAGGCTAAGCAACACCAGTGTCGCTTCTTTACTCCATACAAATCTAACATTTTCTACAAAATAAGGTGCAATTAATTATTTTGTATAATATAATATAAATAAAATAAATTTTATAGTTACCGCCGTTTACCATTTCAATTTCAGTATGTATACAGTAATTCTTTGGCCAGTGGTGTCACTTTGCCGATAAAATAAATTATCGAACATAACAGAAATTTGTTTGTACAATCGAGTCCTGTTAACACCAGATATACTCACATCTTTGCTAAACGGCACCGTCTACCATCTCTAGCACACATACAATATGTATGGGAGATGCTGAACATCTTGGCTCAAGATGCGAAGATGTGAGATGCAGACCTAATCGAGTTCGTCTGGCAGGCAACATCAAATATTTTCTCAAAAAATAATTTTAGAAACAAATACAGGCAACATCAGAAATAAAATAAATAAACATTACTCGTTGCTGTGCACAATTCACAGACTTTGGACGCTGTTGCGTGCAGTGTCGGCAAAAGCTATACAACCACGAACATTAGGAAAAAGTGTTTAAACAGTATATCCAGCCCAACGGGCACATCGGGCACCCAGCCGTTTTTATCGACTGTGCAGTGTCTGAAGCTATCAAGTATGGATGATAAAACTCTTACGCGCTCAGAATCTAGTCAGTCTAAAAAAGCGATGATGTCGGTAGCTGGCATATCTCAAAAGGACCTTAGGGCTCAGTTGTTAAATGATATCACAATGAAGATACGATCCAACAGCAAGACTTCCAACGCAGAGAGCAATGTGCCTGCATCTACTGCACACCCATCTGCCAAGCAACTGACGTCAACAGCCGATGTGTCATCGAGGGCTGAGTTAGTCAGCAAATTGACGACAGTTACCAATAAGTACTCTGGGCTTAAGACAGGGATAAGTAGCTCAATAGCTACGAACATTAAAAGCTCCCACGAACACGATGATGATGATGACCAGACAGCTGCTGCAGCGGCCCGCATGCATGTCTCGCAAGCGAAGAAGATCGGTAAACGGAAAGGACCCTACACAACCTCTCCCCCAGCATCACGCCGCAAACATAACATTGCTGACGTAGTACTAAACACGACCAATAAATTTTCTCTTTTGGCCGAAAAATATGACAACGGTATGGACGTCGAGAACGCTACTGAGATATATGAATCTTCAGAAGATGAGTCACCAAATCAGGCGGACCCCTTGGATTTGGGAGCATCAACATCTGCGCAGCCTATAGCCACCGCTGTTGGTAAGAAGCCACCCCCTATTGTAGTCAATAACATTGATAATATCTATGACGTGTGGCAACTTCTGATGAATGTTGTGGATGAAAATAGATTGGTTATTAAATCCAATATGGGTAAAACCATGCGACTCCTTGCCAGCGATGTGCCCACCTATAGAGCTATAGTGAACAAGCTTAACGAGCACAAAATTGAATTCCACTCATACCAACTCCATGAGGAGAAGCCTTATCGCATTGTCATTAAGGGACTGCATCACTCTACGCTTAATCGAGAGATTATTGATGAGCTTAAGAGCAAAGGTCACACAGTTCTCCACTTACATAACCCAAAAAAGAAGGACTCTAATGAGCCTATGAACCTACACTTTCTTAATATAGAACCAGCGCCTAATAACAAGGGGGTTCTTGCTATTAGGAAAATGTGCAAACAGGTGGTTAAAATTGAGACTGCTCGTAGAAGTCATGAAGTTGTGCAATGCCACAGATGTCAGGAGTATGGACACACAGCCAAATACTGCACAAAGCAGCCTAGGTGTGTAAAATGCGGCGATAACCATCGGTCTACTGAATGCACCAGGTCACCTGACGTGCCAGCTACATGCGTACACTGCTCTTGCAGCCACCCGGTAAATTATAAGGGGTGCACGGTTTTCATCGAGTACATAAGGCGAGCGGGAGCTCCTAAGGCCATTAAAAACGCCAACCTAACCCCAAAATTGCCAAACCAGATCCGGAGAATCAGAACACATGAACCAGAGCCAGTAAACGTTCCAAGTTCATTCATTAAGGAACAAGTTGGAGGGCAATCATATGCTGCTGTGGCTAGACGCGGCCTGAAGCAGCAGCAAGAACAGAGTCAAACCCGACAACAAGTTGAGCAACAGATGCCAGTCAACGGAGATGAGATCTCTTCTGCCATCAAGGATATGACTCGAGCTATTGAGAGAATGGCAGATATGCAGCAGCAAGTTTTGGGGATGCAACAGCAAATCCTCACGCTTATGACCGCGTTGCTGTCAAAATGAATTCACCACTAAAGGTTCTTATCTGGAATGCCAACGGCATTTCAGGTAAAGTACTAGAGCTTGAAGCTCTAGTACGAAAACATGACATCAAGGTCATCCTCCTGTCAGAAACCAGGACGAATGGCTTATCATTTCCAAGAATATTTGGCTTCGAGGTGTACCCAGTACATTGGGTTGATAATCGTACAGCTGCAGGGGGCTGCGCTGTACTCGTTCGGAGCAATCTGATACATTTCCCTCAGTTGACCTTAGTTAATCGGGCTTACCAGTATTCAACGGTTAGAGTTTCGACAGATGCTGGAGATGTGGTTTTTGGAGCTATCTATTGCAGGCCAAATGAGAGGATATTGATTAATGATTTTAATAATATTCTTAACTCGGCTGGTAACAAGTACTTGGTGGGTGGAGATTGGAACGCTCATCATTGGCTGTGGTGTGGACGAAGCAGCAATGCACGAGGCATACAGCTTGCTGGGAGCCTGTCTCGTAGACAAGCAAAGATCCTTGCAACGGGATCACCAACAAGGTACCCTTATGGAGCAAGAGGTAGTTACTTTGGATAGCAGTGCAAGAATGGTCAGTGGACCACCAAGGCTCATCAACGCACGTACCAACATTGAGGAGTTTCAGAGACGGATTGGCGAAAGTATCGAGCTTAACACTACCATCAACACTGGATTGGATGTTGAAAATTCCATTGATTTGCTAATCGCCAAGATCCGGTCGGCTGCAGCTGAAACCACCCCGCCCCCTATGGTAAGACGCCAGGATAATTCTGGAAACAGACTCCCAGCGGATATAGCAAACTTGCTCAGAATCAAGAGGCAAAACAGACACAGATACCAGACAACGCATAGCCCTCAGGACAAGGCAGTATGGCGAAGATCTGAGAGGGAGCTTAAGGAGGCACTACGCAGGCTTAAAAGTGAAACTTTTACTAGAAGGTTAGAGAGTATGGATTACACATGTGATGCTGGTTACTCTCTGTGGCGTGCCACACGTAGCCTAAAGCGCCAACCTTGGAGAACTGTACCGCTTCGCTGTCCTGGAAACGGGCACTGCCAAACTGACGACGAGCAAGCTGAGACGTTTGCAAGTCACCTTGAAGAACGCTTTACGCCGCTTGACCTAGCTGATCAGAATAGCCTTAATGAGACCGCCCAAGCACTGGAGACTCCTCTGCAGATGTCTTTGCCCATCAACCCCATCAGAGTGGAGGAGGTCAAGGAAGCTATTAATATCCTTCCTAGTTCTAAGGCTCCTGGCCATGACGGTATTTGCCACACCACCCTGAGGGCCCTGCCAATTCGAGCGCTTCTCTTTATAACGTTGATTTTCAACGCTATACTAAGAACCCAGCACTTTCCTGCCCAGTGGAAGTTAGCAAGGATCCAAATGATTCATAAGTCGGGTAAGCCGGAGGATGACCCTGAGTCATATCGACCGATCAGCCTCTTGCCATCTCTGTCTAAGGTTTGGGAGAGGCTTATTGCTGCACGGCTTGTTAGGCTTATGGATAATATGAACATTCTTCCTGACCACCAATTTGGGTTCAGGAGAGGGCATGGTGCAATTGAACAGGTTCACAGAGTGGTTAACCACATACTTAAGGCATTCGATGACAAGAGCTATTGCTATGGTATCTTTGTGGATGTCCAGCAGGCGTTCGACCGCGTCTGGATTAGAGGTCTGCTTCAAAAAATAAAATCGCGCCTCCCAGCTCCCTATTTCATGCTAATGCGTTCATACCTAACGGAACGCAGGTTTGAAGTCAAGGTGAGGGCTGCGATCTCTACCACGCGGGAAATGAAGGCGGGCGTTCCGCAAGGCAGCGTACTGGGCCCATTTCTATACAACCTGTACACGGCGGACATACCCACTCCTGATGATCTTGAAGACCTCGCCTCACCAGGTAATTTTCTCATTGCCACATTTGCTGACGACGTGACAGTATTCCACTCTGCCTCTTGCAAGTACGAGGCTGCTGACGGAGCCCAGGAGTATATCCACATCCTTGAGAGCTGGGCTCGCAGGTGGAACATCAAGCTCAACGCCTCGAAGAGCCAAGCTGTCAACTTTACACTGAGACGTGGAGAAGCACCGGCAGTCTGGCTTGATGGGAGTCCCTTGCAGCCTGAAAATCATGCTCGATACCTGGGGATCACATTGGACAAAAGGCTCTGTTTTCGCTCTCACTTTGATGGGCTCCTTAAGCAATGTCGATGCAAGCTGTCAAAAGTTAATTGGATGATAAACGCCAATAGCGCCTTGCCGCTGCGCTGCAAACGGGAAGTGTACAACACTTTGGTTGCTCCGACTTGGAGATATGGTATACAGATTTGGGGCATTGCGTGTCGGACAAGTCGACGACGTATCCAGACACTCCAGAATTTGGCTTTGCGTCGAATAACTGGTGCTGCCTGGTACGTACGAAATTCAACCTTGCACAATGACCTCAGATTGACTACCATAGACAGCCAAAATGGAGCTTATTCCATCAGATACAACGCACGTTTGCAGCGGCACCGAAGCCGGCTGGCTAGAGAGCTTGCGGCGAGAAGAGTCGTTAGAAGACTTAAGCGCAGGTCATTTGGAAACCTAATACAATAGCCTGGTGACGATCCAAAGGAAGTCAACCTAATCCACAAGACCTACAACTACGCCTGAAGTCAACCAGGCTTGCCGAATTTACTAATGAAGATCACTGTGTTGTAATAAAAACTAACTGTGTTTTTGGTCCAATACATTAAAAAAAAAAAAAAAAAAAAAAAAAAAAAAAAGACCTAATCACTCAACATCTTGGCTCAAGATGCAGCCCTAATGAGGACCGGGCATTAAATAACATATGTGCGTTAGCATTGGAACCAATTGAAGGATTAATGTTAGGCACTAGAAGGGGTTTGGTTGGCAGAACAGGTGGGACAATAAGATGATTAGGACCCGAAATCTTTTTTCGCTTCGGACATTAAGTAATCACCTTGCCATTTGTAAAATTAAGCTCAAGCTCGTTGAACGAGAATGCAGATTATTAAGAGCAACATGCTAGCTTTAAAGCCAGCATGAGTCTGTCTCATGAATTTGGTCGATACTTTCACCGCTAAATTGCAGGGCTCGCACTACCATTTCTGCAATTCGATTGGATTGCAAAGTTTTTATACCCTTAACCCATAAAATGGGTAAATAAGGGTATAATGGTTTTGTGCAAAAGTATGTAACAGGCAGAAGGAAGCATCTCCGACCCTATAAAGTATATATATTCTTGATCAGCATCAACAGCCGAGACGATATATCCATGTCCGTCTGTCCGTCTGTCCGTCTGTCTGTCCGTCTGTCCGTCTGTATGAACGCGTGGATCTCAGAGACTACAAGAGCTAGAGACTTCTGATTTTGTATTTAAGTTCTCCTATACCATGAGCAGAACAATTTTGCTTCAAATTATCGATAACTATTCTGGTTTCCGATATACACATGCTATCGATAACAATAAAATATCGAATTTGGAAAATCTAAAAATGAGGGTTGAAGTAATGGATAATGATAGAACTTTTCAGAAAATTTCGTCCAAATCGGTTGAGAAACACCGGAGATATTCAACTTAATCGATGGAAGCTAAGCCAGTATACCAAAGTCTTATATAAATTAAATATATTTATTGCAACTGGGTTCAGGGTATCTTCTAGTCGGGCTCTCCCGACTAGAGCCTTTTTACTTGTTTTTGCTAACTTTATACCATAAACAAGAGTGCAAAGCACATTTAAGTCGAACACTCCCGAATATCCTCTGACTGATACTATGCATGATATTGAATTTTCACACCTAATTGACAATATACACAAAAACATTAGTGAAAACGTTGCAGTCGGACGCAATCGACTGCGGAATACTCTGATGCTGAAGGTAAAAACTGGTAGTAGAGAATCTAATTGCGAAGGGTGGCTGGGGGGCAGCTGGAATATGTCACGGCCTTCAGCCAGCTTACCAGCTACATATGGTGCCACTAAATTTAGTGACTATAGCTTATAAAATGTGATATACAGTTGAACTTCCATAAAACGAATATCAAGGGGAATATCTCATCGGGAGAGCTCGACTATAAGATACCCTGAGCCCAGTTGCAACAAATATATCTCTCTACATATAAAAGAATTGTCCTGATGATAATGGAAGAGCCACAGCCTTAACAAAAAAGATGGAAGGCTGAAATTTTCACACAATTTTCCATGCAGGTAGGAGGTGAGCACTAAGAAGGAAATTTTTATTTGGACAACTTCTTCAAGTACCTCCCATACGATTTGGAGCACTTTTTACCCATTTTAAAAAACAAATTACAATTACAACAAGTACCCATTCCACTACTGTCGCCTGATTGTCGCACAAGCTGAGAGTTTGATCGCAAGCGAGAATACAAAAACAAAACAAATGCGCAGTGACGCCTTCGCATAAGAAAAGGTTCGACACTTGCAAAAACGAAACGGATTTCTGCTTCTCAATGAATAAGTGCATACACAATTCAGTGAACAATGCGCTTGAAAATAATTTTCATAATTTTATGTACATGTATCACTTCGCACAGTGCACATTTTATTTTTTTTTTCAAATTTGAGTGCCTTTGACAATTGATATACGACCCAAGTAGCGTTTGTTGTTGTTGTAAGTGTTGTTGTTGGGCCCGCACTGCTACTTTTTCTTGGTGTCATTGAAAAAAAAAAAAAAACAACAACAACATAACAAAACTTGGTGCGTCTAGAAAAATTTTCCACACCAGAATATGTTATGGGGGTGGATTTTCCCAATTGCTGCTTATATAACTTAGACAAAACGTAACACACTAACATAATTGATATATTATTGATATACAATTTCGAACAAGCAAAGGGCGTTCACATAAGCGCGTGTGTTGCTCTTATGATAATCAGATAATTTAAAATCTCGCTCCGATCATGCTCCTTTGTTGTTGCTCATTTACGTTCACTCTCTATTTTATGTGCGCGCTTTGCATGTCAATCATAAAGTTTAATAGCCCTACCTCCTCCGCACAAACTAAATTAAAGCTAAAAGAAATATGCAATTCACTTAACTGCAGCCTCTGCTGCTTGGTCCCTCACCAGCTGGTTTACGTGCCGCTGCCAGAACAGAAGGGCATTAAGGCCGTTCAGGATGGCACCCAGCTGCACAAAGACATCTTCCTCCTCTGGTTTCTTCCCCTGGGGAAGACTGGCCACCGCAGGTGCAGGCATGGCACCTCATACTTTCTCCCGTCCGACCCAAAAATTTTGAATTTGGACTCGTCTGCAAAAATTACTGTGTTCCAAAAGAAATTTTGTGTGGCGACAGCCCAATACTGAACTGGATCCAAAAAACGTAAAAGCAACAGTTAAGCATGGCGGAGGAAGTGAGATGGTAAGGGCCTGTATGTCGGCAGCTGGGGTCGGACACTTGGCGTTCTTTGAGTTGACGATGGATAAGACTATTTACTTCAATATTTTTAAAGAAAATTTGCTCCAAGGCGCCGAAAAGTTAGGAATCCGACGTGATTTCCGGTTCTACCACGACAACGACCCCAAACATACGTCCGGAAAAGTGCAGCCTTGGCTCACCTGGAACTGCCCCCAAGTTATGATTCCTCCGGCCCAGTCTCCAGATTTAAATGTCATTGAAAATTTGTGGGCTATGCTGGAGAACAAGATTCGGAATCCTCGGATTTCCAGCAAACAGGACCTTAAAAATGCTTTGCTGGAGGAATGGAGCAAAATAAGCCCGGAAACCACTCGGAAGCTGGTCTCTTCGATGAATAATAGGTTAAAGGCTATTCTAAAGGTTAAGGGATGACATACTAAGTACTAAAATCCTTATTTAACCTTTTATCCGGCAAAAATATAAATAGTTTGTGTCCGCATCTTTTAAGCTGTGACCTATATTTTAGATAAATTTTTAGTTTTTAGTTTATGTATAAAACTTAGCAATATTTCAGAAACAAATAAGGTTTATTTTTTAAATGTGATATAACATAAAACAAATTGGCGTTTAAACATTTTTTGTTTTTCCTCTAGTTTAAAATATATAGCACCTTAAACTTTTTATTTGACACTGCATCATTTAAGCTGTGAGTCACTGTATATATTATATAGTATCATATATCGATACATAGTATAATTTATGAAAAAGCGTTGTACTCGATATAAGATGAGTTTACTTTGCGTTGAGGTTAATTCACAGAATTAAAGAATCTTTGTTGTATCTGAATCTACGAGTGCGCTCGGTCGCGGCATTTAATAAGAACCAATCTTATACCGAGCACAAAGTATTTGTACTAATATATGTAATATGTAATATATATGAATGCTGCCAGATTACATGCAAGCTTACAACACTAATAGAATGACATAGACAAATACACCGATTTGATATTACACAAAACAAACAAAATATAAAAATAATAAAAACAACAATGTGTATTTTGCAATGTAGGTAAGTTCAAAAAATTAACAGAATATAAAATGCAATAAGGTGAAACTACCACAACAGCAGCAGCAGCAACAAATACAAGAACGAAGAATATTACAAGAAAGATGAGCAAAGAACGCTGCATATCAGCGGGCCTATAAATCCAGAAATTGAAACGCAACTATAAACAATTGAAAACGTTGGAGTCGGACGCAACCAACTGCGGTATACTCGTTACCAGTATTAAGACCGTGGCTCCAAACTTTTCTATGCAGTTTTTTGGGGTTGCTAGTAGATATCTTCTTACCGAATTTTGTGGATCTAGCTGTAAGGATGTGAAAAATTTGTAGATTTATCGGTTTTGAGCTATCGAACTTATCGATTTGCCAGACCCCCAGTTATTGTAGAACCTCAATCTTCATCTGTCCCGGCCATAGATGAAGATAGCTTGAAGGCTGTGGAGAAAAATTGCGTTCATACGGACGTGTCCGTCCGTTCGTCCGTCCACACCATGACAGACATTGCACAAACCCAATATACTCTTCACCTTCGGTTAGGAGTATAAAAACTACCTCTATACCAAGTTCAGAAGTCGCAATGTCTTGGTTTTTGTTGCACACATGTGACTTGAAAAACGGAGTGGCATAGTAGAACGGGTAAAGTTTAATCTATAACGATTATAATAATTATTCGGTTATAAATTTTGAAGCTTAGCTCTTAGGTATCTTTTGTAAATATTAAAAGGGGTACTCTACTTTACATTTCTGCAAAATGAGTCTATAACAAATATTATGTCTAACATGCTAACACTACAGTTGTGCACCCTGCTAACTTGCGATGGGCCTAACTCCAGAAGGACATAGATAAAATCATCAGTAGTGGGTGGTGATTGTGTCGAAGATGTGTTAATCACAGACAACACAAAACAGGTTTTTTTTTTTTTAGTTCGTGTATATTTACAATCAATCTGTCTCTAATGACAATAAGCAAATGTTGTGAAGGTATAACATAACATGGGGAAAGGGCGTCACAGTTTTACTATTTATGGGTGAAAATTACTATTTACAATAAACAAATAAGATGAGATGGGTCACCAAAGCGGCTCGGGTCTGAATGGCAGGTCCAGAGGATGGCTCCTTTTTAGCCGCCTTGGGTGTTGGCTGTTGTCTAGCAGGCTTATGGCCAAATGGTTGCTGTGGCGTTCTAGCCTGGATGTGTGACGAGTTCCGAGCTTACGGATTTCACTTCTAACTGAGGGTGCTTCCAGGTCCCTGTGTATTACTGAATTTCTTACGTAGGTAGGCGCACCAAGAATACTTCGGAGCAGCTTGCTCTGGAAGCGCTGGATGATTTCGATGTTGGACTCGGCTGCCGTCCCCCAGAGTTGAATGCCGTATGTCCAGCTTGGACACACTTTGTTGCGTGTGCTTAGCTGTGAGTGTTTACAGAGCAACCAGTTCATTTTGGCTACCTTAAGGTTTAACTGCGTCCTTTTGGTCTTGAAATGTGCCTGCCAGTTCAGGCGCCTTTCAAGGGTAAGGCCCAGGTACCTTACCTTGTCCGCAACTGGGATGGGTGAACCGAGTAAGCTTACTGGTGGGTAGTTGAGCCTTCGGTTCGCAAAAGTTATGTGGAGTGACTTCTCTGTGTTCACTGCGATGTTCCATCTTAGTAGCCATGGTTGCAGCAAGTCAAGCTGCATTTGTAAGATTTCCGATGCCTCTGTGCGGTCCGTTGCTGAGGCGATGAAGGCTGTGTCATTGGCGTAGGAGGCAGCAAGGAGTTGGTCATGTTGGAGCACGGGTAGATCTGCAGTGTATAGTGTGTATAAAATCGGGCCCAGCACGCTGCCTTGTGGAACGCCAGCCTGGACTCGTTCTATCCTCGATTGAGAGCTTTCACACCTTACATAGAAGCATCTGTCCGTTAGGTAGGATTTAAGGGTTAGGTAGAGTGGTGCTGGGAGATGGAGCTTGATTTTGTGGAGAAGGCCGGCATGCCATACCCGATCGAACGCCTGCTTGACATCCAGGAATACCGCAGAACAAATTTTTTTCCTCAATCGAGCACAGTATCTCTTGGACAATGCGATGGCATTGCTCTGGTGTGCCGTGATGCTGCCGGAATCCAAATTGGTGGTCTGGGATTAACTTGCCTTCGTCCAGTAGTGGCAACACTCTAGCCAAAAATAGTCTTTGGAATACCTTGGAGAGTATTGCCAGCAGACTGATTGGACGGTAGGAGGCAACTTCATGTTCTGGTTTCCCAGGTTTCGGAATCATAATAACCTCTGCACACTTCCATTGGGATGGAAAGTGGTAGAGGTTAAAGATTCCATTGAAGATGTTAGCCAGCAGCTGTATCACTTTCGGCGGAAGGCACTTAAGGGTGACAGAGTCAATTCCGTCATATCCTGGGCTTTTTGTTGTTTTTAGGCGGTCAATTTCGCTTTGCACCTCTTCGGGCGTGACTCTGGAGATGGGAAGAGCCATTTGGCATGGAGTGTCCAAATAAGATTGTGTGGCGTCAGCTTCTTCAGCGCAGCATGTGTTGAATGGGGTGAAGGTATTTGCCAGATGTGAAACAAACTCCTCATCCTTTTCAGCACTCGACCTGCACCACGTGCCGTTAGAGCTCCGGATGGGAACTTTCCTCATGGATGGCCTTTTGAGGTTTTTGGTGGCGTTCCAGAGGCTGTGATCCGGATTGTTGGGCTCCAGGTTTCATAGAAAATCAGCTGTGGCGTCGTTTCGGAGATTGTAGTAAAGTGCTTTCAACTCCTTGATGGAGCGGTTGAAAGCCCTTTTATCCAGCGGATTGCGGGTTTGCTGCCATATTCTTCGAAGGCGTCTCTTCTCTCTCAGCGCGTTTGTAATTTCGTCTGACCGGGTAAATATGTCTTTCCGACTTACTGAGGTTCGACAGATCCGTGCTGGAGGTGTGCAGGCGAAAGCGGAGTCGCAGATGTCACGCGTGAGCTTCTCCACAGTTTTGTCGATGTCCTCTCCGCTATTGAGGCTGGCGTTGGGCTCAGTAATCGCTTCAATCATTGTTTTAAAAGAGTCTATGTTGGAGCTCTTACTGAGTAGCCTGGTGGTGCGCTTGATCAGCTCGACTGGGGTGTCCAGCCAGACTTTGACCGCGGTGTGGTCGGAGTGAAGGTCAAAGTCGGCTTCAGTGTGAACTCTGCTGTGGTTTATTCCTCGGGAAATTCCAATATCCAGGACGTCAGGGCTCTTCTGGGGATCCGTTGGCCAGTATGTTGGTTGGCCGGACGAGTGGGTGGTCAAGTTGAGTATGCCTATGCAAGGCAAAAGGGCAACTGCCTTCGGGTTATTACACCTAGAGCCCCACCTCGAATGTTTACCGCGCTAAAGTCGCCTCCGATGATGAATCTGAAGCCAAACGAGTTTAGAATTTGCAGGAAAGTGTCTGGGAGGAGCATAGCAGGAGGCTATCTTAAGGTTTCCGAGGGGGGTGGAAATGCTCAGCGATGCCGCTTGGAGCCACAGAAGTAGGGTTGGCGAGTTTTCTGCATACTTCAGCTCCGATTTTATGATGATGGCAGCTCCACCTCTGGCGTTGCCGCTGGGGTGGTTTGCCTGGAGAAGGTCGTATCCGCTGATTTAAAAAAAAACGGATGCGTCGTAAGGTGGGTCTCTTAGACGAGCATGATGTCAATATCTGTCAACAGATCAATATCTGTCAACAATGACAAAACAAGTTACAGGGCACTCAGATTTGACGAGTAGATGTTTTTTATCACAGCGAAGCGGAATATAGGAACAAGTAATATACAGTGGGGAGCAAATGATGAACAAAAACAGTAAGGCAATTGGAAAAAATTTTTATACCCTTTATTTCATATATAATTAACTAAACATTAACAACAACAAAATCAACGAAGAGGTGCATAAAGAAGAAAATCAAACATGAAAACAAAAAAAACTCGTATGTACTCATTTATGCATTTTTTCATTTGCTTATCTGCAAAAGTAACAGTAATTTACCGTTAATTGTCATCTTATTGCTTTTGTTTTGTTGCTTAGACTTATTTTAATGTGCTTATTATGATTTAAAGTGTCGACGTGATTACATTGAAAGTTAAAAGCAATTTATATTCTTATTTCAAAATAATTGAAAATTCTATAAAAGCTCTTACCAAGCAAGGCAGTTCGTCCCGGGCTATAGCTAATAAGCTTGGAATAAGTCAATCGGTGGTAATACGCGTGCAAAAAAGACGGAATGTTTTGGTTGAAACCCCTCTTAGGGGCCGTCCTCGCCTTTTAACAGATGCGTATGCTCGTAATATGTTGACTAATATAAAAAAGAACAAGTTTTAACACCTAAGGTGGCTTCTTTAGACGTAAAGAAAGATGTAAGTCGATGGACAGCACGAAGAGCACTTCACAAAATTGGATATGTTGCAGCAGTAAAAAAAAATAAACCTGCATTGTCGGAAAAAAATGTAAAGGCACGCTTAACCTTTGCCAGACAGCACCGAAATTGGTCAATAGATGACTGGAAGCGGGTCATCTGGTCAGACGAAAGCAAATTTAATAGATTTCAATCAGATGGCAAACAATATAGCTGGCACCGGTCGGATCCATCCAAAGACACCACGTTAAGCAGACGGTAAAACATGGTGGCGGCAATATTATGGTTTGGATCTGTTTCACCTGGTGGAGCATTGGACCAATGCACAAAATAGAAGGGATAATGAATAAAGAGCAATATCTAGACATATTAAAGGAACATCTTCCCGATTTTATTGATCGCTGTGCTTACAACGAAGCTGAAATCGTGTTTCAGCAGGATGGAGACCTGAAGCACACTGCAAAAGTCGTGCAGAAATGGCTAACGGATCAAAATTTTCAGTTGATGGAGTGGCCGGCTCAAAGCTCTGACCTTAACCCAATTGAAAATTTGTGGTCAATAGTCAAAAGACGTTTGGCCCAATATCAATCAGCTCCATCAAGCCGTGAACATTTATGGGAAAGGGTGGAAAGTGGCGCCTTATACCCAAAGAAATCTTAGAAAATCTTGTGGGAACTATGCCAAAACTTGTGGAAAGCGTCATAAAAAAGAAGGGCTTATGGACCAAGTACTAAAATTATAACAAAATTAAATTTAACAATCTTGTTTGCAGATAAGCAAATGAAAAAGTCAAAGGTGCATAAATGAGTACATACGAGTTGTTTTTGTTTTCATGTTTGCTTTTCTTCTTTATGCACCTCTTCGTTGATTTTTTCTTGTTAATGTATAGTTAATTATATATGGAATAAAGGGTATAAACATTTTTTCCAATTGCCTTACTGTTTTCTTCATCATTCGCTCCAAAATGTGTAATATGCAAACATGTACTCACTTTTGTCCGGAAGATCATGAGAATGAATTTGTTCAGAGAAAAAGATCGCCGCCCCCCTTGCGGAAGTACGACTGCAACTGTACAATCTATACTTATTAGAAAAAATGAAATAATCAATGGTTTTAACCTGGTGTCTGTGAGTACAATGCAGCAAGATGACTAACAGGCGGAGTATATTATTATTAACCATTATTTAGTTATTTTAATTGTGATTCAAAACCGTTCCCAAACCAACTTGAACACACACGAAAAATTTCATCAAAATCGGTCCAGGCGATTAGGAGGAGTTCTTATTCATAGTATGAAGATTTGCCATAACGATGCTTACGCACTGTTTCGTTCAGTTTTTGTTTGTTGATTATAGAGACGCCGCTATTTTTTTATTATATGGAAAATATTCAAATGATTGCAAAATCTTAATTTTATTGTTTATAAACACATTGATATAATACACTAGATCTATAACAAATGAGCTGTCTTTTTTTTAAAACATAATTAGGATGTTCAACAGCTCCGTTTCATCGTTTCATGTTTTAAGCTTGTAACGCTTGGCTCGTGAACGGCATTTTGGGTGTCAACGCGTTTCATATTTGTGCAGTCAGCTGTTGTTTGTTTACATTTCTTTTGCTTACATTTTTGTCGCTGTTGCTGTTTACTGCGCTTAGATTGCCTGGACTTATAAAAAACGTCATTTAAAAGAGTTGAAGATATGGTATGCGATGCTTCAGCAAAACAAATTATTAGGGAAATATGTTGAGGACATTGGAGGTGAGAAGAGCTCGTTGAATAAATAAGACTCGAAAAGCCAGCGTTTCGTTTGCAATTGGGTTCTAGTGTGCTGTACTCTGCAAAATACTTTACTGCAAGGTAATGAAACAGAAAAAGTACAGGGAGAAGTGGATGAAAACTCTGTTGGACAAATTGATGCAGAGTCTAGTGGTGTTAGCTGCGTGGCGGCAGATACGAAAAGGCACTTTTGGTATAATATGATGTTTTACTTTTGTTTGCGACGGCCACAAATCATATGTATTAATACTTTTTTGCACAAAAAAAAAAACATCAAATATACTGAAAAGTACTGAACATCGGTAGCAAATATCGACTAAATATCGTGCTATTCCCATCTGTACTTTGTTGAAAATTGAAATACTTTTTGTATTCTTTAGCTGGGGTGTTTAAACGTTTCAAGAAATTTCTATGTTAGTTGTTGTGAGATATTTCAAGTTGAACACCCTAAATATTACATTCAATGACCATTTAACATAAAGACGGGTCTTAAGAATGGTTCATGTTAACATGCTGTAAACCAAGACGCAATCAGGAAGCGGACAAACTAACTAAGATCTGCAGCAAAAATTTGGTTGCCACGCCAACCCATACCGCCCCCAGCCCCTCTTTCACAATCTTTTACAAACTTTGAGCTGGAGTCAACAAATTTGGTATGAAGATAGCAATTGACATTCAGCAAAGATCTGCGTTAAAAATGTAGATGTCACGCCCACCTATACCACCCCCAGCCCCACTTTCCCCACCTTGTACAAACTTTGAGCTGGACAAAATTTGGAAGGAAGATAGCTGTTGGCATCGGAGAATCTTTAAGGCAGGGTACACCCCTGCCGCATCCGTACTCCTTTGCAATCAGGCCTCCATTCACCGGTTTAAATACTGGAAACGAGTATACCGCAGTCGGTTGCGTCTGACTGCAACGTTTCCACTTGTTTTCTTAGATTTTTATAGGCAAATACAAATATGCACCAAATTGTAAACTAAATATTGGCTGTTTAGGGTTTGCGAAATTCATTATAATAGAGAAAAGTCAAAAGGCAAATGCTACGCATACATATGTATGCGTGGCTACGATGAGCCAGCAGGTGTTGTTCTTGCGTTTTGCCTATTCTCGAATGGCAAGAATTGACTTAGTGTTTAGGCATTACACAGCAACTAGACACCAGTACAAAACAAAAACAAACTAGCAAAACATGTCGGCAAGTGTATTCTAAACAAAGAAGCAATAATCAAAACAAGCTCTACTACTACTCGTTAGTTTGTCCGCTTCCTGATTGCGTGTTGGTTAACAGCATGTTAACAAGAACAACTCAATGAAATGGTCATTAATTACATTAAATATTAACATTTATTTTAATTGGAATAAAAAAAGAACAAATGGCAAATATGTACCACTGCTTCCGTCATTTGGCTTGCATACAACCACCAAAAAGTAGTTGTGCTCGCTCGCTGCGTTGCTTTAAGCAGCACGTTAGCATCGTTTTGTTCTGCCTTTATTCATACACACAAACAGTAAATTCTTATATATTAATTTATATATGTAAATAAATAAATATAAATTTATATATATGACATAATATTCTAAAAAAGCTAGAACCATTTGGGAATTATAAGTGAAAGGTTGACTAAAGTTAACTCCTTGCGCGCTAAAATAATACTTTATAAAATTAGCTTTTCTTAGGGCCAGTTTCTCAATGTCTGTTTAAAGTAAGAATTAGCTAACGACCAGATATTTGGTTTTCTCAATGTATAGTTAAGTTAAATCGATATGATACCATCGCATTGATGGTGCTCCCACCCTTTTCGAGCAAAACAGCTGTTTTTGTTTGGTATTTTTTGTTTTGTGACGGCCAAATTCTTCTTCCAACTCAAAAATAACAATTAAAAAAATAGAAATGAGTAAACAAACAAGTTTAATGAGCTCAGTTGAGAACAGAAAGCGGCCACGAGGAAAAAACCTTTCAGTATTGTGACTTGGAAGCAGAAAGACGCAGCCTGGCAAAAACTGGCCGATCAGTTCGGTGCTCAAGCTGGAGTAAGTCGTTCCTGGAAGGCCTTTCAAGACAAATACGACAATTTGAAAAAAAAATCACGCAAGGAGTGTTGCTTGAGTAATAAAATGTAAACAATGAAAGTGTCAGCCACAGTCAGCTGTTTGCCTAACGATGATTTAATCGATAATTATATCGGCACTTAACGAGAGAACTAATTTTAGCCGGCACTCAGGCCTCATGTTAATTTTAATCACGAACAACCCTAACCAGACATAGAGAAACTCAATTTTGACTAGCCATCAGTTAGTTAAGCTAACCATCTGTTAGTTTAGCTAACCAGACATTGAGAAACTGGCCCTTAGAGTTGCAGAAATGCAAGTTAAACTAATTTAAGCGTGTTCAATAAATACAAAATAAATAATGTTTGTCTGTATATCCTTTATAGACTCTGAAACTGCTGTACCGATTTTGATTAAATTTTGGTTAGTTATTGTGATCACGCCCGGGGTAGTTTTGGCAAAAGAAAACTTGCAACTCCCACCTTTTACGACCAATTTCTCTTATATGTGTAGTGTTTCTTGCCAACTATGATCAGCTGACATTAAATCCAAATTAAATAAAATTTAAATAAAATTAAAATTCAGTAATTTAAAATTATATATAAATCTGAAAGTATATTTAAGTAAAAAATTTATAAAGTTAACGTTAAAGCTCTGGGAAACTCAACAAGAAAATGAGAGGTCCAACATTTGTTGTATGGATTGGGAAAACCCAGAAAAACCCAGTCAGACCAGCGATAGATTGGTCGTTAGTGGGTACGATTAGAAAGATAGATTTATTAATAGGAGTCTACTTGAACATGGGGGTAAGTTAACTCCAGGAACCTAATTAAAACTTCTAAGGGCAAAGAGAAGAAATTTTTTCTGCACAACACTTCAATTCTATTCTTTCAATTCTATCCTGGTGAATTGAGTATTGTGGGGACCACACACAAGATCCATACTCCAGGATGGGACGTACTTGGGATGTATAAAGCGTTTTAGTTGTGTAGGGATCATTAAACTCATTCTACCACCGCCTGATGAAGCCAAAGAAGTTAATCGACAAACTATGAGCGTCAAATTTGAATTAAGGATCAAGAATAATGCCCTAATTTTTAATTTCAAACATGCTGTCAAGTGGTGAAGCATCAAGCAAGAAGTAAGCAGTATGAGGGGTACTTCTACAAAAAGACATGACTTAACATTTTGAACAATTTGAATTTAGTAGGTTAGTACGGCACCAGGCCGACAATGCACCCAAATCCGACTGTAGTAAATTACACAGAGAAGCATCATTATAAAGAAGGCAGAGCTTCAAATCATCACCAAACATATATGTATACACGAGAGTTAGTAATAACAGATGGAATGCGGTTAATAAACAGATTAAATAGCAAAGGTCCAAGGTGACTACCATGGGGAACACCAGAGGTTACAAAAATAGGTTTGGATACAGATGATTTAGAATCAACTTTTTGTGCTCGGCCACACAATTACTCCAAAAGCCACAAAAAGAGTTTTGATGGTAATCCAATAATATCCAATTTTTGAAGCAGCAGAGAATGACTTACAGTATCAAATGTCTTACTAAAATCGGTGTAAGCAACTTCAGATTGCATTTTTTCCTGAAACTCTTTGATAACAAGCGAAGGGAATTTAGGATCACGTGAAAAGTTTATTATAAAACGATTAAGATAATTATTATAAAAAGATTTGCTAACTGAAAGAAAATAAGATTTAGCTACTAAATACGAAGATAAATCTAAAGTAGTTCCCGATTTTTTAAATTTTTTATATGATCTTGTCTTTCCGTTTTTCAATTTCGATAGTGCCCTCGTAAAACAATGTGGTTTATTATCACTTGCTGAACAAGTGAGGGGAACACAAATATGATTTCACGGTCCTATAAAATATGGCAATGGTAGTTTCTATATAACTACAAGAATATAGGTGAGACCAATTCGTATGCTGAAAAAGATTATTTAATTTAATAAAGTTAGTTTTATGAAAGCAACGAGTTTTCAATGAATGATTAGATGCTGGACTAGGGCTAAGATTTTCTGTAGCTAGTTCTAAGGTTGGATGGTAGGTGTCTTCCGGAAGCACTAGAGGGGGTATTCTACAAGCATTACTGCAGTCTGAGTCCAAAACAAATATCAAGTCCAACATTCTACCACTTCAATTATGCACCCTGTTAACGTGAGATAGGCCTGGCTCTAATAGGCCATCGATAACATCATCAGAAGTGACTAATAATGCTGCCGAAGGTGTTTCATTCGCAGACCATACAACCTGTTGTTGATTAAAGTCCCCAACCACTTACACATTATCCATATCTGTCAACAATGACGAAACAATGACGAGGAGGAATGTAAGAACAAGTAACATAAAGTGAACGGCCGTTCAGTATTATTTTAACACATAAAAACTATTTGTCCGGAAGATCCTGAGAATGAATCTGCTCAGAGGAAATACAGGAGTCAACAGCATTGAGAACATCGTCCCCTTGCGGGAAGTGCTATCGCATCTGTACAAGTTTTTTTAAGAACTCTTCAACTGTCGTCGAATGCAGACGTGTTTTCTCATCGTGGTCCGGTTAATTAATTCCCAAACGCAAAAGTGCAGTGATATAGAAGCTTATAAAATATATATTTTATGCGAAAAGACGCTAAGTGCAATGCATCTGCACAAATTGCTTTTTAAAAATCTGCAATTCAAACAAAACAATTGACTTTTAACAAATAATAACATATAAAACAAAAGGCAATAACAAATTCTTCACCTCGCTTTAGACAATGAGTCAACGCGAGAATTGTGGCCAGCGACAACGCGAGCAAGACGAGCGTCGTCGGCTGAGCAACGCTTACTTTTCCGTAGTTTCAGATCAGCCCGAGTGGTCAATTACCCCCAACCCGCAAATCGAATTCTCTTACACAGCGCGTGCCAGAGAACGTTCTTGCTCACCGTCTCCGTCCCTGTTATCTATCGAGTCATCGCAATCCGACAAATGAAGTATTGCTCACAGCACGCGACCGAAAGTTTCCGTGCTCCCCGTCTCTCTTAGCAACGACTGCAAGTGCCACGGCCTCTCTAGGTACCGCAACAGCGACTACAACCACAACTGCACCGATACCTACTTCCCGTTAAACAAGCACAACGACTGCTGCGCCGTCAGCAAATCAAACTGCAAACAGCAAAAATGTTAAGCCGGCTACGCAGACTGGTATGGATCGCTACATTTATATCAAAAGAAAGCTAAGTCCGCAAAATTCTACAAATAAACCAAAAATGACACGTAGCAATTTAAATATACCCTCGAATGATACTACATACAATAGCAATAGATTTCACATCTTGGCAGAAAACACATATGATCTGCCTTCTGAAGCCGTTGGGGTTGTCACGAAAAAGCCGAAGCCACCCCCAATATATATACGCGAGAAAAGCTCCAGTGCTTTTGTTAACAAAGTTATCGAGCTCATAGGCAAAGATAGTTTCTACATAGTCCCTCTCGTACAGGGTAAAATTCAAGAAATTAAAGTCCAGACAAAGGAAGATAATTACAGAGTTCTCACAAAGTATCTTAACGAAAAAAAATTAATTATTATACGTATCAATAAAAAAGCTGCAAGGGCCTGCAGGTCGTAATTAAAGGCATAGAACCTGATGTAACACCAGAAGAAATAAAACAGGCGCTGCAGGAAAAATGATTTCGAGCAAAAACCGTCATAAACATCTTAAACAGGAACAGGAAGCCGCAACCAATTTTTAAAAAAGAACTTGAACCAGAAACGAAGATGCTTAAAAATAACGAGGTGCACTCAATATAAAAACTTCAGCTTTTACTTTACCGATGAATCACCGTAGAAAAACCGCACAAACGAAACGGTCCGGTACAATGTATGAGCTGCCAAGAGTACGGCCATACAAAAGCCTACTGTACACTGCGCTCTGTATGCGTATACTGTGAGGAACTGCACAGCTCCGCAAGTTGCCCAGTAAGCAATAACGCAACTTATGCAAGCGCCCTAAGATCTGGACTGGCTCTTCCTGCCTCTAACACACCGTACTTAAAACCAAAACAAGTGAGCTCAAACGCTGCACAGGAGCAGCAACAAAGTAACCTCGAAGCACTCGTATGTACCCTGCAGCAGAGCATGAACGAGTTTATGTCATTCATGAAAACAACTATGCAAGAACTAATGCGTAATCAAAATCTCTTGATACAAATGCTTGTATCACAACAGTCAAAATAATCAATGGCTGAGATACGAATATCTACGTGGAACGCTAATGGCGTCTCACAGCATAAACTTGAATTAGCTCAATTCCTACTAGATAAGCACATCGACGTAATGCTACTTTCCGAAACACACCTTACAAACAAATATAACTTTAACATAAGTGGATACTTATTCTATGGTACAAATCATCCCGATGGTAAAGCACACGGTGGAACTGGTATTTTGATCAGAAGCCGCCTCAAGCACCACTACTATAAAGAGTTGCTGAACACTTTCTACAGGCATCATATCTAACAAGTGGAAACGTTGCAGTCGGACGCAACCGACTGCAGCACACTCGATTCCAGTATTAAAACAGGTAAAAAGAGGCCTGATTGCAAAGGGGTACGGATGGGGCAGGGGTGTACGCAGCCTTAAAGATTATCCGATGCAGATAGGGATGCCACCAACTATCTTCATTCCAAATTTGATGACTCTAGCTGAAAGTTTGTAAGAGCTGTTGATAGGGGGGATGGGGACAGTATGGCTGGGCGTGGCATCCAAAGTTTTCATGCAGATCTTTGTGGAATGTCAATTGCTATCTTCATACCAAATTTGGTGACTCTAGCTCGAGGTTTGTAACAGGTGGGGAAAGGAGTGCTGGGGGCGGTATGGGTGGGTGTGGCATCCAAATTTTTAATGCAGATCTTTGTGAAATGTCAATTGCTATCTTCATACCAAATTTGGTGACTCCAGCTCGAAGTTTGTAAAAAGTGGGGAGAGGGTGGTTGGGGGCAGTATGGCTAGGCGTGGCATCCAAATTTTTGATGCAGATCTTTGTGGAATGTCGATTGCTATCTTCATACCAAATTTGGTGACTCCAGCTCGAAGTTTGTAAAAAGTGGGGAGAGGGTGGTTGGGGGCAGTATGGCTAGGCGTGGCATCCAAATTTGTGATGCAGATCTGTGTGGAATGTCAATTGCTACCTTCATACAAAATTTGGTGACTCTAGCTCAAAGATTGAAAAAGGTGGGGAAAGGAGGTGGAAGGGGTGCGCGTGGCTCCAAAACTTTGATGCAGTTTTTTGGGGGTCGTTGCAAGCTATCTTCCTGCCAAATTTGGTGGCTCTAGCTCCACAACTCTGGAAGATACACGCATTCCCTTTTTTGACGAAGCGATGGGGCATCTGGGGGCGGCTAGGGTGGCATTGGTGGGCGTGGCACCCAAACTTTTGATGCAGTTTTTGGGGGGTCATCATCGCCTATCTTGGCACCAAATTTGGTGGCTCTAGCTCAAAAACTGTGGGAGATATAAGCTTTTTTTACTTTAAACTGCGGGGGGGGGCTGGAGGCGGAATGGGTGGGCGTGACTCCAAAACTTTGATGGAGTTTTTTGGGGGTTGCTAGTAGCTATCTTCTTACCAAATTTGGTAGTTCTAGCTGTAAGGGTGTGTGAAATATGCGGACTTATCGTTTTTAAGTTATCGAATTTATCGATTTGCCAGCCCCCTAGTTAGCGTTGAACCCCCATCTTGACACTTTAATTTACTATCCCATAGATAAAGAGAATTGGAAAGTTTCAAGTCTCTAGCTTGAAGGATGTGGAAAAAAGTTGCGTTCATACAGACGGACAGACGGACGGACACCATGACGGACATTGCACAAACCCAATATACTCTTTACCTTCGGTATCGAGTATAAAAATACATTTGGACAGTGGGAACCAACTTACTCTTGCCGCTGTATACTGCCCTCCGCGTTATACCATATCTGAAGACCAATTTTTGGAATTTTTTAACTCACTAAGAGAATGCTTTATAGCGGCAGGAGACTTCAATGCCAAGCACACACACTGGGGATCTCGTCTAGTGAATCCAAAAGGAAAGCAGCTCTACAATGCAATTATAAAAGCTAACAACAAGCTCGACCGTTTCTCCTGGCAGACCAACATACTGGCCGACAGATCCCAAAAAACTACCCGATTTGATTGACTTTGCAGTTACCAAAAACATTTCGCGTAGACTGATAAGTGCAGAGTGCCTTTCGGATCTATCATCCGATCACTCCCCAGTTCTAATAAATCTGCAACGACACCCTGAATTCATAAATCGACCCAGTAAGTTAACTTCACATAAAACTAACTGGCTCAGATACAAAAAAATATAAGCTCACACATTGAGCTTAAGCCACGTCTCGTTGATGTAGCTGACATTGACAGTTTTGTTAACACTCTGGAGACTGTCTTCGTCGCCGCAGCTCGCGCCGGTATGCCTCAAATACCAAAAACAATGCACAACCAAAGGACAACAAATCTACAAATTGAACAGCTCGTTCTTGAACAGCGGCGCTTACGACGTGACTGGCAATCGAACAGATCGCCATCGGCAAAGCAAAAACTAAAAGACGCCACACGAGGACGAGCGCGCTTAACGCCGTTACATCGAGCAATTATCAACCACCAGTACGAAAAACTCATTGTGGAGAGCTCACCCAACTCTAAGCTCACCAACAGAAACAGTAATGCCTATAAGAAACTTCGCAGGCGGCTGGGCTCGCAGCGATGAAGAAAGAGCTAACACATTTGCTACACATCTCCAAAAAGTGTTCCAACCTAACCCCTCAACAAAAACGTTTGCACTACCGACTGCTTCAAACGGCTCTCAGCTTCAAGATGATCCAATCAAGTTTCGCCCGAATGAAATCGTTAGAATCATTAAAGAGCAACTGAACCCAAAAAAATCTCCAGGAGGTGACCAAATAACCACAAAGATGATTATTGAGCTTCCTTACTGTGCGATCTGCATAATTGCCCAGCTCTTCAATACTATCACCAAACTTGGCCACTATCCAGACAGATGGAAAAAGTCAATTTTCATTATGATACCAAAGCCTGGAAAAGATCACACAGTTCCCACGTCGTATAGACCTATAAGCTTACTACCGTGTCTATCAAAACTTTTTGAAAAATGTTTGCTGTCCCGGATAAATCCATTCCTGAATCTTCATAACATAATCCCGTCACACCAATTTGGCTTTCGTGAAAAGAACGGAACAGTTGAGCAGGTTAACAGAATAAAATCAGAGATACGAAGCGCGTTCGAAAATAGAGAATACTGCACTGCAATATTTCTGGATGTTTCTCAGGCATTCGACAAAGTTTGGTTGGAAGGTCTGATGCATAAGATCAAAGCAATGCTCCCAAACAACACACATAAGCTGCGTACCTGTACGACACGAAGTTCGCAGTAAGATGTAACACTGCACTGTCTGACGAGCACAGTATCGAAGCTGGTGTCCACAGGGCAGCGTTCTTGGACCAACACTATACGTGCTGTTCACAGCAGACATCCCAATAAGTAGCCGATTGACAACTTCTACCTTTGCTGATGATACAGCTTTTCTCAGCCGATCCAGATGCCCAATACAAGCAACATCGCAACTAGCCCTTCATCTGGTCAACGTGGAAAATGGTTATCAGATTGGTGAATTAAGGTAAACGAACAAAAATGTAAGCAAGTAACTTTCACCCTCAACAGGCAAGATTGTCCACCGCTCACGTTAAACAACACCACACTTCCAAAAGCAAACGATGTAACGTATCTGGGCGTACACTTAACCAGAAGACTTACATGGCGGCGACACATTGAAGCTAAAAGAACACATCTCAAACTGAAATCCAATAGCCTCCATTGGCTCGTCAATGCTCGCTCTTCCATTAGTTTGGACTACAAGGTCCTGCTTTACAAATCTGTTCTAAAACCAATCTGGACCTATGGTTTCCAGTTATGGGGGAACGCTTGCAACAGCAGCATTGACATTGTCCAGAGAGCCCAGTCAAAAATATTGAGAACCATTACCGGGGCACCGTGGTATGTTCGAAACGAAACCATTCATAAAGACTTAAACATCTCAACAGTCAAGGAGGAAATAGCGGAACAAAAAGTAAAATATCTTAGTAAGTAAGCTCTCATCGCACACAAATCATCTCGCGAGAGGTCTCACAAGGCTGCGCAGCCGATCCCGTCTTCGTCGTATCGACTTACCAACCCAGCGATGATTTTTAGGGACGCGCACTCAGAATAAAGTCAAAAAAATAAAATGAACTGTTAGCTAAGATTTATTAATAAGATTTTTATACTTATTGTTAGTTTTCTAATTCACTAGAAAAGATTCAATAAATAAGACCAGCAATGTAAAAAAAAAAAAAAAAAAAAAAGAAGGAGAAATGGAGTAATCAGAAATATCGGGTTTTAGCCAGTTTGCTGTAAGTGCAACTATTTGTGAATGAAAAGATAGGCTGTTAACATATAATTTGGCAAGTGTTAAGGCCTCTAACATTTTGATAGGCCAAGTATAGAGTAACATTATAATCATATATATTGTTTTGAAGGGAAAAAGAAAATAAAAATTTTTTCTTTAACTTAACCTGGCAATTCGAAAATTTCAATTTAAATATACGTGAAGAAATTAGCTAAGCTCAGAACCATGGTAGCAAGCATCGATCAAGCACAATGCAACTATGAACGTTTGACCTTCGGCATAGCACGAAGTTTGACAGCCTAAGCTCAGGAGGTTAATGGGTCAATCCGGTTGCATGGTTTGTGTTTTTCCAACCTGACCACACGTCGGAGCAGTCGTGTCTACTTGAACTTAAAAGTCCAATCTGGCGTAAAGGTCGTCACACCTGCCCTCGGGAAAGAAAAGCAATCTACTTTTGGTCGGAGCATCATTGCAAATAATTGATCTAGTATTTACTAGATTTTATTTATCTGCAATCTGCTGTTTGCAGAGGTAAATATTTCGGTAGTGCGATTGGGAAAAATTAAATGTGTCTAATTTGAATAAAATTTTGTTATTTGTGCAGCGAAAACCTGACGTGCGCCTTGAGCAAATGTACATGTAAATGCAATTGTTTTATTTTTGTTCAATTTGCTTAAGCAAGAACATAGTTGCTATACAAGCATAACTGGTACAAACGGCAATTCTTGCATTTCATGAGCAACGAGACGTTTTGTGAGAGTAGATAGCCGGTGGACAATGCTCCATGTTATTCTCGGCTACGAATTCGCCTAAACGACCATCAGTGGATCAGGTACATCATGATCAGGCAGGCAGAAGTGATCCGAACGTGCGAACGAGCAGCAGCAGCTCAAAGCCAGAAAAAGTGCATGATTAAAAGTTGTGTTGCTAACTTTTTTTATCTAACAAAATAAGAATAAATTAAGAACTTAAGAAAAGGCTTGAGAGAAAAAAAAAATGTATAAAATGTGTGTGGAAAAAAAATATAATAATATAAATATATATGATATATCAAAGTTCATAAATTTGCGGTGAATCTCCTAAACAAACATTGACAGTATCAAAAGGAACAAGATTTTAAAGTGTTATAAAATTTCATATCAAATCAATAATAATCCCAAATACATCTTACACCAAATAACCTACGCAACGAGACCCTCGAGAAGGCCTTCATCGAAATCTTGTTTGGGTAAGTGAAAGAAACAAAAAAAAAAAATTAAAAATAAATAAAAAGAATAAAAAGAATAAAAACCAGCACACACAAGAAAATTAAAACGAATTTAAAAAGAAGAACAAAAGAAAACATAATAAAATTCAAAATAGTTGCTTAGCCAAGTAAACAAACAGCATACAGATATACTAGCTCTTTATAGGGTAGGGTATCATCTTATGCGAAGATAAGCTAAAGATAAAGCTTGGGTCAGCAATTATCAGTGTCATGGTTTGAGCAATTGCTTTACACATTATTTGCATTCTCTTTTTTTAAATGCATAATTGATTTTGTTTGTTTTCGTGAAAGCAATTGTTCAAGCGCATGTGTGCACTTACACCTACATACATTTGAGATTGGTTTGATTTGGTTTGCTTTTATCGTAAATCGTAACTTAATCATGAGCAGTCTGCTTTGGTGATCATATTTCTGTTATCATATGTTAACTTTATTAATTTTGCACCTACTTTCATATGTTACTTTTTGTTACAGCTGTGTGTTTGCGAGATTCATTAAAAATATTGATAAACAATGCTAACTTCCCGCACATATTTACACATGAAAAAAATAGAGAAGAATAATCTTTTCACCTTATTTAGTTTTTTTTAAGAATGTTAAGAAGGAAGAAAATTATAAATACATTTGTTAATTTAGTCACATCATACTTTAGATATAAACGATAAAAAATGAAATTTATTAGATTTTTAAGAATCATGGTGAAAAATTTTAACAAAACACGAATGAATATATTCGATATGGATTGCTTATTGAGTCTGTATTTTCCTTGAAGTGATGTGAAGGTGGGGTAGTAACAGGTGAAACCAATTTTGGGAGTTTTCGGTTTAATTTCTGCGTCCAAGAAAGCTCAACGGTAGGGATGGTTGTGACACGCTGCTGCTATAACAACCAGCAGCCCACGCATTGCAGTTAGTAGGTCAAACTTTGCAGTGCATTTTTGTGTCTTGATTGATAAACTTTATTTCTGTCGTGTTGTGTTCTATATTGTGATTTACTTTCTAATAAAAAGGCAAGGGACATATTTTAAAAAAAATTTTATGTTACCTGAGGTTGAAGATTGAAATGGTCAAGAGCCCCCCCACAGGCTGTGTTGCTAGTCGTGTCCCAATCGATCTTCTTCTCTTTCAGCATAACTCAGGTAGTACCACTTTGTGCGAGAACGGGGTATACATTGCTATATTTTCTGTATCCTGGTAGCATACATATGAGGACACCATAATTCGTGAGGCACGAGTATAGTTTATATTGATCAGCCTTAGTGGGTACGTTACACAAGCTAATAACATTTGTTCGTTTTTTTCCGACGACGTGGAGGCCACAGGGTGGCAAACAGGCTGTGCACCAGTAATCGTTATACCATTATTATTATAATTATCATTACGCCTATCACTTACTACTTTACAACGAGCTGTGGCGGCCAAAATTTTTCAGAAAAAATTGTCGAGAAAGTTATGGCGGAACACTCAACTTGAAAGAAGATGTGCTTCGGGCATGTTTAAATTTAAATTTTTCAACCATAATATGTGGTGAATCGATATTACTTTTAACGTAGGCACAAACATCATCCGATGATATATCGGATGCCAGCCTAGACTCGAAAAATACTTTTTTAGAGGGACAACGACAAAAGGCCTGTGAGCCCAGTTGTATCTGTACTGGAATTAATGGGCACACAAGCTGTTGAACCAGTGGGCTCATGCATAGGATCAGAAGTTAAAATGCTAGTGGCTAGGTTATTGGTGGAATTTATTGCCGATGAGTTATAAAACGTAAGTGGGTTAGCATTGGAACCAATCGGAGGATTATTGTAAAGCACCAGAAGGGGTTTGGTTGGCAGTCCAGGCAGAACAATAACTGGTAAAAACAGAAGTGATTGCAAAGGCGTACAGATGCGGCAGGGGTGTACGCTGCCTAAAAGATTCTCCGATGCAGATGGGGATGCCACCAGCTATCTTTCATCCAAATTTGGTGACTCTAGCTCAAAATTTGTAAAAGGTGGTGAAAGGGGGGCTGGAACGTAATGGGTGGGTGCGTCATTCAAATTCTTGCTGCAGATCTTCGTGGAATGTCAATTTTGTGACTCTAGCTCGAAGTTTGTCAAAAGTGGGGAAAGCGGGGCTGGGGGCGGTTTAGCTTGGCGTGGCATCCAAATTCTTGCTGCAGAATTATAAGGGATGTCAATTGCTATCTTCATACCGAACTTGGTGACTCTAGCTCAAAGTTTGTCAAAATTGTTGCAAAGGGGGCTGGGGGCGGTATGGGTATGCGTGGCATCCACATTTTTGCTGCAGATCTATGTGGGATGTCTATTGCTTTCTTCATTCCAAATTTGGCGACTCTTGCTCATAGTTTGTAAATGGTAGGGAAAGGGAGTGGAATGGGTGGGCGTGGCTCCAAAACTTTGATGCAGATTTTTGGGGGTCGTTGCCACCTATCTTCCTACCAAATTTAGTGGCTCTAGCTTCACAACTTAGGAAGATACACGCATCCCCGTTCTTGCCCTAGCGTTTGGGCGGATAGGGGCGGCTAGGGCAGTATCGGTAGGCGTGGCATCCAAACTTTTGATGCAGTTTTTAGGGGGTTGTCATCACTTATCATGGCAACAAATGGTGGCTATAGCTCAAAAACTGTGGGATATATTGGCTTTTCTGATTTCATAATGCGGGGGGGCTGGGGCGGAATGGGTGGGTGTGGCTTCAAAATTTTTGTTGCAATTTTTTGGGGGTTGCTAGTAGCTAACGTCTTACGACATTTGGTAGTTCTAGCTGTAAGGATCTGCCAAATTTGTGGATTTATCGGTTTTAAAGTATCGAATTTATCGATTTGCCATCCTCCAGTTATGGTAGAGCCCCAATCTTGATACTTTAATTTACTATCCCATAGATACAGAGAATTGGAAAGTTTTAAGTCTCTACAAACAGACGAACAGACAGAAAGACGGACAGATACCATGACGGATATTGCACAAATCCAATATACTCTATACTTTCGGTAACGAGTATCAAAATGGTCTCGTACAGCGTCAGTATTGTAATAACATTGTCGGTTTGCAGTTCTTTTCGCTACTGGCCGTACGGTAGTGTTGAACAATGGAAATATTAAAATGTTATGTTAAAATGTAACGGGTATAAATAGCTTTCCGCAGCTTTTTACGGTCGTAAAAAAAAGCAACAACATGTCGGGCAAGAGCCGGCATAAACATTTTTCGGATTATATTAACAAAGTTGACCTAATTCAGTCTCCAAAAGGGCCATACTTATTTTTTTGGCAGACAATGCTGCGCAAGAAGTATTGAATAAAAATATATTAATTAATTATTAACATACAATTTAAATAGCATATAAACTGGATTGTGCTGCCAGTGATCTATTACAGGGTATATATCTGAGTCTTTTGAGTGGTTTCGGCTATATTTAGCATAATCTTTGGTAATCTCAGTTCTGCCCATCAAATATGGGTTCACTAAATTGCTTTTTGGTTTTGCAGCCTGCCTTTTTTTTAACAACCGCCAGCAGCAGGGCGTTAGTTGTACTCAAACACAAAAAAAGCGCGCTTTGGTCGTGAATTATTGTTTTGAAATAGGCATAAAGGAGCGAAAAAAATGTTGCCTGCTTCAATATGCTTAATATATGCAACTAAACTTTACAATTTTAAGTTTTCTGTGATACTATACTAATACTATAATAATACTATAATACTATACAATACTAATGTGACACTGCGACGCAACAAGTAGTCAGGGGCTGATGAAAACTTAACATAAGCAATGTACTTCACAGGGCTGCGTGGCAGTTTTGAGCCGTAATGACAACAATATGCAAATGAAAAATATTTTATTTGTTCGTTTAAAAAATTTTTGTTTTCTCTGATTATTTCTTATTATATATTTTTAAAATGCTTTCATATATGGTAACACAATATCGCCAGTACAATTTTTCGGCGACATCAAGTAGTTTTTTTTTCAGCGATCGTTTTAAAACGTCATAAGAACGCGCGAGATGATGTCGATTCCAAATGACATAAGATCGCCGAGAAAAAAACGACATAAGATCACCGACGGCTAACTTATATCGCTTTAAAACGATATAATATCGCGACAGATTATTACGTTTTGAAACCACATAAGATCGCCAAGAAAAAACGACATAAGACCGTCAAAAAATTGTACTGGCGAGATTGTGGCGGCGAGCTTATGTCGTTACCCCTATTATCACTATGGGGATTTATTGCCTGCGAGTTAAAAACCATGAATGGGCTAGCAAAAAGAACCGTTGGTTGATTAGCTATAGCTGCCAGAAGTGGCTTGGTGGCCAAGATGCTTGTAAATAGGTATTTGTTATCAAACAAATAAAGTAATATGTTATCAAGGATAACAAAACCATACCACATATAAGTAGCTACATTTCCGAATAAATCATTAGCCGACATAACCATAAGATATTCAAATTTTGAATATCTGTAAGCCGTCAAAATATTGACCCAATGTGGCATCTGAAAAAAAAACACATACAATTATACTTTACTCTCATTTCGCTTGCAAAATAATCTGTTAGACGTATTTAATAAGGCTTTCGATACTTCGTATACATAATACAAAATCGAAACGTACCAACCAGCTACCTGAAGATGGAAAATAACTGAAAATGAAGAAGTTATTTTTTTATTTATATTGACAAAATGAATAACTTTCAAGCGACTTATAAGTATTTTAGAATAATGAAAACGAATAACTGAATTCAATGCATTATGATTGCGTTAATGGCTTCGAGGGCTTATTAACATTTGGTCGGTAATTTACTCTTAATCATGAAATTCTTATTGGTTTTAGTTTGCATAACATATATGTCAAATACATATGTCTTAAACAGGAATAGTACGCCGCAACCACTTTTTAAACCCTTAACCCATAAAATGGGTAAATAAGGGTATAATGGTTTTGTGCAAAAGTATGTAACAGGCAGAAGGAAGCATCTCCGACCCCATAAAGTATATATATTCTTGATCAGGATCAACAGCCGAGACGATATAGCCATGTCCGTCTGTCCGTCTGTCCGTCTGTCTGTCTGTATGAACGCGTGGATCTCAGAGACTACAAGAGCTAGAGACTTCTGATTTTGTATTTAAGTTCTCCTATACCATAAGCAGAAAAAGTTTATTTCAAATTATCGATAGCAATTCTGGTTTCTGATATACACATGCTATCGATAACAAAAAATATAGAAATTGGAAAATTTTAAAATGAGGGTTGAAATAATGGGTAACGATAATACTTTTCTGAAAATTTCGTCCGAATCGGTTAAGAAACACCGGAGATATCGAATTTAATCGATTGAAGTTAAGTCAGTATACCGAAGTCTTTTATAAATGTAATATATTTGTTGCAACTGGGTTCAGGGGATCTTCTAGTCGGGCTGTTCCGACTAGAGCCTTCTTACTTGTTTAAGTTAAACTTGAACCAGAAACAAAGATGCTTAAAACAGACGAGCTGCATCCAATGTGCAAACTTCAGCTTTGACTGCACCACCGAATCACCGTAGAAGAACTGAACAAACGAAATAGTGCGAAACCATGTACAAAGATGATTTCAGCAGAAAAGTGTGTTGCAACTGCGGTGGCACACACACAGCCAACTATTTATAAAAAAAAAACCAATTAATTTTGCTGAAAAACTTTCTATAGGCCACATATTTAAAAACACATTTGGATAGTGGTTACCAACTTACTCTAGCCGCTGCATACTGCCGCCCCCCCCCCCCCCCCCCCTCGCGCGTTATACTAATATATATATACTAATACTACTTAGCTGCAGGAGACTACTTAAAATGCCAAGCCCGCACACTGGGTCTCTCGTCTCCTGACTCCTAAAGGAAAGTGTATAGTGTAACTCTAAAAGCAAACAGCAAGCTCGCCAACGTTTGTTGTGGCAGACCAACGACAGATCCGAAAAAAACTACTGGATTTAATCGACTTCGCAGTAACTAAAAATATTTCACGTATTCTGATAACCGCCAATTGCCTTTCGTATCTATCACTCGTCTGTTCTAATAAATCTATAACGATACCCAGAACTCGTAAATCGGCCCGGAAAGTTAACATCACAAAAAACTAGCTGGCTCAAGTACAAACAAGTGGAAAAGTTGCAGTCGGACGCAACCGACTGCGGTGTTCTCGATACTTGTATTAAAACGGGTAAAAAGAGGGCTGATTGCAACGGGGTATGGATGCGGTAGGGGTTAACGCTGTCTCAAAGATTGTCTTATACAGATTGGGATGTCAAATGCTATCTTCCTACAAAATTTGGTAACTCTAGCCCAAAACTTAAAAAAGGTGTGGGGGCTGGGGGCGGTATAGGTGGGCGTGGCATCTATTTTTAATGCAGATCTTTGCTGAATGTCACTTGCTATCTACATACCAAACTGGGTGACTCTAGTTTAAAGTTTGTAAAAAGTGAGGGCAGAGGAGCTGGGGGCAGAATGGGTAAGCGTGGCTCCAAAACGTTGACGCAGGTCGTTGCCAGCTATTTTCCTTCCAAATTTAATGGCTTTAGCTCAAACACTCTGAGTGATACACGTATTACCGTTTTTAAGGAGACGGTGGGGCCGAAGTGAGTGCTTAGGATGGCATGGGCTGGGATTGGCATCCAAAGTTTTGATGCAGTTTTTGGCAGGCCATCATCACCTTTTTTGGCACCAAATTGGTGGCTCTAGCTAAAGAACTGTGGGGGGCTGGGGGCTGAATGGGAAGGCGTGACTCCAAAATTTTTCATGCAGTTTTTTGGGGTTTGCTAGTAGCTATCTTTTCACCAAATTTGGTAGTTCTAGCTGTGAGGATGTGCGAAATATGTGAATGTATCAGTTTTGAGCTATCGAATTTATCGATTTGCCAGCCCCCCAGCTATCGTAGAACCCCAATCTTGACACTTTAATTTACTATCCCATAGATAAAGAGAATTTGAAAGTTTTAAGTCTCTAGCTTGAAGGGTGTGGAAAAAATTTGCACACATACGGACGGACAGACGGACAGACACCATGAAGGACACTGCACAAAATGAATATACTCTTTACCTTCGATAACGAGTTTAATTAGATGGAATGCATGTTCCAGTTTTCAGCCACAACAACATAACTTCGACTGGGTTCCCTGGACATTATCGATTGTTCAGAGTTCATAAGTTCAGAGAGTCCAGACTGAGGGAAGAGCTGGATAACCAAGAAAGGCTATTGAGATGTGTTCTTTCAGCTTTAATTTGTCAGCACCATAATCATTTTTAACCACGCCCACCCATTCCACCTCAGCCACCAAATTTGGTGCAAAGATAGGTAAAGATAACCCCCTAAAATCTGCATTAAAAGTTTGGATGCCACGGCCACTATTAATGCCCTAGTCAACCCCATCCGTCTCAATGCTTCGTCAAAAATGGGAATGCGTGTATCTTTTAGAGTTGTGGAGCTACTACTTGCCCCACTTTTCACAAACTTCTAGCTAGAGTCACCAAATTTCGTATGAAGATAGCAATTTACATGTCACATAGATTTGCAGCAAAAATTTGGATGACA
The DNA here is from genome assembly GCA_030179655.1 of Scaptomyza flava. NCBI lineage: Eukaryota > Metazoa > Arthropoda > Insecta > Diptera > Drosophilidae > Scaptomyza > Scaptomyza flava. The sequence continues at coordinate 43,354,055 of JARNME010000012.1, read as the reverse complement.
TTCCGCACCCAGCCCCCTTTCCCCACTTTTCACAAACTTCTAGCTAGATTCACCAAATTTAGTATGAAGACAGCAATTAACATTCCACAAAAATCTGCAAACAAAATTTGGATGCAACACCCACTTAATCCGCCCCCAGCCCCCTTCTCCACCTTTTACAAATTTTGAGCTGGAGTCACCAAATTTAGAAGGAAGACAGCTGGTGGCATCCCCATCTGAGTCGGACAATCTTTGAGACAGCGTACACCCCTGCCGCATCCGTATCCCTTTTCAATCAGGCCTCTTTTTACCGGTTTTAATACTCGTAACGAGTATACCGCAGTCGGTTGCGTCCGACTGCAAGGTTTTCACTTGTTTTTTCCTCGCACAGCTGCGTTACCATGACTTTCGTCTTTGAAATTTCGTCCATAATTCCTTCAAACTTCATATGCACACTCCCGCCAATAATTGTGAAGGCATGGCAGTGGCGCGAATTTTACCATTATTATTTGTGTGTCAAAGATGCCTATTCGAAGGAGCTAACTTTTTAGAGCAATCTTTGCAAAAGTGTTTTAGATCCGTTTTTTGTTTGTCTCCAAAAGGGCCATACTTATTTTTTTGGGAGACAATGCTGCGCAAGAAGTATTGAATAAAAATATATTAATTAATTATTAACATACAATTTAAATAGCATATAAACTGGATTGTGCTGCCAGTGATCTATTACAGGGTATATATCTGAATCTTTTGAGTGGTTTCGGCTATATTTAGCATAATCTTTGGTAATCTCAGTTCTGCCCATCAAATATGGGTTCACTAAATTGCTTTTTGGTTTTGCAGCCTGCCTTTTTTTTAACAACCGCCAGCAGCAGGGCGTTAGTTGTACTCAAACACAAAAAAAGCGCGCTTTGGTCGTGAATTATTGTTTTGAAATAGGCATAAAGGAGCGAAAAAAATGTTGCCTGCTTCAATATGCTTAATATATGCAACTAAACTTTACAATTTTAAGTTTTCTGTGATACTATACTAATACTATAATAATACTATAATACTATACAATACTAATGTGACACTGCGACGCAACAAGTAGTCAGGGGCTGATGAAAACTTAACATAAGCAATGTACTTCACAGGGCTGTGTGGCAGTTTTGAGCCGTAATGACAACAATATGCAAATGAAAAATATTTTATTTGTTCGTTTAAAAAATTTTTGTTTTCTCTGATTATTTCTTATTATATATTTTTAAAATGCTTTCATATATGGTAACACAATATCGCCAGTACAATTTTTCGGCGACATCATGTAGTTTTTTTTTCAGCGATCGTTTTAAAACGTCATAAGAACGCGCGAGATGATGTCGATTCCAAATGACATAAGATCGCCGAGAAAAAAACGACATAAGATCACCGACGGCTAACTTATATCGCTTTAAAACGATATAATATCGCGACAGATTATTACGTTTTGAAACCACATAAGATCGCCAAGAAAAAACGACATAAGACCGTCAAAAAATTGTACTGGCGAGATTGTGGCGGCGAGCTTATGTCGTTACCCCTATTATCACTATGGGGATTTATTGCCTGCGAGTTAAAAACCATGAATGGGCTAGCAAAAAGAACCGTTGGTTGATTAGCTATAGCTGCCAGAAGTGGCTTGGTGGCCAAGATGCTTGTAAATAGGTATTTGTTATCAAACAAATAAAGTAATATGTTATCAAGGATAACAAAACCATACCACATATAAGTAGCTACATTTCCGAATAAATCATTAGCCGACATAACCATAAGATATTCAAATTTTGAATATCTGTAAGCCGTCAAAATATTGACCCAATGTGGCATCTGAAAAAAAAAACACATACAATTATACTTTACTCTCATTTCGCTTGCAAAATAATCTGTTAGACGTATTTAATAAGGCTTTCGATACTTCGTATACATAATACAAAATCGAAACGTACCAACCAGCTACCTGAAGATGGAAAATAACTGAAAATGAAGAAGTTATTTTTTTATTTATATTGACAAAATGAATAACTTTCAAGCGACTTATAAGTATTTTAGAATAATGAAAACGAATAACTGAATTCAATGCATTATGATTGCGTTAATGGCTTCGAGGGCTTATTAACATTTGGTCGGTAATTTACTCTTAATCATGAAATTCTTATTGGTTTTAGTTTGCATAACATATATGTCAAATACATATGTCTTAAACAGGAATAGTACGCCGCAACCACTTTTTAAACCCTTAACCCATAAAATGGGTAAATAAGGGTATAATGGTTTTGTGCAAAAGTATGTAACAGGCAGAAGGAAGCATCTCCGACCCCATAAAGTATATATATTCTTGATCAGGATCAACAGCCGAGACGATATAGCCATGTCCGTCTGTCCGTCTGTCCGTCTGTCTGTCTGTATGAACGCGTGGATCTCAGAGACTACAAGAGCTAGAGACTTCTGATTTTGTATTTAAGTTCTCCTATACCATAAGCAGAAAAAGTTTATTTCAAATTATCGATAGCAATTCTGGTTTCTGATATACACATGCTATCGATAACAAAAAATATAGAAATTGGAAAATTTTAAAATGAGGGTTGAAATAATGGGTAACGATAATACTTTTCTGAAAATTTCGTCCGAATCGGTTAAGAAACACCGGAGATATCGAATTTAATCGATTGAAGTTAAGTCAGTATACCGAAGTCTTTTATAAATGTAATATATTTGTTGCAACTGGGTTCAGGGGATCTTCTAGTCGGGCTGTTCCGACTAGAGCCTTCTTACTTGTTTAAGTTAAACTTGAACCAGAAACAAAGATGCTTAAAACAGACGAGCTGCATCCAATGTGCAAACTTCAGCTTTGACTGCACCACCGAATCACCGTAGAAGAACTGAACAAACGAAATAGTGCGAAACCATGTACAAAGATGATTTCAGCAGAAAAGTGTGTTGCAACTGCGGTGGCACACACACAGCCAACTATTTATAAAAAAAAAACCAATTAATTTTGCTGAAAAACTTTCTATAGGCCACATATTTAAAAACACATTTGGATAGTGGTTACCAACTTACTCTAGCCGCTGCATACTGCCGCCCCCCCCCCCCCCCCCTCGCGCGTTATACTAATATATATATACTAATACTACTTAGCTGCAGGAGACTACTTAAAATGCCAAGCCCGCACACTGGGTCTCTCGTCTCCTGACTCCTAAAGGAAAGTGTATAGTGTAACTCTAAAAGCAAACAGCAAGCTCGCCAACGTTTGTTGTGGCAGACCAACGACAGATCCGAAAAAAACTACTGGATTTAATCGACTTCGCAGTAACTAAAAATATTTCACGTATTCTGATAACCGCCAATTGCCTTTCGTATCTATCACTCGTCTGTTCTAATAAATCTATAACGATACCCAGAACTCGTAAATCGGCCCGGAAAGTTAACATCACAAAAAACTAGCTGGCTCAAGTACAAACAAGTGGAAAAGTTGCAGTCGGACGCAACCGACTGCGGTGTTCTCGATACTTGTATTAAAACGGGTAAAAAGAGGGCTGATTGCAACGGGGTATGGATGCGGTAGGGGTTAACGCTGTCTCAAAGATTGTCTTATACAGATTGGGATGTCAAATGCTATCTTCCTACAAAATTTGGTAACTCTAGCCCAAAACTTAAAAAAGGTGTGGGGGCTGGGGGCGGTATAGGTGGGCGTGGCATCTATTTTTAATGCAGATCTTTGCTGAATGTCACTTGCTATCTACATACCAAACTGGGTGACTCTAGTTTAAAGTTTGTAAAAAGTGAGGGCAGAGGAGCTGGGGGCAGAATGGGTAAGCGTGGCTCCAAAACGTTGACGCAGGTCGTTGCCAGCTATTTTCCTTCCAAATTTAATGGCTTTAGCTCAAACACTCTGAGTGATACACGTATTACCGTTTTTAAGGAGACGGTGGGGCCGAAGTGAGTGCTTAGGATGGCATGGGCTGGGATTGGCATCCAAAGTTTTGATGCAGTTTTTGGCAGGCCATCATCACCTTTTTTGGCACCAAATTGGTGGCTCTAGCTAAAGAACTGTGGGGGGCTGGGGGCTGAATGGGAAGGCGTGACTCCAAAATTTTTCATGCAGTTTTTGGGGTTTGCTAGTAGCTATCTTTTCACCAAATTTGGTAGTTCTAGCTGTGAGGATGTGCGAAATATGTGAATGTATCAGTTTTGAGCTATCGAATTTATCGATTTGCCAGCCCCCCAGCTATCGTAGAACCCCAATCTTGACACTTTAATTTACTATCCCATAGATAAAGAGAATTTGAAAGTTTTAAGTCTCTAGCTTGAAGGGTGTGGAAAAAATTTGCACACATACGGACGGACAGACGGACAGACACCATGAAGGACACTGCACAAAATGAATATACTCTTTACCTTCGATAACGAGTTTAATTAGATGGAATGCATGTTCCAGTTTTCAGCCACAACAACATAACTTCGACTGGGTTCCCTGGACATTATCGATTGTTCAGAGTTCATAAGTTCAGAGAGTCCAGACTGAGGGAAGAGCTGGATAACCAAGAAAGGCTATTGAGATGTGTTCTTTCAGCTTTAATTTGTCAGCACCATAATCATTTTTAACCACGCCCACCCATTCCACCTCAGCCACCAAATTTGGTGCAAAGATAGGTAAAGATAACCCCCTAAAATCTGCATTAAAAGTTTGGATGCCACGGCCACTATTAATGCCCTAGTCAACCCCATCCGTCTCAATGCTTCGTCAAAAATGGGAATGCGTGTATCTTTCAGAGTTGTGGAGCTACTACTTGCCCCACTTTTCACAAACTTCTAGCTAGAGTCACCAAATTTCGTATGAAGATAGCAATTTACATGTCACATAGATTTGCAGCAAAAATTTGGATGACATTCCGCACCCAGCCCCCTTTCCCCACTTTTCACAAACTTCTAGCTAGATTCACCAAATTTAGTATGAAGACAGCAATTAACATTCCACAAAAATCTGCAAACAAAATTTGGATGCAACACCCACTTAATCCGCCCCCAGCCCCCTTCTCCACCTTTTACAAATTTTGAGCTGGAGTCACCAAATTTAGAAGGAAGACAGCTGGTGGCATCCCCATCTGAGTCGGACAATCTTTGAGACAGCGTACACCCCTGCCGCATCCGTACCCCTTTTCAATCAGGCCTCTTTTTACCGGTTTTAATACTCGTAACGAGTATACCGCAGTCGGTTGCGTCCGACTGCAAGGTTTTCACTTGTTTTTTCCTCGCACAGCTGCGTTACCATGACTTTCGTCTTTGAAATTTCGTCCATAATTCCTTCAAACTTCATATGCACACTCCCGCCAATAATTGTGAAGGCATGGCAGTGGCGCGAATTTTACCATTATTATTTGTGTGTCAAAGATGCCTATTCGAAGGAGCTAACTTTTTAGAGCAATCTTTGCAAAAGTGTTTTAGATCCGTTTTTTGTTTGTCTCCAAAAGGGCCATACTTATTTTTTTGGGAGACAATGCTGCGCAAGAAGTATTGAATAAAAATATATTAATTAATTATTAACATACAATTTAAATAGCATATAAACTGGATTGTGCTGCCAGTGATCTATTACAGGGTATATATCTGAATCTTTTGAGTGGTTTCGGCTATATTTAGCATAATCTTTGGTAATCTCAGTTCTGCCCATCAAATATGGGTTCACTAAATTGCTTTTTGGTTTTGCAGCCTGCCTTTTTTTTAACAACCGCCAGCAGCAGGGCGTTAGTTGTACTCAAACACAAAAAAAGCGCGCTTTGGTCGTGAATTATTGTTTTGAAATAGGCATAAAGGAGCGAAAAAAATGTTGCCTGCTTCAATATGCTTAATATATGCAACTAAACTTTACAATTTTAAGTTTTCTGTGATACTATACTAATACTATAATAATACTATAATACTATACAATACTAATGTGACACTGCGACGCAACAAGTAGTCAGGGGCTGATGAAAACTTAACATAAGCAATGTACTTCACAGGGCTGTGTGGCAGTTTTGAGCCGTAATGACAACAATATGCAAATGAAAAATATTTTATTTGTTCGTTTAAAAATTTTTGTTTTCTCTGATTATTTCTTATTATATATTTTTAAAATGCTTTCATATATGGTAACACAATATCGCCAGTACAATTTTTCGGCGACATCATGTAGTTTTTTTTTCAGCGATCGTTTTAAAACGTCATAAGAACGCGCGAGATGATGTCGATTCCAAATGACATAAGATCGCCGAGAAAAAAACGACATAAGATCACCGACGGCTAACTTATATCGCTTTAAAACGATATAATATCGCGACAGATTATTACGTTTTGAAACCACATAAGATCGCCAAGAAAAAAACGACATAAGACCGTCAAAAAATTGTACTGGCGAGATTGTGGCGGCGAGCTTATGTCGTTACCCCTATTATCACTATGGGGATTTATTGCCTGCGAGTTAAAAACCATGAATGGGCTAGCAAAAAGAACCGTTGGTTGATTAGCTATAGCTGCCAGAAGTGGCTTGGTGGCCAAGATGCTTGTAAATAGGTATTTGTTATCAAACAAATAAAGTAATATGTTATCAAGGATAACAAAACCATACCACATATAAGTAGCTACATTTCCGAATAAATCATTAGCCGACATAACCATAAGATATTCAAATTTTGAATATCTGTAAGCCGTCAAAATATTGACCCAATGTGGCATCTGAAAAAAAAACACATACAATTATACTTTACTCTCATTTCGCTTGCAAAATAATCTGTTAGACGTATTTAATAAGGCTTTCGATACTTCGTATACATAATACAAAATCGAAACGTACCAACCAGCTACCTGAAGATGGAAAATAACTGAAAATGAAGAAGTTATTTTTTTATTTATATTGACAAAATGAATAACTTTCAAGCGACTTATAAGTATTTTAGAATAATGAAAACGAATAACTGAATTCAATGCATTATGATTGCGTTAATGGCTTCGAGGGCTTATTAACATTTGGTCGGTAATTTACTCTTAATCATGAAATTCTTATTGGTTTTAGTTTGCATAACATATATGTCAAATACATATGTCTTAAACAGGAATAGTACGCCGCAACCACTTTTTAAACCCTTAACCCATAAAATGGGTAAATAAGGGTATAATGGTTTTGTGCAAAAGTATGTAACAGGCAGAAGGAAGCATCTCCGACCCCATAAAGTATATATATTCTTGATCAGGATCAACAGCCGAGACGATATAGCCATGTCCGTCTGTCCGTCTGTCCGTCTGTCTGTCTGTATGAACGCGTGGATCTCAGAGACTACAAGAGCTAGAGACTTCTGATTTTGTATTTAAGTTCTCCTATACCATAAGCAGAAAAAGTTTATTTCAAATTATCGATAGCAATTCTGGTTTCTGATATACACATGCTATCGATAACAAAAAATATAGAAATTGGAAAATTTTAAAATGAGGGTTGAAATAATGGGTAACGATAATACTTTTCTGAAAATTTCGTCCGAATCGGTTAAGAAACACCGGAGATATCGAATTTAATCGATTGAAGTTAAGTCAGTATACCGAAGTCTTTTATAAATGTAATATATTTGTTGCAACTGGGTTCAGGGGATCTTCTAGTCGGGCTGTTCCGACTAGAGCCTTCTTACTTGTTTAAGTTAAACTTGAACCAGAAACAAAGATGCTTAAAACAGACGAGCTGCATCCAATGTGCAAACTTCAGCTTTGACTGCACCACCGAATCACCGTAGAAGAACTGAACAAACGAAATAGTGCGAAACCATGTACAAAGATGATTTCAGCAGAAAAGTGTGTTGCAACTGCGGTGGCACACACACAGCCAACTATTTATAAAAAAAAAACCAATTAATTTTGCTGAAAAACTTTCTATAGGCCACATATTTAAAAACACATTTGGATAGTGGTTACCAACTTACTCTAGCCGCTGCATACTGCCGCCCCCCCCCCCCCCCCCTCGCGCGTTATACTAATATATATATACTAATACTACTTAGCTGCAGGAGACTACTTAAAATGCCAAGCCCGCACACTGGGTCTCTCGTCTCCTGACTCCTAAAGGAAAGTGTATAGTGTAACTCTAAAAGCAAACAGCAAGCTCGCCAACGTTTGTTGTGGCAGACCAACGACAGATCCGAAAAAAACTACTGGATTTAATCGACTTCGCAGTAACTAAAAATATTTCACGTATTCTGATAACCGCCAATTGCCTTTCGTATCTATCACTCGTCTGTTCTAATAAATCTATAACGATACCCAGAACTCGTAAATCGGCCCGGAAAGTTAACATCACAAAAAACTAGCTGGCTCAAGTACAAACAAGTGGAAAAGTTGCAGTCGGACGCAACCGACTGCGGTGTTCTCGATACTTGTATTAAAACGGGTAAAAAGAGGGCTGATTGCAACGGGGTATGGATGCGGTAGGGGTTAACGCTGTCTCAAAGATTGTCTTATACAGATTGGGATGTCAAATGCTATCTTCCTACAAAATTTGGTAACTCTAGCCCAAAACTTAAAAAAGGTGTGGGGGCTGGGGGCGGTATAGGTGGGCGTGGCATCTATTTTTAATGCAGATCTTTGCTGAATGTCACTTGCTATCTACATACCAAACTGGGTGACTCTAGTTTAAAGTTTGTAAAAAGTGAGGGCAGAGGAGCTGGGGGCAGAATGGGTAAGCGTGGCTCCAAAACGTTGACGCAGGTCGTTGCCAGCTATTTTCCTTCCAAATTTAATGGCTTTAGCTCAAACACTCTGAGTGATACACGTATTACCGTTTTTAAGGAGACGGTGGGGCCGAAGTGAGTGCTTAGGATGGCATGGGCTGGGATTGGCATCCAAAGTTTTGATGCAGTTTTTGGCAGGCCATCATCACCTTTTTTGGCACCAAATTGGTGGCTCTAGCTAAAGAACTGTGGGGGGCTGGGGGCTGAATGGGAAGGCGTGACTCCAAAATTTTTCATGCAGTTTTTTGGGGTTTGCTAGTAGCTATCTTTTCACCAAATTTGGTAGTTCTAGCTGTGAGGATGTGCGAAATATGTGAATGTATCAGTTTTGAGCTATCGAATTTATCGATTTGCCAGCCCCCCAGCTATCGTAGAACCCCAATCTTGACACTTTAATTTACTATCCCATAGATAAAGAGAATTTGAAAGTTTTAAGTCTCTAGCTTGAAGGGTGTGGAAAAAATTTGCACACATACGGACGGACAGACGGACAGACACCATGAAGGACACTGCACAAAATGAATATACTCTTTACCTTCGATAACGAGTTTAATTAGATGGAATGCATGTTCCAGTTTTCAGCCACAACAACATAACTTCGACTGGGTTCCCTGGACATTATCGATTGTTCAGAGTTCATAAGTTCAGAGAGTCCAGACTGAGGGAAGAGCTGGATAACCAAGAAAGGCTATTGAGATGTGTTCTTTCAGCTTTAATTTGTCAGCACCATAATCATTTTTAACCACGCCCACCCATTCCACCTCAGCCACCAAATTTGGTGCAAAGATAGGTAAAGATAACCCCCTAAAATCTGCATTAAAAGTTTGGATGCCACGGCCACTATTAATGCCCTAGTCAACCCCATCCGTCTCAATGCTTCGTCAAAAATGGGAATGCGTGTATCTTTCAGAGTTGTGGAGCTACTACTTGCCCCACTTTTCACAAACTTCTAGCTAGAGTCACCAAATTTCGTATGAAGATAGCAATTTACATGTCACATAGATTTGCAGCAAAAATTTGGATGACATTCCGCACCCAGCCCCCTTTCCCCACTTTTCACAAACTTCTAGCTAGATTCACCAAATTTAGTATGAAGACAGCAATTAACATTCCACAAAAATCTGCAAACAAAATTTGGATGCAACACCCACTTAATCCGCCCCCAGCCCCCTTCTCCACCTTTTACAAATTTTTTAGCTGGAGTCACCAAATTTAGAAGGAAGACAGCTGGTGGCATCCCCATCTGAGTCGGACAATCTTTGAGACAGCGTACACCCCTGCCGCATCCGTACCCCTTTTCAATCAGGCCTCTTTTTACCGGTTTTAATACTCGTAACGAGTATACCGCAGTCGGTTGCGTCCGACTGCAAGGTTTTCACTTGTTTTTTCCTCGCACAGCTGCGTTACCATGACTTTCGTCTTTGAAATTTCGTCCATAATTCCTTCAAACTTCATATTGCACACTCCCGCCAATAATTGTGAAGGCATGGCAGTGGCGCGAATTTTACCATTATTATTTGTGTGTCAAAGATGCCTATTCAAAGGAGCTAACTTTTTAGAGCAATCTTTGCAAAAG